>CM053517.1:33052876-33176461 GCA_028627145.1 Eidolon dupreanum | reverse complement strand
TTTGTTTGTTTGTTTGTTTGTTTGTTTTTTAAGTCATTGGCTCAATCACATGATGATTCAGCACAGAGCCACGCCAAGCCGCCTGTTGTCATTGTCACAGTCGGGTGCAGTCAGTGGTGCTTTAGGGGATCCGTTTTCTCAGTGGGGGTGGAAGAAGGTGGGCAGGAGCCAGGGGCCCCTCGCCCAGGTCTTGGAGTGGCGACTTCTTGGCTTGTTGCTCAGTCTCTGAATCGGTCACTGAGCAGCAGCCCGAGCCTTCCTGCAGAGACAGCCGAGCGAACGCTTTCCAGCCCCTCAGGAAAAACTCCAGTTTAGGTGTCATATGAAACAGAGAAGGTCCTCTGTCCCCGGGTGTGTTTGGGTTCAGCGGTCACTGGAGGTAGAGTGAACGAGACTCTTTTGGGGTCCCCTGCAGCCCCAGGATTCACTGACTACTACATGGGGGCCTTTCCTGTTTGTTGTTATGTCGCTTTTCAAACCAATTTGCTGTGAATTCAAAACCCAGTCCCAATACAACTTACTGTTAAAAAAAATAATAAACAAAAAACAGTGAATTGCATCAAATCACCTCGCTTTGTCCCGCATTCCCACAGCCCTTCTAAATCAGCCTACCTAATTAGCTTCTTCTCCTAACCCAAAATATGATTAAATCTGTATTAAAAATATCTATGCAGAGTAGGATCAGACACACCTGAGCATTTTCTAAATTTAGCAAAGGACAATAGGCTCTGGGTTACTTTAATTGGGTGCAGGATTGCTGCAGGAATACATTTTAATTTGGATTTCCAGAGCGTTTCTGTCTCCTGCCTTTAAATTGCGTAGCAGGGAAAGGGGGAGCGCGATGGGGCCCGTTCATAACTGCCCTCCCTCCCGACTTACCTCGGAGCTGAATGAACAGTGTGTGGCTGTGGAGGAGGGGACAGGCGCGAGGTGTTCGCAGCCTGCTCGGCTGTGGCCCTGGAGCACAGCTTTGACAGGTAGCGAGGCACAAGCAGGATGAGCCAGGCTTTGGTGGCGGGGGGGGCGGGGGGCAGTTTGGGGTACCTGCAGCATCTTCCTCCTTGTCACCCAGCTTTCTCCAGGAGCCCCCAGGATTTCCCTCTGCTTTCTGATGCTTGTGGGAGGAGACACTGCTCAGACCTGAGAAGTAGCCATGTAGTTGGGACAAGCACAGGAAAGAACAGTTTCAACCAGAAGGTGTATCTCCAGAGTGCTCTGTCAGTTCCTTTGCTGGAAGATAAGCAGTGATTATTATGATAATTATAATGATGTGTTCCCCCAGGAGATGCCAAGGCGGGCTTCTTACCAAGGGCTTGAATGACTTCCCTGATTGCACCTATTGCCCTCCCTCGTGTGGGGGGACAAAGAGGCCTGGGAGTCCCAGCGTCTGGAAACCACTCGGGTGCAGTCAATCTTGCTGATAGAATGCTGAGAGTAGGTGGGGGTGTCACCCAGCCGAGAACCTGAGAACCTGAGGACCTGGGAGGAGGTCTGGCTGCTCCGGGACCAGAGGTGGCAAGGCCGGGGCTGGCTGGCTGGCGTGAGGAGCCTGGCTTCTCCGCAGGCTTCTCCACTCCCTGCTGGAATTCTTACGCCAGGTGCTTGCAACTGATTTTCAATTTGCAAAGCAAAACAAATTTGCATTAATCGGAAAAATCCACAGGAAAGACTGTTTAGATTTTAATGCAGCTGCCTCAGCCTGTCGGGTTCTGAGTTTGCAGGAGGCTCTGTCAGCCCTGATGCCGTCCCAGGCCCGTCATCTCCCCTCCAAAGCAGTCGTGTCTACGGAGCAGATTTCCTCTCTGGGTCCCAGACTAGGTGGCCTTGTCCCCTGCACGCTGGAAGAGGGGGCCTGGAGGTGGACGGACAGAGGGCTGTCACATCCCACAGTGACTCTGCTCCTGGGAGCTGCTGTGTAGGGAGGAGCAGGAGGTCTGAGTGGGGCTGCCCTGTGGCCCTGAGGCCGGGACACCGTGGGTCACCTGTGCGCTAGACTCAGCCCCTCTTGTGAGAACTCTGTTCCCACGGCCACGTCACTCCTAGCTGGCCCTGCCTGCTGCCCACTCTGCCTGGGGGCTCCTCGCTCCATGTCTGCATGTCGTCTTACCCTCGACTTATGTAAATGTGATCAGGGTGGTGAATTTGTGTCCAAGCCAATGATACCGCACCTTCTGACTCCATACAGGAGTGGACCCGACTGCCAGGCGCCCTGCTTGGTGAGGCTTCGCTGCTGCCGCCCTTTGCGGAGGCAGAGCACGGGGCAGCCACGGGGCCGCGTGTCGGGCACAGAGGGGAGAAGCGCTGGGGAAGAGGCCCTCCTAGGGGCGTTGAAGAGCAGGGGGACCCCAGCCACTGGGCCTCGGGGGAGTAGGTGAGCCTCATGTCAGGACCCCTGCTCCTTCCTCGCCTCACGACCCCTCTCCTGCTGCGCCGTTCGTTCATTTCACAGGTCTTCGTTGAGCTCCTGGGTGACACGTGCTATTCTAGTGATTCCGGAAGTAGCAGTGAGCGAGGGGGAGTGAAATTCCTGCCCTCAGGGGGCTTAGGGTCTAGTGAGGGTTAATAACCTAGAGATACGTAAGCCGAAGAAAGAATCCGTCAGGTGGTGGTCAGTGCTGTGTGGAGTCACTAACGTGGGGCTGCCGGGTGGACAGTGGCAGGGACATGGCAGTTTTCCACGTGGCAGGCAGGAAGGGCCCCCCTGAGAGGTGAGCAACACTCAAAAGGAAGCGAGGGAGTGAGTCACGCAGTTGTCTAGAGGAAGAACATTCCAGAAGAGGGAGCAGGAGTACAAGCACAACCAGGCCTGGGACATCTGAGGACCATCAGGGAGGCCACTGTGGCTGGAGAGGAGGAAGAGATGAGTTTAGGAAAGAAAGAGGGACAGGGTCACATAGGGCCTCAGCCCCCGGGGTCTGGCCTCAGCCCTCCTTCTGCAGCGCTTAGAGCGCTATTGTAATTTCTGGCTCACGGTGTCTTTTCCAATGAACTTTTGCCCCCTAGGCAACAGTATCATTTATATCTGCATTTCTGGTGCCTAGCACAGTGCCTGGCATACAGGAAGGGCTCAGTGTATGTTTGTTGGATGGATGAATGGATGGATGAAAGGAAGAAAGGGAACGAAGGAGGCGAGAGGGGAGAAAAAGGAGAGAGAAAAATTAAGATGGGCACTGCCATTCACATCTCATCCTGAAAAGCCCACCCCAGTCTTCTCTCCCTCTGCCCACTTGGGATGTAGTGACCTTACCCTTTTACCTATAATGGAGTCCACGCCACAGGATGACGCTGGCAGCCAGTCACATGCCCGGCCCTGCTTTGGGTACTTCCGTGGCTTAGAGCCAAAGATGGAGGCGTGCCCTTTCGGGGGTGGCTTCCCAACGTGGGTGATAAAATGATGTGCGCTTCTCCACCCGTGGGTGGGAATGCGGGGTCTGGAGGCCAGACCCACAGTGAGAACAGAGTCAGCAGCTCCCACAGTGAAGAATGCGGATGAGGACCCCTGGCCCAGCCTTCCCAGCCTCCTCAGCCTGTGGGCTTCCTCACAGCCCCGTGGAGGGGCGCTGCCCCACCCTGCTGGTCCTCCGTGATTCCTGCGGCAGGGAGAGTCTTGGAAAGCCTTGATAACGGGCTGCAGAGAATGGGAAGGGTCCTGTCGGCAGGCCTGAGCTCAGGGGGCAGAAGGCCCCGGAGATGTTAAAACTGTGAGTGTTCCCAACTCTAACAGGAGTGCCGTTTATTGCTCTTCTTCCCGCCTGTCAATAACTCTGACAACAGGCAAGAACGAGAAGAGGCTCCTTGGTGCGCGGAGCCTCACCTCCTGCAGGTGTCTTCCAGAAACACTTCTGAGAATCTAGCCAGGTCCCCGAAGTGTCCACACTGTTGGCAGAGCCCAAAGCTCTGGGATGAGAAGGAAGTCCGCTTCGGAGCCACTTTGAATCTTTGGGCTCAAAACTCTTGGGTGTTTGCTTTTGGCTGCTGAGCAGAGGAAGAAATACAAGGCCAAGCTGGCAGCCAGCAGGTCGATATCAGAAAGTTTGTGCTGCGAGTCGACCTGAGAGAGCAGACTTTGGAATCAGACGCCTGGCCCTGACGCCGCCAGCCGTGTGACTTTGGGCGCATCACTTAATCTCTCTGGGCCTCAGAGTCCTTGGCTGGGAAATGGGAGGTAATGATAGTTTTTGTGGAACTGTGAGGATTAACTAGGAAAACAGGCAGAAAGCACTTAGCATAATCAGCAGCTCAGAGTAAGTACTCACTAAATGCTGGCCGTTGCCTTTTCAGCGAAGATAAATGAAGGAATGGAGGGAGATGTGTGTTTAGAAAAGAAGGGACTGAAAGGGAAGAGACCAAGCATCTTCTAACGGGAACGCTTCCTAAAGCAGGTCAGCTTTCAAGAATTAGAGCAGGGTTCTTGACCAGGGTGACGATCTAGCTGTGAGATGTGCATCCTACCTGCACCAGCCTGGAGTGATGAAGGGGAATTCAGAGGTGCTGCTTGTGTTCCCGGGCTACCTTCCTCAGAGTGGCAGAGGGACAGCCACTTGGGGGGGGGTGGCGGGTGGAGAACTGGGGCACGTCCAGATCTGGCTTGGCATGGCTGGGCAAGCCACTTCCTGCTCTGGCTTCCGTTTTCTCTTTGGGAAAATGAGGGGAGTGGACTAGATGGCCTCCCAGGTCCCCCGGGGCTCACCTTGAGCCTTTCCATGGGACAGGCACCTGTGAGGCAGAAAAGCAATCAGACTCTGGATTTGAACCCCAGAACTGCCCGTCCCCAGCTGTGTGACATCAGACGCGTTCATTGCCTTAACTTTAACGATAGGAAGGTCTGGTAGTTTAAGTGATATAATGTGTATAAAATGCTTAATGCTCTCTGGTGCTGGGCTCACAATAGCTCAATAAGTTGTAGCCATTACTGCTGCTTCTGCTGCTGCGCTCATTATTCTTCTTATGCACCATCAGAGCAGTGTGACCCACCCTTAGGTGCCACCCCAGCTCGGAGTAGGAAACTTTGATGCTGTGGGAACCACAGACCGTGGAGATCAATCACACACAACCATTTGGTATTGACGTTAAATAAAATTTACTGCAGTTACCCTGATACATTCTTAATGGTATGCATAATTGTTTCAGAGCTGCACAATAATTAGGCATAAATGGTAAGCTAGGCATGTAAATGAAAATAATTAGTATGTGTAATAATTAGGCAAAGAAGGCATTTTTGTGATCAGCTGGGAGGAGAGAGGACAGGATGCCCGGCCCAACCTTTCTACCCAGGTGAGAAGGCTGGTCCCTCTTCCAGGTCATATTAGGGCCAGTTGCCATTAGCCATGCTGCCTCAGCTTCCAGTGCTGCGGTCTGACAAACCATTCAGCCAGATGCTCTTCAAACACTGGACCTGTGACAAGAGAAGAAAGAGCATAACTAACTGTCCCTGGGGATCATGGGGCACCCACATGGGAAGGGACTCCTTTCTCTGTCAGGATAGTCAGTGCCTAAAACAGCAACTGGCACGTGGGAGGCTTCAACCATATCTGTTGGTTGAATGAATGAATGAATGAATGAATAGAAATGCCTGTGGGTGAGATGTTGGTAACTGAGAAGCAGCTGGAAGATAGGAAGATTTGGGGGTAAGAAGAGAGGCAGCGAGCCAGGGGTGCAGTGAGCCTTTGGGAGGCCCGAGAACAGAGGGGTTAGGAGTGTAAGTTCTAGAACTAGACTGCTCGGCCGTGGCTCCCTGTGCCATTAGCTGTTCTGTGCCTCAGTTTTGTGCCTTGGAAATTAGAGACAGACTGATAAGGAGTAAATGAGTTCACATAGTTAATACATGTAAAGTGCTTAACCCAGGGCAGGGTCCATCATCAGTGCTAAGTAAAGCCACTTATTAGCCATTTTTGTGGCCTCTTCTGTAAACATCCGTGTGTGACGGAGCCGAATCAGTCGCTTCTCTTGGTAACAGAGCTGTGAGCAGATGGAGGGAGCAGCAGGAGGCAGTTCTGACGTGCGGAGCCCTTGCTGGGGACAGGACAAGGAGCTTCGATGCCTCTCATGCGTCCATTCGTTCGTTCATTCATTCATTCATTCATCGAGCACATGTTTACATTCACTGAGCACCTAGTGTGCCGGGCCCTGTTCCAGGAACCAGTGAAACAGCTGGGAGCAGGCACAGGGAACAACACCCCGCGGCTCACAACCGCACGGGGAAGAGGGTTAATAAACTTAAGCAAAATATTCAGTATGTCAGTCAGTGCTAAGTGCTGTGCGGAACAGTTAAGCAGGGAGGGGGAATAAAGAGAGCCTGGGCGGGGGTGGGGGGGCCAAACTGGCCCCCAAAAGAGCGCAAAGGTCTCAGTCTTGGGGCATCTGCATGTGCGCGTGGATGTTTACCTTGTGGCTTTTCTGTGAGGAAGTTTTAAATGCCAGGCTGGTGGGGATCCGCCTTCTCCCCACTGCCCAGCCTGGGTTTACAGATGAAAAACAGGTGGTGTGAAATGACCCGCCCAAGGTCACGTACCTAGTAGTAGTCTGTTCAGTATTGGGCAGATCACTTATTCAAAGCCAAGAAAGCACATTTATAAAGTAAAAACTCCTGACATTTTCTGGGTGTCGACCAGTGAAAGCCCCTGTGCGAAGTACATGATTACATTTTCATGTCCTTTAAGGCAGATGTTCTCGTCCCAGTTTGCAGACGAAGCAACTGAAGCCCAGGGAGATTAAGTGACCTTTCCAAGGTCATACAGTTACAACCCAGGTTGTGCTTGCGTCTGACTCCAGAGCCTGCCCTGTCACCGTGAAAGCCGCTAGTCAGAAGGGCCATGCAGTGCCTCCAGCGTTAAGTGAGGGCTCTGAGTGAGTAATGCAGTGGGTAGGAGTCGAGGCTCTGAATTCACATTCCTGGGGCTTGAATCCTGAGCGACCTTGAGCCCGCTTCGCGAGCTCTCTGTGCCGCGTCTGTGCCGGGCTGCGGGGTGGGGGTAGAAACGGAAACCGCCCATGGCGTCGTTGCCAGCGTTCGCTGAGTTAGTCCATGAGGCGCTGGCACGGTGCCTGACACAGTCAGCTGTTACGGCGTCGTGACTTCCCGGTGCGGGCCCCTCCTCCGGTGGCAGAGCCAGCTGACCGGTGAGAGGAGCGCAGGTGATCCCCTGCAGGCGGGGTGTGGTCTGGCTGGGGCTTCCTCTGATGGGCCCCCGGTCACAGGCAGGACCTGGGGCTGCGACCTGGCCCCTGGACGGCGGTTGGCATCACCTCCTCTCGCCTCTCCCGCTCAGCGCCGCAGCACGACTCAGACCCCCAGCTCGAAGTGTGCGGCTGTGAGGGCGGGGACGCCCTTATCCTGGAGCGGAGCCCCCGTTTGCAGCGGCCCTCGACCGGCACGTCGCAGTGTCTGGCGTGGAGTGGGCACACGTTTTGGGGTCGCGGGATGCCAGCGCCCACAGGAAAGGACTCGCACAGCCTGTGCCGGTGGCAAGGGACATGCACAGCCCTGGGACCAGGGAGCCAGGCCCGTCAGCCCCTTCCTTTCTCAGCCCGGTTCCGCCATCAGTGGACCACAGAGGTCACGGCGGCATTTGCTGTCAGGTCCGAAGCATCACTTGAACCTTTCACGTTGGCGCCTGCACGTGTGGGGTGGACCAAGTTACGGAGATAAACATAGCGAAGGCCTCGGTTTCAAGGAACGTGACGTGGTCCCACGGCTCCCTGCTCAGAAGTGTTCACTCAGTGCGTCTACGTGCAGGCTCTGGCTCCTCTCCCAGGCAGGGGACGGTGGCCAGGAAGGAGGATGCTCTTGTCCCTCTCAGGGTCACAGCCAGAAGCAATATGTTTTCCCCTCCAGGGAAATTAAAGAGTCAGGTGAAAGGGAGCCCTGTCTGGAGGGAAGACAGTCAGGCTGCTATTTCTCAAGTTCGTTGTGTCCTGAAATAGCCCAGCGCCTCTCTGCTCCTCCTAAACTAAGATGGCCTGAGGGCACCCTTGCCTTGGCGCCCCAGGCTGGCAAAGTCCTCACAGGGAGGCATTTTCTAAGCATGAGGGGCCTTCGGCCGCTCTGCTGGGATGGCTGCACCACTAGGCAGCCCCAGAGCTGAGCTGCCAGCCTGTGGCTTGGTCTCCTACGCACACGTTAACAGCCAGAACAGAAAAACTCCAGTGCCTGAAGTGCAAACTAGAAATGCTTTTGGACGCTCCGTGCAGGCCGGATGGAGCCCAGCCTCTGCCTCATAGCTGGGTGCTCTGCCTAACGCTCCCCGAACCTTTCATGCCGCCTGGGCATTGCGTTCACTGCTCTGCTACAGCACTTGGTGCACGCGATGGTAATTATTCGTTTGTGTGTCCATAATCCTCTCCTGCACACTGTCGGCTCTTCTGGGGAGGATGCTCGAGGTCGCCACCTTTGCTTCCGCAGTCCCATGAGCAGTGCCTGGCACGTAGGTGCTGGAGAGTGTTTGTGAAGTGGATGTGAGGGAGGGGAGGGGAGGGGAGGGAGGGAGGGAGTGAGTGGGAGTGATGCACAGGCTTCCGTGGTCAGTGTCCAGGTGAGCCATCTCCCGTGGCTGCTCCCGTGTGAAGAGAAGCCGGTTAGGGCTGTGTTGTGGTCCTCGCCCGTGGACGTGTCTCTTGCTGGAGGGACAGCTCATGAGCTCCAAGGTTTGAAACCCTGAGCCCTGTGCATCTGCCTGGCAGCCCCTCTGGCCCGTGGTGCTTACAGCAGCATTTCCGCCCATGCACAGCCCACGGAGGGGTCACTGACCTGCCCGTGCAGCAAGCCCCTGCTTCTCCAGCAAGGGGCTGAGAGCTGCCGAGGGGGGAGAGAGTAAGGCCGCCCCTGGATTTGCACTGACACAGACACATGAGCTGTCTCCTTACCTAAAAGTGCAGAAATATGTTTCCAAGATGTTGACCCAGGTGTTAAAACGCCGGAGATTAGAATCCTGGAGAGGAAAGCGAAAAGGTCGCACACACGCATGCTGGCGCTCAGCCCGCTCCCTCCCACCAGCCTGCTGCCCAAGCTGGGTCCAGATGAGTGACAACTACATTTCAAGTCCCGGCCTGGAAGCCTCTGTGGGATGGTCACCGTAAGCTGTTCAGAGGTAGTCAAAGTGGGTCACAGGAAGAAGGAAGAATATGGGAGGACCTGGGGCACATCCGAGCTTTTCAGGCTCGGCCCTGTGTTGTGGAGCCAGACGGTAAGGACTCTGCCGGTCAAGGGAAGCAGACAGGGAGCCGCCTGGAGCCCGCTGCGTGTGGCGCTGTGCTAGGCCTCCATGCACCCGCGTCCGCCCCGTGAGCCCACCCTCTCTACCCTGCCGCGTTGGTTCTCCGGAGAGTGCCAAGAACGTGCCTTGACTCTTGGAACAGTTGAGCTGTAAGATGCCTTATAGGTCATACATTCCAACCCCCTCATTTTGCTGGTGGGGAAACTGAGGTTGAGAGGTCCAGGCGGTTTGTGCATGGTCACCCAGCCAACGAGGGCAGAGCCAGGATAGAGCCAGGCCTGTTGACTCGTGGTCCAACGTCCGTTTGGAGCCCACAGGGATCTTCGGCCCTGAGCGTGTGAGCCTGGTTCGCCCCCAGCCAAGCCTCATGGCCAAGGCTGCGATCTCCGTTCCAGTTGTGGAGGAACATTCAGTGAACACTGACTACTTTACATCGCTATCTCTTTGAATCCTGACAATTACCATATAAAACAGGGGCTGCCTTTCTTCTGTAGGTGAGAAAACTGTCACTCAGAGAGGTCAAGTAACTTGCCTGAAGTCACACAGCCACTAACTTCTAGAAACAGAACTTATATCCCCACCTGACTTCAGAGCCAAAATATATCTAGCAAGGTTCTAGCATGCGTCCTACATGCTGGGTATTTCTCCCAGCCCTTACGTGTACTAACTTAATTAATCCTAACCAACTGTGAGATAAATGGTGATATTATCCCCGTTTAAAGGCACAGAGAGGGTAAGCATCTTTCCCAAAGTTACACAGCCAGTAAGGAGCAGAACCAGGATTTGAACCCAGACTCCGACTCAGGACACCGCAGTGTTAACACCGTGCTACATACGCCAGGAAACACTTGTTGGACGCATGAATAGAAGTGCCGGAGCACGTGGTGGGCTGCACTGTCAAAATTCCTCCGCTCCCAACCATGACTATGTCGCCTCTCCTCAAAACACAAACAGAAAACCACGTAGCTGTGCTGAAACTGGCTGGAATCTCAGTTTGACTCTGAGTCCAGACAGAAGACTCCAGGTAGTTCCTCTCAGTATCTTCCCTTCCTCTCCTCCTGCCTGTGGCACCCCGCTCGTGAATTACAGATGCCACCTGTGGCCGCGGGTTCATAATGGCATCGCCTCCTTTGTGTTCCGCTCGGACACATTAGGGCTGCCTGGAGTCACTCTTGAGCTTCAAGACAACAAATAGTTGGAGACGGAAATGTCTACAGAGTGAGTTTTTCAGCAGCCTTGAAAAGAGAATGCCATGGCTGTTGCAGTAACTTTTTTTTTTTTAAATCGTTGCTTACCCAGAAGCACTGCCCTGCTGTCATCGCTAGCGTAATGCCTTATATTTAGGCATCCATGTTATCTCCCCAGGAGCTTAGAGTTCTGGTTGATCCTGTTGATCTTCCTAACAGCTCTGGGAGAGGTGAGGACAGGATGCTCTTTCAGCTCTTATGCAAAAGGAAAAGTCAACTCTGAAAATAAGCAGTAACTCCTCCTATGCCAGGCCTCGGAGAAGTCGGGGTTGATGGTGCGACAGAGGGAAAACCTCACTGGCAACAGCTGGGAGACTCATACTCTGAACCTTTACTCTGCTGTTAACTAGCTGTGTTACCTTGGGCAGGTCGCTCACCCTCTCTGGGCCTCAGTAAAGTGAGAAGTTAAGATTAAGATGATGTCTGAATTAAGATGTGCAGGTGACAGTCATTAGAGCATTTTATTCAGAAACCGGGGCTTGAATTCTCTGTGCCATGTCCTACCTGTGGCCTGGGACAGTGTTCTACACCTCACCCGTCAAAGTCCAAGTTCAAACCAGGGAAACAGAGGGAATTCAATGCAGGCAGCTGGTAATCAGATGATGAAGAGGGAAGAGGCAGACTGGGGGTGGAGAGGTCAGCAGAGCTGAGCCGGAAGCCAGCACTCCGAGGGGAGGCTGCATGTCAGGACCTCTCCCCTTGGCATCGCTCGGCAGAAGGGGAGCTGTGGTGGCTGTCTGGCAGGAAACCAACACAGCAGAGAAGGAAAAGAGAAATACCTGGCTTCTCTTGTCCTCCCCACTCCCATCTTCTGCCAATGTCTTCCCCTGACTGAATCCAACTGGAAGCCACTTGGTGCAGAACCCGGGAGAGGTGGCCTGTGAGTGAAGGGCAAGGCCTGAGTGTGAGGGCCAGGAGGAGCAGGCCCGGCCTGCTCTCCCAACTTAGTTTCCTCGCCTGTCAAATGAGGATGATAACATGGCCTGTCCCATGGTGTGGTTGGGAGGGTCCCGAGATAATGCACGTCACGTCCCGTATGCTGTGACCAACCAATGGACGAGAACTCTTAAAACATTAAGATCCTCTGACTATTCCCTTTGTCGTTGAGTAGGGTGTATGTGCGTGCACACGCGTGTGCATATGTGTGCGTGTTCTGTTGCGCTTTCCTTGGGTAGCCGTTGTGTTCTCTCCCTGAGGAGAGAACCAGTGAGAAGGGAAGACATGGAAGAAGGATTTTCAATCACTCCACAAACGACGGATGCCTCTAAGTGACACATCCTGTACGAGGCCCGAGGAACAGAGAGATGCAAACAAATGTGATCCAGGCGTAGACTGTAGAGTGAAAGGTAGTTTTTTGCAGTCAGATGATTTTTTCAAATTATTTTAAAATTTAAATTAATATGCAAAATTGAGCATTTTGTCCAAGAGACCCCAGAGTTCACGCTTTCCAGCTCACCTTCTCATCCTTCTCTTCCTTCCTCTCCTTTAATCCACACAGCCCTTAAGTTCTCTGCCTTATCTTGACTCTGGCTTAATGAGTTCTGAGCATCAAGGGTGATTTGGGCCTGAGCTGCCCTTTCATGTACGAGTCGTTCTGTTTGCTCCTCGCAGGTCCAGTTCCAGCCTTCCCGGTCTGCTCTGGGCCCCGGGTTCATCCCCAGGGCTCCCCTGCCACCTGGCATCCGCTGAGTGACCAGCAGGAGAGCTAGGATGAGAAGACTGAGTGTCGCCTCCCCACTTCCTCGCTGCTCTGGGCGCCACTTGTGATTAGCACCCCCGCCAGGCAGCCTTGGCTCTGCACGTGGTGTCGCTTAGGCCTGGGCTCAGTGACAGCCTCCGGTCATCGCTAGGCCCCGAGTGCCTGGCCTCCCTTGCTGGTGCCACTGATCCCACCCCCACTCTGTCTGTGGCCCTTTCGTCAGCCTCTCAGACTCTCTGAGGAGGGGTCTGTTGACGGTCTGGGCCTGACCCAAGCTCCTTGAGGAGGTGCTGTGGGTTCAGGGCAGATTTGAGGGCCTTTATGCCACCAGGGCTGTAGACGAAATTCCAGCCAAACTTTTTCCAGCTTTAGCCTTCAGCAAGTTACTCCACCTATTTGAGCTGCTTTCTCAATTGCGTCGCAGGGTTAAGAATAAGTAAAAATGATGAGAGATGAGAATCCCGACCCCATCCCGATCTTCTGGGGTCGTTACAGAGGTTGAATGAGAAGTAAACTAGACAACTTGTGCAGAGCACTCGGCAGAGTGGCAGAGAGTGGGAGGCTCATGTTGCTTTTCCTTGCTCTTTGGGGCATGGATGCCTTTGCCTCCTGGAGTCCCACTGCTGGGCATACCAGCACAGGGCCTGGCTTGGAGTCCGCATCCCCAATATGCAGGGTTTGGGGAACGAAGGAGTTGAGATAAACAAGATACCGTATGAAATCTCTCTCCTGGGGCCAGGAGAGGGATTGAGTCAAAGTAAAAGATATTTTAGTGACCTGCCCCCCAGGAGAGGAGCCCCGAGGACGGGAACGCCAGGGCAGCCTCGCATGGCCACAGGAAGGGCCGAGGCCCGTTGCTTGGGATGGCGCGCACACAGCTCCCGCCCAACCAGAGCCACCAGCCCTGAGCGGGGCCCGCGCTGGGGGCTCCAGCTGCCCCTCCAGCTCACACCTGGGCTGGGGTGTTCAGCAACAAGAGACTGTTTCAGGAACAAGAGAGGGAAGAGGAAGAAGCACCCAGCACAGGGAGGCACAAGCACGGCCAAGCAAGCTGGTCCTGGAATTATTTGCAGTCCGTATGCCAATTTGCTTTGTCATTGCCTGGCTATTTTTAGAAGCCACTGGCGTATCTAGGAAACCAGAATCTGTTGACTGTGTTTCTTCGGTGTGGGGAGTGTGATTACTTCCCAGAGATGCTGAAGGAATGTGTGAGGCCGGGCTGTGGGAGACGACCTGTCCTCCGTGGGTCCGGACTCACGTGCAGATGTGCCCACGCAGCTGCGCAGCCCTGCTCTCCCACGGGCCTTGTTTCTGCCCTGCTGGTTGTGAGTCCAGGGTCCGGGTGACCTTTCCCAGATGGAACATCGGCGGGGAGTGGAGGCCTCAATTTCAGCTACCAGCTGGAGGGGCCGGGTGGGGTCCTCCCCCCTCCCTCGTGCTCCCCATGGCATCAGGTCGAGCATTTGTCCAGTGGCCCCAGGGCAAAGCTGTCCTTTGCTCCCTGTTCCCAAGGAGAAGTAGGAAGTAGAGGAGAAGGGATGATACAGCGGCGACCTGAGCTCCTGATTGGAGCCTTGGAATATTCCCCATCTTCCTCCATCCGGGTTGGCTCCTTCAAGGACAGTGTTGTTCATTCAGACACTGTCTAGGATGCAGAGAAAAGAGTGGCACTTGTTTCAAATCAACTCATGGTCCAAGATGCCCTCTTGCGAGGGAGAAGGTGCCAGTTTCAGCTGGGTTAATCCTTTGGTAAGACTGTGCTTGAGGGACTCCTGCAGGGGTTCAACTAGAAAAACTTTAAGTTGTGAGATCTTGTATTTGTTAGTGTGTAAATGTGCCCAGTCTGCTTCAGGGACAGCATCCAATCAGAATTAGGGCCACTTTGGTAAGGGACAAAGTGAGGCACTTAGAATAAAATTTAAATCCTTTACAAGTGGTCTTCCAACCCTGTCTGATGAGACCCCTGCCTCCTCTCCTCACCCACTCATACCACAGACCCTGTCCTCAGGCCTTAGCCCTGTGGCCTTCTTTCCAGTCTTTGCACGTGTCAACCTCACGCCTACCTCAGGACCTTTGCACTGGCTGTTGCTTCAGCTTCCCTCGGATCTTCACAGGATTTCCTCTTCTCCTCATTTAAGTGTCAAGCAAATGTCACATCCTCAGAGAGTCCTTCCCTGAGCACCAACCATATCTAAAGTTGCCACATCACTCAGCCATGTGCCTATTACTCTTTTACTCCATTCATAGCACCTATCATTACCTGTATTTATCTTATTATTTATTCTTGTTTACCGTCTGTCTCCACCATCTAGACGATAAACATATTGAAAACAAGGGATATCTTGTTTACTGCTACATCCCCTGCATCTAGAACAGCATCTGGCACATAGTAAGTGCCCAAGAAATTTTTGCTGAATGGATTAATGAATGAATGGGACCTTGTGGCCAAATGGTTCCCTGAGCTCAGGCTCCGCACTAGTGCAGCTCATCACTAGGTGCTCACAACTGAGTTGTTGTCTCTCCCACCATCCCAGGACAGCTTCCCTCTTCCCCGCGTCTCAGCTGCCTCTCCCCCGCAGTGCTTTCCACACACATGGCCACCGAAAGTGCAGACATCACTCTAATGTTAGGTGGCACAGTCTTGAGGTTGTAACCTGTGCACAGAGAAGTAATCTCACGGCTCTGATAATCCTGTTCCGTCATCTCTCATTGTGCTTCCTGGTTCATCATTTGCTGCCTCCAGCCTGGATGCTTACTTTCTGTTAGTTCATTCTGGCAACAAGGAGAATTTAGTTTGTGGGTTTTGTTTTGTTTTGTTTTGTTTTTTTTGTTTTTTGTTTTTGTCTGGGTCCCATTCAGCCCCACAGTTTCATATTGAAGCTCCTCTTTCTACCACCACTCTTTGCTGATATCAGTAACAGGTTCCTTCTGTTTTTTCCAGAATTCTTCTGTGCCCCTCAAGCACTTGGACTTACCAGCACCCCAACACTTATAATGTGTGCAGAGTATCTGTGTGCCTGCTGCCCCACATATTTATGCCTGGTAATAGCCTTTATTCTAGAGACTACTTTGTCTGATAGAATCACCCCAGTTCCGTTTTGGTCAGTTTTTGCTTGGCCAGTCTTTTTCCATCTTGTATCTGTTAACCTACCCATGTCTTCATATTTAATGTGTAATTTCTTATAGACAGTGTACAGTTAGGTTATTGATTTTTTAAATCAAATATAACAATGTTTTTTAGTTCAAGTGTTCAGACCACTTATGTTTAGTGTAATTATTAATATGGTTGAGTTTAAGTCTACTTTCTTGCTATTTATTTTCTAATTGTCCCATCTGTACTTTATAACTGTTTTCTTCTTCCTCTACCTTGTGATGTATTAACTGAGCATTTTTATGATTTTATTTCATCTCCATTGCCGGCTTATTATCCATATTTCTTTGTTTTATTTTTTAGTGATTAATTCGTGGTTTATAATATGTTTTATTGTAAATATAAATATATCTTTTTATTTTAATATCAAAACCTATCTTAAAATAACATACTACTTCATGTCAAGTGTAAAGAATCTTATAACTGTGTATTCTATTTTCTGACTTGTCCTTCGTGATATAGTTGTCATACATTTTACTTATACATTTTATAAATCTCAAAATATAGTGAAAATTTTTGTTCTAAACAGTCAACATTTTATGAGATTTCAAAAATGAGTAAAAGTATATTTCAATTTACAAACCTATCTACTCTTTTTAGTGTTTTTCATTTCTCTGTGCTGATCCAAATTTCCAACTAGTATAATTTTCTTTTATCCTAGAGAACTTTTTTAACATTTCTTCATAGGCAAGACTGCTGGCAATTAAATTATCTCAGGCTTAATGTGAAAAAGTATTCTGTTTTCATTTTTAAAAGATACTTTTGCTGGATATAGAATTCTGGATTGGCAGTTTTTCCTTTCAGTCCTTAAAGCTGTCATTGTCTTCTGGTTTGCATACTTTATGATGAGATAATAAGTCTGCCCCTTGACAAGTCTGCCACCTTGCTTTTGCTCCTCTGTATGTAATGTCCTTTTTCTACAGGCTGCTTTAGGGTTTTCTACTGATCACCAGTTTTCAGCAATCTGGTTATGATGAGCTTTGGTGTAGGTTTTGTTGTTGTTTTTTAATGTTTACTCTGCCGAAAGTTTAATGAGCCTTTTGGAGCAATAATTTATAAATTTCACCAAATTTTGAAAACTTTTGACCATGTCTTCAAATATTTTTTTTCTGTGCTGCTTTTCTTTTTGGGGAGACTTCAATTACACATATGTTAGATCACTTAATATTGTTCTATAGGTCATCGATGTTAACTTTTTTCAGTCTTTTTTTCTCTCTTTGCTTTATTTTGGATATTTTCTGTTGTTATATTTTCAAATTCACAGACCTTTTCTTTTGATGTGTCTGGTTGGCTGTTAATATCATTATATATTTCATTTTGGTTACTGTGTTTTTTTTCATTTCTAGAAGTTTCATTTGGGTCATGTTTATTTCATTCATTTCTGCCTCATCGTGTTCGTATTTTCTTCCACATTTCTGAACATATATGTTTGGTACAGTAGACTTAATAATCTTGAATGCTACTTTCATCATCTCTGTCATTTGAGTCATTTCTATTGATTAATTTTTCTCATTATCATTGGTCATTTTCTCTGCTTTTTGATGGCCTTGTTATTTTGTTTTTATTATTAGTAGATGCCAGACATTGTGGATTTTACTTTGTTGGGTGCTTTTTTTTTTTTTCTTAAAGAGTATTGGACTTTATTCTGGCATACGGTTATTTGGGATCGATTTGATTTTTTCAAGGCTAGTTTTTAAGCTTCCCTAGGGTGAGTCTGGTGCTGCCTTTTATCTCCACTGCTAAGGTTATACTTTCCTGGGGATTGTACCTGATGCATGGTGCATTTATTATAAGGTCCATTCGCTCTGACTCATGAGAACACAAGCTCTTCACAGCCCAAATTAAGCTCTGGAAATTTGCCTGATTCTTTGTGGTAGTTCTTTCCGCAGCCTCATGGAGTTTCATTTCTTGTATGTGTAAATCAGTATTTAGCCAAAGATTGGCTGGGACCCCTTTCATATATCCAGAGGTCTTTCTGATATTCTGCTCTGAACATTCTAGCTGCTTCTGTCTCCTTGAAGTCTAAGAGACTGGCCCCTGGGTCCCCTTCCTGTGCTTCAGCCTAGAAATTGGGCCAAGACAGTAAGGCGGGGAAATTGTAGAGCCCTCCCTTATGTGATTTCTTTCCTTTAGGGATCACAATCCTATATTGCATGTTTCCAATGTCTGAAATCATTTGCTTCATATATTTTATAGGAATTTTTAGTTTTTTAAGACAGGAGGGTAAATCCAGTTCCTGCCAGTCTATCACAGCTGTAAGCAGAAGTGGCAATACATACTTTCATTATGCTTATTTTAAAAACAAGAAAACTGAGGCACAGAGAGATTAAACAATTTGCCCAAGATAACATTTTCTTAAGTGGTAGAGTCCAGATTTGAGTCCGGGTCAACAGTCTCCACTAAATTATCAGCTCCTTGAGGTCAAGGGCTTTGCCTTTCGTCGAACCTTGTTCACTGCTGTATGCGAGGCACCTAGTACAGCACCTAGTACATAGTTGGTACTCAGTAAATGTTGTTGAATAAGTGAATGAATAATTGATTGGCTTTTCCCAGGAAGGAGAATGAAGGTACTCAGCCTTTGTTATAATAGGTTGTATTTATATGATCCCACTGGTCCATGCTGATTATCAAGTCTCATGGTCTCTAAGCCCCACAAATACTCCCTCACCTACCCCTGCACACACCCTGCATAGTCTCCTGTGTGGAAGCAGCAGCTGCTGCTGGCTAATACCAAATCTGCTGTCTGGCTCCCGCATTGAAACATATCATTTTAATCATGCACTTGCAAGCCAGGAAGCCAATTTGCATTACAAAAGTCAAATTCCTTTCCCCAGTGGCGGCCATGCAAAAGATTTGGCCTCTTTTTCACTTTGTCCAGAATGGAATTCCTGGGCAAGTAGGAGCCCATCTTGGGCTGAGTCATTCAAGAGAATAAAGGTCTTAAATGGTGTAGCACACCAAAGTCTAACCTTCCTGCTCCCTACATTTTTGGGGATGGCAGAGGAAAGGGAGTCAGAATAGTCTCCCAGTGGTCCCCTTATTCAGAACTTTAAGTCTGCTTCAGATGATGGCAGAGCAATTGATTGAAAATTATATTCCCATTTCCATATCTGTATAACTTTGCATATTTATTTCATACGCAAATAAACTCATTTGGATTCTCTTGCTCCCTCTCTTTCCCTCCTGCTTTTGATGTATCATAAAGGTCTGGTTCAACCTGGAAAAATGACCAGTTCTTCTGGTCTTTGTTTCTGCAGAGAAAATGGGTCTTGTCTGGTCCTGGTTCAGCATCCTTTCCCTCCTTTGCTCCGTAACCTGAGCATTGTGGCCTGGGTGACATCCTGTCAGCTGAGGTCGGTGCCCAGCTGGGGTGTATGACAGAAGTCAAGAGAGTAGGGGACTGCTTATCAGGAAGGTTTCCGGCAGACAGGTTGTCGGGTGCCCTGCCCACGAGTGTCTCCCCGGGGACTGAGCTGCTGTCACTATGGGTAATTGGATTCCTGCTTCCCAGCAGGACGGACTTCAGTAACCTTTAGGATTAATTGCTCTAGTCGACCTCCATTGCCTCCGCTGGCAGGCTGTCTTCCTCAGTCTTGATCAGAAAGCCCTAGGGATCCACCGTCAGGCGCTGGGCTCTGGGACAGGAGTGTGAGCTGGAGACTTCTTGATCTGAGCCTCATGAGACTTCCCACAGATGTGGGCAGAGGCAGCCACAGATGAGCTGTTTCCCAACTTCAAGGCAAAGCCCATTCCGTACCATGGACCTTCCGCAGGTAGAGCTAAAGGAACTCCTCATTCGATGGTGGTATGAAGTCAACAACCATTCTAAAGAGGAACATCCAGCTGTCAACCTCCTTTCCTTGGCTTTCTCCCACCTAGGAGGACAGAGAGGGTCTGGGAGTCTTACAGTGAAAGGCTATGGCTGTGGCTCACGGGCCACTGAAAATTCATTTCTGCTGAGTTTGTTGTCCGGAACGTAGAACCCAAAGTAGAGAGACGGGGGCAGTGGCACAATCCCAGACAGCACTGAGCATCTGGGAGTACTTGTAATAGTAATGGCTAACATCTACTGAGTAGTTACCATGAGGCAGGTGCCTAGCCTGTGCATCAATCCTTTAATCCTCACAGCAACCCACTGAGAGATGTGGTATTCTGATCCCCATCTCATCAAGTGAGAGACGTTTGTAGCAGAGAGGCCACGCAGCTGACTGTCCCGTCCTTCAAAGCACGGACACCTGTTCCCAGAGCCGCGGCTTCATTCACTCCTGTCTTTGGAGGTCTTGACAATAGGACTTTTCCATTTCTTTCTGGATTTGGGTGAGGAGGCTGGCAGTGACCATGGCGACACTCAGGTTCTGTACTCTTCCACAAAACTTGGCACAGAAAAGAATTAGCCCCCGTATATCTTCACAGGAATGGCAGTTACAACATTGAAGGCCCTTTTGCTTTTCTCATTACTGTTCACTCATCGTAGCTCCTTTCTCACGCCGATTCATAACCCATCAATGAGCAAATACACGTTAACGTGGACTCAGTGTACCTCAGTCGATACAGAAGGTGACCATCGCTGTGTTGCGTTAACGGCAGTAGAGTCTTCGTACGCTAACCTTCACTCTTCGCGGCTTGGGCACTTGGCCATGAGCAGTGAGTGTGTCATTATGAGACTTTCCTGGAAAGCCTGATTGGCCGCTCATTTGTTTCCACTGCCACCTCCCCACCCCCCAGATGGCAATGGGTGTTGCCATGACAACATAATGGGAAGCAATCACACCTATTGTGGGGCAGGAATGTTGACTTGCATGAATAAGCATGTGAGGCTGGAGAGAAGATGAGAGACACACAGCCCTTCTTGTGCCCAGAAAGAAAGGAAGTTAATTCCGAATCGAGGAGCCTGTGTTCTGCATTTTAAGTCCCCACCCGATGTCTGTGGAAATGTTATTACTTGCCAGGTCACATTATTCTCCTACTGACATGATCTGACCGAAAAAGGCGCGGGACTGAGGCTTAAGACTCATTTTGAATCAAAACTTCACTTCAGGGATGAGAAACTCCTTGTTGCTCTGGGGTTTTTGTTTTGTTTTGTTTTGTTTCGTTTTGTTTTTATTCCTTTCTCATCCTCCCTCCTTCCTCGCCTTTTCTTCACACACAACCTTCAGAAAGCTGGAGGAGGCAATGGGTGGCTTTTCCATATAACCTAGGAGAAGAGCCCTGATTTCTTTATTTTTGAGACAAAAAGTGTCGAATTCAGTCAAAAAAAAAACCCTCAAGAGTAGCGAATCACTGCCAGATCGGAAAGTCACTGGAACATGGAGCAAGCCAAAATAGGGTGATGTTGAGGGCCGGGGCAGGAGGCAGGAGCTGCCCCGGTGGGGGTGAGAGCACTGGGCTCAGAGCTGGGCGACCCCCCTTCGAGCTTCAGTTCTGCTGAGACCATTAGCGTGGTGAAGAGTTCCAGACTCGGGTTCCCGGGTTCCACTTCCGGCTCTGGCTCTTCCTAGCTCACAAGTGTGAACCTGGGCAAGTTACCGCATATGTATTCGCCTCAGTCTGGGCTGGAGGAGGATGAGATGAGCTAACCCGGAACACTCCACAAGCAGCAGATGGTATTTTTGCTGTGCAACTTGAGCAAGTTATTTTACCGTTCTGAGCCTTGATTTACTCACAATGAAATGGAAATTATATTTCCCTCACGAGCAAATATCTGTGAAGATGAAATGAGGTAGTGCGTGGGAGAGTGCCTAGCTGCTGCTCCTCAGGCATACAATAGGTGCTAAATAAATGTCTGTCAAATCTCGATCTGTTGTTCTACAGGGAGAAGGGAGTAGAGAGGATCTTAAAATGCTCAGCCACCCTTTCTTCTGTCCTATCCCATCCAAACACATACCTCTAACGTGCCTCTAACAGGCAGCTGTTCACATATCCTCCTCCTCAGTCATGAAACACAGCACTGTGCTGAGTGCCGTGGAGAGCCCGAAGGTGCAGGGACAGCGTCCTTCTCAACGTGCTTTCAGGGTAGCCGAGGGGGGAAGGACGATGCAGGGAAGACAGCAGCGGCTGTGTTTTCCACTACAGAGCCCCTGGCACCGTGAATGGTGCTGGGGCCACCGGGGGAATTCAGCAAACACACGTTGCATGAATGAGTTTTAAGTAGAGAGACAGTGGAACACTAGGGCAGTGTGTCCTGGAGACATCACGGAGGCAGAATGAGCACACACGTGGTCAGGAAGGTGGGTAGGAAAACTGGGGTGTGAGCAGGCTTTTAAAGAGTAGGTCCACACCTGTTTGTCCTCCTCGGGGCTCCGGGGTCTGCAGCTTCCCTCCCAGTCCACCTGCCTGTCCTGAGTGCTGAGTGCCATTAGCTGCCGCTCACCTTCGCCATATCGTCCGCATATGTGCACAAAGGAGGAGCACAAAGGACATGCATTAGTTATCTGTGGCCACATAGCAAAGCACCCCAACACTTAGCTACTTAAAACATCAGATGTTTCTTACCTCACATATTCCGAGGGTCAGGAATCTGGTGCGGCCTACTTGGGTGTCCCTGGCTCAGGGACTCTCGTGCGGTTACAGTTAAGAGGTCAGCCAGCGCCACATTCATCTGAAGGGCTTCACTCATGGGGTTGTCGGCCCATCTCAGTCCCTCACCGTGTGGCCTGCCTCTTGACATGGCAGCTGGTTCACCCCAGGGCAATTGATCTGGGAGCCAAAGATGGACCACCAGGGTCTTATTATAATCTTAGAAGTGAGATCCTGTCACTTCTGCCGTATTCTATTAGAAGCAAGTCAGTCTAGCTAGCCTACATGCAAAGGCAATACACAAGGTGTGAAGAACAGGAGGCAGGAGTCATGGGAAGTCATCCTAGAGGCTTCCTACCATAGGATCCAGGATGGTTTTTTTCCAAGCCCAACAATCAGAACCACGGTGCACGGGACCGGGGTCCTTTTCCCTTTGTTATTTTGCACAGGCGTAAAGCACATGTTGTCTTCTGGGTCTGAGGCCAACACGCCAGTGACAAGTCTGTTCCTACGTGGAGAGCAGTTCACTTCATCAGTCTTTGTTGAGCACTTGTGCCCTATGAAACGTGGCAGATGCCATGATAGATGGCTGAACACAAGGCAGCGGGAGCCCAGCGGGGGGAGGTGGGGAGCAGGGAGGGGATGAGGTTCCATAGAGTGAATTCTGAACCGATCCTGAAGGAGGAGATGTTAGCAGAAGTGGGGAGTGGGTATTTCCATCAGTGGGGAATTCAGCAGGAAGAAAGACCTCATGTATGAGGGACAACAAAAGTCTCAGGGCTGTTGGGATCTGGGAGAGCTGGAGAGGTATGGGAAGCTTTTAAGTGGGCAGCTGATTCTCTGGTTCCCTTTGGATCCATCTTGATGGCCTTGGTCAGACTGGATTGAGGAGTAGATGCCCAGCACACAGGTGGATCTGGAATATGGCGAGAGCAACACCCCAACCCCAAAAGCTAGGATTGAGGGGACGTCTCTGAGCCCACAGTGGGGCAGAGAAACCAGGTGCCAAAAAGCAGTGTCCTAAGAGAGAACCGGGCCCAGTCTAGGGCAGCTTTCAAAAATCAAGTCACTGGTTTGGTTTGAGAAGACAGGAAAGTGTTACGATTGTTTGTTTTTTAAATAATGTGATGATATGCCAAGCGTCCTGAGCCACAAGTAAATGACCAACTGCAAAATACTGAGGCTCACACTAAGTCACATACGATCAGAGAGATGAAGCTTCTCCTAGAGTGATCTGGACAAGGTGGTTCTTTAAGTGGGCCTTACCGCACGGGCAGGATGTTTGCTAAGCCGGGCGGCGCTGTGTCTCAGGCCGGGCAGGCAGCACAAATGTTGAGGTGCGTTCGTAATCACAGATGCTCGTCGCCGAGGCTGAGGGTCATAGGAGCTGATATGGTGGGCCCTCCGTGCCCCCACATGCACCTCAGAGCAGGGGCTTAGCTCCATGTGTCTGCCTCCACTGTCCCAGCCTGAAAGCTCTTTGTCTTCAAACTTAAGACTCTAGGAGAGGAAAATCAGCAGCCTCTCCATGTATCACTCATTCCAGGATGATTCTCCTGTGACTGCGCTGGGCTCACAGGCCCAAGAGCACAGAGCTTGGATGTGGAGAGAGCTTTGAAATGAGAGTCAGGACACCTGGTTCTCTACCGAGCTGGCTGCATGACCACTGACAGCTCACTCCCCTTCCCAGCATTGTAAGATCCTCGTGTGCAAGACAGAAGGCTTTGAGTAGTGACCCTCCACTCTGGCTGCTCACTGAAATTGCTCACAGAGCCTTCTGGAGTCTGTGACACCCAGGCCCCACCATGACGAGTTCTGCCTTAATTTAAGGGCCTGGACATGACTATCCTTGTAAACTGACCTGGGATTCTGATGGCCTCTGTGGTTGGGAACCATGGGACTATAGGCTCGCCCGGGTTCTTGAAGCATTGTCATTTCCCTGGGTGACACCCAGGGGACTGCACACCACAGTCACCTGGGGACTGGTAAACACCCGCCCTCCCTCCTGACACGCAATCTCCGGGTCAGGGCGAGGCCCAGGCGTCTGCATTTAAGAATCCCCCAGGTGTGTCTGATGCCGCGGGTTCAGAGTCCAGAGTTTGGAAAACTCCGGGTGTCCTTACCCAGATAGAAAACCTGAGCGTGTCCATTCTGTCACTTACTGGGGGTCCTTGTAATAGGCACTGAACCCCTCAACTCTCATATCGAAATAGAATTATGGCAATTCCTCACGGGGTTGTGACGTTCGACTGAGATGTTGGCACCAGTCGTATCACTGAATTCTTTTCCTGTGGCCTGAATGTTCTGGGGACACATTTCTGCACTGGTGTATCCTGCTCCATGCCTCTTTGGGTACAGCACCCAGTGCCGTGAGGTCACAGATGCTTAATCAAAGGGTGTGGATGGAGATAATGAAGACCTGGGCCCGTTCTGGAGTGTGCCTCAGAGATCCACTGAAAGAACAAGACCACGCAGT
Organism: Eidolon dupreanum; assembly: GCA_028627145.1. Classification (NCBI taxonomy): domain Eukaryota; kingdom Metazoa; phylum Chordata; class Mammalia; order Chiroptera; family Pteropodidae; genus Eidolon; species Eidolon dupreanum. The sequence goes on along the minus strand of CM053517.1, from coordinate 33,152,160 downwards.
TTCTAAATCTGTCACTTGGGCTGGTTGAGCATGAAAGGCTCTGATGAGCTGGGACTGATTCATCCATTCTCGGCGTTCTGGGGAGGCACAGGGAAGAGGCCCCTGAGAAGACCGTGGACTTCCGGCATGAATAACACAGCCTGCCTCCCCCTCCATCGCCCACAGGGCTGCCCCCTCCGCAGGTGGCCTGGACACAGAGCTGGCAGCCTGGAGTGGCCAGGGCAGAAGGGCAAGCCCACGAGGGTGTGCTGAGTGTGTGTCCTGCCTCCCCATAGCCAAGCCCCTGCCTCCTTTCCACTCCCTGTGCGGGGTCACCATGGTGACTCCCTGTCCCCAGTATGTCGGGACTCTATCAGAGCCAATGGGCGGCAGGTGCGGATAAGGGTCTGTAAGCAGGGGCAGCTGTCAGGCAGCCTGCCGCCGAGCGCAGCATCGATCTCGCCTGTGCCCGTGCCCACAGAGGATGAGGCTGGGGGAGGAGGGAGCCCTTTCTATATTTAGCTCCTATACTGGTACATCCCGGTGGACGGCTTCAGAAGAGGCTGACTTCCAGCCCGGCACGGGAGGTTTAACATCTCTCAATTAGGTGCACTCTGCGTGGGGCTGTGTTTTGCCCATTGAGAGAGGGTTAAAAGAAGTCGGTACACAGGAAAGCAAAAGGGAAGAGAACAACAAAACAAAGCTGACTTATAGCAGCCAGGGAAACTACCCCTCCACAGCCCCTCTGCCCACTGCCCCACCCCGTGCCATCCCAGACCTCCTGGGCAGCGGTGGCCGAGCTGGCCAGGACAGGTGTGAGAACAGGGGTCGGAGAACAGGACTCCACATTGTTGAGCAGTCAGTTTGGTTCCTGAGTCTGCTGCCCAGCAGAGGCAGAGCCCAGGGGTGTCTGAGCGTTTGCCCCAGGGCCCTGGATAAGACCCTTCAGAGGGGCTCCACGTTAGGGAGGGAACACAGGAGGGACTTGGGTCTCTGGAAGTCCAGGTTAATGGTCTGACAGCCCGGAGGTTCGCTCTGAGCCTGCTCCCCCTTCCCCCCAAAGTCTTCCACAGATACACGAAAGGGATGCTGCACACCCGGGGAGCGCAAGGCCCCCGAAGTGTCCAGTTGCCTGACTTCACTCGGTAATGTGTGTCTCTGGCTGCTGCTGCCCGGGCTGTGGTCTATCCAGTGGCCGGTGCTGAGCTCCCTCAGCCCCAGGCATTGCAGGGAGCTAGAAGCCAGGGAGATGGAAGCTCTGGCCCCCAGAGGAACACAGGCCAGGCTTCGGGCGGTGAGCACGCTACGGTGTGTACAGAGATCGAATTACAATGTTGTACACCTGGAACTTATATAATGTTGTTAATCAATGTTACCTCAATGTTAAAGAAAAGCTCAAGTAGTACTAAACATTATGAAATAAATAAATATTTAAGTGTCAGAAAGAACAGGAGACTGAAGGATAGACATGGAGATGGGGTACTGGGGGACCCACCTAGCTGAGGCCTTGCAGCCCCTCCCCAGCCAATCCTTGTGCGGGGTATCTAGCCATGCCAAGTGAGGCCTTTGGTGTCAAGTTCATTGTCACTGTCGAAATTTTGCTTGAATACAGCAGTAGACGCAAAGGACTCCACTGCTTAATGAGTTAAGCTGGCTGAGTGGGTGCTGTCCCCAAGTGGCTCGGTGTCTTGTAAGCTGGGACATTTGGAACATCTCCCCTCCCCCACTACACTCCCGTTGCCTGACCCTTCCCCACCCACCTGCCCCCTGCTCAGCCTCTTCTGCCCTAACTCGTACTTGCTGGTAGCAAGTAGGCACCAAGGAAGACTATGGAAAACAGCCAAGTGCTTGCTGGAACTGGCACCTCCCCCTGGGCTGACGGTCACCAGGCTCTCAGGGACAGTGAGTCAGGCCGAGCGTATGGCACAGACTGGTGGCCAAGAGAAAGGGTCCCTCCTCCGTCCCTGAGCAGCCCGACTCTACCCTAAAGCACATCGGGCGGAAGAATTCCTTCTGCCTTCGGGGTCTGTTTCTGAGCTCTTGCAGCCTATGCTTATCTATGTGTATGAAAGTTTACATATATGTATATTATGGACCCATATGTCTATATACATAAAGATGTATCTTTAAAAATATTTATTGAGCATCTACTTTGAGCAAAGCACTGTGCTCTTTTCTAGAGTGGGCTAGAAACGGACAGGGGAGAATAGAAGGTAATCGTCGGGGATTCGCTGAGCGCTAGTATATTCCAGGCGTTGTATTAGATGCTTGACACCAGTGCATTTAATTTGTGCCTCACAGCAACCTTGAGATGTTCACCGCATTTCGCAGATGAGAAAATTAAGGATCAGGGACCTTAAACTTGGCCAGGGGCACAACACTGGAAAGTGGCCGGCAAACTTCAGACTTGAATCCTCAGGATCCCAGCCCGAGGGCTCTGGGCCACTCGCCGCGGATAACACACGACCTGACCCGTCTGCAGCAGCTGTCACACACGCGAGCAGGGAGCGAGCGCAGACGGGCACGCCCACAGACGCTGTGCCCGCAAAGCGGCGGGAAGCAGGGGTAGGAGCAGTCGACTTGTCCCTGAACAGCGGTGCCACGCTGGATCCAGGTCCTGCCCAGGAGCTGTGAGCCTGGTGTTAGGGGCTTATCTTAGCCACACCTCATCTCCCAGCCATACTCACCTTTTCCCACCAAATTGCTCCAGGGCATGGTAGTTGCTACTGGGAACAGGTGCTTTATGAAGTTGCTGGCCCCATTGTCTGTTCTTTACTCCACCCCTTGAATCCCTTCACCCTACACTCTCTTAACTCAAAGTACAAGATGCCCCACCTCTTAGATACCCGGAGACCTGGGACCGCTCTGGGACTGGCTTCCCCCTCAATGCTCATTTGTGCCCTGTGCCTGTCTCAGGCCCACTGGCGAGGCGCTGGGAGCGGGCGTCCACCACTTCCCATTCATCTGCCACGTCTGACAGGTGCCCTCCGATATCTTAGGCCTCCAAGTGAGGTGGTAGGGAAGGAGGGTTCTGGGACATTCTGGATCCTCCAGCATCTTAGTGCTTTAGAAACTTCAGCACTGTCTGTGGCATCCGGACACGTGGGACCTTCCTTGGCTTTGTCACTGCCTCATGGAGTGGTTTGGATCCTCAGCTTCTATGGGGCTCCACCAGCATCCAGCTGATTTCTGAGTCCCCTTCCAGCACTGATACTCCAGGATTCTTATAGGGCACAGCCCCCCCCGCCCAAACCCCTGGCGAACCTTGGGGTAAGGGCCATGGTGGGAGGTGCCTAGATGGACAGCCTGGTTCTCCAGCCTCCAGCCAGGGTGAGGTCAGGCTGGGGCTTTGGGGCCCCAGGCAAGAGGTTTGGCCTGGGAAGAGAAAGCATTCTTCCTAACCCCTTCCCTGGAAGTACTGAGAATGAGCTTCTGTGTTCCGTGCTCTGTTTCAGTATATATTGTCCTGACCCATTTTTTTTTTTTTTTTTTTTTTTTGAGATCTTCGTCTCTAATTCATCAGATGTGTCTCCGTGTCCCCAGTGCCTAGCTAGGGGCCTGCACTGCACAGCAAGTGAGCTATGAATATTTGTTGAAGAAAGAAATGACAGTTTCGTATTCGCCTTGAGAATGCAGTCTGAGTCTTTGGCTCAAGCTGGAAGGCATCTGTGCTAATGAATTTTGATCTTGCCTCTCCAATTGGAAAGTAACTCTTTAGGGGGTAGCTGGACTTAATTCTTCTGTATCTCAAACAGAATCTCACCCATTCTGGGCACAAAGACCTGCTCAATCGAAACTTGTTAAAATCAATATCACCCTTTGGACTCCAGCGGCTACTGCTTAGATTCTTTAGGACGAGTCACTATTTAGCTTTAATTACCTGATTTTATATTAGCTCTGGGAACAAGTGTGACTGAATAAGATTTTGCTCCTGGATAATAGCTAACAATAAGTTCCTTATACTGAATGCTTAATATGTGACATCACTGTGATAAATGCTTTACTTCTCTCATCTCGTTTAATCCCAATAACAATCCTTCTATATTCATTTATTCATCCATTTAGCCAATATTCTTTGAGCATTCACTGTTTGTCAGGCACCGGGCATACAGTGGTGTACCAGATAAACACCGTTTGGTTTTCCCCGTTTTACAGACGTGGAAATAGACTCAGGGATTCTTAGTAACTCTCCTGTGATCACGAAGCTCCTAAGTGGCAAAACCGCATCTAAATCATCTTTCTTCTTCGCTGCACCTGGGAAATGGTGCCCGTCTGCAAACTGAAGGTCGCAGCTGGTTTGCAGGGTGGACATCGCTCTGGGGTTCCTCTAGAAACTGACAATATTACTATCAAGTTCTTTATGCAAATAGCTGTTTGGCAGGTAAATGTGCCTGAATTGCTCATTGCGTGGCGGGAAGGGGGGGTGATGAAGGATGGGGGAGGTGCTCCTGCATCCCCCTTCAGATACAGCATCAAGAGGGCTTCAAGAGGGAATAAAGAGGTTCTCCTTCCTGCCGGAGGTGACACAGGAAGTGGAAGAATGTACTGGGGAGGGAAGAGAGGCTTGGGTGGGAGTCTCTGGGGAGAGACTCAGAGGAGGCATGGTGAGGTGACTAGCAGCACTGCCAGGACCCTGACTGTCCCCTGCTCTGGGCCGCATTGAACAGGGTCCCTGGGAGGCATTGCGTGACGTGATGGTCCTCCAAGGCCCCCCAAGGACCTGTGAAGGAGTCTCGGACCACCGCTTTTGCACATTCCTGCCTCTTCCCTGTCACCAGGAGACACCCACCCCTAAACGCCCACTCCCATGGACACCCATGAGAATAGGTGGCTCTCACGGGGGCATCCAGCTCTGTCCCCTTTTGCCACCACCTCACACTCACACACCCATGTACTCACACACATTCTAAGGGGAAATCACAAACCACCTCCCAGTCCGACTCACCCTCCCGGGTCCACACAACTCGTCTCCTGCTAAGATGGACCAGTGAGTGGCTGGCTCAGGAAGCCGGACGCTGCAGGAATTGGGGATGGGCGTGTGGCTGGTGTGGAACTCGATAGGCCTTTCTGCACACACATCGCTCCTGTCACCCGGAGCCAGCGGCAGAGGGCAAGGGCCACTCTGTCCTCCTCATGCCAGTCCAGCCCAGAGCCAAGAAGCAGGTCCTAGAGGCCTTTTCAGATAGTCATCAGGCAGAAGGGAGGAGAACAAAGGGTGGAAGGGGTGCAGAGAGCTTCCTGTGGGTGAGACCCGGGCCTTTCTGGGCCTGATCGATTTATGAGACCCACCCAAGGGTCAGTGAGGGCCCCTCTTCTACTCATGAGGTGTCAGAGCTCTGTGGAGTGGAGTGGCTGTTGGAACAGCGATAGGCCAGGAGTTGAGCCCAAAGCAGGGAAGAGACTGAGCAGAGGTCAGATGGTGACTTCTGTGGGGTGAATCAGAGGCTAGAAATCCTTTGGGATGAAAATGGAGCCCCGAACCCTGTATGCTGGGAGGTCGGGGAGAGGGAGAAGTGTGCGCTCCTACCACAGCTCCTAGAAGGAAGGGACAGGATTGTGACAGCCCTTCTGGCACTACTGGGACAGCTAGTATCATTGATCACAGTGAGAGGAACGGTTGAGATGGTGCTAAGTGCCTGGCAGATCCTGGTCCTTAATTCGAGGGTCCAAAGCGTTGTTACGTCGGGCTAGCTGGTGGTCCCCAAGGGCTGAAGCGGCTGCAGTCGCTCATGTGGGGAGTGTCTCCCAGGAGGCCCGGAGTACGTCTGCTACCCCGACGCCCTTCCCTGCCCTTCTGCTCACTGTGGCTTCCATTCAGAGCTGCTTTCTCTGGGAAGCTGTCTCCAAGCCCACTGTGTGGTCTCTGCTGTTTCCCTATCTGTCCCCTTTCTTCCTTCCCCTGGGTCCTGGAGCTTATGGAGGGCAAGGCCTGTGCTTTGGTGACAGGTAAAGCCCCACGCTAAGTCGCTGCGTAAAAAACACAGTTACTGGCCGCAGCGCCCCTCTACTCAAGTTTCCCATTCCCTCAGAGCTTCCTGAAAGCCACCTCGTGCCTGACCCCGAAGGCCCCGTGACGAATAAGCAACCCCGGCCCTCAGGAAGCTCACAGGCTCCAGGGGCCACGGCCACACACACCTCCACGGCGTCCGTGCGTCAGCGTCGTCAGACGATGATTGCCGTCACGGCTCTGCTTCGTGAGCACTTCCCCTGTGCCAGGCACACGGAGGTTCTGGCTGGAGCTGTGCAGAGCAGGTGAAGGAGCACCTGCCTGGCTGGTAGGGGCAGGGAGGGCTCCCGGAGGAAGGCGGCTGGGCTTTTTGAATTCATTTTCATTTTTCACTTCAGGGGTATGATCAAGGTAAAGACTAATAAGAGTTAAAACAACTAGAGTCCTTTACGGTCCAAGCACTCCACATGGATTAATTTCTTCATTGCCCACAGGCCAATGAGGCTGGGGAGGGAGAGAGATTATTTCATGGCAGGAGGGCTGTGTTTAGAGACGAGAGACTGCTAAGGCCCCAAAGTAGCTGGCGGTCTAAGACGTATTTGGGAACAAACAGTATTTTGTCTGTTACCACTGACCTGTATTTGTCCATCCTTCAGATTCTTTAGAGACATAAAATACTGGGTACGTTTCTCTGTCTTGAGACCCGGTTCTGGGACCAGGACCCAATCCTTTTCACTCCTGCCCTTCCCCTCCACATAGACACGTAAACCCATCAGCCTGCACCCACGCCCAGCCTCCCTCGCCCACATCCAGTTGACCTAGTCTCTTCCTGTACCCAGACACCTACGCTCGGCCCACCTGCCGCCCCCCCCTCAGTGCTCACCTCTCAGGCCTACGAGCCCGGCCCGTGTCATCCCACATGTGCAGGCACGCGTGTACCCAGCCCCGCAGTCCCCGCCCCTGCTCCCAGGTGGCTGCCCATGTTCACATGGGCATGTACGGAGCCCCCCTCACCCTCCCGCCCACCTGTACACACACCTACCAGGCCCGTGTGCCTGGCTACCCCACGCAGATGCAAGTCCCCAGGGCCTCCGCCCCTACGGGGACAGTGAGCAGAAGCCACAAAACCAGGGGCAAAGTCTGAAGTGTCCTGCCAAGGACGCAGGGTCAATGGCTTTCTGGGGAGAGGCGCCTAAGGAGAGAGCAAACCAAGGAGGTGGGGACAACCTCCTTTACCCCCCTGGGCCGTGAGGACCCCTGGGGACAGGCAGCCAGGCCCTGGGGCCAGGGCTTGGGGCAGAGGAGCGTTGGATTGTCACAGCTGAGAAGGTGGCAAGCCCAGGAGAGAACATAAACACCAAATGCTGGGGAAGACCGAAGGAAGGCCGGAGCTGCTGGGCGGGGCAAACGGGGAAGGACGCTGACTCTGGGGTGCGCAGGCACCCCGCTGCGGCCTGCCAGCGAGCTCAGCCCTGGGGACTGGGGACGTGACAGTGGGCGGGGCAGACCCGCCCCCGCGTAGCCGGCTCAGCCTGGCCCAGGCGGCAGGGCAGGTGGTAGTGGCAGCGGCTACTGAGCGCTTCCCGCGGGGCAGATCCCCCGCACCGCTTACACGGGTGCCGCCGCCTCGAACCCCGAACCCCGGAACGGCCTGGGAGGAGGGTGCTGAGAGGGCCTCACTCTACAGACGGTGAAACCGAGGCCCAGAGAGGTTACGTAGCTCGTCCGAGGTTTCACAGCTAATAGACGAAGACGCCAGCATTTGACCCCGGGCGGTGTGAAGCCCAGGCCAGCGTCGGATGATGGCGCCAGCGAAGGGAACGGCCGCCACCCCCCCACCCCCCGTTTGGGCCTGATGCTTCAGAGTGTACAGGGCGTTTTAAACACCTGGCTTTAGCCCATCCGAACCGATCAGCAGGCTCTGAGGTGGCTCTCATTTTCTCCATTTTGCAGATGAGGGAAATAGAGATCAGAATCTTAAATAACGTGTTATTTGCCACACCGCTAGCAGATAACAGAGGCAGAACTCCAGCGCCGCTCTGTCAGGCCCCGGCGGCACTGTGCGGTTTCTCTCAGAACCAGGCCCACTCCCCTCCTCATTCTGGGCCTCAGTTTCCTCATCCGTGAGGCAAGGAGAAACCATGCCTGCTCCCCACTGATTTCTAGAGAATGTGTACCATGGCAGTCAATGACCAGTACCAAAAATAAAATATATAGTGTTATTAACCAATGTTACCCCAATCAATTCAATTAAAAATAAATATAAAAAAAAAAGTTTTTAAATACATAAAATGGAGTAGCAGCTAAAGCGAGTTGAGATCTCGGCGAAGAGGCAGGAATAGGGCCTGTCCGTACCTCTGTCTGTCACATCTGACTCAGAAGGAACGTGAGCCCTGGACCTCCAGGATGGGCAGGAAGGTGCCCGAGTCTGGAATCTGACAGACCTGGGTTTGAATAGTGCTCTGACGCGTAGCAGCAGCTACATTCTTGGGGAAGTCACTTGACCTCTCTGAGCCAGTTCCCCCCTGCCCAGTGTCATGGGGCGGTACCCCTGCTTTTAGGGCTGTGGCGAGGAGGAATGAAGGAACTGCAAGGAGCATCTGCCCGCAGTAAGCCCGCGCATCTTGGTAGTCACTTAAAATTATCCTCTTATTATTTTTATCTTTAGTCCTGGAAGTGCTCATGCCTGAGGGGATGGCAGAACAGCTTCCTGAACTTCTTCCTCCTGGCATTGAACCAAGCTTTCTTCGAAGAAATCCTTTTCCACACTTGCCGTGGCCCCAGATGGGGGACTAGTCATATGCGTACCCCTAGGAGTTTGCAGGGGGTGTGGACACACGGGAGGAGCCTCGCCTCAGCCGCCCGGCTAGGGGGCTGGCAGCTTTCCTTCTCAAGCTTCCGGCCCACCCGCTGGGCCAGGCCTGCCCCGGTCCCCTGCCTCGCCTCCCCACGCCCCCCGAGAAGGGCCAGCGAGAGCATCCTGAGCATAAGGAGAAGGGGTTACTCGGCAGCCCCCTGACTCATCGTGCTGCTGAGTAAGCCAGGAGGTGACTGATTTAGGGAACATGCCAATTTGATATCAGGGCCTGATCACTGGAACGCAGCTCCCCAGGGAAGAGAAAATGAAAAATATGACTAAACTGTCCTCCCACACGGGCTGTCATTGAAACAGGGCTCGGTATGTCACAGATATTTTTGCTCCGTCTCCAAATAATTTGTTCTTCCAACTTTAAAAAAATTTTTTTTAATTTAATTTTTATTACCCCTTCCTCCACCTCCCCATTTGGTGTGCACTCTGCTCTGTGAGGCCAAGCGAAGGCAGAACGTGTGTCCTTCTCGCCCAGGGCAAGGCAGGAGCCCCCAGGCTGCCGGGTCCACAGCTACGGAATCTCCCTCTCCCCCCCCACCCCCACACCCCCGCTCTGCCTCCCCCCACTCCTCCTCCCTCCCTCTCTTCTCCCTCCTCCTCCTCCTGCTCTGACTCCGGTTCCTGCGCTTTGGGCCGCTGGAGCCCAACATGAGCGGAGGTCTCCAGGCCCCCGTGGTCTGTGCAGGCCCCGTGGCTCTGTGGCGCCGAGAGGAAGAGGAAACGAGGGTTCATTGCTTAAGAGAAGGAGAAAGGGCTCCTCAGCAAGGCCGGACCCCGCCCGCAGCCAGGGACGGCGGCTCCCTCCCCTCCCCACACGCTGGCGCCTTCTCACTAGGTGGTCCCTGGCCTGGCGACCCTGGGCCAGCCCTTCGCCAGGGCAGCCTCCACCACCCCGAACTAGGAGCGTCCCACGTGTCACGCAGCCCCGTCAGGGTCTTTCCTGCCGTCTTCATCTCCCAGGGGGAGTCATCGCTGCTCGCTGTGGGCCAGGTGTGGTGCTAAGATGGCGGATGATGCAGCCATAAGCAAGACCGAGGTCCTGCTCTTGTGTTCAGGTGATGGGGTAGGTGCGGGGCGTAAACAACATGTGAACAGATGAACACACGAACAATGAAAATAACTTCAAGCGACACACTGTGAGGGAGCTGGAACCGCGTGGGGTGGGGGAGGACAGCGTCGGCCAGAGCGCTGAGGAAGGCCCGAGGGCCGGGCTTGGGCCCTGACCCTAAGGCCTCACTTTGTGAGCTCTTGCTGTGTCTAGGTCGTTGCTGTAGGCTCACGGCCCTTTTCCCTCAGAAGGGAAAGCATCTGCTTGCCCCAGCCTTGGATGGTTGGCTCTAGGTCAGGGCCATGCCCAGTAAATGGCAAGACAGGCACTGTTAAGGTCGAACAGAGGAGAGTCTGGGGGTGGAGCGGCCGGGAAGGCGTGTGGAGGGCATGGGGACCGAGGCGAGCCCCAGACACTCACTCCCACGGCCACGCCAGGCCGTTGCCTGCATTTCTCCCCCTGGAGTGCCGTGCTCCACCCCCTTCACCCCACTCCGCCAGCTCTGGTTCGTTCTTCGGGCTCCAGTTCCCCTTCTTCAGGAAGCTGTTCCCTGTCCCCCATGCCCAAGGCTGTGGGATCCTCCTTATCCCTCATGCCCAAGGCTGTGGGACCCTGTTTATCCCGCTCTGGTAAGACTTCTCACACAGCTTTGGGTGGTCCTTGATGTCTTATCCCCTCTCCCGCTCTCCCCCCACCCCCATAGATACACACACGAAAGTTGACTGAATGAGGCAAGGATGGCATCTGACCCATCTTCAGTTCCTCAGAACATGACACAGTTCCTGGAACACAGCAGAGGCTCAGAGTGTGTGAGGAGAATAAATGAAGCACGGAGCTTATCGCCCCCGATGTGCGAGGGGCTCCCCAAGCACAGGGGCCCGTGCGTTTGTTTACTCAGCACGTATTGACGGAGCACTTGCCGTGCACCAGGCGCTGTCCTGGGCTTGCAGATAACCGCTGTCAACAAGACACACACAACTCCCTGTCTTCAGGGAGCTCAAATACTAGTTGGGGGACATGCAAAACACGGCAAGGAAGTAGAGTGACAGGTTGCAGGGCGGTAAGTGTAATGGGGGTCAATAAAGCAGAGAAGAGGGCCAGGGACCGCTGGGGGCCAGTATTTCACATGTTAGTCAGGGATGGCCCACCCAGAAGGTGTTGGTGGGGATGCACCAGGGTGAGGGGAGCCATACGGAACTTGTATAGTTGGACGCTCTCCTGTAGGGTGACACTCCAGCAAGTCTGCCCTCTCTCTGCTGAAACATTGAATTCTCCTCTCTAATGGACCATTCTCATGGGTGTTCAGACATCCTGTAATTTCTTCCTTCTTAAAATACCCTGCTCCCCCACCCCCACTTCCTCCTAACAAACCTGTCCCATTTCTTTGCTTCTCTTCGTGGCAAAACTCCTCAAAGGAACGTTCTGATTCATCTCTCATTCTCTTTTTTCTTACCTTTACTTTTTTAACGTGATAAACATTTATTGTGTTGCCAGGTGCCTGGCACTTAACAGACACTAATTGATTCAGTGGCCTACGGAAGCCAAGAAAGGTCAAATAACTTGCCTAAAGTCATCAGGTAGAAGAAGGCAGAACAGGGGTCTGAGCCCTGGCAGGCTGGAGTCCAGACTTGTGTGCCTCGTCGGTCTGCTTTGCAGCCTCTCAGTGTCACGCTCCCCTAAACCCACCCACCAGGGAGTCACCTGTGCCACTTTCCTCAAACTTCTTGAGATCATTGTGACCTCCGTGTTGCTAGGCACCATGGTCGTGTCCGCCCCCCTGTTTCTGACATGTCATCAGTATTTAGCACAGGTGGTCACTTCCTCCTCCTTGACACACTTTCTTCTCCAAGCTCCTGTGAGAAGCTAATCTTTCTACCTCACTTTCAGACTCCCTGTCCGTCTCCTCGCCTGGCTTCTCTCCTCCCCAACCGGTGGATGCAGGAGAGCCCAGAACCGGATCCTTCACCCTTCATGCTGGCTCTACTCACTCCCTAGTCATCTCGTTTAGTCTTCTGCCTTTAAACACTCTGCATGCTAAGCCTCCCGTATTTATAATTCCAGCGTTCTTTCCCAAACTCCAGCCTTACCTGTCTGTGCATCTGAGTTCTCGGCATTGCCACTTGGGTACGTAATAGACATCTCAGGTTCATGTCCAAACTGAACGGGTTTCCTCCCCCACCCTGCCCGGCCCGTGCCAGCCCCACCCACGCTCTTTGCCTGGAGAGCTCCTGTCCCTCAGGTGCTTAAGCCAGAGCCTTAGGTCATCTGTGTCTCTCTGTGTATGTCACACCCCGCATTCCATCTGTCCGGAAATCTTGCTGACTCTCCCTTCAGAACACACAGGGCCAGACCGCTTCTCATGGTCTCCACTCCAGCGCTGCAGGTACGAGCCGTCATCTCTGGGTTCCCGTGACGTCCTCCTAACTGGTCCCCCATCACGGTAGCCAATGCGACCTTTTTCAAACTTAAATCAGAGCGTGTTTTCCTCCCCACTGAAAATCCTCTGACGGCTCCCCATGTGATCCGGAGGCAAAGCCAGTCTTTACGGTGTCCTCCAAGGCCTTCCGCCCCCTGGTCCCCAGGGCCTCCCTGAATTCCTACAGCGCCCAGTCTGGGCCATCAGTGTTCCAGGAAGCTCCGACCTTAAGACTTGCCCCCCGCTGTTCCCATTGCCTGAAATGCTCCACGCCCCCCATGCTCTCCTGGCCAGCTCCCTCAGATGTCGCCCTGCCTCCCCAGGCCTTGGCTCCCCCTTCCTCTGCTCTGTCCACCCCACCCCCACCCCCGCATAGCACTCTCACCTTCTAAGCGTGAAGTGTACTTATCGAAGGAACCTGCCCTCGCTGGGATGTCAGCTCCACTGAGCAGGAACCTTCCTTTTGTGCAGGGATAGTCTAAGCCCCTAGGGCAGAACCTGACAAAACTGGCCCTTTGTAAACACCTGGTGAGTGAGCAGTGGGTACCAGGATCGCCTTGCATCCCCCCTCCCTGCTCAAGCACGGTCACGGTCCATCAGTCCATCCACGAGGCAGACCCCCTGACAAGGCTGTGGCGTCTGGCCCCCACTCTCTGGGCAAACCTCTGTTCATGTGTGGGGTCACATTTTGGCCTGACCCACGGAGAGCATCAAGGCACTGAGCGTAGCATGATAAACCCCAGCCCAGCAGCCATGCATGCCACCTCCATTTACCCAGAAAGACCCATCGCACGGAGACACACGGCCCGGTCTAACGGGCGATAACCTGACCTCTGCACGCCTCCCGCTTCCCCCACAGACAAAACCAGAGAAAAGCCCTATGCCAGCAGAGCTGCCGCCTGTGAGTGGCAGGAAAACGAGTTGGGATGGGACTTGAAAAAGCGGTTGCAAAGGGCTTCTGTCCCCTCGCCTGCAGCCTGCAGCCCCACCTCGCCAGACCCTGAGTTTTCCGACTGTCTGCCCCTTTCCTGTCTTCTTTCTAAATGTGTTTGCCTCTTTCTGTTGCTGCTGCTTCATTGTCCCGCTCTCTGCAGCCCCCACACAGCTTTCTGTCTCTCTGTTTTTGAGTTTCTCTGTCTCTGGGTCTCTGTCTCAGGGTCTGTGTTGTTCTCTATATATCCATTGCCTGTCTCTCTTTGCCCTTCTCCATTCCACTTCCTTTTTCAGTCTCTCTTTCCGGTTTCCTCTCCCTCCTAATGCTTCCCCTTGTCTCCTGTAATCACCACTCCCCGCACTCTGGCTTCTTCTCTTGGCGTCTGGACTTTGGGGGCCAGTGCTCTGCCTCCCCTCACCAGGCATCCCCTGGGAAGTCCTGCGTCTCTTCCCGCTCTGCCCAGCTGGGGCGTCCATCGGTACCCCTGGCCCCTGGTCTGAGCAGAGCCCGCAGCGAGTCCCGCGCAGCTCCTCTGCCCTCCTGCAGCTTACTGTGCCGAAGCTCTGGTCCTCCCACCCAGGGCGACCCTTCCCAGCCCCACCGCGTCGGCTCGTCTGGTGGCCCGTGGCCCTTGCCAGGACCTGGGACTTCTCGCCTTTCACCAGGGCCAAGCCTGTGGTTAAACCCAAGGCATAGGTTGTTCTTCAAGACTTCGAGCTAATTTTCGGAGTCTCTTGTGTAAATGGATTTCCTAGGACAGCCTCCTCCAGGTGCCAAAGCCTTCTGTGTGGCTGCTTCCCACTGAGCATGACTCTCCATTCCTGGACACTCCACGATGACTCCTTGTCATGCTTAAGTCCTGCCCATCTTTCTCTGTTATAGCCAGCATGTCGGATAACTTTATAAAAGTTATAAAGCACCAGCCTCTGGGTTATTTGCTTCCATTCTGCCGGTTTTAAGTCTGGCTCGCTTGCTGGCTCTTCCTTTTTCCAACCAGCCAAGTGCTCTCCCCTGCTCTTCCACCACAGAGGACTCACGGCCGCCCGAGGAGTCCTTTCTTTGGAGGGTCTGTTTCATTTGGAAATATTGTCAAGTATCCGAAGGCTGAAGAACAGCCCCGGCTGGGCCCTCCCGTGAATCTGGGAAGTTTCGTGTTTTTCTGTCTGCTCTCCCAGGCCCTGCTTCTTCCTTCTCTAGGATGACCGCTGCTATATTGTTCTCTGTTTTTGTCATGCTCGCCTTCTGTCTCTGGAGACATTCTTCTGTCCCTCCTCACCCCCACCTGCTAGAGGGATATTTTCTTACAAGGGTGCTGAACACTGAATGAGATCCTGTCCACGAAGGGGCAGGGTGAAGTGGAAAGCGTAATAACGAGGTTTTTATAAACGCTGTCACAGCCCCTTTGGGCAGAAGGGCAGCTCTCTAGCTCTGGGGCAGAGTTTCTTATTGGCTTTTACCTATCTGACTTCTGAGACCACCCCCACCAAAACCTCCAGTTTGACTCCCAGGCAAGTTCGAGCAGGACCCTGCTTGCCTCTCTCTCCATTCACCTCACTTCATTCCCTGGGTTCTCTTGGGCACCCAGCTTATCTCAGAAGACTACAGTGCCTTAGGCACGAAACAGGCCTCTCCTACACCCTGCAGGAATTTCCTCATGGCATGGGGCAGGGGGAGGGCAGACAGTGTTTACATCTCTGTTGAATGCTGGCTGTGATGGACAGCTCACTGCCTTTAGGCAGTGGGCTTCCAGGTCAAGAATATGCATCTTGGGAGTCACCCTGAGCCACCTTCTTCTGGTTGTGTCACCCCAGGCACCTTTTCTTAACCTCCGTAAGTCTCAGTTTTCACCTTTGTTCAAACGACAATGAAAAAATACCTTTATCAGGGTGTTGTGAAAAGTCAGGGAGATAATGCAGGGAAAAGTGCTTATCACAGTGCCTGGAGCTTTGTAAGTGCTCAGTAAGTGTAGCTATTTTATTATTATCTCGGAAGGCAGCCTTTGCATGGTTCTGAACTAAAATTGGCCTCCCAATAAATTGAAGAGGGCCTGGTTCTGCAGTTCTGGAGCTACACAAAAGGTGCCTAATCCCTCTTGCAAACGACAACCCTTCAAATGTTTGAAGACAGCTTTCATGTCCCTTCTAAATCTTCTCTTCTCCAATTTAAGTATCCCTAGTTTCAGCACCTATTCTTCATATTTTTCATGGTTTCCAGGCCCTTTGCCATCTAGGTCACTGTCCTTTGTCCACACTTGCCAATGCCTTTCCAAAAATACAACATAGTGAAGGTTTGACTATGAATTTGGTCTGATTTGTCTACAGCACAAAAGGGGCTCGCCCTTGATCTGGATACTGTAAATAGTCAAAGCCTTCATTAGCGTGTGCTGGTGTGTCTGTTTGTTGATTGGTTGACTTGGCAACCTGTGACCAACTAAAAACTCCTGATTTTCACATGGATCCCTTCAGCCCAATCTCATCATACTTGCCGGATTAATTTTCTGAAAAAATACAGGATGGATGTTGTGTCTGTTCAATTACATTGTATTTATTTTGACCCCTACTGTACTTTGAAGGTCCGTTTTCAATATCATTACTGGAATATATCATATTCTTCCACATTTAGAAATCAAGAGATATAACAGGGTAAACTGAAAAGTTCCTATGTCACCACAGCCACCCGACCTTCTCTCTTCCCACATAGGTAGTTCTCAATTTCTTAAGCATCCTTCTGGAGTTTCTGCATGCAGGTACAAGCCAATTCTGGTGTTGGTTCTTACACTTTACCTGCCATTTACACAAACAGGAGTATATTTTATGCGCTGCTCTAAAGCTTGCTTTTTTCACTTGATAATGTTGGATATCCTTTTAAATCGTCAGTCTTTCTTCTTGATGCAGGACAGGGCAAATTTCCCTGAGTCAGGGGGAGACCAAGCCCCTCACCAAGAGAAGAAGAGGGTCCTTTGGTGGAGGGTGTAGAAAGAATTCAACACACACGCCAAAGTTAAGAGTCAAAAGCAAAGTTTATTAGAAAAGGGGTAACATTCCTCAGACAGAGGGTGGTCTCCTCTCAGAGACAGAGAGAGGGACAGTGAGAGAGACAGAGTAAAGGCACCGAGAGGGACCGTGAAACAGTAGAGAGAGACATGGAAAGGTGGTAAGACACAGAGGGGGCATGAGAGGAACAGTGACAATAGAGAGACAGGACAGAGAGAGGACCCCGAGTGTCCCGGGAATTCAGTTCATATATATCACTCTTTAGTTCCAGTGAGTTATATTTAAAAGACTTTGTTAACCCATTTCCTTTGATATGGGCACAGAGTGGGGAAGGGGAAGGGGAATAGTATGTAGCATGAAAAGGTAAGAATATGTAAAGTGAGAGGCCTGCTGGCAGTTCCCAGCCTTTAATCCACGGGTTCCCCATGGTTTTAGCCTTAGGGAATGACTCTTGGTTCCTGTTTCCCCTTTGCAGGTGTGGGGAATGGGTTATTAGCAGTCCTAGTAGAAATCTTCCTTCGTTCTGCAGGTGTCCTCCTGGCCTGGCTGCAGGGCTGATCAGCATATTGCAGTCTCTGATTGTGGCTTGATTAACATTTTAATTTTTTTTTTTGCCTCCTCCCTACATTAATCTGATATAGTTTCATGCTTCTCAGACTTGTGACATTTGTGTATAAAGTAAGCATGTCATCAACGTCTTTATCCAAGTTGTCATAGAAATGTGTAGAGCCCAGAGGCCTGTCCCCATGGCCATGCCCCAGGCCGATGGCCATCCATGAATCAACACTGCTGGGCTCAGTGTTCTACCAGTTCCTGGTACAACTAACTACACTGATTCCCAGCCCATTTTTCTCCTTCGACTCAAGGATAATGCAGTGTGGCATGGACCTCTCTAAAGAACTAGGTGTGTAGAAGCTTCCTGATTTATTTAGAAGAGTGGTTCTCAGCTAGGGAAAGTTTATCCCCTAGGGGACATTTGGCAATGTCTGGAGACATTCTTGGGTGTCACGATGGAGTGTTTGTGTTGGAGGGAGGGACCTACTGGCATCTCGTGGGCAGAGAGGCCAGGGCACAGCTAACTTTCCTGCACGGCACAGGGCAGCCCTCTTGCTCCCAGCCACACATACAACAAAGAATCATCAGGTCTACGTGTCGAGAGGCCAACATGAGGTTCTGAGAAACCCTGGTCTAGAACCTCACCAAAACAGAAAAAATTCTAAGTATGTGTTTGGTGTTACCTGGTCTTAATAAATCCTGTTAGTTCTTAATAATCACCACTTTTCAAAGGTTATATTCACATACAATTCTTTTTCTGCAAGAGAGAATCTTCTGATTGGGTGAAAATCATCTTGACCCTCCAGTCTCATGTAGAGAGTCCCCAGACTTTGGGGGCTGTTCATCTCATCTCATGGGGATTAAGTTCCTCCAGGGGTGTCCTGCCCCATGGAGATACCTCGGTGTGAGAGTTTTCTCTCTGGTGTTTTCTCTCCTATTTCCCAGAACCACTCACATTCCTGCGATGACTTCGGTTCTGGCTCCTCTCCCTCCATTGCCCCCCGCCCTGCCCCAGCCAGGAATGACACGGACTCTGTGGAAAGTCAGGGCGTCATACTAAAACATCAGCAACAGGGGACAGGCATAGGAGAGTAACTGTCTTTCTTTAAATATGCCCGTTTCCCACTTAAGGAGTTGTCAAGTGTCCCCAAATGAAGGCCTCAAAAACCTTAACAAATGGGAAAACAAAGAAACAAACAAACAAACAAAAACACTCCCTACACCTCTTTAGAAGACTAAGGCTGAAGAGAATTGAGCGGAAGCTCTGGAGAAAGAGCTGTTGGTGTCCAGAGCCCCCAGAAGACTGTGATGACCAGGACGCCCAGCCAGGAACGGTCCATGTCTGTATTCGCTGAGATCCTGCTGTATCCAAAATGCTGCTGGGCCCTGTTCATTCAGGGATAGATAAAGCCTGGACCCAGCTCTCGGAAAGCTTACAAGAAGCAGCCTGTAGAGTGGAAAGCGTGAACTTGAGACAGATCTGCATCTGAATCCCCTGGCAGTGGGGAGACCCTGTTAACTGGACACAGCGTTTAATGCCTCCCAGTGTCAGCTTCTCTTCTCTATAAGAATGGCGACAGCAATTAGCTATCTCCTGGCTGTGAAAACGAAATGAGAATAAGCTTCTGAAATGCTTCATGCACCTCGTAAGGAGTCGATGCTGTACTTATTATCGAGTGCTCTAATATCCTAGTACAGATATTGGACATGCAGAATCTGATAAGCACTAAATAAAGGCACAGAGCACTGTGGACTCATAAAATGAGTCGTGGAAGCATCTGGAAGTGTTTTGAAGAACACTGAATTTGTGGTCATCGGAAGACCTGGCTGTGAATCCCTCTCCCATCTCTCAGTAGATGTGGAAACATGGTCACTTTGCTTCATTTCTCTGAGCCTCTGTGTTTTTTTATATAAGTTAGAGGTAATAGGACCTGTGTAAACAGTAGTAAATACTAAATAAATGCCTGTTGTGTCTGACCTCTCGGGGTGAAGTAAGAGCTGAGTGAAGCAGGAAGTCAGGAATGCTTGGGGAACTCCCCAGGAAGTTAAAGACACAAGCTCTGGGCATCAGAGAGACCTTGGTCCAGTTATCTCTCTAACCTCTGTAAGCTTCCGTTTCTTCATCTGTAAAAAGTAACCTGAAAGGAGGATGCGAGTATATGCAGTGAAGTAATGTAGGAGAGCAGTTAGGGCTTGGTCTGGGGCCTGGAAGGTCCAGAGGAGCTCATTGTTGAGGGCCTGCTATGCCAGTTCTTGGGGCAACAGGAAGCCATTGCCCGCTTTTGGGAAAAGCGACAAGATCCAAACTGCTTTAGGCTAACTCTTGGCAACAGTGTGGCAGGTAGGCTGGTGAGGAGGGTGCCTAGAGGCTAGGAGACCAGTTGGCCCAGAAAACCAGCCTGAATGTAGTTTTTACCATTTATTTAGTTTGGCCTCTGGAGCAAGCCACGGGGATTCAGCAAGGTCCCAAGTCCCTGACGGGGCTGGGCCGAGGTCCTGGGGGCAGAGCGAAGAGTTCCGGCCCCTCCCTGCTGGCCTCTCTTCCACCACCCTCACCAGCCTCCCTCTGACAGCTGCGGCTCCCACCCCCAGTCCCTGTTTGGAGCAGTGATTAATACAGGTTTAAAATAATCTTCGTCTTCTCCCTTTGTCCGCCCCCAGCACAGCCACCGCTCTCCGCCCAGCCCCCCACCCTCTCCCGGCCACACCTCGGAAACCAGCCCCGGGGCCCTTTCCCACACTGTCCCCACACACACCGCAGACCCAGAGCACACGCAGAACTTCTCCTCCAGGCTCCTTCGTCCTTCCTCTCCGCACTGACGCTGACCCCCGGGAGGGCCGGGCCCCTGCCTGGTGAGCACGAACTGGGTGCAGGAGGCCCTGCCTCCCTCTAGTGTGGCGTGTTAGTCAGTTTGAGACTTACACGGAGCACCCCATACCTCAGTGTCCCCAGAAGTCCTCTGGCTTCTTTTCCTTGGATGAAGAAAACCAAAGCTCAGAGAGGTTAGTTAAGTGGCTTCCCCGAATGTCAGAGGGGTGAAGCAAGCTCAGGGGCCAGCCCCAGATGCAGCAGCTGGTCTGTCCTGGAGAGGCGACTGCTCACACCCCTCCCTCTAAGCTGCATGGTGTTAGGTCCTGTTTCTTCGGTGCCCTCGGGCACTGGTGAAGGTCCTCACTCTCCTCCTTGGGCACTGGGGACGGTCACACTCTCCTCCTCTGTCTGGGACAAAGCTGATCGTTAAGAGACACTTGCCCCTGTGACTCTGAGGCTAGCACAGTGCTTTGGCCTGGCTGCAGCCATGAGGTTCGGAGTCGGGGAAGGACACATGGGAAGAGATAAAGCAGAACAGCAGATAGTGGACCAAAATGGCTGTTACTGAGATGTCAAGTCATGGGGTATATAGTTCAAAGGCATGCAAAGTTGTCTGGTCTATCTCCCTTATTTTACAGAGAGGGAAACTGAGGCCCAGAGATAAGAAGGGTGAGCTCAGAGCCACACAGCTGCAGAATAATAGCTTGACCTCCCGGGCCCTGCTCTGTGCCGGAGGCTGCCCTAGACTCCCACTATGTCACGTGCCTTCTCCCTCCTGGTGACATCAGAGATGACATAGCATAAAGAGAATTTGTTTCCCGGCACACAGTGGCCAGAATCAGGGGCTAGGAAAGAAAGAATTGTGTCCGGTAACGGGGAAGCCGGCCCAGAGTTAACCCTGAGAAACCAGACTGAAGAAGCCCGTGTGGGCAGCTGGTGGGCACTTGAGCCGGCGCGGCCTTGGGCAGGTGCTCACTTGGCTGCCGGGCTGCACTGTGCGTCTGAGAACACAAAAGGCTCTTTCTCTGCTCCGTCTGGTGGGAGAGAGCCGATGAGCTCACGCCTGTGCTTAGACAGAGCTGACAAATGCCAAGTTAATCCCTGATCACTTGCTTGGGATTAAAAAAAGATGGAGGTGGGGAAATGTGTCACTTTGGGCAGGACAGGGAGACAGGAGTGCGTTTGATGGCCTGGATGGAGTCAGGCTAAATATTTAATGTTCTTGACAGAGATCTGGAGGGGACCGTCCCTTTCTCTGAACAGTGACACACAGGCTCCCTGACTGGGAGGCAGCAGCCGGCAGCTGAACCCTCAGAGCTGCTTCCAGCTGCTTCTTGGGAGACAGGCAGGAGACAGAGGAGGCCAAGTTGGGGAACACAGCAGAGGATGTGGGAGCAAAGGGCCAGTGCAGCCGGAGGCTGGGGGGCGGAGGGGGCCGGGACCAACCCAGTGCTCCCTTTATTAAAAATATAACGGTTCATTCTTTACATTTGGAATAAAAACCTGATGTAATTACCTAGCAGTGGGAGAGCAATTTCCAAGCAGCTTTATTGTTCTGCTTCCCAACCAAATGTGCCACAAAACATCCACTGGGGACTAGCAGGAGCGAAGACACACAGCAGTAACTATGATATTTAAATGTTTCCACAGTAGAAATTTCAATAAGGTTTAAATGAACCATAAGTTGATTTCTCTCTGGATTATTCTTCCTCCTCCTCCTTTATTACTTAAGAAAGACACTGTGCTCCTGCGCCATACGTATCTGGCACTAGCAAAGAAGTCCCCACAGGAAAGTTGAAAACTTTACGTGTTGCCATTCGGAGTGCCTTTCTCCTAAGCCACTCCTGAGAGGCGCTGGGCACCTGAGACGTCAGCCGGGACAGCCTGAGGCCACCGCTGTCACCTCAGAGCCCAAGCCTGCCCCTGGGCGGCTCCACGCAGGCTCACTAAACTCCCCTCCGTTCTCGGTTGTACCTCCTGCAGTGGTAGTTGCCAGTTTATAATCCAGCGAGCGTAGGGCAGCTTCCATAACTCAATGTGTAAGTTCTTGACTCAAGACCGTGTCTCAAGTATCCCCCTCCGTTGTCTGGCTTGGGCTGGGAACCTGGCAGTGGGTAGCGCCTGGAACGGGAAATCAGATGTGTAACATCTCCCTGTACTGTCATCAGATGTGTAATTCTGATCGAGCTAGGTTCAGGGAGAGATGCAAAGAAGGGTAAACAATTCTACCAACCAATAAATATCCAATAATAGCTAAAATGTATGTAGTGCTACAAGAGGCTATATATTTATACACACATATATTTGGTCCTCACGATAACCTTAAGGGTGGTTATCAGTATAATCATCCCGTTTTTCAAATGAAGAAACCGAGGTACAAGGAGCCTCAGTAACTTGCCCGAGATCTCAGACGCGGTCAGCGTCAGAGCTGGGATCAGCCCGGCTGGCTTCAGTGGTGTTGATGCTCGCTCGCCAGCCTGCCCCGGGATTCACCTGCTCGAAGCCGCACTGCAGGAACGTTGACCTTCCTTAGGATTAAACAATTTCAGACCTTCTGGATGAGCTGACACTGGAATAAATGAGTGGGGAAGCTTGTGGTGGTACCTACCTCAGAGACCTTGAAGGACGCATGCCCAGATGGAAGCCCTCCCTCGGAGGCGGGCCCCCCTGAATTCAGCCGTTGTCTTCCCCAGACTGTACTTGCATGTGGACAGCCCAGCAAGCGTCTCTCTCCAAGGCTGAGATAAAGCACGTTCAAACTTCCACGCCATAGCGTTCTTTTCAGCCCTGTAGTGCATCGGGGCTGGGAAAGAGTGAAGAGTTCTGTGCATTGACTTTAATTTTAAACTTTGAAAAACAGGCTGTACCTAGGAATATTTGGCCAGAGAAGTGCCTCCGTGCCGAGTTTCCTGCTCAAGGCTTCATTTCAGAGGCCATTAGAATAATCCTTGGAAGTGGAGAGGCAAGACTATAAATGTATTGACTCAGAACCTTCCCTTGCATGCAGAAACCCAACCAACCGAGCTCCAAGCCAGGTCCCTACCAACGAATACTTATGGTGCTTGTATTAATCAGGGTTCTCTAGAGAAACAGAACCAATAGGAAATATACATATATCTCGTATAAGGAAATAGCTCCCACAATTACAGAGGCTGAGAATTCCCAAGATCTGCGGTGGGCAAGCTGGAGCTCCAGGAGGGCTGCTGTGTGGTGCCAGTGTGAGTCCACAGGCCAGAGAAGACCCATGTCCAGCTCGAGCCATCAGCAGGAGTTTCCCTATAATTTTTGGTCTTTTTAGTCTATCGAGACTTTCAACTGATTAGATGGGGCCCACCCACAGTGGGGAGGGCAGTCTACTTTATTCTCTACCATTCAGATGTTAATCTCATCCCAATCACCCTGTGGCCCAGTCAAGCTGACACATAAAATTAACCATCGCAGGGCCCCTGCCTGGACGCAGCCAGCTCTGTGTTCTCTACCCCGTGCCCTCCAGCTGTTGTTCAAGGGGGCAGGAATGCAGAGAGAGCGCTGAAAGCACCCCATCAGCTCCTCTAACGAGGCTGCCCTTTCTGTTGACCCCCTACATCTGTTGTTTTCCAGAGCCAGCTGTGCAGGTTAAAGCATCGGTACATGACAGTGGCAGTGCCTCTCTCCCCTCCTCGCCGCTTCTTTTCCTCCTCTTCCTCCCATACTAACAGAGGTGATGGAGCAGAGAAGCCAGGGCTAGGCAGAAGGGTCCACGCGTGGGTCCAGCCTTATCTGTGGCCTTGGGCCTCCCCTCTGGGCGCCCTGTATGGGAGGACCCTGGAGTGGAAGCAGAATCCCTGTGTCTCCCCTTTGCTCAGCGTCTGAGGTCATGCTGAGTAGAAGCCCCGTGTCTTATTAGGCATAATAGGGCCATATTGTGGCTGGCAGAAGGGAAGCTCATTTCACACTCTGGGAAATGGGATTCGGCAGAGAGAAAGGAAGAGGTTTCACGTACGTGCCTCTCTGCCTGCTGGTCTGGAAGTTGGCAGTGGCGACAAGCCAGAGGGTATGAGTACACAGTTCCCCTTCCAGTTACCCAGAGGTGAAATAGCACTGAGGTTCACGTAGGGGCTTTTGTCCCAGGCAATTTTTCCTCCATCTACCAGGCATGTGACCTTGGGCAAGTCACATAACCTGCAAGTCACATAACCTTTGCTTCAGCTTCCTCATTTGAAAAAAAAAATGAGAATAATAACAACACTTACTCCATGAGATTGCTTTTGTGAGGATTAGATCAATTCACACACACACAACACACACACACACTTTGATCTAAAATGTCCAGCACATGGTAGGGCTCCAGTGAATGTGAGCTATTGCTAATGTCCATCCGCCTGCTTCTGCTTCCTGAGATTTGGAGACTCAGTTTTCTGCTAGTGAAGCAACCGTAACATTTAAAGTCCTCAGCTCCCCAAATGTACACTGTGAGGAAAGGAGCTTACTCCAAGGGGAAGGTCAAGGACTCGTTCCCTTGCCACCTCTACACGTCATGAGACTGAGGGTCAACAGCACGGGCTTGGGGGAGACGGGAATAATACGTGAGATCCTTCATTATCACGCCTCTCTCCTGGCGCGGATAACTGAAGAATGGCTGCAGATCCTTGATACACCCGCTAGAACCACATCTGTTTCTTCCTCACATCTCCCACTCCCTCCACGTCCCTTTCGGCTCTGAAGCCCCTGCATAGTCCTCCTTGGACCTTCCTCACTGGTCAAGGTCATGTTAGAAATGAATGATCTGCTCTCCTCCCACAGGCAGCTCAAGCATCTTCTCCCTGCCTCACTGCCACTTCTCAAGTGTGTACATGTAGGTACATCAGAACTGAAAGTGTTGGGGATCCTGGTTTGATGGAGTTTCAAGCCTTTTTGGATACAGGCAAATTTAAGTCAAAGAGAAACCTCATCCCAGCTCCACTAGAGATCAGTGGCACTCCCAACAAAGACAACTTGTAAGCCCAGCACAGTGCCTGGCACATAGTAGGTACTCTCCTAAATGCATTTGAATGAATGAGTGAATGAATAAGCGATGGGGCTCTGAGACAGGATCCCAGTCAGTCACATTGATGTGACGCCAACCTACCTGGAGACGGGAAGATGGTGAGGATCCCGGGAGCCCCGTGTCATGGGGAGTAGGGACCCAGAGATGAGGGAGGGACGTCATCGGTGTATCCTCCCCCACCCCTGGGAAGGAGATGCTCCAGATCCCCCTTCCCGCGTCTCCAGATCAGTTTCCCTTTGCTCTCCTTCCTCCCCTCTTCTTGCCTCATCTGCCTGAGAAGAGCATGGTGGGAAGAAGGAGGGCTACATCTGTCTTGTTCCCTACCCCAAGGTTGTCTGAAAAAAAAGTCATTAATCCAAAAATGACCATTCTTTGACCTCAGAATAAGTCCTGTGAGTGTTTTGGAGCAGATCGCACCTGCCTGGTCTTATTTTAGTGATTTGCTTCAAATCCACTCACAGTTCCTGGGGTCCCACCAGCTGCAGTCAGGGCGAGTGGCCTGGAAACACAGGTGCCAGCTAATGAGGGTTGCTTCCTGGGAATCAACATCTGTCTAAAGAGGGCCTGGCAAGTGGACAAGCCCCACGCCGGGCCAGGTCCAGATCAGCCACCTCGCGGGCACTCACCAGTATATGGTCGATGGCTCTGGGTCTCTGCCCACTCGTGGGGTTTGTCTAGAATCAGGTCCACGTAGTGGCCCTTGGAATTGCAGACTGTCCTAGCTGAAAAGAGTCATTTTATAGGTGTGGAAGCTGAGGCCCAGGCAGGGGAAGGGACTTGCCCAAGGGCACAGCACAAATCCGGAAGAGGAGTCCAGGCAACTGATGCACTCAGGAATGTCAACTTAGTGGATTTAGCTCATGGGCTACCAACTTGATCTAAGAAAGCAACAAACACTTAGGGGCTAGTTTTCCTGCCAGTCAGATGATGAACTTCCTATCGGTGCGTTCCTGAGTTTTACTGCCATCTCTGTTGCCCACATCCTGAACAGAGAAGGCACACGGCAAACAGGCACGCTGGCCCTGTTTGTCTGCTCCTTCCATGAACATCTATCAGCCACAATTTCATGTTGAATGGGGCTGTGAGGAACTTCAAGGCCGAGATTATTACATTTTGTACATTACACTTCTGCCAGAGAGCTAAAAATACCCTCCTGGTGGTTGCTAAGTGCAGGTCTAATGGTTTTCCTTAGAGGAAAGAATAGAATTCTAGTTTCTCTGAATCCGGAGGCCAGCGTCCAGGGAAATGAAGACGCGGAAATTGTTGGATCTGGTTGTAGAGCGCCCCAGGGGGAGGAGAAGCTAGGGACAGCCCCGGAGTTCATTTTTCCCCAGTGTCAGGGAAAATCTCCAGGGACTGATGTCGGCAAAGGGTGGGGATCCCTGGAAGGAATATAGCAGAGGCTGTAACCTCCATGGAGAATTCTTCCTGATCTTCAGGCCCCCGTCCCTTGGAGTCTGGCTTTCTGAATTTTTATTCTTAGAAATCTCATTCTTTCATTGCCATGGAATGGCCAGTCCCCAAAGTAGCACCTACATCTTAGATATTTTAAAGGTAGAGGGATTGATTTAGGGAAACTGAGCAGGGTTTTGAAACAGCTCACCTGCCTCCCCAGATACCTGATAATGGACCTAGGTGTCCCTCACTTGATAAATTAAAAAGTTTACCAAGCCTATAGCCACCCCAACACGGCCCACCTCCTCTCACCTGGCCCTGTACTCGCCCTGACTACAAACAAAAATATTTGATTTATTTTTTAACCAATACATCAGAATCTAGCTAGGAGGCTTGAAGTCCCCTGAGAGGTCCTCTTGGGGATCCACAGCTTCAATGCCTTTCTTTGGAAAAGTGTCCAGCCGCAGGTCAATGCAAGCCATGTAGCCCCTCTAGAATGTCGCCTCGGGATATTTGGTTCATTCACCGGAGGCTGTTGCCATGGTTTCGTCTTCCTGATTAATTTGGACATTGACATTCTCACAGGCTGATGAGTGGCCCCGGGAGGTGGGTGAGCAGTTGGTTGGGTAGCAGGGGAACCTGGCGGGGAGCGGGGTGTTTGGAACAGTGTTTCAGCTCACAGAGGAGATGCCCTGGGGGCTAGTGAGATGTCACCCGCCCACGGGGCTGTCAGTGGCTGCCAGGCCGAGGGCTGTATGCTCAGAAGAAAAGGTCCATGTGTCATTGTTAGAGGGGTTGATTTTCTCTTGCTCCTTTAGTTCAGGGGAGCACTGACAAGCTCACCCCTCACTCAGGAAATGCTTACAAACACAAAGTTCAACTACTTTCTTGGAAGAAAAAAAAGAGAGAGAGAATTGGGAAAACAAATCTTTATGAGTAAGAATTGTGAGATCGCACTTGACTCACTACTTGGCTCCAAAATGCCTTCTACTGTCACTAAAAATCAATTCTGCCCTCCCAAGACGGAGATGTGCCCCTCGGTTGCAGACAGGCACTTTAAAAGAATGGGCGAGAAGCGGCAAAGGCAATTCCCGCCCAAAAAAGAGCTTCCATAAGTGTCTTAACAAGGCCACAGCTCGGTCCCAAGGTGACCGTTTTGAAAGAACACAGTCGAATGTGTGTGTTCCCGGATGTTTGTTAAAACAGCCTGGTGGCCTGTAGCTCCTACGCATTCGTTCATGCTTGGGGGTGGGGGGGCAGAGAAGTGGGGTGATTAATTCAAATCGGCAGAGGACCTGCGGTATGATATATAGATATCGGACATATCTCATGGCATGTTTGCCTTCCTAATTATGTTTTGATTCAACCAGCATGGAAATGAGCTGGCCGGCTGCGAGCAGACACCAATTAATGGCTGGGTCAGGCTGGTTCGAAGCTTTCTGGGTATGTGGAGCAATGGGGAAGGTCTCGGGGGAGTTAACATTTTGTACAGACAGCGTGCTCAGTGCATGATCCACCTGGGCATAATAGAGTGTTGGCTGCAATCAGATTCATCAGTAGCCCAAGAATTAAACCTACCCCCATCCTCAGCCCCGTCCAGTTCATTCTCTGTTCTGCCTGCTTGCCCCAGATAGTTCATGAATCTTGAGTACCAGAGGCTGCCAAGCAGGCAGCTTTTCATCCATGGCAAGGGGGCTAATCTATATTCGCATATTAACCATACTTCCTGGTGAATTTCAGTAACTTGGAAATGGCATTTAGCAGCCGGGAAAGAGAAGGCATGTTAAATGCTCAGAACAAGTCTTTAAAAGCATCTGTTTAAAAGAGACCCTCCAGCCAGATGCCCTGGGCCTGACTGGGGCCCTGGGCTGGGGCGGCAGCTGCACATTAAAATACACTTAGCCTGTCTTCCCAGGTGGAGTGAGCAGCATTTCTTTTCCTCAGGGAACGGATCCGGCCCCAAACAGAAAGTCGCTTATTCATAAAGCAGGACTTCCAAGCCAGTCTTCCTTCTGCCCACAGCCCCCTGCCCGCAAGTGGGGCTACTGGTTTAAGACTTTTCCCTTCAGAAGTCTTCATCTAGTAATTCCTACCATCTGTCACCCCATACGAGCCTTGTGCCACATGCCATGCCTTTACGTGCCTACTTCATATGCGACTAGGCAGGCAGTCCCAAGGAGAGCATGTGCCACCCCTGTCCTGGCTAGATCTGTGTCTCCTTAAGGGCAGGGTCTACTCTTGTCTGAGTGGCCTCATCCTTTGCACCACTCCACCCTACCCCCCTAATGCACACACATCCTGGCAGAGGACAGAGACAGTTCAAGGCAGAACAGGCTGGAACACGGCACCAGGGGACAGTGTTAGGGGTGGGTGGCTCAGGACTAGACCAGCATTATTATCCAGAGGTTCACGGGGCATTGGGAGTCAAAGAGGCCTAAGCTAGAGGCTAGCAGAGAAACCGATCTTCAGATTCCAGGAAAACCAAGCACAGCTTCAAGTCCAAGGATCAGAAGCAGGAACAGCATCCGGTTCATGACTGAGAGAGTCCTCACACCAGCATTTCCCCAAGTGTGGCTTATAGAGAGCATTGTCCCACAGAATGGCATTGGTAAAAAGGTTTACAGGTCAAATAAATTTAGAAAACATTGGATTTAACAAAATTAAACAAGTTTATTCAGTGCAGGGCTTCTCAGTCTTTAATAACTAATCTGCATCCCATAAGGGGAAATACCAAGAGCCCTTTTATGTGGCTCTTCTGGCAGGAAAAGGGTTCCGCTGAGTACACTGGGGTATCTGTAGTCTCTTCTTATTGTTTTCTTCGATGCCCTGGTTCCCTGATCTATAAAGTGAGAAGAATAATAGTCCTCATAGAGCTGTTGTAAAGAGTAAATGAATTAGTACATGCAAGGTGTTTAGAAAATGCTTGGCACTTAGCATCAAGTTCAAGGTTTTATTCTTTTTATTATTGTCTTTATGTCTCTATGATTATTATTTCTGGCTCTTTATTTTTTTCTGGCTCTTTCTCATCTAGCTCTGGCCTTCACCACTCCAAACTTGCCCCCTTGACATTCACTGATCACTCCTCAGCCCCCAATCCAGTGACCTTTTCTCGTTCCTTCCCTCCGAGCGATGTTCAGTTCTCCCATTCTCGAAGGCTTTACCCTCTCTCCTTGAACTCCTCTTCAACCGCTCTTTCCTGTGGTCCCTCTGCTCCTCTGGCCATCGTTCTTTTGGTTCCTCTTTTCCTCTACTTTATAAACTTAGGTTCATTCCTGGGGTCTTTTTTCTCTTGCTCAGTACCCTTTCTTTAGGAAATCCTGTCTGATTTCAGAGCTGCATCTGCTAACCTTGGTGAAGGCCAGTGGTACCTAATTAATTTTCATCCCAGCTTCTCTCCTGAACTCCACGCTGCCCAGCTAGTCTAACCACGTGCTGGACATCTCATCCTTGATCCCTACAACCCCTCCAACTCAGTGTGTCCACAGCCGAGCTCACGGCCTGAGCCCTTTGGCTTGCTTCTTCCTTTCATGTCCCCCATTTCTCTTAGTGACGCAATTATCCTCTTCACCACCCAAGCTTGATTCCTCCCTGCCTCCTGCCAGGCCTTACCGCTTGGGTTACCATCTTGTTCTGAACTCCATTTCCTCGTCTGCCTATTCCATGATTCACTCCTTCTTTACACCTTCATCACCTCGACAGCATAACAACTTCTTAACTGATGTCCTGGCCACAGTCCGTTTCACACTATGCTGCTAGGCTTCATCATCTCGTGCCCTGCTTCAAAATATCCAGTTACTACTCCCCATGGAACAAAGCTGAGACTCAAGGTCTTTTGCAATGTCATCTCGGCTCTCCTTCCGATCTTACCGCCGTGACTTCAGTTCACAAAGTCTTCACTACCACCCACTGAATTTCTCCACGTGCCTCAAAATGCCCCGCACTTTCCTCCCCATCTCAATTGCTTCTTGCTTCATGAAGTCACAGTTGCTCCTGCTGGAAGTCACCTCTTCCTCTTCTGATGTCTCCTACTGGAGGTTAGAGTCCTTCAAGACAGAATCCACATCTGACTCACCTCCGTCTCTCATCCCACATACACTTTGCACAGAATAGTAACTCAGTAGATGTTCGTTAAATGAATGAATACATTGATGTATCGGTGGTTGGATGGATGGATAAGTGGTTGGATGGAGGCCACCTCTTTCCTCTTTTTGTGTCTTTTTTTCTTTCACTAAGTGCCATTCCATGTACCATGTTAGACAAGATCGTAGCACCATGCTTATTGTCTTACGCGGCTTTCATTCTAAATCTTGGATGTGGTATTCCCCATCTCGTGATCAGAGCTCTCTTAACAAGATACCCTGGCTGAAAGTTCTCCAAGCAGCGACCCCCCTTTAAACGGTCATGCCGTCACAATGCCCGTGTCTTCAAAATGGTACTGACACCAGCCAGCCAGCCCTCGAATTAAAGCCATAAACCTTTATTATCCCCAGTAACTTCCT
This sequence comes from Eidolon dupreanum, assembly GCA_028627145.1. Classification (NCBI taxonomy): domain Eukaryota; kingdom Metazoa; phylum Chordata; class Mammalia; order Chiroptera; family Pteropodidae; genus Eidolon; species Eidolon dupreanum. The sequence continues at coordinate 33,121,687 of CM053517.1, read as the reverse complement.
TTAGCGTCAAAGTGACCATCTGTCCTCTGAATTTGGGCTCAGTCTGACTCTGTAGCAGAGTGACTCTAGTGCCTGGCATCAGAATGGGGGGAGTCAAAATCAGACTGACAGCTCTCAGAGTTCGCCATGCCCAAGACCCCTCTGCCAGGATTCCCATAGTTGAAAATCTTCACAGTGAAGCCTGGGCTCATGGTCTGCTAAGAACTGTAAGTGTTTATTTAAGTGAAGCGAATTTAGTATCTGGAGGAAAATATGAAATAATAAAAGTGACTTTTGTGATCCTACCTGCTGGGGTTTGAAACTTCCACAGCTACTGAGAGGCAAGTAAGACACTGGTGATCAAGAGAACGTGCTCTGGAAACAAGCTACTGGGTCCAAATACTATAGCAGTCAAGGTCCATTCAGGAAAAAAGAAGCCACCCTAGGTGTTTCAAACAGAGGAGACTTAATACGGGGAGTTAGTTGCGCGACCGTTGGAGGGCTGGAAGAACAAAAGAGAACACTGAAGTAACCCGGAGATAAGAAGTGCAGGGCACAGCTGCCATCGCTAGGATGGGGAGGATAAGAGCAGAAGCTTACCCGAACCTAAAGCTTGGAGGAGCTGGTGCTCAGATCTCCGAGGGGCGGGTGTCACCTGGCTGCTGGTGGTCCTCGAGGGAGCATAGAGGCTGACTTAGCAGCTGGAGCCAAGAGCCACTGCTGCAGCTCCACTGGCAGGAACAGGAAGAAGTAGGAAAGAGGCCCCCCCCCACCATCTTTCCCCTGCTTTCCAGTCTCCTTCTAATGCCTGCTATTAGCGAAGCCAGTTATCAAGGGCAGCCAGAGTCCAGCTTAGAGCAGAGAACAGAAAATGGCTGGAGCTGTAGCAGTAGGTAAATCTCTGCTAGGTCTGTACCCTCGGGCAAGTGGCTTACCTTCTGTGCTTCTGTTTTCTCATCTTTGAAATGGGAACAACAGTTACAGCTACTTCATAAGATCTTTGTGAGGTTTAAATGGGCTAACACAACAGAAAGCACTTAGAATATAGCAAATACTTAGTATATAGCAAATACTCAAATACTCACAGTACTTAGTATATAGCAAATACTCAAAAGTTTTTTACCGATTATTATTCTACCAGTATCTCAATCTGCTTCCCATTCCACGTACCCCCAATTACATACATAATGTAGTTATCCTTGCTATGGATTTGATACAAGCACTTTATTTCAGTGGCTAACTCTCTGTGTGTGTGTGTGTGTGTGTGTGTGTGTGTGTGTGTGTGTTCATTCTTTTGGGTGATGGTTTCAGGAAAAAAATAGGGTACAGACTTATCAGATGTGAATTTCAAACCTAGATCTGCCCCTTCCTGGGGGCATTTTAATCGCTATGAATTCCAATTTCCTCATCTGGAAAAGCAGGCTCACACTACCTCCTTGCACTGTTATGAAATAAGATGATACACGTGAAACTCCCTGGCACAGAGTCCGGGACACGGTGGATGTTCACTGCGTTGGTTTCACTCTTCTCTTCCTCCCCGACTGAGCACACAGGGCCCCGCCTCTGAGGATGGAAGGGGGTGAGGAGACTTCAGGCAGGGGGACCAGTCTGAAGTGAGGGCTAGGAGGAAGCCCGCACCTAGGACTCCCAGGTGGTCCTGGAGGCGGGGGCGGGGGAGCTCTGTTTCTGTCTGATGTTCTAACGACTTGTGTGTTTCTGTGTCTCACGAGCTCACTTTCAAAGATCTATAATCTATGAATGTTAAACAGACTTTTTTGAGAGGAAACATTACATAAGATTGTAGGATATCCCTCTGGAAAAAGAAAGGGGGAAGGAAGGGTTCTGACTTCAGTCAGATAGCGCTGGTATCCTTCTGTGACAGTGCCTGTGGGTAGAATGGGTGACTTATGGAAGCCGACAAGCATGGGGCTTAAGAGCATGGGTTTTGGAGTCAGGGCATCCCGGGTTTAAATCCTGACTCCACACTTGTTATTTGTATGACTCCTAAATTCTCTGGCCTCAGTCGCCTCAACTATAAAATGGGAAAGATACCTCAAAGGGTTATTGCGAAGTTTAAATAATGTGTGTAAAGCATTTTAGCAGAATGTTCGGCACATAGTAGGTGCTCAATAAATGGTAGCTATGTTAATCAGCCACTTAAAATAATCATAGTGACCAGGTCTAGAAAGCTTCCTGTGCCAGGCACTCTGCTGGGTGTTCTGCGGGCCTTGCCTCACTGAGATCCTGTCACAGCCCGGTGAAGTAGATGCCAGGACTGTCCCTGGTGGTGAGACGAGGCTCCGTGGCATAGCGCAGTGAGCAGTTTCCCCAAGGTCACACAGCGTGTGTGTGTTGGAGCCAGAATTGGAACCAAGGTCTGTCCAACACCAAGGCCTCTGCTCTTGCCCATGAGAACGGTGTCTTATACAAATGCTGGGAATTTGACCAGGCTCAGAAGGACCTTCTTCAAAGTCCCTTACAAAATACCCAGAATTCTCTTTTCACCTTCTTCAAGGTGCCTGCGATGTTCCTTGAGTTTTTAAAGCTTTTTCACTCTTAGACGTACATATTACCCTAGGAGAGGGGAGGTCATGTCTCAGAAACTAACGTTCTACCGAGTTGTCCTTTCTGGGTCGACAAGAAGAGTTCCATCCCCTCAGCACTCACTGCATGGAAATGGTGGTGAGAGGTGTTCCCGTGGGGGGAGGGGCACACTGAACGGGTTCCACGACCTTCTTCCCTTCCAGCTGCAGTCTCACAGGATTGGGATGCTCTGTATATCCAGAAAATACCCCAAACATGGTGATCTTACAAATCTATCCAAGAGAGTTTCCAGTTTTCCATAAACCCTCACGTAAGCCCTCATCTCCTAAAGGGCTATGTTTAGTTCTAGTTAGATCAACAGACGTGCGTTGGGCACCTTCACGATGCCAGGCTCTGGACCAAGCTTCCTAACGTGTCTTAACTCACTGGGCTCTCTACCTAGGGACGTGCCTAGGAGACTAAGGCAGCAGGGCGAATGAACAGCAGGGTGGTTGGAAGTGACCAGGGACCACTCTTGGCCGGGGATTGATCTAAGCACATTTTACTTGTATTAACTCATTAGCAGCTATTACTACCCCCTTTCTACAGATGAAGAAACAGGGGCACAGAGAAGTTAGGTAACTTATCCAAGGTGACAGAGGTGAGTAAGTGGCAGAGCCAGGTCTTTAAAGCAATAAGATTTTTTTTTTATAATAAGCGCACATAGGAATCTCTCCATGATGTGCATTTAAAGGATTGCAGTGCCCTTCAAAGTGTTTCTTTGGAAGGCTGCATACTTAATTCAGTGGTGCTACCATTCTGATTGGTTGGTGGGTACCTCTCTGATTCAGGAATTAAGTAGAAAAGGCAGCCTTAATACATTAGAGTCACACCTTGTTTTTGACACAAAAAAGCACTTCTGTTTCTCAGCCACTGTGTGTATGTTTAAAGAAACAGAGAAAATCAGAGAAACAACACGGAAAAGTGAAATAATATCCTCTTAATTTTGCTTTGAACCTTAAACCACTATAAAAAATAAAATCTATTAAAATTTTTAAAAATAAAAATAAAATGCTCAAAAATATTTTATTTCAAAAATAATTTGCACCCACAAATGAAGAATATTTATAATCAAAAAGATATAAATATGTGTCTTTAAAGAAACTTCAAGAAGAAAAGTCCAAAGGTATTTTGAGAAATAGCATCATAGTTGGAATGGGTTAGAGCTGCTAGAATCTCTACTACAAAAGATTCTCTTTTGGATACATCATTTCCATGTTTTTTTTTTTTAAAGATACTAATTTATAGTAATACCTAAAATTCCCCAGCGCCCTGCCCCTGTTAGCATAGACATGCAGTATTCTAGCGGGTCACATGCCTGACAAAATCCACGTTGGCTCACCTCTTTAGTTATCATTTAAAACCAGAGACCAGCTCTCTCCGGTCCTCCTTTGCCTTTCTTAAGGTCCTTACAACCACGTGAGATACTTTTCATCAGTGCCCACTCCCAGCTATGGTTAGGTTTGAGTAACAGAAGGCAGGACATTAGCAGTTCTCTGAGATACTGTGTTAGGAAGTTATCGTGTGATTAAAAGAGATGACGTGTGTGAAAGGACGCAAGTAGCAGAGTATCTGGCGTAGAGCGGGACCTCAATAACTATCATAAGGAATCGGGTGACTGTAACAGCTTAAAGTCAGAGCATGGTTCGACCACCTGTATAAGAGTTCAGCACCATGGCCAAGGACATTTTAAGCTCAAAACAGGACACTTTATGACCAAGGCGAGTTGTTGAATTTCTGGCTGCCCTTGATACACCACCACCATCCTGTATCTGTCTCCTATTTCTCCTATTTCCTGTCTCCTACTTTTTCTTACTTCCACCACCCCGTATCTGTTTACAGTTTTGCATTCTGCCTGTCTTGGATGTGAGCATTCTCTCTAACTGTATTCGTCTTCTATGTCTTCCAATGCCTTCCTGTCCCCTCTCTCTCCCCCTACACACACAGACACACACACTCTCCTATTACTCCTTGGAAAACCTGCCCTTCCTCCTGATGTGCCCTTCTGTGAGGTCAAGGCAAGGACTACAGTGAGTCATTCTGAAGGGCAGATTTTGGGAAATTGCCTGACCCCGCTGACTCCGGAGCTCCTCCTGAGATGTCCCCTGTGGCTCCAGAAACATCCTAGTGGGGACAAATGAAGTGGCAGCCAGGGATGATTGGGGCCCGGAAGAATGGGGAGAGTGAGGCAAGTATTTTCAAGCTACATGACAAGAAGGAAGGTACAAAGATCTCTATTTGTTCCTCTTTGTTTAGCCTTGAAAAAAGCCAGACAATTGGGTCCTAGCATGACATCAGAATTTACATTAGCCAAAATGGTCAAAGGCAAAAGAGAAATCCCAAATGCCCAATGCCAAGGTGCCTGGATGGGGATGGTCCCTATTGCCCATTTGGCAAGAAGAGCATCCTCACACCTCGACCCCTCACATCACCCAAGGTCAGCCAGCCCCTGGTCAGGGTGTCACGAAGGTTAATCAGGGTCTGGCAACACTTACACGTGAGGACTGACCCCAAGCCAGGCACCCTCCCAGCGCTTTTCCTGTCGTAACTCATTCCGCTTCACAGGGACCCTGTTGGGGTGAAGTGCTACCATCCCCATTTTACAGATGAGGAAACTGAGACAAGCAAGGTTAAGGTCGTACAGCTTGTAAGTTGTAGAGTAAGGACTAATGATCCAGAGCCTGTTCTCTGAACTCCTACACACTTCTGTGCAGCGCTGACTGAGCACGGTGCGAGAGATAACAGCCCCACATCCACAAAGGAGCAGAGCCCGTGGTTTCTGAGGCTTGGTGGGATGTGTAGACTCACTGTATTAGGTTAATGGTAAACTCCAATGGCCCCATCGCTTGATTTACAGTTTTTCATTGTAAACATTTTCACGATCATTGTTAATTGAGAAATCTTGTTAAGAAGGTGAAGTCTTTCAAATTCCCAAGGTTTGGGGGCATTGGCATTCAGCCCATGGGCCAGTCAGCTGTTTTTTGTAAATAAAGTTTTATTGGAACATGGCTGCTCTAGTCATGCATGTATTGTCTATGGCGGCCTCTGCCCTATAGTGCAGAGGTGAGTGGTTATGACAGCCTGCAAGCCTATAATACTTACTATCTGGCTCTTTATGGGAAAAGTTTTCCAACCCTTTCAGTTAATAGTACTTCAGCCAACACCCTCTTGTCAACACAAGCTAGGAAAATCCCAGTGATCCCTGGGCACAGACTCCAGGGGCTGCTCCCTTCCCAGCCAGGGCAGTGCGCTAACAGAAGCCCCTTGTTCTCTGCAGGCCCCAAGGAAATGCATCATGTCCTTCGGGGAGTCTGTGCAGCCCAGGGTGGGAGCAGGTGGGTGTAGATTATAAAGTACCAGCTCTGTGGATGATCTTTGGGTTTGATTCCTTCTGCTGGTTTGGGGGTCTCTGGCATGGCTTGAGCCACAGGAGCCCAAATAAAGTGGCAGAGCAGTGCAGTCAAGACAAATTTCCTGACCCCACAGAGGCTGCCGGAGGCGGCCAGCTGATGGATGGTAGAGGGAGAAATTCTCAGTTGCCGTCTAATCTGTGCCTGGGAAATAAATTGCTCTTGTCACTGGTGTCTGCCCCGGCCCTGCAGGCCCCTCCTTCCCTGCAGAGCCCTCCCTGCTCCCCAGCCCTGCTCTGCCAGCCTAGAAATGCTGCCTCAGGGAGCGGGGATGGAGCAGGCAGGGGAGGAATGAGAAGAACGTTCTATCTGGTTCTCTGCAGCCCCCTTGCTGCCACTGGCCTCCCTCCACGAGTGAGCTCCCTGCAAGGCGGAGCATGCCGTGGACCTGCCGCAAGTCTTAGGACCTCCGTTCTCTTATCTGAAAAAGGAAAAGGCTTTTAGCTTGATCTCAAAAACCTTATTATTCCATCTTCCTGAGACCGTGCTGAGGGAGGGAAAGGAAGGGGATTTGCACAGCTGAAGTCCAGAAGAATCCCAACATCTAAGCATAAAGCGCCTCCATGTGCCGCAATCGCTGAGCCTAGAGTCAGGTCACATCTTCCCGGGGACCCACGGTGTGGACTCAGATGTTTGGGGTTATCCAGGCTCCCTCAGCAGAGCCTCCCCTAAGAAATTCTTTCTTTCTCTTTTTTTGTTTTTTAAAAAATTTTATTATTATTATTTATGCCTACAGTACCCAGTCTTCCTAGGTGGTCTCCCAGTCAAGTACTAACCAGGCCCGACCCTGCTTAGCTTTGAGATCAGACGGGATCAGATTTGTTCAGGGTGGCATGGCTGTAGACCATGGACCGTGGCTCCACTGAGGCATGAACCCAGGACCTTGTGCATGTAAAGCAGACGTGCTAACCGCTGCACTATGGAACCATGTCTTCTCTCTCTTTTTAAAGGAAGCTTTACCCCCTCCCCCACCAAAAGTGATCTATGCCATCTACTTTTCTCTCTCTTTCCTTCTCTCCCCCCACCCCATTCTCTCTGTCCTCTCTCTCCCCCCTCATCTCTCTCTCTACACACACAAGCGCGTGCACACACACACACTCACACACACCCTTCTGTTCCTGGGATTTTCACAAGGCACCCTCAACTGGTGGGTTTATCTGTGAGGCCCTTTAGAAATGAGAGCTGGTGAGACAGGCTTTGCCAGCAGTTCCTGCTTGAAAGAAGACTTCCCTCCAGAACCATAGGGAGACCTCCTTGCTGGGACCTAAACCTTCAGAGAAATGTCCTATCAATAATCCGAGAAGACAGGGATAGACAGTGGCTGAGATCTGGGCTCAAGCTTTATCTGGATGGATTGAAGAACCTCTATCAGCTGACAGCTGACATCTAGTCAATCCAGGAAGGCTTGATGGAAGAGGTGGTGTTTCAGAGCCACCTGACTGAGAAAGGAGAGCTCGTTTGTCACAGGGCAAGGACGGAGGAGGGGTCACCTCCCTGCTGAGGCAGACATAATCACAGTCTCATCCTGGGAACTAAACTGGATCTGTCACTGTGATTTCACAGCTGCAGCTCAAGGATGGGTAGGGCTGGAAGGGAACCTGGGAGCCTGGGTCATCCATTAGCAGCACAGACAGAGCTGAATTCCAAGCCGGGGAGGTGGGGGCGGGGAAGACCAGGATGCCGTGGCCATGCTCCAGATTCCGCTCCCATGCCCAGAACGCCTCTTCCCCAGTTTTTATCTCAGGTAGAGCTGTCAGCGGCCCAGTTTTCATTAGTCACCTAACAAATATTAATCAAGCGCCTAAGCTGTTAGAGGCAAATCCTGGGGCCAAAGCCTGGCTTCAACATTTATTCGTTGCGCGTCCTCAGTTAAGCTACTTATTTTCTCTGAGCTGCTATTTCCTCATCTGTTAAATAGAATTCACAATAGCTGCTTCTTAGGTTTTTTATGTGGCTTCGGTGAGACAATGGGTGATCAATAAATGCAGTTATTCGCCACATACCTTTTTGAGTGTCCACCATGTTCCAGGTACCGTCGTGATAACTGTTTTTGGTAGCACCTGAGACTGTGAACTTGTGTCCACTGCCGCTGTAGCTGCAGCAGAATAGCACCGATGAGGTGGTCTCCTCAGATGGTCCCTGGTTGTCCGTAGGGTGCTTTCCCGGGGTGGAGAAAGGCTATCCCACACCTCCTGCCACCTTGGCACTGTGGGGTAAAGAAGGAGCTTTACTCCACACTCTCACCTCATCAAAGAGCACCCACCTCCTAGGGCAGCTGGGAGGAGTACGTGACTTTATGTGTGAAAAGTGCTAAGGACAGTGGTTGGCGCGTGATAAAGGCTCAACAATCATTTGCATTGTTTTCGTGGAGCTCAGCTCTCATGGGAACTGGCCTTTGTGGTGGGACAGTCCCCTGGCTCTCCATCTCCACTGAGGAGTGATATTGTAGCATGCAAGATATCGGCGGGGGGCGGGGGGGCACGAAGTACTTCCCTAACTGGATCTTGTAAACGCCCTCTCCTATGGCTTCTGGAAAGCACTGTCCAGCCTCCAGTGATACCCAGAGGTAAAAGAAGGCAAATATTTCCAAGTAAAATCTTAGCATAGTTTCCCTTGCCGAGTGGGGGTAGGGGGGACGGACGGGCAGTGTCCTTCGGGGTCTCCCCAGAGGTTCCAGCTGGGCTCAGGGAGAGAGTAAAACCCCAACCTGCAGGGCCTCGCGGAGTCATCATCCCATCATTCGTTTCCTTCCCATCGGCACCAATTCCAAGTCCCCCATTGGCACACCGAGGTCCCTTCTCGTCTGAGATGAGGTAACGCTGAGGCTCGGGTCCCCTGGATTGCTTCCCACAAGGCCATCCGTGCAGGCTGTGCTCCGGCAGGGCCTCAGGAGAGCAGGAGCTACGCGGGGCTCAGCACTGTCGCTCGTAACTGTACTGTCTGATACGTAGCATCGGTGCATCAAGGCCTCGTAGGTCATGCTAAAGGAAATGAGGACCAAGACACATTTTTGAACAGGAGACAGACGTGATCAATTTGACTTTTTGAAAAGTCGTTCTCTGCTGTATGGAGAAAGAACTGGACATGTGTAGGAGGGAGGAAGGGAGACCAGTGAGAGGGGTATGGCGCTGGTGGCCACGGAAAGCTACACTGACAAGGTGACATTTGAGCAAAGATCTGAATGAAGTTAGCCAAGTGTTTATGCCAGGAAGCAGAAGGAGTAAGTGCAAAGGCCCTGAGGCAGGAGTGTGCCCAGTCTGATCAGGGACCAGCAGGGGCGTCCACGTGTCAGGGGTGGAACTAGCCAAGGGAAGGGAGGAAACACCGAGGTCGGAGGGGCCGTGGAGAACTGGGTCCATGGAGGCCTTACAGTGGGGTGACCAGCAGTCCCAGTTTGCTCGGGACTGTGACACCTTTCCCAGGATGTGGGACTTTCCGTGCTCAAGACCAGCCTGTCCGGCAGGCACAGTAGACACAGTGCTCAGGGTCCACGGTACTTTTAGACACCCACAAAAATGTTTTAATTTTAATTTTTTTAATCAGAAGAAAAAAGCAAATATGATAATACTGAATATATCATAATCAATCCAGCCGGGATTATCTTTGTCTTTATACCAATGCAGTTGTAAAGTATACTTTTTAATTTTTACTTTTTTTACGGAGGAAGAAGACTATGAAGGCAAAGGGTCCACAAAAGTCACAATGCGGCCCTGCCAAGCAGGATGGGTAGTCACCCTACTTGGTAGGCCTTTGGAGGGACTTGGGCTCAGCGTTGGTTGAACTTGCCCCCATTTTACAGAAAAGAAAACTGAGACCCTGAAGAGTCAAGGTAAGGTCAAGGTGGTGGGTTAGCCTAGGAAAATGACAAGGGAGAAGAAGGGATAAGGTGACGTCAGGAAATCTAATAGTGGAGTATCAGGACCTGGCCACTGTGTGTGCGTGTGTGTGTGTGTGTGTGTGTGTGTGCGTGTGCATGTGTGTGTGTGTGTGTGTGGTTCATGTGTGTCGTTTGTGTGTGTGTGTGTTGTGGGGTGGGGAGGGGGGACAGGATGGAGGAGGCGTGACCCTCAACTCGCCGACTTGGGCAGCCATGTGTTTGATGGTGTCTTTCTCTGTGATGAGGAACGTGGCAGCCAGTGTGTGACCTTGGGCAAGTCAGGTAACCTTCTGAGCATCAGTTTCCTTATCTGTGACACGGGGGAACCAAAAGGTATCTCCTAGAGTTATTGTGAGAATCAAAATACTTTAAAAAGTAACCCTAGTAAAAGTACTTGGTGCATAGTAAGTGCTCATAAATGTAAATTGGACCTTCCCAAAGGTCCAGTTTATTTCATTCATTCATTTATACATTTAGTCATCAAATATTTAGTTTAGTACCCTTTCTTTATGAAAATTTTATTCTAGGGGAAGGGACTGACAGTGAAGAAATAACATCGTAATTTACTGGGCTGAGTATATATGTTCTTAAGAAAAATCCTGTAAGAAAATGAAGAGTCACAGAGGGTTCTTTAGATAGGGTGATCAGAGGGAGCCTTCCGGGGAAGGCACGAGTGGGCAGGCGAGTTCTCCTAAAGCTGGGTGGCCCTTCCACTGAGATAAGGGGCATGCCTGGAGTTCTCTGGGTACCCCTGAATGGAGCAGAGCAGAGAAGAGAGCTGGGGTCCCCTGGGGCCCCCAGCCAGGCGTAGGTTTGCTGAGACTGCCACAGTGCCCGGCGGTGCTTCCATCAGAGGCTTGCGGCACCCCACCCCGCCCCCAGTAAGTGATAGGTATTTACTTTCCATGCCGTCCTGCTGGCCAAGAAGCCCCTGGCACTCAGCCAGGAGAGGAGGCAGAGGGCAGCGCACCCCAAAAGGCCCCTGCATCAGCCCGCGGTCACCTATCTTCTCCCGTCCGCACCACCTGGGGCCCCGGGCACCCAGCAGCGGCACATGAGGAATCTCGCAGACGGTTCTGTTCCCTTTGTTGCCGTCCCCGCACAGAAGCGGACTCCTCACCGCCTTAGTTGTGCCAGCTAAGGAGGTGGACAGGCCGCTGCTGGCTTCTCCCAGGCAGGAAGGGCCCTTGCCCTGTGCTACTGAGCTGCCGGCCCAGGGTGCCCGGCCAGGGCCTGCAGGGCCCCCTCCCTCCTCTGCCTCCTTCGGGCCCCCAGCCCCTCCTGCTCACTTCTGTGCCCAGCAGCGCAGCGCAGTCGCTTGGGGCCTGGAGCCAGGACTCGTACGCAGACAGGGACGGTGCCGGGACAAGCTCAGTGCTGATGAGCGTCACCATGGACATCGGCAGATGGGGCTGGCAGCGGGCTTCCTAGAGCCGACCCCAGGCTAGGCAGAGGCTAGAGATCCACACTGGGGGTCTGGCCAGAGGAAGGCAGGGAGAGGCGGCAGGCGGGGGGCCCGGGACTGGGGGAGCACCGGCCACCCGGCATCCTCCCCTGATTCTGGCCGTGCTCGTTGTACACCCACCCTGCGTGTGCACTGTGCAGACAGCTTCCCCCGCACGTCACCCTACCTAGTCCTCACCGCGGGCCGGTGGTCAGTGTGACACTTCACAGACGAGAACACGAACTCCAAGAGGGTACGCGACATCCCCACAGCCACACACTGGCCAAGGTCCTGCGGCTCCTGAGACCACGTCGTGTGCTCCTTTTCCTGAACCTTCTGAAAGCTCCCACCCACACCACATCAGTGCCCTCACAGCATCCGACACGGAGAACAGAGCACCCTCGCTGTCCTCTCATTTTCCATCCTGAGAAAGGTGGGAGTAAGGACCTCTCCCTCCCCCGCCCCGTTAGTTATTCCCAAGGGAGCGTCCAGGACAGGGGGGCAGAGGGTACGTTTCAGGCCTACTCGCCATCCTCCCTCCCTGCATTCTGCCTCCGGCCGGCTTTTCCAGTGGGAGCCCTGCCTGCAGCTTGGACAGACGGAGGAGAGTGAAATGGAGGTGTGTCCTGCAGGTCATCTTGGACTGGCTCCTCTCAAGGGAGCCCTTTCAACATGATGCTCTTTCCCTGGGTTCTGGTGCCACTTCCTTCCTCCATCCCATTGGCCAAGGCGTGGTGACAGTCCTGCCTTACTTGCCTTGGGTACTATGCTGTCCTTCATGGTTTCAGTGGACCTTCCTCATGCTTCTGTAGGGAGACCCTTTACCCGCCTTCCTGCTTTTACCCTCTTTACCCTTAGGGAGACCCTTTACCCGCCTTCCTGCTTACCTTCATTTGAGTGTGCCATCCATCAGTGGTGGGAGATGCAGAAGGAGGTCATAGAGAAGGTCTACAGTGAGATGTGTGGTCCTCCCAGACCCAGATGGGGAGAAGGATGCTGACTCTGGCCCACTCCGCAGGAAATGTACCTCCAGCTTCCTGTAATCCCGGAAGTCTGGACGAGGACCCCAGCAGCCTCCTTGCTCCTACGTGCTCCCTCCCACGCCTGCCTGATGTGTGGTCATTAGTATATGACATAGACTCTTTGCTCAAAGAGGACCTTCAAGATGCAGCTAGGGTGTGAAAAGTAATTACAGACTGGTGATTAGAGTCGCCCCAGACCTCACTTGCTGGAACAAAGCTCTAACCTTTGGAGGGTGGATGAGATTAGTTTGCTTTTGGATAACAGGCATCAAGAACTCTACCAGGAGGGAGACAGGTGGGTTTGCCCCGATGATGGGGGCAGAGCAAACTGGGGAGGCCTGGAGGCTGACCAGCGGGACACCCTGGGCACTGTAGGATGGAGGAGCAGCCCAGGCCTTGGAGCCCTGAGCGAGGCAAGCGAGGAAGGCAGCAGCCCCGTTCCTGCAGCCTCGTGGGGGCTGCACCTCTGCTTCTGAGATGTCAGTCCGGGTTCACCCTCAGCCTGACTTCCCCCATGACCCTAAAGACCTGGGCTTCACAGAGTGGCCCCAAAGGTGATGAGAGCAGCCTGCCATTGAGACTGGGCATGGGTGGGGTGGGTGGCTGACCAAGGCTACAGGAGTGACCACAGACTCTGCCTGTGACATGGTGTCAGGGACTTAACAGGCTCCTGAGAAGTATTAGTGGGATTCTCCAGGTGCTTCAGAGTTCGCTCATGACACAGACTGGGCACGAGTCCCACGTCAGGAGGCCAGGGTCCGAGCCCCAGCTCAGCAGCTAACCAGCGGGTGACACGGGCTGTGCTTTTGGTAGCTCAAGGCCTTAATCCCCTCATCTCTGAAGTAGAGGCAACACCTCCACTGAGATTAATGGGTACAGGCATTTGCAATAGGGGAGGTGTTTCAGTAGCCAATAGCAGCTAAGCAGAGGTATCCGTGCCACAAGGGAGATGCCCGTATCCTCACCCTTCACACCCACTCCCGAAGAAGCAGCCTCCACCCACTGGTGGAGGTCCGTGTCACCCTTCCATGCCCCCCGACCCCTTCTGCCGCCTCTCTCTCTCGCCTGCAAGCTCAGCAAAGCCCCTCTCTAAGGAGCCCTCCCCACAGCCGAGGAGGGGGTCCCATGGTGGCTGAGGGGCTCTTCCTGATGCCTACATCTTCTCAGGGTGCCCTGCAAACACGTCCCCCAGCCAGGGATGCCAGATTTAGCAAATAAAAATACAGGACAATAAATACTTTTATTCATAGCATAAGTGTGTACCAAATGTTGCATGGGACATAGCTGTACTAAACAATTATTCGAGTTGATATGAAGTTCAAATTTAACTGGGCGTCCTGTATGTTATCTGGCAACACCACCCCCAGCCAAGAAGGCTCCCAAATAGTCAGCTGCCTGGTGACTACTCTGGCGAGTGGCCTTGCTCCGAGCCATACCACCTCCTGGGCTCTGGCCCTCTGAGCTGGAGGCTGGGCTTCGGCGTAGGGAACATCGGGCGCGGGGGAGACCTCATGTCCTAACGGACCCCCTGTACCTTTTCTGCCTCAAAGGACCTTCGATCAGTAATCCATTCAGATATTTATTGAGCACCTATTAGGTGCCAGGCACCGTTCTCGATGCTGGGACTACAACAGCGAACTAAAGAGATAAACGCGCCTGCCCTCGTGGAGCTTCCGCGCTAGTGGGGGGCGGGGGGGGGGCGGGAGATGGGAGCAGTGCGATGTGTAGCGTGAGAAAGGCGGTCAGTGTCATGAGGAAAACGCAGCAGAGAACGCGGAAATGGAGGAAGCGGCCGGCAGAGGGAGGTGGAGAGGGGACGGCGCAGGCCACCGCCTCTCGTGTGCAGACCGGAGCTGCGATGCCACTTAGGCGGGTCGGGGACGGCCCCTGAGAAGCTGCCGTTTGGGCAAAGCGAAGGAAGCGAGGGTGGGACAGGACGAGGCAGAGAGGGGATTCGACCCTTCGGCTGATGCTGGCGGCCGGGCCCAGCCGCTGTGCGCTTCGCCCACCAGGCGCTGGCGCGGGCGCTCCCTGCCTGTCGCTTCACAGACGCGGTTTCGCGGTTTCGTTTCATCCCCGCATCAGAAAACCCTGAAGGCAAGTTCTAGTATCACACTTTTCCAGAGAGGGAAGATGAAATGACTCAAAAAGATGAAATGAGCCGCCTGAGGTGCCGATGCTGGGCCTCGAGCCTGGTCCCTCCGTCCCCGTGTCCCCGAGCGGAACGGGGAGCACGCAGGTCGGGCCGTCCGGGTGGCCTTGCACAACTGACTTAACTTTCTTGCCCTCAGTTTCCCCACGTGAAAGTGAGGGGAGTGTCATTAGCCACCTCCTAGCATGGCCGTGAGCATCAGCAGGTGAGACACGTGTCAGACTCGGCACATTCGCGCTGTCACTATCATTCCGAGAATAAGGCTCCACACATCGCAGCCCCCAGGGAGGGCCCGGGGGACGCAGTGTGGAGCCCAGGCCCTGGGACAGCAGAGGACGCGGAGAGGGAAGATGTGCCAGGCAGGGGGACGGTGGAAGGCTGGCCACCGCAGGCAGGCCCCCCTGCACGTGTCGCTGAAACCGAAGTGGCGTGTCTCCGGGAGTGCAGCTACACGGGTTCGAGGTTGTGACTTCGGCAAGTTCTCTTGTTCCTGAGGAGGCGCTGGCTCGTGTTTTATGCGCGCGCAGCGCTGACTGCGCCCCGAGCACGCCCTGCGCCCTGAGCACGCCCTGCGCCCCGGAGCACGCCCTGCGCCTGCTGGTCGGGCGCTGCCGCCGCTCGCTCGGCGTGTGCGTGATGAACCCCGCGCAGCGGCACCCCCCTCTGTCCGCATCGTGAATTCGCCTTCGGTTTCACTCGTGGGCAAGAGTCCCACAATTCAGATGTATTAAAATGATTACCCTTGAGCGAGGTGCTGGCGACAGAGCCCAGCACCAGGCCGGAAGCCGTCTGGGCCGGCACACGCAGACCACGGGTGCCCAGCTCTGAGCGTCTGTGCCCTGCCCGCCCTTACTGCCTCCGAGAAGGGGACCCCAGCCGCACCGCACCCCAACCACACCGAGAAGGGCACCCCAGCCGCACCGCACCACAGCTACATCGAGAAGGGCACCCCAGCCACGCTGCACCCCGGCCGCACCGAGAAGGGCACCCCAGCCGCACTGCACCCCAGCCGCACCGAGAAGGGCACCCCAGCTGCACTGCACCCCAGCCGCACCGAGAAGGGCACCCCAGCCGCGCCGCATGCCGCGGAGCAGGCCGCAGAGAGCGCAGTGCAGCCGGAAGGTGCTCCCGCTGTTTTCCCAGCATCTGTAATGTGTTGTCCCTGGACTTGCTTCACTGGTCCAGCCCCCACCCTATCCTCATCCTGCCAACTTTCTTCCAGCTGTGACAGCCACGGACCCCTCAGGATCTCTTTCCAGAAGAGTGCTTTCGGCACCTGGAGCAGGGACTCAGACATAGCCGGCACCTGGTTTACATTGAGCAGGAGGCGGTTCGGAGGACGAGAAGACAAAGGGATGCCCTGCTAACCCTGCGGGCCGGAGGCCTGAGCCTGTAACACACGATCTCCGTGACCTCCACATATAGTCACATGTCCAGGCGGCGGCAGCTATAAAGATTGAAGGGTCAGGTACTCCTGGGGGCTTAGGGATCAGGACAAGAGGAGGTTATGGGGAGCCAGACCAAGGAGCCGGCATCTTTCTAAACTGCCCTAGCACTTCGCTCTTACCACGTGGGCAGTGGCACTTGGCAAGACTGTTTATTCTCCGAGGATCTTAGAGCCACGTCGCTCTCGTTGCAGCGTCTCCATGGGCTGCAGGCCACTCCTGGTCCCACAGCCACACACACACACGGCCCGGTGGTGATTCGCTGCACGCGCAGGCACCGAGCACGCACGTTGTGCCAGACGCCCTGCTAGGCGCCGGAATGGGGAATACAAAGAACGAGAAACACGCTTGGTCTCCGAGGAGCTTGTGTCTAGTGGGGAAGACAGATTCGTAAACAAGTGGTTGCAGTACGGCGGGCGTGTTTACAGAGGTTTGAACAGAGAAGGGAGTGACGAAATTTGCCAGGAGCCGGTGGCGAGAGTGTGGACATTTTCACTGAGTGCAGATGAGTGTGGTGCAGAACCAGAGCACTGCCATTTCCCTCGTTCCCCCGAGGTGTGTGTGCTCGGCTCTGCGGAGCATTACGGGCTCGGGCTCGTAGGAGATGTGGGGTTCCCAGCAGTCCGGGTGGAGCTGCGCTCCCATTGCACCCAGCGAGCGTTTACTGAGCAGCAGAGGCTGTTCTAGACTCAGGAGATGCCAAGATGATTAGACACGAGCGCAGCCCTGGTCTAGAGGGGACACGGACAGACAGACAAAACACACTGTAAGTCAATGGACTGTGTCCTTCGCAAGAAAAGCCTCTTGGGGGTATAGAGAGGAAGGAACCATTACTTATGGGGAGAATAGCAGCTCAAGGAAGACTTCCTAGGGATGGTAGTGTCCAGGTTCAGTCGTGAAGGATGATGAGCCGTTTCCAGGTCAAAAGCAACAGGTTATAAAGTCAGTGGGGAAGATCGTAAGGACATAAACAGTTGGACATTACAGGAGGTTGACAGTAACACAGATGAGAGAGAAACGCATCCCGGTGTGGAGCACCAGCCTCCCAGCCGCCACACGACTGTCATGGAGAACAAACCCTGCACAGGTTTCTCTGCATGTGAGGAACACGCTCCGTTCAGCCTTGGCGACTGTGGCTCGAGCCCCGTGTGGCTGTGTCACGGGGCATTTGAACATGAAGCCGGCCTTCTTGTCCCCAGTGACGTCACCGGTCACTTTCCCCGTTCCTAGGCTTCCCAGTAGTTGAGGACAAACATGGGAAAGTCACCTGGTGCAGTGGCTCCCAGCAGCCAGTGACTAAACCAGCCGCGTCAGAATCACCTGAGGTCCCAGTGAGCACACGGCCCCTTGCCATCCTCCTGGAGGCTCCCATTCAGTGTGCCCAGGCTGTGACCTGCAGCCTGTGCATTTTAAAGTCCCCAGGGTGATTGCGATAACACCCACTGATCACGTGTCCCTACCTTGGTTATCTTTCACAATAAGGGACATGCTCCGAGGGGGGTGAGGCCTGTGGGCCGGCTCTAAGGGTCTCCAGAGTGTGCTGTAGCCTCCAGGGATTCCTGAGGGAGCAGAGGCTTGGGAGATGTGTCCCCAGGCACACTGGCCAGGCGGTGTTGGGGTTGCTACTTATCAGGTTGGTTAGTGACTGATGAAGATGCTATTTTTAGCACTCAGGCAATTTGGGCTTCTCTAATCAGGGAGCAGGGAACAGGCCAACTGAGGGTGCCAGGGGATTTGAAATTTTACACGGAGCTTGTTAGGACTGGACCAGGGGAGGTGACATTCTTGCGCAGGGGTTGGTTGGAGGAGAATCAGATGTTTTCCAGCCCCACAGAGAAAAGGACAAGAGGAGAAGCTGCTAAGATCGAGCAGGAAGGAACACAGTGAGACGGAGAAAACTTATGGGTTTCTCTGGTGCGTTCCCTAGAAGAGAAGGGGATTCTCTTTGGCCTTCAGAAAGGCAAGAGCTGCGTCGGCGGGGGAGGGGGTGTCCATGGCGGCCACAAGGCAGGTCTAACAGAAGATATGGAGGGCCCAGGACAAGGAGTCCTGTCACAAGGGGGTTGAAGCACCAGACAGGAAATCTGGCCCCTGAAATAATGGACGAAGGGACCAGAGGAACCTCATCACAGAGAAGAAGAGTCCAAGCAGGGAACCAGGCCACCACACTCTGAGGATCAGCAAACAGAGAGACTCCAGGTTGAGCAGGGCTTGGCCAGGCTGAAGGACGGGCTTGTGGGAGGAGGGTCGGCAAGGACATCCTCAAAGGCACCATGGTGGCTGTGGGGTTGCCACGCCGGGCGGCAGCTCGGTCAGTCTGGGCCAAACCATGTGAGCTTCTCCTTGTCCAGCTTTACCTCCGACTTTCCCCATCACGTGTGCTGGGGCCCGTGCCCACAGCCTTGGGCCAGCCCGCCCTGGTAGAGGGACGCTGGAGGACTCCGCTCCCTCCGTCCTCGCTTGTCCTCGCTCCCCAACTGCTGTGAACAATTAAGCCCAGGACAGCCATTAGCAAGCGCTGAAGGGCCTGTATTGATTAAGGATAATTATATTTACTCTTTAGCAGTGTGAGGCCTGGTAGGAATATTTTTTTTGTTAATTTGCTGCTGCTTAGCCTCAGGAATGGGGACTGATATGCCAACCCTCACCTAGATCACTCCGACACACGCACATGCATACACGCACGCACGCATGCACACACACACACACACACACACACACACACACGTCTTCACTGTTGCTGAATTACTGTGTATCTTCTAAGGTCCACGGCGTTCTAGGCTGTCCTTCCTGCAGCTTTTATTCCAGAAAAGAACCTAGAAATGGTTGAAAGAGTTTTATTTTCTTTGGGCTATTTTTATCTTGGATGAGAGACATGGTGGGGCCCAAATTGCAGCAAAATACAAATGCACATGTACAAACACACTCGTACACTATTTTCTTCCCTCCTCCCCAATAAGTATATTTTTAAAGCCTAAATTCTGGGAGGAAAAGATACAGAGGGGTCTCTTCTCTGTCTCTGTGACATAAAAACCCACATCCCGCGAGGAGAGGCCCCGTGCCCCCTCCGTCACCTCGCGAGAGGCGCCTTCCCCACCTCAGTCCCTCTGGCTCCTCGGACGTGCCTGCCTCCTCCCTCACTCTTGGCAGTTAATTTCGGCGTGAGCATGAGCACGCCTTCACCTGGTCGCCAGGTCGTAGGTGACTTCCTTCCTTCGGTGAACATTTACTGAACCGGGCCAGCCACCAACCCAGGGCTGAGGACACTGAGGCAGAAGGTGCCGTCTCCGCCCTCAGGTGGCTGACAGTCTAGTGAGGGAGACCGGAGGGAACTTCACAGGTATCACACACGCCGGGCGTCCTGGGCCCCAGGCTGCAACCTGGCATCCAGCTGCTTTATCACCTGGGGCAAGGAACCTCTTTGAGACTCAGTTCCTTGAGTTGTAAAACTGAGATGGTTCGAGATGATAACGACACTTACCATTGTGACAGACAGTATGTGGGATGAGGGTGACGTGCTCCACTGTGCCTGGCACGTAGCAAATGCTCAGTAAATAATAGTGGCAATGCTTAGTGAGTGTTTACTGTATGCCAGGGTAGTCTCACATAGACTGTCCCATAAAGTCCCCATGAGAAACTTAGGAGAAAGCAGAGGCGTGAAGAGGCCGAGTAACCTAACGGGGGCATGGGTGGGCTGCGATTCAACCCCTATGGCCTGGCTCCCCGCCCTTACACCTGGCCATGCTGCTGTGACACTGGCTCCCATTCTTCTGTCAGCAGCTGCAGCAGAGAGTGTCATGGAGTTGACACAGAAGAAAGGTGCTTTACATAACCTAGGGGAAGTGACATCGGGGAGGAGCCCCTGGAAGGAGACACATGGCCCTCTTCTGCAGAGGAAACGGAGTGTTCCGAGGCCCAGAGGTGAAAGAAGAGACTGTGTTTGGAGAACAGCAGATATTTCAATCTAGTGGATGGTAGTTAGGGTGACCATACATCCTAGTTTGCCTGGGACTGTCCTAGTTTACACCTATTGGCCCAGCTTAATTATAAACAAGCCCTTGTTCACTCTCAGGCAATCCCGGTTAGGACGATAAATTATGTGGCCACCATAATTCTAGCCATGTTGGGACTGTAGAAGTAAAAACAGCCTTTGCCTACCCACCCAGGGACTCTGATTTTATCCTGAAGGACATAGAGATCCACTGAGGAATGAATTACAGGGAGCAAGGTTGCAGCCAACTAGACCTTTAGGATCCAGCAGTCCAGGGGGATGGTGATGCTGAATTATTAAGGAAGTAGAATCCACAGGCTTTGCTTACAGAGAGGCAGTGGGTTAGTGGGTAAGGGCATGGATTCTGGTGCCAGGCTCTCTGGGTTCAAATCCTAGGTCAGCCACTTATTAGCTCAATCTCTCCATAGCTCACTTGCATTACACAGAGTTAATATACAGGGCAGTTATAAGCAGTAAAAGCAGGGGTGACTCAGTCACTGAAGGCAGCATTCCTTGAGCTTGAGAACAAGAGGGAAGACACCGGATGGTGAGGCCCATTCAGGGTATGCTGGATTTGAGGTGTCAAAGGTGAGAGCAGAAACCAGATAGTAGGACATGCCAAACCCTGCATGTCAGGGAGGTCTGGGACCCGGGAAGGGGTCCGAGTCATGATCAGAAAGGCAGGAGACAAACCAGGAGAGAATTAGTTTCCAGAAGCCAAGGGAGAATTAAATTTTCACAAGGACGGGATTTTCAACAGCGGCCGATGTGAGGTCAGGCAATGCAGAGACAAGTAGCACTACTGGATCTGGACGAGGAGGCCATCGGCGGCCTTGGTGGGCACGTTTCTCTGTGGATGGTAGGGATTCGTGTGAGTGGAAGACAAGGAAGCGGAGGGAACGCGCGTGGACTGCTTTTACGAAGCTTGCTGCAAAGGAAAGGGACAATGGCCATAGCAGGTGCAGGGTCAAGAGAGATGTATTTGTCTTTAAGGAGCAGAGCCTTGAGCTCGGGAGAGAACAGTAGAGATGGAGAGGTTGAAGAAGATGTCAGATAAAGGCATAATTGATGGAGCAACGACCTTGAGGGCGTAGGAGGGGATGAGGCGCTGGGCATGCTGGCGGGATCAGCTCAGACAAGAGGAAGACTGCCTTTTATGGTGAGATGGAGGGGGAGAGATAAGGATGAGTGGGGACACAGATAACTGTGGGGGGCGTGCCAAACGGGCAACTGGCACTGTTTTCCCTGGAACATCGGATCCAAGACCTCCAAAGAAGGGACAGTTGGGGACTGGAGGGGATGCTATTGTTAGGGTGATCCACATGGACCCCGTGGACACCTGGGATGATGGCAGAGCCTGGACTGGGGTAAGATAAAGTGCCACTGGTTTGCAATAAGCAGAAAGCTAATAAATGATAGAGACCAACAAAGGAATAGAAGTGTATGTCTACCATCAAAGAAGCAGGATGCTTTTTAAAAATTTGACAACAGAGGAATAATTTTGAAGTCACATTGGTTATCAAGGAGGGGCCTCCCTCCGTCCTGGAAAAAAGAGCATCTCTTCCTAGACAAGTCTGCAGGGCCATGGTGAACCTTAAGGCAGAATCTGTGCCCAGTTTGCCTTTGCCTCATTTTCCTACCCATCTGGCATATTTAAGAGGTTGTTTAAAATGTTGCCTGGTTGTGAGGGAAGGAAGGAAGGAACTAAGGAAGGAAGGAAGGAAGGAAGGAAGGATGGAAGGAAGGAAGGAAGGAAGGAAGGAGAAAAAAAGAACGAAGAAAGCCAGCCAGCCAGCCTTTCTTCCATCCTGAGACACTTTTCCACCTGCACGCATGTTTCTTGCCCTGGACATTTGCCTCTTCCTGACCCTGACAAGCGTCAGCCAAGCCTCTGTGTGTACAGCTACTTCTCTTCCCAGGGGTCATCTGAAGAAGTGGAAGGTGAAGAGAAGGGAAGAAGGGATGTTTGCTGTCGCTCTCAGAGGGAGCCAGAGCCCCAGAGAGCATGAACCCTGCCCACCCACTCACCCCCAGCCCCATTTCGTGCCAACACAGAATGGTCGCTGCATAGTCTGCCAGCACTTGGCTTTGCAGGAACTGCAGATAACATTGCAATGTGCAGCCAAAGGAGCAATGGTGACGAGGTAAAGGAAACACAGGTTCAGATTCAAGTGGCCTCGGTGTTTTGTAACTGTAGTTCTAGTTTCTTGGTTGGACTTATTTTGTCCCCATCTCTCCCTTCTTGCTTACTTCCCAGCTTGGCTTGATTAGAGAACCCTGAAATGCAGGGCAGAATGTGCTTCGTTGACTCCTGGGGGCAAAATGAAGCAAGATGTTACCCAAAGACCGCAGCTCATCCATCCCCAGCGGCCACCCAGACTCCCACCAAGGCAGCTCAAACAGACTGGCTTTATTTGTAGCTCCCTGTGTGCCCCTGAGCCCTGCCCCACTTTCTGAAAACAGAGAGCTTGGGTCCCACACCATATGGCCATAGTGGAGGGACTGGGCGGGCCTCGCCTTCCCTGCCACTCATGATGAGAAGCCAGGGGAACGCAGCCCTTTCCACGTCCATGTTTTCCAGGCCAGGAAGTCCACATGGTGGGGTCTCCAGTGAGACTGGAGTCTACAGACGCCACAGTGATCGGCCCTGTGCCCAGGGCTGTCTCTGGTGGGGCCTCCAGGAATCTTGCTGTGGGAGCCCCAAACTCCCGGGGCTGTTCTGACTCTACAGTTCTGCCCCAGACCCCAGCTAGCATTTTTCTGAGCTCAGCTCTCAAGTTTCGCATAGGACTAGGAACAAATCTGTAACTTGGAAGGTAAAGGACAAGAAAAGCAATAAAGAGACTCCCAGTTGAGCTCAACCCAGTCACTGTAATAAAGAACGAGCATCACTTACTCATTCACTCAGCAAAGGGTGGAGCACATGCCTGGAAAGATGCTGAGGATCCCAGAGGTGAACATGACATAATCTTTGCCCTCAAGATGCTCTCTGTTCTGTATCTCATCACTGATCACAGGGACTGCGACATCCAAGGACCGGAAAGGGGAGGTGGGGGTGGGGCCGGGAGAGCTGGTATTCCTTCTTCCTGAGCTGAATCCCTGGGTTTGAAGTTTCTCCCTGCTGTTTCTCTTCTCTGGCAATGCCCCTGGTTCATCCTGTCTGCCACACATTCTCAGCTCCTACGTGCAACTGAATTGGGAGGGTACCTGCCATACGGACACAGTCCTGCAGATGGAGGTGGGTGCCACTTGGGCAGAGATTCACAGTGTTCGCTGGCTGCCCCGTGGAGCCCCCGATGGTCGCTGTTCAGAGTGAAGACCCTCTATGGAATCATTTTCTGCCCCTGCTCTCCCGCCGTCCAGGCCTAGGGCGAACTCTTTTTTTCCAACCCTTTCAGACTCAGCTGATTTTGCAACCTGGACACCTCTCAATGACATTTACTACACAATCAGAGCTTTGCTGGATCTCTCCATGGACAGCAGCACCCTATTTCCCACCCCTGGGCCCTAGCATCTGTAGGGGTCCCTCTCGCCCCCATGGCTGCTCCTCAGAGGGACACTAGAATTGGGGCAGGTGCACAAGGGCAGGCTGTCATAGGTCCAGAGGGGGCCACCCAGGGCAGGGGGAGTCTGGACAGCGGAGCCCCATATGGAGCTCGGCACCGTCTCACCCTCCCCGTGGCACTTCTGCCAGGAGCTCTTCCCTGCCTCGTGTCCCTTGCGAATGTCCAGCTTCTCAGGAGAGCCATACACCTGGACCTCTTCTTGGCTGGCATTTGGGACCCATATGGCCCATATGGCCTCTCAGGTGGTTTGCTTCCCAGCTGTGCTCCCTCTGCTCGGGACGAATTTCCATGATGTAATTCCCCAGCATGCCCTGGGCCAGAGGCAGAGCCTAAGAATCGGGATTCGTGGGAAATGGCACATCTGGGCAAAGACTACCCCCTGACCCCCGAGGCCTTGGCATAGCCACCCCGACCGTTTGAAAGCATACTTCTCAGTTCTTTCTTGCCTCCTAAAGAACCCCAAATAAACAGATACTGAAATAAGACCTTAAAGTGAAAGCAGAGGGCATGAAATGCCCAGGAAAGGCCAGATACCTAGAGGAAGACAGGCATGACAGAGCAGGAAAGGCAGGGGACTGACACGGGTTGTACTCGTGTGTAGGGGCCTCACTTTGCAACTGGAACTTAGCTACTTCCTGTTGTCTCATTACTCTTCACATCGGCCCCATGAGATAAGTGTTGTTATCCTTGATACAGAAATGAAGAAAGCCAGAGAACTGAGCTTGCCCGAAGCCACATAGAGAGTACACTGAGCACTGACTCTAGAGAAACCGCTTTTCTGGAGGAGATGCCCGGGAAGCCTCAGGAAGAGGAGCTGCAGAGTCAGGACAAGAGGCTTCTCTGATATCCATCCACCTGCTAAGAGCACGTTAACTGGTACTCGCATGGGCCTCCTGTCCTTTGGACCGAACTCATGCTGTCATGGAGTGGACAGCAAGGAAAGGCCTAAGGACGTGAGGAGACAGAACACTACGTGCCAGGAAGGGCCTGGGTGTCTGGAACCCGTGAATCTGGGGGGCAGCCCAGGTGAGAGGCTTCGAGGGGGACTATGCCACAAACTGCCTGCAAGACAGAAGGGAACACTGATGGGGCCTCTGACTAATTAGACGACTGCAAATATCGTTCTGCTAAAAGAAGAAGAGCTGATAAATTTTTTACTTGACCCGCTAATAATTTTATCCCTTAAAAGGTAGAACAGGCAAATAGGGGAACTGAGTCTAGACTGAACTGTGATCCACAGAATAGAATTACTTGTTGCTATAACGAGTGCCGGCTCCTCAGGGACGAGGGCTTCGTCTGTCCTGTGCACTGCAGTGTCCCCTCTGCCTAGAAAGGGCCTAGCATGCTGTGGTTGTGGGATTATTTGTCTGGTGAACCTGGAGGAGATAGCCACGTCATCTTGGTACAACTGAGAGCCAGAGAAGGGGACCGCTGGCGTTTTCAGACTTGAGCCTGGGGTGTTGCAAAGGAGGAGTCTAAAGAGTCATCGAAGGCAGTGAGTTCCGTAAGGTGGCTGGAGGGGCCAAAAGCTTGGGAGGGGCAGGAGATTTAGAAAGGCGAAGTATCTGTGTTAGAGTCACAGGTCATCTCTGTGAAACAAAAAATAGAGACACCAAAAGCAATGGCTTACGCATTTTTGAATGAGCAGGTGGATAATAGATCACTGAGAATCTGATGGAAACTATAGACCCTTTCTCCCAGAAAAAAAAAAAAGGGCACATTTGGGATATAATTTAGGAAGGATTGGAGACCTCGCGGTGAGATCTGACGCAAAGGAACCATTAAAGGTGCAGATTGTGCTCCTGAGGTCTTCCGTCTTCGAAAGGTTACAGGGCACATGGGAAGGTGGGAGGGTCTCCATGACAAGGACGGGGTCCCAGAGGGTGCCACACCCTGCAAGAACTGTGTCGGGAAGTCTAAGCCCAGAATCAACCATGTAATAAAAAAAAAAAAAAAAATCCGGAGAACCAAAAGACACTTTCGAGATTTCTGTAGTTATCATTGCTAAGAGCAAGGATTCAGGCCTCAGACCCACCCAGTTTGGATCTCGGCTTTGTGACTTTGGCCAAGCTCTTTAATCTCATCGAGACTCCGTTTCCTTATCTGTAAAATGGAGGTGATATCTATTCACAAAGGGTTATTAGAAATAATAAATTTGATAATGCCTGGTAGGTGCCTGGCACGTTTGGTTCCATACATATTCACCATCACTATCGTCACCATTGTTCTCTGTGTGTAATGTCCTTGCTCTCCTGTTCTGACTCTCAAACCTTTCGATTAAGGTTAGTTTCTAGTGATTTTTGTTATTTTTAAGTAATGCCTGCAGCAGGAAAGTGAACAGGATAAAGGACTGTTCCGGGGTGGGGGAATATGATGTAATATTAACTTCATTTGAAAGAAAGATCTAACAAAAAGGGATTGGTGTAGCACCGAGGGCAGGAAGGGAGCACAGCTCATATGCCCTTGTGGAGAAGACACCCCTGAGAAGAGTGAGAAAATAGAACCACCTGCCTCTTGTTTTACTTCCATCTTTGTCACCAGAAGGAGCAATTTTTGAACTATCATCTTTAAATGATATCAGGACTCCTGGCCCAGGTATCTGATGTCCCAGGACATCATACAGTTTGCACAGATGATGGTGGGAACGTTGTTCGTGATCAGTGAGAAACCACATGGAACAAAGGAGACACTCAGAGACTGGAGACGTCTCAACTTTTTTCAAAAAGCAAGATTCTAGATATTCTGGATTGACCAGTCTGATGTCAAACTGATAAAATTCTAAAAAGATAGAGTGGAAAATAGGTTGTCTGTGTGCACTTAGAAAAGAAAAGAAATAGATACCCTGGAGCCAGCACTAAAAATAAATCATATGAACTAAAATCATTTTTTCTAGGTATCTTTTCTAGAATTTCAGAGAAATACTATTGGCATATAGTTTGATTCTAGGAAAATACTTAGTGAAATCACTCATTATCACATTGTGGATAAAATGGAGAAATGTTATCTGGACAATAGTACAGTAATGCCTTCCCAAAATGCCAGTTTGTCCTACCCGAGTGTCAAGAGACTCTCTTAAAAGGTGGTTTGTTCAATATTTGAATCAGTGACACAGAAGTCATGCTAATTGATACATAGAAAGTTAAAGTACCATATGGATACAGGTCAGGATCCAAACAGGTCTCCACCACCCAAAATAATAGAGACATGCAGAAGAATTGCAAGTGATTCCTGTAGATACCCAGCCCTCAAGGGAAGATGGAACATAACTCTCCACTCTTTCAGTGTGGGCTGTGCAGAGTGACTTTCTTCCAAACGGTACAGTATGGAAAGGGGCAGGAAAGCAACTTTAACTTTACGGTGGAGAAACCAACAAACATTGCCTCAGCCTGGTGATCAAGGTCACCATCAACAGTGATCAGTCACGTTATAGCATGATATGATGTGGTCAGAATGGCACTTTACCTCTGCCTTCTTCTTCCCCCAAACCTATAGCCCCAATCTCATTATGAGAAAAATATTAGACGAATCCCAGTTGAGAGACTTTCTACAAAATACTCAGCTAGTACTCTTTAAGAACTGTCAAGAATATCCAAAGTAAAGAAATTCTCAGAAACGTTCATGGTTTAGAGGCGCTGAAGGAGACATGACAACTAAATGTAATGTGATATCCTAAGTAAAACCTAAGGAAATCTGAGTACAGCATGGACTTCACATAATCACCTATCGGTAATGGTTTACTGATTGTGGGAAACTGCACCATATCAACACGTAAGATGTTAATAGGGAAACTGGCTGTGGAATATATGGGAATGCTGTACTATCTTTATATTTTTTTCTATAAATCTAAAACTATTCTAAAATAGAAATGTGTATTTAAAAAACATGATGGATATAAGTGTAAATTTCATTTAGGATAAAAATGATGTATTAGTAAGGGTACCCTGGGGGATATCCAAATTAAATAGAGCTTATGGGAAAGACATCTAAGGCTTTTAATCGACCACAATCTCAATACGTGGCTCTGGGCTGCATGTGGTTGTGGAAGGAATTGTAACCCTGTGCTGCTCCGACGAGACCTCAGCGTCCAGACCAGGCAGCTCGGCAGGACTCTACGGCTCAGACCACACAAGGAATCTCAGTTCAGGAGCCCAGACTTCCTGAGTTCAAGCCCAGGCTCTGCCACATGCTGGCTGTGTGAAGCTAGTCATGTTGCGGAATCTCTCTCCTCCTCCACTTTCACATCTACAAAGTGGACAAATAATGATAACTACCTCATAGAGCCAATGGGTAGAGCAACGCCTCTGGCCCGTAATCATTACTCAGTGCTTGGATCTCTGTGGGCTACAGAGGTCTGACTGTGGTGGGGGGGCCCTGTGCCTTACTTTTTAGAGTATGCCTTATTTCGAACCAGTGTTGAGTATCTCAAAGAATAGCATTAGATGAGGGAGTGGTGGGGAACTTATTGTGTTTACCTTGTTGAAAAGACCGGATTAGGGGAGCCGTTGCTTCGATGCAGATTAAGTGCCAGCAGGTGAAAGTGACAATCTTGGTCATTAATTTACTGAACCGTTAAGTATGTCCCTAAGCCTGTCTGGAGCTTTGCTTTCTTATCCTCAAAATACAGATAAGGGACATGTTTGGGTCAATTTTGCAGAGTGACTGAGAGGATAAAATATGGAAGTGCACTGAATGAAAAGCAACTGTGGTTAATAAGCATACATTGTTATTAAAACTACCTTTGATGTGTATTTCCCATTGTGACTATTCACAGGGGGTAGGGAAGAGGACAAGAAAATGCTATTTGAAATGCTTCCTTTTTTTTTTAACTACAAGACCATCAAGGGCAAGTCAAGGACACAGGCTTCTCTTCAGGGATGAAGTCTGGTGTCATGAGCTCATGGAGAAATAAGGGCTGAACTGGAGAGAATGCACAGGCCTTGGAAATTTACCCAACTTCTCTGAACCTCAGTGTCCTCATCTGTGAAATGGAGATCACGGTATCAGCCTCACGGGGTTGCTGCAGGACACGTGAGTGTGCAGGGTGCGTGACAGGGCTGGCACGCAGTGAGTGCTTGGTCACTGGTGGCTGGTATTGTAATCTGCCCCTCAGCAACTTTGGGGAAGTGGCAGTGATCTGAGCACCCCATCCCTAGGGCCTGTCAGTGAAATGGTCACCACCCTTGGAGGCTCCTGGTGATGCAGGAAAGGGTCAGTGGGGAAAAGCCCATCCCATGGGAGACAAGCTAGAAGGCACGGGAAACAACCCGGAGGACAGCACGTGGAGCCCACGTCAGCGGAGTGCAGGCTGAGAATAATCATCCATCCCAGATACTTTAAGACCACTTTTTATGGATCTCTAAACAGTTGAGGTTGTGTAGGGTAAAATCAGAGCCCAGAGGGAATCAGATCACTGGGAAGGAGGAAAATTGGGTTGTGAGAGAGATGGGGAGTCATTGCAAAAGTACCCAGTGGTGACTATGGTTCAGAAAGAGTCATGGGGAGAAGGCACGTGGCCCAAACTGGCAGTGCCCAGTCCCAGAGGCCTCGCGGTGACAGGGACACAGCAGAGGGAGGACAGGTGACTCGGTCCTTCAGGGTTCGTGTTGACTCGTTCTGTATTTCGGTTGACCAAAGTCATCCACCCATGTGAATCTCTACATCATTCAGGGCATGAAGCCATGCGTAATGCCAAAATCTCCTTACACCAGAGCTTTCTAAAGATGTTACCACATGCCTTTGGAGAAAAATAACAACAGTGAATTCAAAAATTTTTACAGAGCCTGAAGGAACAATAGACAGTGACAGATGGATGTGGATTTACATAAAATAACACAGACACTGATTTTCTGAATAATTTTTGATAATGTCAACAACAATTAAAATGGATCACACACATGCACGCATGTGCATGTGTGTGTGCGCACGCGTGCACACACACACACACACACACACACACACACACACACACACACAACCACTGCCAAGCAGCAGAGCCCCAGCAGGGGCCAACACAAAGGTGTGAATGCAGTTGCCCAAAGGTCAGGAGTTAAACCCTCATTAGGTCTGGCTGATTCTCTCCCAGTTCTCCTGCCAACACTGCCTCCATCTCTGCAGGTTGCTTTAGAGGGCGATTAACCTAGAGTTTCTCCAAGAAACAGCTCTTGGCTTGACTCAGATGAACTGAGCACCCTCTAAACCACTGCGATCCAGGTTGCTGCCTACCCTTTTAGGTTGGTCCAGACCTACTGGAAGCATATGAGTCGGCTTATCTGTACTCAGAACAGAGACACACTTTTTAAGAAAGATATTGAGACTGAAGCATGTTTGCAGTTGGGCAGCCCGGCTGATGGGGAGCTGGACCACGTCCTGCTGGGAACATTGAAGGAAGACTCAGAGGGGCCTGTTGGTTATCTTCCAATACCTGCAGAGTTGTTATGTAAAAGATAGAATAAACTTTTTCTGTGTACCCTCGGAAGGCAGAGTTAGGACCCAGGTATACAAGTTAGAGGGAGGCAGATTTGTCTTGGCCCTGAGAAGGACTCACAGATAATCTGGTTGCATGGAAAAGTAATTAGTATGGCAGGGGTTCAAAGGCTGGATGACCTCCCGGCAAGGTTGTTTTTGAGGGGTTCCACTTTGGATGAAAGATTGGATGAGAAGATCTCTAAATTCCTTTCCAAACTCCAGGTTATGCATTTGTGTGTTCTCATGAAGTAGAGAGAGCAGGAACTGAGGATCATAGCTTAGCCAGAAAGATTGGAGACGAGTATGGAGAGCTTGGAGAAAATCCTTACATTTAGTAAGTCTTGAGTCCTGGTTTTAAGCTCTTGTGTTTTGTTTTTCAAGCTCTTTTGAACAGAAGGAGCAGTAAATTTGAGTCTGAGCACCAGGACCAGACCTGGCTTCTGTTTGGGTGTTTAAAACACCCCCTCCTCACAGGAAAGCTGTCTCTAAACCCCACTGGATGTCAGTAGCGACTTTCACACCTCAGATCTTATCCTCTTTTTTGACTTTGAAAGGTGGTCACAGGAACAGGGAGATGGCTGGCTGAAGATGCCTAACCCCTGCTGTGGGTCAAATCATTGATCTGGTCCAATCTGAAATGGCAGAGTAGATCAATGCAATTAAGCCCACCCAAGTGCTCATCTCAAATGACTCGGAGCCCTGCTTCCCACGCTCAGGGCTGCGTCCATGCCTGTGGGGAAGCGTCTTCCTCCTGCTCCTTGACTGTGTGCTCTGGACCCTCCACTCTTACCGTGGACAGTCCGTTTCCCTCCTGAAATAAGCTCTGTTCGCTGTCACTTCTTGTTAGGTTTACTTCATTCTTTCTTTTTTCATCTTTTTTTAGTCAGATTTGTTTGTTCTTTTGAAAGGTTTTCAGCCACCACTGCCCAACACCATTTTCCCTGAAAACCTACCTACACACCGTTTAACAGATGTATATTTGGAGAGATGCCCCCAAGATTAAGAAATTGGTAAAGAAAGTGCTACTGAGGGACTGTGTTTTAGATTCCCTGGCCTTCATGCATGGGCAGCAGAAGGCAGAGGAATTGAGCCCAAAATCAGCACCACCAGCATTTGGACAGCGCTCCCCTTAATTTCTCTTTTCTTCATCCAGCAAAGTCTGGCTGTCTTGCTGCTCTTACCTTGACTGGTTTGAATTTCTTATTTTGAGCATGATTCCCAAGGAACTGAGGACTTGTTACAAGCTTGAAGTCTCATTTCAGGCAAGTCGCCTTTCCTTTCTGGGCCTCGGGCTCTTTGTCATTGAGCTTTTGACTGCCCCTCTGGGCCACACTGGGAAAGGCCATTCATTAAGGATACATTGGATGCCTACAAAACAGGTGCAAGAGTCCCAGGCTGCTTGCAAGCAAGGGAAAGGTCTGTACTAATCATCCTAGAGTCTAAAAGGCTTCCATTGTCTGTCAAGATCCAAGTGTAAACAGGGCGCAATAATTGGGCCCAAGCATCTCTAGCAAGTTTGTTCGACACCTCTACAGAGCAGTGGATGGATCAGACATGGTGTCAAGCGGCGAGCCTATTAATGTACAAAGCAGAGAGGTGTCGAAACTGGCAAAAAGCAAAGTCTCCATTTCTTCTCAACCTCTGTAAAAACAAGTGAATGTGGAAGCTCAGCTGTCTTCAGGAACGAGGGGCCAAGGGCAGTTTGGCAACAGTGCCAGCGTGTGGTCCTCCTGCCTCCCTGGCTCCCTCCCTTCTTGTCTCCCACCTATCCCTGAAACTTGAGCCACCTCCTGGACTCAGTATGATATCTATTTGCTGGTGGTGAGCTCGAGGAGGGAAGAGAGATGGCTCCCATAGAAATACAAAAGCCCGTCAGCCTTCACAGCAATGATGGGGATCAGAGTGGCTGTTTTTAGTTATAAAGGCATCTTGGAGGGAAAATTTACCAAAGATGTATTTATTCCATTAGAACTACACCTCCCTTTGGCCTAGTTATCCCCAGCACCACATTTGTCACTTTGCCACTGCATCCTGGAGGGGAAGGGAGAACACAGAGAGAGACCATCTGAATCGAAGCTCTGAGGTTTTAGATGGAGCAGTTGTGGGTTTAAGTAAAAGGCAAGACCTAGGGCCTCCTCCATGGTCACCTTTCCCTGCACTCGTCTTGGAAATGGTTCTAGCTGCCCTACCCTTTAAGGGAGGGGTGAGGTTGGATACATTTTCAGGAAAAGAGGATGGAGAAATATGAAATTATAGAAGAGACGATCAGAAAATGGCATTAACACTTATTAAAGATACTTTCAATTGGCAAAACCCTCTTTTGGGAAGCTTTTTTGGAACTTAGAAAGTCTCCAGGAAAAGAAGGAAAAAAGAATTGCCAGATCTGATGTACATTGTTGCTCAGCATCCCAGGCTGGTCTCGGAGTGAAAAGACATGGGTTCTGCCTCTCGGTGCTTTGCACAGGCACATGCCTGGGACTAGACACCTGCCTTTGAAAGAGGCCTTGTCGTCAGCTGCCTGACCATTAGCCATGAGGTATAGACCAGCACGAGAGCTTGAGAGCTTGCTGAGTCTGTGCCTTCGGTTCTCTGACACTTTCTGAGAGAGGGGAGACCCATGGAGGGGAGGTTAGGGGAGTGTATCATTGTGCAGACAATCCCAGAGGGGTGGGATTCTGTAACCGCACCTCAAGCCCTGTGCACAGCTTATTGGTCTGGGGACATAAAGGAAGGAGACATTCTAACCTCTGCACTCCAGGAGATTGTAGGCTGGTTGAAGGAAAAACTTCGAGCTAGTGTCACATACACACTCAGCGATTCCCACCCCTGGCTGTGGGGATCTCTTAGAGTTTTAAATACATAAATCTGTCTGAAGCCTACAAATCAGAAATCATCTCTGAGAGTGGGCTAGACTCAGAAAACTTGTGTATTTAATTGCTCTCGAAATGCACGGATCTGCATAGCCACAGTTGGGAACACGGGACGAGGATGGTCAGTGACTTCTTGCATTGGTGAGACCTGATTTTTATGGATGGGTAGGAAGGCAAAGCACAGAATGAGCAAAAATGAAGTGGGAGTGCGTCAGGCATTCAGGGCAAGAGATTTGAGCCAGCTGGAAGGGAGAAACTTATGTCCACCACTTTCCTCCTTCTTTGAGGATGAAAGGGGGAGTCAGCACAGCCAACATTAGAGAAAAGTGAGTATTGCAAACCTTTGAGGCCAGCAGGGATGCTGCCTGAATCCATCTACTGCAGTTTCTCTGAGGTCCTATGTAATTATGAAATTCATGCAAACTATGCTTATTTTAATGTAAAAACAATGTTTTCTCACATCTTCTAGTTTAACAGAGCCGGTCTCAATCCTTCTGGTCTCAGAAAAATTATCAAGGACTGCAAAGAGCTTTTATTTATGTGGGAGATATATGGTATTAGAAATTAAAATTGTAGAATTTTTTAAAATTTTTAAAAATTATTTATTTGTTTGTTTGTTTATGGTGACATTGGTTAACAAAATCCAGCAAGTTTCAGCTGTAAATTTTAACAGTAAGGTACATGTATATATTCACATTGTGTGTTTATCTCCCATAGTTAGATTTCTTTCTGTCACCATATATTTGACCCCCTTTACCCATTTGACCCCCTTTACCCTATCTACCTCTCCCCTCCCCCCACCCCGTACCCTTCAGTAACTAGTCTTTTGTCCATGTCCATGAGTCTCTGTTTGTTTGTCCAGTTCATTTGTTGCTTTTAGATTTATATCCCACATATAAGTGATATCATGTGATTTTCAACTTTGTCTGGCTTATTTCACTTAGCATAATTATCTCGAGGTGCATCCATGTTGTCACAAATGGCAGTATTTCATCTCTTCTTATGGCTGAGTAATATTCCATCGTATATATGTATCACAGCTTCTTTAGCCAATCATCTATCATAGGACACTTGAGTTGCTTCCATGTCCTGGCCACTGTGAATAATGCTACTATGAACCTTGGTGTGCAAATATCTTTTCAGATATGGGTTTTCAAGTCTTTGGGGTAAATACCCAGTAGAGGGATTGCTAGATCATATGGTAGATCAATTCTTAGTTTTTTGAGGAACCTCCATACTGTTTTCCATAGTGGCTGTCCCACCAGCAGTGTATAGGGTTCCTTTTTCTCTGCATCCTCTCTAACATTTGTTATTACATGTCCTGTTGATTATGGCTATTCTAACAGGTGTGAGATGGTATCTCATTGTGGTTTTGATTTGCATTTTCCTAATAGCTAGTGATGTCGAGCATCTTTTCAAATATTTGTTGGCTATTTGTATGTCCTCTAGGGAGAAGTGTCTGTTCAGGTCCTCTGCCCATTTTTTGATTGGATCGTTTTTTTGTTGGTGTTGTTGTTATTGAGCCATATGAGTTCTTTGTATATTTTGGATTTTAGGCCCGTATCAGAGGTGTTGCTTGCAAATATATTTTCTCATTTGGATGGTCATCTCTTTACCTTGTTGATGATTTTTTTTGCTGAGCAGAAGCTTTTTAGTTTAATGTAGTCTCATTTATTTATTGTAGCTTTTACTTCTCTTGCCTTTGAGATCAAATTCATAAAATCCTCTTTGAGTCCAAGGTCCTTTCCTATGTTTTCTTCTATGCATTTTATTGTTTCAGGTCTTATATTCAGGTCCTTAATTCATTTCGAGTTAATTTTGGTGTGTGGTGATAGACAAGTCTAGTTTCATTCTTTTGCAAGTGGCTCTCCAGTTTTCCAAAACTATAGAATTTTTTAAATATTTAAAAATATGTGTGTGTTGATTCATTCTAAAATAATACATCCATTGTGTGTTAGCATACATTTTATGAAGAATAACTATATTTTCCAAAATAAAACTAGTGAGAAGAGGAGCATTGTTCTATATTTTTGCAGATCTCTTTAAGATCTAGCTGGATTCTCACAGTGACATCTGCATTCAGTCTGTGGTTATATGTGGTTTTGATTGAGGTGTCTGCAGAAAACCTAGACCCACACAGCAAGGCCCAGACTAGGGCAGGACAGCAGGGCACCCAGGGAACAAAGTTTAAGGGGGTCTGCTCTCGCTGGTTGTGGCAGTACACGGTTAGCCCTGAGAGCGTGGGCTCCCTCAAATTTTACATTCTAGGGACCTCACTTGCCTCACTTTAGTCCCACCCCTGTCACACAGGGAGCCAGAAAAGCCACACAGGGAGCTAGAAAAGCAAGGCGTACTTCAATAGCCTTGACAGGTAATGGTGAGTATTCTTTTTGATACCACACCGAAACACGAGTAGTGGGTTAGTTACATTGTGGAATCTGAACCATATCAATGTAGTCTTCATACCTGGTCACATTAAAGTCTATTGGTCATTCTTGCACTTTGAATGGATTTTTTTTTTACCCATATTCACTCACCCTCTGAAAGGGTCTTAAGACTCTCAGGACCCCGCAGACCATACTTTGGAACTTGCTGGCTTAAGGGATGCTCCAGGAACTGCAAGGAGGGCATCACAGCTGGGATGTAGGTTGAGATACAGAGTGAAGAGTGAGTATAAGAGGCTGAAGAAATGAGCTGGGGCCAGACCTGAGCACAGCTCATGTACCACGCTAAGAAACTGGCCTGTGTCATGAAAGACCTGAGGAGCCACGTAAGAGTCTTAAGCAGGGGAGTGATAGGGGCAGGTTTGCATTTCTAGATGCATTCATTTGCTCAGCTGATATTTATCGAGCTCCGATTGTACCAGGCACTGGGGCTAACAGTGAACAGAGAAGGTTTCTGCCTTCATGGAGCTTACATTCTAGTGGGGAAGCAGAAAATACGTGAATATAGACACATAGATGCACTCTACTGACAACAGAGGACTGGCTCGTGGCAAGTTGGACTGAGGGGAGACGAGAGCTGACAGCTGCAGCGACAGCCCAAGGAGGAGATGGAGGTGACCAGGGAGTGGCTCTGGGAACGAGCAGGAGAGAAGGGTGGAGAGGAGGAGCCAGATGAAGGATGTGGTGAGCCATGTCTCTGTGGGGGAGTCTAGGATGGTGCCCGGTGTCCTGTCCTCTGGCATGGCGCACCCGCGAGGAGAAGCGTTTGGCGGGGAATGATAACTAGCTCAGGGAGCAACAGGTTGAGTTTGAGGCGCCTGGGAGAGTGGGGTCATTCAAGTGCAGATGTCAAGCAAGTTGTTAGATTGTATGAATCTGACTCTCGGGAGGGAGGACTGGACTGGGGGTTGAGGTGTAAGAGTTATCACTTATTCAGGTGGTGAGCCGGTAACGTCCCCCAGGAACAGTGCCTAAAGTGAGGAGAGAAGACAGCCGAGGGACACTGCCACCTATCCACCTATTCCTGCCACCTGCCTCAGATTCAGTATGTCTCAGTCAGATATCCTGTGTCCCCCTGCCCCGAAGGCTGTTCTCCATCTTAGGTAATGACACCAATAGCCATGTCATCGTCATCACCCTGGGTGTCCCCTCTCACTCAGCTCTCCCCTACCATGGCTTCATGATCTGCCCAGCTCTCCCCCGCATCTTACTCTCTACACCCCTAAACTGCTCCTTTATTCTTCCACTCTGTTCCCTCTGTCTGAGAGGTTCATTTGCATTTCCCCTACCACACTCATCAGAAACTTGTCCACATAGAGAATTCTGCTCATTCTTCAGGACCCGCTCAAGCGCCCCCTCTGACCTCACACAACCACACACGCCCAGACACAGTTGGTTATCTCCCCACTTAGTTTCAGTCTATCTCACCGTGACTCTATTCTAGCACTCACCACACCATATACGACTGCGTTCACAGGACTGTCTCCCTTCCTAAGTGAGCGTCACGTGGCAGCAGGAACTGGGTTGAGGTGTCTTCGTAGCCCTGGTTTCTGGGTTGGTTCCTGAATGAATGCTGGGACCTCAGCCTAACGGGTGTAATGGGGAAGGAAGAAAAGCCAGCCCTGGGGTAGGGAAGTGGCACTGCCGGCCAGTCACCCAGTATCAAGGCCAGAGGGAATCCGATATGGGGTGTGAGCCACGCTGCAGAGGATCGCGAAGCTTGAAGCATCGCGGAGCTCGAAGGCAGGTAGGAGGTAGTGCCTTGGTTCCAGGTGTGTCATTGGTTCAGAGAAAGACCCTAGCAGTGGCTGGCGTGGCGAAAGGGGGTGACAACAGCAAAGAGCAAAGCTGAGTATCCCGACAAGAGGACAGAAAGCTGAGCGGTTTGTTAGCGGGCTCCCTCCTTACCCCAAAGCACCAGGCAGTGGCACCAGACAGACCGCAAAGCTCACCGGAGGTAACAGGGAGGATATGTCCTCTCAGGACGGGCCGGGAACTGGGGTTTACCCTACCCTCTTCGATCTAAAATGAAGAGCTCGGAGCCTTCCAGCCAGAGGGCTTGTCAAGGCAGCAGCTGACAGCACCTGAGGCACACAGGTGGCATCTGTTGCTGGGAGGGACAGTGAGGGAGCTGGCCCAGCCAGGGCAGAGGGTTCACACTGTGACAAACGGGAGGCCGAGTTCACTTGTATAAACGCAGGCTTTGTCTGTTCAAACGAGCAATAACAAGCTGAAAGCTGAGACAAAAACCCATAAGGGACACCATTATTACGAGACAGACACAGGAAGACGGAAGTAACGGCTAGGTCCCATCCTTGTTCACAAAGCCACGGGGACATTGTGTGAACGCCAGGCTCTGTGACGGAAGGAGAAAGCCTTTGTCAGGCCTTGCTGCCCACGCCTGGCACCGTGGTCTCTGGAGGCTCCGTCGGGGTGCCACTCGAGGTGGAGGCGTGAGCCTCGCCCGCACTGCTCCTTCCCAGAGGCTGCTCCCCGTAGCCCTGAGCAGAAAGCAGATGCCCCCTCCCAGGAATCTTGAGCAGGTACCAATTTCCATCCGTGGGAAGGGGATATGATAGAACAGCCAGGGAACTGCAAATCTTTGTTCTTATTCTTTATTACCGGGCTCTAGAGAAATAACGACAGGGTCCCCTGCTGCATCCCTTGGAACCGCATTTCTCTTCCTCTGCTCAGCCCTGGTGTCCCGGAGCAGAAGGGAGAGATTGGCCAGGCACTAGTGCCAACACCACCCACCGAGGGATGGGGCAGCAGCGGGAGATGGAGACAATATATAGACTTCGCAGTCACTCAGGCTCTGCCATGTGGAGCCGTGTGACCTCCCTGAGCCTCGGTTTCCTCACATTCAGCGGGTGTAGTAATAGCATCAGCCTCACAGGCATGGGAGCGCATGAGGCCATGTGCAGCAAGTCCTCAGCCCAGTGCTCAACACGTGCTAAGTGCTCGCTGCAAGTTCACTGTCCCCACTTTTCCTGCTCTGGGAAATGCCTGAGTCTTCTGCACACACATCTGTTCTCGTCGCAGCCCACGCTAGGTGTGCATGTCTCCCGGCTCTGCTACACACCTGGGCAGATTAACCACTCTGTGCCTTAGTTTCCTCGTCTGCAAACTGGGAATGAGAATAGTGCCAGCGTCCTCGGGTTGCTGGAGATTAAACCAGGCAGTTCAGGTGAAGCACGTAGAACAATGATGGGCATCCCTCAAGGGGTCCTTCAGGGTTAGCTGTTGTTACTGTCACAGAGAGGCCATGTCTCCCAGGAGCGGGGATTTTGCTCTGAGGTGCCACTGTCCTATGAAAACCCTGAAGGAAGTCTTCAGCCTGGGGACCTTTCAGAAACTATGAATTTACCGACATGATAAACCACCTGTGAGCGACCTTCTGACTCTAAGCATTGACGACAGAAAGAGTACAAGCCCTGAAGCACACCTGAGGGCCGGTCCGAATGTCCCTGGGTCCCTGACGGATGGTGGGGGCTGTGCTCACAGAGGAAGCACATGTCAGATGACAGCAGACACATATTGTTAGAAGTAAAGTTATTATGGTCCCATGGCTGCAAACTCTAGAAGAAAACGTAGCTCGCCAGGAATGAGAGACTCTAAAAATGAAATTATAACAATAAAAAATCACATATAATTTCAACAAGGAAGTAAACAGGGCTTCTGAAGAAATCAATGTGGCTACGTGGGAAATCTCTAATGAACCCACATTTTAAAAGTCAAACTGGGGAAAATATATTTGCAGCAAATATTGGATAAGTGGTTAATATCTTTAACATATAAAGAGCTTATACAAGTCAATAATAAAACCCCTACGGCACAATGGGAAAGTGAGCCAAGGATGGGATAAACAGTTCACTAAAAAAGAAATAAAGCCAGCTTTCCAAAAGACGGAAATTCTTCAATCTTACTAGTAATCAAAATGAAAATACAAACACCTAGGTAGCTACTTTTGTCTAGACTCATTCCTGCCTCGTTCTTTGCTGTGATTATTTCTTATGTGGTTTAGTTATGTTTATTATTGGGCTTTTTGGTTCTGTTTTGCTTTTGCTTTTGTTTTTGTTTTTGGAGATAGAGAAGGCATGGGATCCTGCTATCAGCACAAGCAAAGATGTTTTAGTTTGCCTCAGCACTTTGCCTGAAAAGACAGCATCTTTCACATGCTTTTCTGGGGGCCATGGTGTTCTCAGGCTGGGCTTTGACCATTAACAGGTAAGCAACCTTCCTCTTTTGTTTTTGGTTTTGTTTTCAAGTGTGAACTTGTCACTGAGTCCCCAGCACGGCCACATTCCATTCCTGTCGTTAGCTGCCTTCTGATTGGGATTACTTGTGCTCGCCTAGTCAGAATTTCCCCTAAGGGTCTCCAGCTGTGGGTTCATACCTCAGATCTCGCCTGGGCTGCTAACTAGCTGAGGGACCTTGTGCAAGTCATTCAGCCTCGCGGAGTGGGTAATAACACTGCCCTACTTAGCTATGAGGGTCACGACAAGGACCAAATGAGCTGGTAGTCACAAAGCACTTGGCAGGGCATAACGCACCCCACAATGAAATGTTATTCAACTCCCATTTTTCTTTCACTTTTCCCATCAAGGAAAAGGTTCTTTGGATTGGAAAAAGTAAACCCAGAACCATTAAAAAAAGAAACAAAGCTCAAAATAGGAGCAGAGAGAGAGAGTAGTTCGCTCTCTAAATGAGCTCAATCCCCAGGCGCCTTAGAACCGTCAGGCCTGATACGCGGGGGGCTGTGATATGATGTGTCAGGCCGTGTTGTGTGGGGGACCAGAGTAGCTTCAGTGGAGGGAGGACAGGAAGGACAGTGGGGCTTTGGCCACTGTCACATGTGAGGATCCATTGAAAGAAGTTTAGATAAGAAAAGACCCAGAGAGTGGCATGCACAGTACTGCCCTCTGAGAATCCCTGTGGAGGGATTCCTCCAGAACCTCAAGTTGTAGAGCACCTCTCGCCACCCCACTCCACTGTGCCCAGGTCCCTGGACACGACTCAGGGTCACCGTTTCCCTAGCAGCCCCCTCGGTGGTGCTGGGAAGGAGGTAGAGAGACGTGGAGCGGTAAGCCCCTCGGACCACAGTGATTCCCTCCGCAGCTCAGCCGCCTCGCTGGGCCTCACCACCGTCTGGCCGCTGCACACTCACAGACCGTGTGATCTTGCACAGGGGCTGTGTCCTGCTTCCCCATCTGTAAAGTGGAAGTGATACCTCCCTCGTGGGCTTGTTATAAAGTTTAGACAAGATGACATAAAATTCTCAACGCAAAGTGTGTATTCAAGGGATTTAGTTATTTTCCCTTCTCCACTTCTCATATCCCTATTTCTGAGTATAAAAGGAAGACTACTTCCACCAACGCTAAATCGAGACTCCCTTATGAGCCAGCAATTCCATTGCTGGGAATATACTCAAAAGAATTGAAAGCAGGGACTCAAACAGATGTTTGTTTATGATTACACCAGTAATCATAGCAGCATTATTCCCAAGAGGCCAAAAAATGGAAGCAACCACGTGTCCATCGAAGGATGAGTGGATAGACAAAATGTGGAGTATACCGACGATGGAATATTATTCAGCCTTAAAAAGGGAGGAAGTTCTGATGCATGATACAACATGGAGGAACCTTGCGGACATTATGCAAAGTGAAATAAGCCAGACACAAAGACAAATAGTGTATGATTCCACTTACGTGGGGTACCTAGTGTAGTCAGAATCAGAGACAGAAAGCGGAATGGCGGTGGCCAGGGGCTGGGGTGAAGACAGAACGGGGTGTTGTTGTTTGCTGGGTATAGAATTTCAGTTTGGGAAGATGAAAAATTTCTGGAGATGGATGGTGGTAATGGTGGTAGTGTAAATTTGCTTAATGCCACTGAACTGTACACCTAAAAAAAAGATCAAAATGGCTGAATTGTGTTATATATATTTTACTACAGCAAGAAAAATTGCTTACCTGACAAAAAAAAAATACACCTTAATTTTAGGCCATGACACAATTTTAGGAATATTAAAATGTAAAAGTTATGTGAATCTTGAAGAGATTACGATTTTAACACCAAAAGACGAAGACAAAGATGGAAAAGGAAAAGACTGCATAGTCCCCACACAAAGAGGGAGGTAGACAGATCATCCATCACGGCTCATCGTCAAGGGCATAGAGAGACCAGGCCCTAGGGGGTAATGTCAGACAGGTGCCGCTTATAAATCTTGTAAAGAATCCCCCCGCTCACGACTCCGGGGGCGGGAGGGGGTGGCCACACAGGAGGTGACTCTCACGTCCTGACCTGTGTAACGCCGGCGCACACACCCCTCAGAGCCAGCAGTGCTCACCTCCCCGCTTTCAGACAGCGGTGGAGCCGCAGGATGCTCCCGGTCCCAGGGACCGCTCCCCGGTAACCCCTCCCAGGAGCAGCAGGAGCCCATTGTCTGCTGACAGACATGACAGGATCCCAGGGCAAGGGGGCATCTGGCTGCCCGGAGCAGAGGCCACTGGCTGGACCTTCGGTCCGGGGGAGGAAGGCAGCTCACCACCGGTTGCTTCCAGAAGGTGTCCTGGCCACATATTTTTCAAGCTGCCTCCTGGAAAACTCAAATTCCAAAGCATCCCCAAGGCCCAGGACCAGAGCTGGCCACCTGGGCTTCCCGAGCGGGCAGGAAACCAGACACTCCCCAGCCCTCTCTCCAGCACCAGCGTGGATCCAGGA
Organism: Eidolon dupreanum; assembly: GCA_028627145.1. NCBI lineage: Eukaryota > Metazoa > Chordata > Mammalia > Chiroptera > Pteropodidae > Eidolon > Eidolon dupreanum. Next base: position 33,079,719 of record CM053517.1, on the reverse strand, counting down.
CAGTTTAAGTGGCTTACAAATGAGGACACCAGAAAAAAAGAAAAGAAAAGAAAGAAACCACATGCACTTTCAAGGTCCTGGGCTGGGCTTACCCCCACTTGGACTCTGGCCACACCAGATGCCACATTGCCTTGCTGCCCAGACCCAGGACTCCTGTAAGGTGACTGACCTCTCTGGGCCTCTAACACTCATCAATAAAGTGCTAGATCTGTTCCCAGCTCCTGGGACCTCTGCAGGCAGAGTGGAAGTCTCCGTTCCATCCAAAGGCGTTTACTGGGCCCCAGGCACGCAAAGACAGCAAGCTAGCCTGAAAAAGAGAATGCGACGAGAAGGGTGAGAGCAGGTGCCACCCTTGGGGCTGTGTGTATTTCCCGGGGCTGCCGTAACACAGTGCCCCCAACGGGGAATTTACTCTCCCGAAGTTCTGGGGCGGGCAGATGGAAATCGAGCAGGATTGGCTCCTTTCTGGGGGGAGGACACTGCCTCTCTCCCGGCCCCCCAAGGTCACGGCAGTCCTGACTGGCAGATGCGACTCCAGCCTCTGCCTCCGTCTTCCTGTGGCCGTGTCCACGTTTCCCTCTTCCTCTAAGGACACCAGTCACAGGATGAAGGGCCACCCTAACGCAGTATGTCCCCATCCTCACTTGATCGCAGCCACGAAGACCCTATTCCAAATAAGGTCATATTCAAAGGTTGCAGGGATTTGGACTTCTGTATATCTTTTCAGGGAGCACAGTTCAACCCAGGGAGCTTCCAAAGGTGAGAGTAAAACAATGTAGCAAAGGAGAAAGCAAAAACTTTAGAGCAGGGGTCCGCAACCCCAGGACGCTGACCGGTGTCAGTCCATGACCTGTTAAGAACAGGGCCGCACAGCAGGAGGTGAGCGGTGCCGGTTGTGGTGGGGGGGGGGGGAGGCGGGGGAGTGAGCAAAGCTTCATCTGCATTTTCAGCCGCTCCCCAGCGCTAGCATCACCACCTCAGCTCCACCTCAGATCATCAGGCAATAGATTCTCATGGGAGCACCGGTCCCTGGTGCCAAAAGGGCTGGGGACCGCTGCTTTAAAGCCGGTTAGAGTTGGTCTTTTTACCCTCTCAGGACCTCAGCATAGTCAGCTGTAAAATGGGTTAACAGTATCTTCCCTTCAGGATGTAATATATGCAAGGCAACTGGCACTTAGTAAGCGCTCAGTAAGTAGTAACTAATATTGTAATGACTTATTAATCATTATTATTCTTATTATCTGAAGTGCATAGATGTATGCAACTGATCTATGTAGTCTAGCTCCTCATATTAAAAGCCTAAGTACTATGCTATATACTAATAATAGGTACGCACTTCAGCTAGTAATAATGATAGCATAGGTATTAGCATAGTAGCATAGGAGAGGTTCAAGCTAAATATGCTAGAGAGAAATTACATCAGATTGTGGGAAACAGGGTTAGTTTAAGGGGAGAGGTGACACTCGAAACGGGCCTGAGGAAGGTGGAGGAGATTCTGACGGGTATGCAGTGCAGGGGAGGGAACTCCTGGAAGCGGGGGCTGCATACGCGAGCGTTGGAGGCAGAGACGCATAGAGCTTGTCTGGAGAGGAGCTCCAAGTTCCACTTGGCTGGAACACTGGGAAATGAGGGAAGAGAAATGGTGATTAAGTTCGTAAAGGGGACTTTGGACAGCAGGACATGAGGCGTTTGCACTTAATTCATAGTCAGTGGGGAGCCAAAGAGTGTTTTTTGGAAGAAGTGATGCAATTAAACCTGCATTTAAGAAAATTAATCTGGTGGCAGCGTGGGATCCGAGGTCTCAGGAGCCGGGCGAGAGATCGGGCCGGACCTGGAGGAGGTCGCCCTGGGAGGTGAGGGCTTGGCTGGTCCTGCCTCCGAGGCTGGCTGAGGGTGTGGACGAGGCAGGTGCCTCTGGGCATGGTGACCTCATTTTAAGATGGGCGGCCAAGGGAACAAATCACACGGAGAGAGACAAACACTGTATGCTGTCATTTTTATGTGGAATCTGAAAAAAAGTTCAAGCCATAGAAACAGAGAGTAGACATGTCACCAGGGCCTAGAGGATGAGGGAAACCGGGAGATGCTGGTAAAAGGCCACAAACTTTCAGTAATAAGATGAGTAAGGTCTGAGGAGCCATGTAAAACATGGAGACCGTAGTTGATAACACTGTATCGTATAACTGAAATTTGCTAGGAGAGTAGAACTTAAATATTCTCATTGAAAGAAAGAGAGAGAGAGAGAGAGAGAGAGAGAGAGAAGGAAGGAAGGAAGGAAGGAAGGAAGGAAGGAAGGAAGGAAGGAAGGAAGGAAGGAAGGAAGGAAGGAAGGAAGGAAGGAAAGATCTGTGAGGCAATGAATGTGTTAATTAACCAGATGAGGGAATTTTTTCACGATGTACACATATATCAAGCCACCACGATGTACACTTTAAATATCTTACAGTTTTGTCAGTTATACCTCAATAAAGCCGGAATTTAAAAAAAAATAAAGATAAGGGGGCAGCGATGAGTGCTGGGAAGCCTTCAGGACCCTCGCGTGGCTGGTCCTTAGCCTCAGACACCAGCAGGGCGGTGAGCTGCTCACACAAGGGCACCTGGGGGGTGGGGACAGGGTGAGCTTCTACAGAAACCTTTGTCCCAAACCCTGCTCTCTTCTCCTGCCCTCTGGGGGGCCAGGAGCAGCCCAGACCTCTGCTTTCAGGAGCCGAGAGCCTGGTCTGGCTGCTCAGGAGCTTCGAGCAGTCTTAATTGCTGCACGTTAACTTAACTTCCACCTCGTTCTTCCTTTAGAATTCCGTGAATATTTATGAACCAGCTCTTGCTTAACGAGGAGGGGAACAGGGACGTTAATGAGCTTTTCTCCCGGTAGGGCTTGGGGTTCTTTTTTTTTTTTTTTTGTCTCATATCTCTAATCTGAATTCCAGCGGCACCTTTCGCCTCCTGGCCCCTGAGTTGCGAAGCCCTGCTGTGCACTTTTCACGGCTACCATCAAGGCAGAATCTAAGCACGCACAGGTGGAGGGCGTGTGTGCGCTGGGGTGTGCATGCGTGTGCGCACGTGCGCGTGAGAGGCTGTGTGTCTATGCTTGTGGCCACACTGGGGACGTGTGAGAGCTCCTGAAAGCCAGGAAGGCCTGTCTGGGTTCAAGTGGGAACCGGAAGTTGCTTCTCCTCTTGAGTTGGGTTCCCCAGAAATGAGAGAAAAAAGCAGGCAGGCGCCTCTTTCTTTTCTGGGTGTCTTCTTCGCAGGCGCTGTCGTGTGGGGCGGGCCTCTTCTGGGCCTCGCGTCTCAGGCACCTGCCCCAGGATCTCCCCTAAAGGGGACAGAGCTTGAGGCTCCACAGAGAGTGGGCCCTGGACCTGCCCTGCTGACCCGAGGACAAAAGGAGGAGGCCCCATGGAGTAGCCAGCCCACGAATAAGACAGGGACACCTGAGAGAGGAAGCGGCGAGCTGGGTGGGACGATATACACACTCTCACCTGTGCCAAGGAGTTTTGAGAACATCTTGGTCCCCTCACTCGCGTCTGTTCCCTGGGGCCTTAGCCCAGTTTCTAAGGGATGTAAAAAAGCCTGACAATTGTATAATTGATGAATCAAAGGAGAGAAGCAGAGCAGGCTCTTGGAAAGGGGCAAATCCCGCCGGGTCAATGTCAGGTTGTCCCTCCCGGGCCTGCCCTCAGCCTCGCCAGGTCTGTGGAATGAATGAACGAGTGAGCCAGCGTTTGAGTGCACTTAGGGCTTTATTGGAAGAACAGAGGGGTCCGAGTCAATTCCACTCCAGTCATCCTTGTCTTCCCCAGGGACTTGAGGGCGTGCCAGGTCTGGGGGTGACCCTTCAACCTGACATGTCCAGCCCCTCCATGAATAAGTCAAGAACACCTGAGAGAGGGAGGGGCCTGGCGCCGACAGGAGGAGCGAGGCTGGAGAGCCGGCCCTCCCGCCCGAGCAGGTCCCAGGGCGGCGATGGTGGCTGCCGCGGGCTGGGGGCCAGGCTGCCCGCTGGGCCAGGTGATTAGACTCTCTGTGCCTCTGCTTCCTCATCTGTAAAACGGGAGTGTTGGTAACACCTCCCTCGTGGACTGCTGTGAGGATTAAGGGGACAGTTCATGAAAAGCTTTTACCGCCTGTTGTAGGGTGAGCGCAGGAAGGTCGGCTGTTTTTCCCACTGTAAGCCCTGCCTCCTCGCCCTTCCCTCCGTTCCTCCCCAGGGTCCCGGGGGTGGGGGCTGGCAGCACCCTAGGGATGAAGTTTCTCTTGTGTGGGAACGTCGAGGCAAGCCCAGAAATTCCTTCCCTGCTTCCGTCTTGACCTCTCTGAGGAGCAGCACTTAGGAACTGGAGTATCATGATGGGAAATGGCCGATCAGAAAGGAGAAGAGGACGGGAAGGGAGGGGCGGGGAGGGGAGGGGAGAGGGGCATCGCTGTGCTGTTTGATGAATGAGATTTACCAAGAGCCAAAGCTAAGAGTCAGCTTGGCCCCCAGGGAGCTGGAGATGACACCCAGAGGGCGAGACTCTGTGTTTCTGGATGCCCAACCCCCATAGAGTCCAGTCTGGTGCTGCCACCCAGGCCCTGAGCATTCAGACACACCCCTGGGCCTCAGCTGCCCCTCTGCCAGAGAGAGAGAACTCACTGTTCCTCTCAGAAGTGGGAGGAAGCTAAACTGACCAAAAGTCCACTCGTTTCTTTGTGTTCTTTGGAATAAAGGCACCGCATGAGACAGGGTACAAATATAGCCAGGTATTCCTTTATTTGATAAAAATATTAGGGCATTGGGCCTTCCCACTATGGCGGAGCAGAGACATCCTAGGGACTCAGGTGGAGAAGAGAAATAAGCACATGCCTTAGACAGCAAAACTGGGGGATGGGGAGACAGATAACCATGAGGGGAAAGTCGGCCACAGTCTTGACAGAGGCCTATGTCCCCTGCAGGAACTGGGCATGGGGTGTTAGCGTCAGTTCTCTGGTGCAACGGGGGTTTCTCTAGTAATAAGCTCTCTGCTTTAACCATTTGTTAATGCCTGATTAATCTGAGAGATAAGAACATAAGAAGATGCCAGGGGTACCTCAATTACTCATCACTCGGCTAATCATGCAGCACCTGATGTATGCAGAACTCACACTAGGTAAAGTCAGACACGATTCTAGTCCTCAGGACACGCCCACGTCTTGTTTTCAAGGATGTCAGCGAATGTCGTTTTCTCTTATCACGGTGTGGAATCTGCAGGGCTTTCCCAGGCGTCCCCAGCAAACTCAGGGGTCACCTCGTCTGGGCCCCACCTCAGTTTGTTGCTGCCTCTGTTATGGGGGCTTTTCCTGCTGCATCATCATTATCGGTTTGGATGTTGGGCTCCGGCACTAGTCTGCACCTTCCAAGGATAAGCACCATGATTTATGGCTCTGTCTTTCTGTGCCCAGTGTCTAGATGATGCCTGGCAGGTGTCACTTGTAAATAAATGCCTATTTGAGTCAGAGGGGGCTACATGTCTGTCTCAGATGGTGGGCTCCCAAGGGCGGGCCCATGGCCTTTGTTTTTCTCTGCCCTGGAGACCTACCCCAGGGCCTAGCACATCATAAGTCTCTTTATTTGATGAGTGACTGGAAAATTCTGTAAAAGCTCAGACAGATCACCAGCATGTAGGTGGGGTAGGACCCCTCAGCAGAGGGAGAGGAGATGCATAAAGCATTCAGCATGGAGCCCAAGAAAGAACAAGCACTCCCTGAATACCGTTATTGTCACATTGAGCAAGTCACCACATGCCTCGGAGCCTCAGTTTCTTCATCTCTAAAATGGGAGAGGAACCCCAGCTGCCACAGATGTCTTGTGGGTGAAGCCTGCCTAGCTCCTAACGGGTCCCAGTCAGTGTCAGCTGAAGCCCTCCAGCACCCTTTGACCCAGCTAGAGAGCCGGCGCCTCGCTGGGGGAGGCACCCAGAGCAGAGCCTCTTCACCTGGCCCAGGTGTGCGAGACCGAGCAAGCCTAGGACAAGCAGAGCCTGGGGCTACTCGCCCCTGGCGCAGACGCCACCCCTGGTGAACCCATGTCCTGGACGGATAGTACTGTTTGCACTTGTGCTGTGATGGGAAGAGGGGCGGGAGGCCCTGACCCAGACGCCCCAGCTGAGGGAGGAAAGGCTTGGCCTTGGCTCTGAGGCACAGCCTCCCGTTGCCATGGCTCCTCTCTGACTCTTCATGCATTTTTAAAAATACGTAATTTCTTAAAGAGAAATGAAATTGGATTGTGCATTAATCTGAGGGACTGTAGTCTGATAAGGCCAGCACAAGAGCTGCTAGCTTCTGATCCTCGCTAGGGCTCAGGGCGTGATCTGGGGGTCCCTTGGCACCCCTGTCTGACCTCGTCCCCCTACCTGCTGACGCGGAGGGCTGTCGGCTGAGCTCCCCCTGCTCTTCCCTAGCTGGTTTCCCAGAAGCCTGAGGTTACCCACCAATTGGGAGGCACCCGCTCCTACCCTCTCCTTCACCTTGGCCAGTTGCTCCTGCCTCTACACCTAGGTGGCAGGCCCTGTCCTGGTGAGGGTGAGGCGCAGGGGATGCTGAGAGAACCCCTTTCTGGATGCCCCCAGGGGCCGAGGAAGAGAAACTGAGGGATGGGTGTGCAGGGGGGCGTGGTGGGGACTGGTGTGGGCTCACCTCCTGCCAGCCTGTGCCCAGCAGCTGGTGTGTTGGGACTTTGGCTCAGGTACTGGTGTGAAGTTTGTGCCTGGTTCTACTGCTTGCAAAGTGGGTGACCACAGTGAAGTTATTAAACAAATGAGTCTGAGTCTCACCACCTGTGAAACAGGGATGATAAGAGGATCTAGTGCACTGAGCCTTAAAGATTAAAATGTAAAATGTCCAAGGGAAGGAGGTGCTAACTCAGTGTCCGGCATACAGCAAGCACTCAATAAACGCGCACCGCCCTCATGTTGTTCACTGCCCTCTGTGCCGGAATCCTGCCCAGCTCGCCCTGGAGGGAAGCCACATCTCAGCCTAATGGCTCCTCCTCGCGGACCCTGAGCATATAATCCCACCAGCCGCTCCATGCCAGTGAGGGGTGGGTGCCCAGGGACCCCACCGTTCTTTCTGCATTACCCAGAATGCCTAGTGCAGGGCGTGGCACACACGGCCACTGCCGCCCCTGGGGTGTGAAAATCAGCTCCTCCGGCACACCCAGCAGTGGCGACTTCCTCTTCCCTGTGTGTCACCACCGTTGGTGAGGGCCGGCGCGGCACAGCTCGTGCCCACCAGGTGATTGCCAGGCACCAGCACCGCACGGCACCGCCCGCCCAGTCCCCACCACGACCCCCGGCTGCAGGAATGAGCACCGGTCCCAACGAGAAGACTGACTCTCGGAGAGACTGGCCCGGCGTGACCCGCAGGTCGCGGTCAGCCCCACGCTGCGCTGCACTTTCTCCCCCTGAGGAATTCTTGGCATCAGTCTGTGCCGGGCCTGGGAGGCAGGCATGGGGGTGCAGGTGGGGGGCAGGAAGAGGTGTCCGAGTCTAAATTCTATGGAAGATTTCTCAAAGAAAACTACAGGTGTCGCTCACCTATTCCTAGCGAGTGACGTCTCTCCAAGGGGCGTTTAAACTAGAACTTCAGTCATACCTTAATGGAGACGATTAATTTCTAAAAAACGATCACGCGCCAGTCGTCTGCAGGTGCTGAGGGAGGAGGCGGAGCCACAGACGGCCCGCCCTTTAAGAGGACAGTCCCGGGAGTGCGCTTGGCTCGGGAGCCCCAGGATGGCTTCTCCCAGGGACCAAACCCCGTGGGTCGGCTGGCCCTCCCACCCTTTCCTGTCCCCTCCCTCAGCCAGAGCGCTGGGGAAGGCTAGGATGGACACCTCACAGGTAACCCAGAGTTCATCCACTCAGCATGTTTCTTGAGCACCTACTATATTTACCAGGCACTGTCAGGGTTGCCTGGGTTTGGGCAGCAAACAGTAAAAATTGATCAGCTCCCACATTTATATAGTGTTTTCTAGTTTTGTCCAAACTCCTTGACTTCCCTGACCCCATGTCATTCCCACCGAACCTTGTCAGTGGAGTGACATGTGTGAAACACCGGATCTGGCCCATCCAGTGAGCGTGAATCCTCTTTTCTTCCCGAGTACAAGTAGCTCAGGGGTCACCAGACCTGCTGAGCAAATGAGGACAGGGAAGCGCAGACAGGGAGGGACTTGCCGAAGCTCACATCGCAGCACAGTGACAGACTCAGGACCTCCCACGCCACGCTGGCCAGATCCCCTCGCCTCATACTCAACAGTTTTATGCAGATAAAATCGGCTTACATTGAATATTGATTGTGGTGTCGGGAAGGTGTCCCGGGCAGCCCAGCCAGTGTGTGAGTCAGCCTGCCTGAGGCCCCTGCAGCTGGAGCGGGTGCCAGGCGCCGGCTGGAGGGACTGTGCGTGCTGAGACCAATTATTGTGGCCCCCAGCTATTAGCTTGCCCCCTTTCACAGCTGCAGCAGACTTTGACAGCAAAGACCCCAATTTGTTAGACCCTGGGGAGAGTCTGGCTCTTGCACAAAAAAAAAAAAACCAGACATACTCTGGAAAAGATATAGCCAAGTTTTACTCTTATTTTAAGCACCCAGTGGAGCGCGCCTTGGCCTCTCCTGTTATTAAAGCCTTGGGTGACAGAGGCAAACCGGCTCCCAGGTCCTGGGAGGTCACCCCGTCCTCTCCTTTTGCAGAGAAACACTGGATTTACTGTTAGCTCCAGGGCAAGAGATGGGCATTTTCCACCTTCCTGGGCTCAGCTAATTGGCTTTAGATCATCACTGAGAAGAGAAGGAACAGTTCTCAGACACCTGCCATCTTTCCAGCCAAGATGAATGCTTGGGGAGAAGTTCAGGGGGCGGCAGCCTGTGCTCAGCGTGGACCATCGCGGGGCAGCCTCCGGGCAAACTGGGTGGGTGGAGCCCCAGAGCACCACTCCCTCCTCTGCCCCACCCCCACAGGTCCCAGAGCCTTTAGGAGCCACTTCTGTCAAGGTGCTCGGTCTCCCCATGAGGGACCTGCCCTCCCCCAGTGTGGCAAAGGCCCAGCTCTAGGACCGAGACCTGGACGAGACTGAACAGGCACTGAGTCCAGGCACCTACCCCAGGCTCGAATCAGAAGAGGGAGATAAAAGCTAGCGAGGCAGCAAGAGACACGCCACTCACCCAGCTCATTCAAGATGGAGCCACAGGTCGATTCAGGGGGCCCCTCCCGCGCTGACCCCTCGGTTGTCTCCTGCTCCCAGACCAGGGGCAGAAAGGGCAGACGAGAGCCCGCTCTGCTCATCCAGCCTCCATCCCAGCAATATCCTGTCCACACCAGGCGATGCCGGACCATGAAGCCGCTTCTTGCTCAAAATTTCCGGTGTTGCCTTTGGAGCCCAGGAGGGGCTATGAAAGTCCATTGTGGCCAGACCAGATACCAATCAGTGGCTGGAGAGGGCTCTGCGACAGGCCGGGCACAGCCAGGTGCCGTCAGGTGCCGTGGAGAGTGCCTGCGTCTCCCTGGAGCCCGTGAACATCCCCAGGGAGGGCGGTGACCCTGTCTTGATCATTTTTGAATCCCCGGCACTTAGCCCAGTGCCTGACACACAAAGGCCATCAATCAATATTGTTTTAACGGAGACGGGGGCCCTTGTTCTTGGAGAGCCCTTGATCAAATGAGTAGGTCCGTGCACGTGCGTGAGCGCACACACGCAAACACACACATCACACTGCACAGAGGAAACGTGACGCGACTTTTTCTAAGTCTAGAGAAATAATTTTTTACTGTCAAAACAGAACAGGTGAGGCTGGTGCATTGGATTCTGCAGTCCCCTCAGGCTCTTGCTAATCAAAACACAGTGTTTCTTTCTCCTAGCTGTCCACACAAAGCTCCTCCCTGGCCTCCCACCCCCCACCTGCTAAGGCAGCCCAGCACCCACCCCCAAGCCCCTGCATATGGCCTCCACCGACCTCCCACAAACTCCACACAGCCCAGAGCCAAGCTCCCAAAGCTTCTCTCTTCTCTTTCCGTCCCAGAGCCAATTCCAGTCCTTCTCCCACACGCCCCAGGCCTGTTGAAGAGGAGACAGGCCGTTGGCACTGGTTCTGCCTCAGTCCTGTCTGCTTGTGTTTTTGAGGCCAGGGGTCTGAGCTGACCCAGGTGGGGGGTTGTTCAGGGCATCCCTGTCCCTCTTGCTCCAGTGCTTGGAAACGAAGGGCACACACTTTTAAGTCGGCATGCAGGAGGCTTCTCTGGCAAGGTCCACTTGTAATTTTCAAAGTCCCCAGACAGCCAGGGGCTGCACAGAGTTGATGGGGTCCTCTTTGGGGTTTGTTGGTCTTATTAATGGCTACGTGTAGTCACTCCCACTCACCAACTTTGCTCATCGGACTTTCCAGAATGAGCTTAGGCCACACGCTATACTGGAAGAGGAGAGAGGTTCCCTGTTGACCTTGAACCCAGGAGCATTTATAGCTGCTCTTGGTCAGCAATGGCCTTGACCCAGCCTTGTCTGGGAAATGAGGTCAGGAACTAGACTATATTCTGCAATTCAACTGACTCCTTGTCCTCGGAGCCATACCTCTGGTAAAGAAATCCTAGCACTCACACATCATCACGGCGAAGAGGAGGAAGGGGCTTGTGAACCAGGGGCATGTGACGAAGAGACATATTTTGGGAATGACTTAAGTTCTTGCATTCCTTGTTCTCAAACAATAAATGAGTTCCTGTCAATACGAATAAATAAGTACAGCGATGCTAAGAAAATTCAGAATAATGGAGTGATGGATGTCCAGCCAAATGAATCAGAAAGGGTTTCCTGAAACAAGAAATATTGGTTTAGTACCTGAAAGAAGAAATGGACTAAAACGAACATTTACTGAGCGTCTACTTCCCTATGTCAGGCACTGATCAAAGTGCCTGTATTTTCTCATTCGTTCCTATGTGCCACACTCTGGCTAGTTCCTTACAACTCATTGTCTCTTCACCTGTGTTTATACTATACACAAACCTATCCATCAAGTACTTGGTGTTAGCTCTGTTTTTTCAGTCCTAGAATTTCTACTTGGATTTCTTTAAAATTGTTAGACCGTTTTTTAGTTTCCATTTCCTGACAAAATTTTCAAGCTGTCTTTTATTCTTTTGAATTGTAAACATAGCTGTCTGTGGATGAAAATTCCAGTATTTCAGGTATCTGTGGCTCTCTTTGTTATCTGTCATTTCTTCTGCTTCCCACTCATAGTGTCTTCTTTCCTTCTGTCTTGGTTATCTTTGACTTTGTGCTGGTCAATGTATTTGACCACTGTTTGAAGAAATAATCTGTGGTTTGGGATTCGAGTATTCTTCCAGAAAAGATTTGAGTTTGTTTCTGCCCGACACCTGGGGATGCTGCCAATCCAGGATCACCTTAATCTGAATTTCTCACCCAAATTCAGTGTTACACATCCATGAGATGGAATATTTGCTTCTGGTTCATCTTGACTTCAGGGTGAAGCCCTTTAGGATCCTGACTTTGAGAGAGGTAGAGAGTATTTTTTTAGGCTCTCTAAAAAAGGGTTGGGGGACTGCAAAAACCACAGCTCATTTGGGTCACTGTTATTTCCAGATTCCTTTGTTTTTTAAAGGCAAAGGTGGTGTCAAGTACTGGGCATCTGAGTCCTCGCTTCCTCAGAGATTATCGCCCAATGATTCCTCATCATGTTGTCACCGCTTTGATGATCCTAAGAAAAAGTTTGTTTTCCTCCAGCTTTTTAATCATCCTCAGCAGAAGGGTTTATCCAAATTGCTTAGCAGTTCCATTCCTGGATATGGATGTCCCTTCTCTCATTTTTCCTTACGATGACCAGATGAGGTGAGTAGATAAGGATATTCCTATTTTACAGATGAGAAAGTGAGGATTAGGAACTTTGCCCAAGTCAAATGGTCCCCAAGTGGAGGACTTAAGAGTTGAATCAAAATTATTCTGAAACCAAAGCCTGTAGTTTTTCCACTTTACCGTGCTTGGGATTGGCAAAGAGGAGCAGGAAAGCTATTTTAAGCATCTGTGAAAGGCGTGTGCAAAGTTCAGAGGAAAATGAGAGAGCTGGGCAGTGAGCACCACGAGCAGATGCATCTACAGAGCAGAGCTTTTGTGTCCAAAGAAAAATCCTCAAATGGAAATGGCAGGCCAGGCTGAGCAGGTGCTGTCCACTGGAGCGGGGGTGGGGGGGGGGGGTCCCTGTTGAAATAGATGTAACTCCCTCACGTGACCCTGTGCTTGGGGAGACAGATGTGCCCCGCTGGAGCTGGAGTGTGCAGCAGGCAGGTGAGCATCCCCACAGCTGGGAGCCCAAGCTGGCGCAGACGTGCACCACAGAGCAGAGAGTGCCCGGTAGGCGACATTAGATTGTCGCTTGGTAGAAGGACCTGGGAGGAAGGCCAGACAGACCAGGGATTTAGGGTTTGGCCTGATCGGTGCTACAAGGTGCTTGCTAACTCACATTCATCTCTCTTCTCCTGCTGTCCTTGTCCTTTTCCTGCCATGGGAAGTCACCCAGCGGCCTCTCTGAAACACCTGGGTCCCAGACTTCTGAATTTACAGAAACGTAAACACATTCTGTAATTACTTTCCCCCCACAAGCCAGTCACTGCCTTCTGGACAGCAGGAGTGGGGGCTTTCTCTTCAGGCTCTTCCCCAAGGCAGGCGAACAGCAGACTCAAGCCCCCCACGCCCCTGCCCTCCCGGCCCTAACCTTGCTCTCAGGCAGTTTGCTTTCTCCGGGAAGTTTCAGGACTCTGCTGAGCCGCGCCCCATAAGGGCGGTGGATTTGCACTCCTCCAGGACTTTCCCTTTGCACTTGGTATTATTTCTAAGATTAATTTTCACACCATCCACACAGGGTGCTCATTAACACGCTCAGGGTGTGCGTCCGTCTGACCACGATGGGGCTCCACGCGGACTCCACCAGCTGGGAGACAGAGAGGGTGGACTCAGGGCAGAGGTCAGGGGTGAGTGGACCAAGCCTGGCGCTGGGTGTACGCCCAGGTCATGGCCTTGGCTCTCTAGCAGGCCCTGGAAGATTTCCTCCCGCAGTGTCCCTCACATGTCCCCTCTCCAGTGGACAGAGGCTGAGATGCATGCATTCTCCTCTTGTGGATTTTCTTTGTTTTCCCCCTGTTGGGGTTGATGTTTCATCAAGATTCATAGCCGATTGAGTCATTTTTAAAGGGGCCCTTTGATGAAGAGAAGGGATGTGAGCCCCGCCCATCAGCTCAAGCGCCCTGGTTCTGCATTGTAGCCGAGAAGCCCTCTGCCCCTCATGTGGTCACCGTCACCCTGCAGCAGGCTCACTGTGCCACCAGCCGCACGCACAGCCCTAGAGAGGCCGAGGCAGGAGTGCCTTGCAGGGAGGCTAGGAAGGCTCCAGAGGCTTCTCAGAGCCTGGACCACCTGTGCTACCTGTTCTTCCCTCACTGAGAGGTAGTGGTCAAGGACAAAGACCCTGGAGGCAGGCCACCTGGGCTCAAGTTCCAGCTCTGCTGTCTGACTTGTGTGATTTAGGAATTATTACTCGACCTCTCTGAGCCTTAGTTTTCTAATCTGCAAAATGAGGATAAGCATAGACCCTGTCTCCTGGAGTTGCTGGGGGAATTAAAAAAATACAAAAGGCCAGTGTCTGGCACATAGTAAACATTCATGTATTAGCCTTACATTCTCCCAGGCCGGAGCCAACACTGCCCCGTCACCTTCGCTGGGAGCAGCGGTTATGGATTCCCCAGAGGAAGCCGTGCAGACCCCCTGGACTGCCCGGCGTGTTCCCATCCCCGCACTCTACTGCGCCTCGGACCCTCAACTCTGAGGTCAATTGAAGGGCAGAGGGCAGAACAGTAACAAAGGAGGGTTCAGAGTCAAGGCTTAAAAAAGAGGCTCCATTAAACACAATACATGTGCAGCGCTTCAGGGTTTGGGGACCTCAGGAGCCAGGGTCAGGCAGCCCTGTGGCAACCCCCAGCCCTGCTGCCTTCCTCGGGTCGGCTCGGATTAAACTAAATGTGGACGATAAGGAGAGCGCCCTGCCAGGACGGAGGAAGGCTCTGGTTACACGGGACACAGTGGAGCATCCTCTGTCACCTTGGCAAAAACCAAGGAGGAGCGGGGGTGGGGTGACATGCCAGGTGGCAGGGATGCAAAAGGAGGCGTCAGTCCCTGGGGCGAGGGCTGGGCAGCTCCCACCGGCCAGTGATTAGCGAGTACTTTCCGATATGCCCAGCCCTATTTTAAACTCTGTGGGGAGATATAAAATAACCACGGACACAGCCTGCCCTCAGGAAGCAAGACTCTAGTTGGCAACACGAACCCCACGGGAAGGAAACATTAAACAAGCAGCAGGGGGGGCTGCAGGGCTGTGTCACGCGTGAAAACGAGCAGTGGCCTCCTACGTCCCTGAAGTGAGGGGACTGGAGTAGACGGTTCTTCTTTAACTTAATTGGTTTTTGAAAACATTTTATTATGGAAAACTTGAGCATATCCCCAAGTAGAGAGAATGGTAAATGGAACCCCACATACCTACCGGCCTGGTTTCATCTCATTTCTCCTCGCTCGGCTTTCTTTTTTGGAGTTTTTGAAAGCAAATTCCAGATATGTGCTATTTCGCCCATAAATACTTCTGTGTGCATGGAAAAGGTGATTTTTAAGGTTTCAACTCTGACTGGGTGTGAGATTGTGTGATGGTGTTTCTTTAAAGGGGTGACGAGGAAGCGATGTGTCCATTTGGGGTTTGGTGTATATGGGGAATGTATTTTAGCTATACACACACCGCAGCTCTAAGGACCATCTCTGGTCACCCCAAAACGACCCTGGCTGCTCCAGCCTATCTCAGGCCAGCCGAGGCGGGCTGGAACAGCGTGGACCTGTGGACCCAAGAGAGGCAGAGACTAAAAGAGAATCAGATAAATCCATTTCTTCATAAAATATGTAACGAACTCCAGCACCTGGCAGGCACCATGCTCAGCACTGAGAGAGCCGAAGCCGCCCAGGCAGGCCAAGCTCTGCCGTCACCGGCTCACCCGGGGAGACGGGGCTGAGTGGTAGGCGGCAGAGAGCAAACAGGCTGGTGTGTGTCATGGGAGACTGCTGTCCTAGGGTGTCACTCCTGAAAGCCATCTCACCCAGAAGCAGAGAATAAGAGAGAGACTGAGAGAGAGAGAGACAGACAGACAGACAGACAGACAGACAGACAGACAGACAGAGAGAAGCAAAGGCACAGAGACCCAGAAACTAAAGATAGAGGCCAAAGCATCCGGGCTCCTGTCCGGGCTCCCGTCCGGGCAGGCATTGGAGGCCGGGCACCCGCCGAGGGCTGTGGTGGCAGGCTCCTTGCCCTCTCCATCCCCAGATGGTCTCTGGTGGAGTCAGGCAAGATGGAGTCCAGCCCACAGCTCATTTCCACCTTCCAAAGCAAAAGAAACACTTAGGGGGGATGAGCGAGGCTGGGAGAACATATGGAGCTGAATTAAGTCAAACTCAGAAGTGCTGAGCCCAGGGCCGGCAGTGGGTGAGAGGCCAAAGGATTCTTCTGGGTTTTCCATAGCTCAGCAGAATCATTGCGATGGCCTCAGGCCCTGGAGCCGTGTTTTAAGTGCCTGAGATGAGAGGTTAGAGGTGATGGCTGAGTATCTTGGAGACCCAGGTATTTAGTCCTGCTACAAGCTCAAGGAGAAACCTGCCTAAGAAACGATGACTGAATATAGTCCGCCACCCCCAAAGTACCCTTCGGCAGCCCATTATGTGTCCCCTGTGACAGAAGTGCTGAGACAACACAGAAGTAAAAGACCCGTTCTTCAAGGTGATGATGTTAGGTCTATGAGGACCTACTATGTGCCCTCATACTGTACCAGGCCTGTTTTCATGGAGCATCCCATCTAGTGGGTAGAAAGACATTAATTAATTGTGTAAATGCCGTGCCAAGGCATCCGTGAGTACACAGTAACTGTTCCCTGCAAGGAGACATCATTCCTGGTCTTATTCCCAAGGTATCTAAGGCCTAAGAGCTAAGTCACGGGCCGAAGTTGCACGAGAGAGAGCGGCAGGTGTACAATTCAAAGCCCATGCTCTTCGCATGAAACTGCGCCTACCAGGCTTAGGGCCTGTCAGGGAAGAGAGAACAGGTGGTGTGACACAATGGCCACCACAGCGGGCCAAACAGGACGAGGAGCCGGGGTGGCTTCAAGAGCTCAGAGAAGGGCTGTTCGGCTGTCAGAGGGCCAGACACACTCTGCGGCTCCCGAGGGCAGAACTGGGACTTCCAGGTGCCGGTCGCAAGCAAACTGGCGCTGTGAGCAGCCTGCCTGTGACCCAAGTCATTTCAAGTAGAACACCTGAGTTATAAGTAGTTTTATATATATATAAAACACTACAGTTTACATGTATAAAGTAACCATAAACTGTATGTAAACTATAGTATAGTATAGTTTATGTATAGTTTATTTATACATATAAAACTAGTTTTATAACTAAGCTCACCTCACAATTCATAGACGTGACTTTCATAACGACCCCTCGATGCAGGTCATTTCTGTGCCATTTTCCAGAAGAGCAAACTGAGGCCCAGGAAGCACATGGCTGCCTGAGGGCTCCGAGTGGGCAGAGCAAGGACTGAAGGAAGCATCTATCTGTCTGACCCCACGGCATGTGCAGGGGAGGCCCGCGGGGGGCAGAGCAGAGGCTAAAAGGCCACTGTGGAGAGGAGCCCATGCCAGGTGGGGCTGGGCCTGCCACCCAGTAAGCCCCTGTCCCAGTCTGAGACAGACAACGGGCTCCGGTGCATTCAGATGAGGCTTAGAGGAGGGGGGAGCGGGTGAGGAGGGGAGGGAGGGAGCGCGGTTCTAGACAGTGCAGTGTAGGGGGTGACAGATACGACCTGGAGCGGGCAGCTGGTGCAGACTGGATCCGCTCTGTGAGCAGCAGAGCGCGGAGTGCTGTGATGAGTGGGGACACCTGGTGGCCGTATATAGGGTCAAGTGGCCTGATCACTTAGCACCTCGATAGGTCCTGGCCTGGGGCTCAGTGCTCCTCGCAGCGGTCCTTGCCTTTTGCCCGCTTTCCCTGCCTATCCCTCGGTCTGCTGCCACCCAGCAGGAGCTGCCGGAGAAAGACTGCGAGGCGCCAGCAGAGGCTGGACCTTCAGAGATCTGCACCAGCCTCAAACACTGCCCACCAGACTGGCTGGCACATACCCACCTCGGCTTCTGCATCCTGGCTCCCCCACCTCCACGCACTTTGACCTCGAGCTCCATCCCTGCTGGGAGTGTGGTCTGCATCTGTCCCTGGCCACACCCCACCTCTGCGGTGCAGACTTTATGGGCCCCTTCCACTTCCTCCCACGATCCAGCCCACCCTTCTGCGACAGGAGCCCTCCCTGGCGTGGACCACAGTCTCGTCGTGGCTCGTGGCCGGTGCTCCACTTACAGGGAGGCAGCCCGCCCTTTCTGAGGAACATTTGCTAGCCCAGGGTGGCAGGGGCAGGGAAGCCGCCAGGAGAGGCGCGTTGGGATCAACATATGAGAGGAAGAGAAGCAGATGGTGCGGGCCTGCAGGGACGCCATCTCCTAGGGAGCGCCGTGGTTTGACCAGACACGTGCGCGGTTCCCCATGGCTCTTTCTTGTCAACCTCTACTCCCCGGAGTACAGAGGGGACAAATGGGACAAGTCTCCAGGGGACCGAGGTTGGGGAGAGCAGACGGAGCAGGGCGCAATTTGCAGAACAGCACGCCCGTTGGGGCCAAGACCTTGGACGTGCCAGTGTGACGCCCAGCCCACGGTGCCCCAGCTCAGGGCTGGCACCCTCGCCACCTCAGCTAGGCTCGTCCCCAGGGCTGGGTCCAGTCAGAGCGGGCTGTCTCACAGTCTCCGGGGCCTCCGCCCTTTGCCTTCCTCCTTCCAAAGGATCAATGTCCTTGCAGACCCCATTCAGAGAGCCTGGTCAGAGCACAGGGACCAACTGATGGGACGTCCAGGGAGCACCACCAGAAAGAAACAAATCCCAAGTTTTGTTTGAATATTTTCCCACTGACGGATCATTAGTGACTGTGATTACATCTTTCCTGGTTTTTATGTGATGGTGGCTGGCCGGCTGGCACTATCCCTGTCCAGTTTTAACACTGGTTTGCTGTCTGCTCACCCTCCACATCCTCGTCCGTGTCAGCGCGTCGTTCCTGGCAGCCGTGCGAGCGAAAGGGATTGTCTCTCGATGGGAATCAGGCTTCATTCGGTATTGTGATGCGGCTACAGTGGTAGTAGCCTCTTTGGGTGACAAAGCTGGTGCAGGTTGCTCGTTGGTCCTTTCTGCTCTCCCACTAGCCATGATAGGAGTAGACTCAGGTCTGCGGATTTTATGGGCCAAGCGACAATGGCAGGATTAGTTTGGGAAGAAGAGGTCCACTCCAGAAGCTGAGCCCATTGAGAATAACCAGCTGGTTTAAGGCATTATGTTCAGTCACAGTTCATTTTAGCATTTAACTTTTTCACGTCTAGAAGCCCCATTTGGTTCTTTTCATACCTGCCTGGAGGTTGCTGATAATGTCCTCTTGTTAGTTCAACTTCGTGATTTCATTCTTTATGTTCCATGTAAAACATTTCCTATGTAACTCTTCTGTGTCTGTCAATTCCAGTACCTGAAGCTCTTGGGCGGACGAGGGCCTAAATCTTTTGGTTTTGTTTCGTTTTGTCTTCTGTTGACTCTCACTCATGGTTGCTTGCTTCCTTATGATTCTTTCAAACAAATTCCTATTTACTCGCTCTTAATCTGTTAGACTCCTGAAGCTGGTGACTATTTTCCTGTGGACAGGATGGAAATCTGTCTTGCCCACGAGCCAGGCCATGCGGGGACACTTTAGCCCCCAGGCAGGGCCCGGCTTCCCGTGATCACTCTGAGTTCTTTTTTGCTCTTGGCCCAAGGTTCAGTTTCCCAGTGACGGGTCACAGAGGACCGGCTGTTGCCGGCATATGCCCTGAGGGCCACAGTGCTCCCCTCTGCTCCCCCCTCTGAGCTGTAACCTTCCCTTGTGATTTGCTCCTTTTTATTGAAGGAGATTTCTCCTACTTCGAGTGAGCCCAGCAGTGCATCAAAAAGCGTATTTTATTCAGGACTGAGATGTTTTGCAGCAGAAGGGCTTCCTGATGAGCTGGTCTGCTGGAGTCGGTAGATGCATTGCTAATCTGTTCACATTCCATCCACTCATTCAACAAATATCCTGAGTGCCCGTCGTGTGCCAGGCGTGGTTCTGGGTACCGAGGACACAGCCTCCGCCCCCCTGGAGCGTGCCGTCTGTTTCCAGGAGGAGTCAGTCCTGGAGGCCGCCCCCGTCTGTGGAACACACACCGGAGGGGCCGCCTGGTGTCTGCCTCGGAACTGTGGAGTTCCCGCTGTGCCTCCGGCAGCACACCGGGCACTGGGGATGCGGGGAGAGGCAGCCCTGGGCGCCGACCGCACTCATCCCAATGGGGAAAACAGCCATTTCAGGAGGCATGTCAAGGCCTAAAGGAGTGCGTGCTCCGATGGAGGTGGAAAGACGCGAGATGGGGGAGTCAGGGAGCGCCTGGGGAAGGTGGCCGCTGAACAGCATCTGGAAAGATGAGTGGTGTTGCCTGGCAGAGAGAGAGAGAGAGACGACCATTCTAGCAGAGACAAGGGCCTGGCCAAAGGCTTGGCGTCAGGAAGGAGCCCGATGCGCCCGGAAGCATGGACACAGCGTTCGGGAGTGTGGACAGCAGCAGGAAGGGAAGGGCGGGAACTGGGCTGGAGATGCATACGGAGTCTGTCCCAGCTCCCAGCCAAAGCGGCACCCTAGCTTCCTCCCCTCCGGCCGCCCTCGCTCTGAGCCAGTTACCCGGTCCCGCAGGCTCTGCTTCCTAGACAGTACCTCTGTCCTCTCCTCCCCGCCCCCGCTGCCGCTGCCTCGCTTCGGGCCTCATCATTTCCTGCCTGGCCTGGTGCAGTAGCTGGTTTCCCTGCCTCTACCTTCATCCCCACCCAGTCCGTCCTCTGCTTTCAGGGTGACCTTTCAAAGATGAATATTTGTTCCTATCGCTTAAAATCGTTCACAGCTCCCATAGCTTTCAGGAGAAAGTTTGGACTCCCGGCTTAACCCAGAGGACCTTCACGTGGCCATCTCTCCGGCTTCACCTCCCCCTCCCCCGTCCTCCAGCCGTCATTTGTTGTGGTTCCTCGGGTGAGCCCTCCTGCTTCACAGCTCGGAAATCGGCCTGTGCCACCGAGAGGTCCTCGGACCACCCTCCAGCGTGATTTAGAGGCCCCTGCCTCATGCTCACGCACGGCCCTGTTTCCATCCTTCTCGTAGCATTATGGCACTGAACCGTCGTCATGACTGACTTGTCTGCCTTCCCTGTGAGCGCTCCTTGGGGGCCTCGGACATGCCTATTTAGCTTTGGACCCCAGCCCCTAGCAAAGTGACAGACACAAGATTCTGGATTGAATCAGTTGATCCAGAGGACAAGTGCGATAATGTATGGGCCCCATGCAGAGGGAGGTGTGTGTGTGTGTGTGTGGTAAACACGATTGGCGGGGCATCGCTCTGGGTGATCAGGTGGGCCCTGCCACCCAGTCTATGACCTTGGAGCCTCAGTTTCCTCACAGGGGCAGTGAGTGGTCTGAGGCAGCTTGCTGCCACTCCTTTCCAGCTCTGACAGTCTGTGAGTCTGCAGATCTGTGACCTGTGGGGAGAGGATGGTGTAGTGCAGTGGTTCTCAAAGCGTGGTCCCCAGATCAACGTCGGCATCCCCTAGGAACCTGGTTAGAATGCAGATTCTCAGGTCTCACTCCGGATCTACAGAATCAGTAACCTGAGGTTGGGGCCCAGCAATCTATGTTTTAACAAGCCTTCCAGGCCATCCTGGTGCACACTAAAGTTTGAGAACCACTGGTTTAGAAGAACAGCTTTGTCACCCAGCACAGCTGCCACTGAGGTGGCAAGACAAGATGATGGCCGCAGACTCCCAGCGGCCAGGAGCCTGCAGCTGTGCCTGGCCGTGACCCTGCAGGGCAGGCCAAGCATAGTGATGGCTGGGAGGGGCCGACCCTCCCTTCTCCAGTACAGGGCCTGGAAACAGCTCCCTTAGCACCGAGAGCTTCCCCTCTGGGCTCCTGGGCTCACACCACTGAATGTCCCTCCATGTTCTTGAGGCTGCTCCTTCTCATGTGCGTTAGCCAAGTCCTTTGGCTCATTTCTCTCTCCCCGCAGTAGGGCACAGTGAGCAAGAGCGGGGCTCTGAGGTCGGACTGGCCTGGGCTGGAACACTGGCTTGGGGAAGCTGATGACGCCGAGCATGTTACGTACCCTCTCTGAGCTTCGGTTTGCTCATCTCAGCAGTGGGGCTCGTAATACTTTGGAAGGTTGTTATGAAGATTGAATGACACATACTGATGCTAAATAAAAAGAAACTATTACTGAAGTGTCACTGATAGCACTTAGTTCCCCTGCTCTGAGCCTCAGCTCTCCCCTCTGGGTCCACGTCCCAGTGGGAGTCTTCAGAAGATCCTCGAGGCTCACAAGTGCCAGCCCATCCTGTTGGCGCCTAGCTCACTGCTGGGGCTACTTTACAGGCCAGCCCAGGAGAGCGCCCATGCGGGAACGCGGTCAGAGATGTGTTGGGAGGAGGGGTAATGCACGTAATAGGAAGGAGGAGTGATTTGAGGCTTTTGTTTCCCAAGTTCTCCTCCTTGAGAACCGACGGCACAGGGCCAAAGCCATTTGTAGGGCTCTGGCTAGGCTGCTGTTCTTACTCCAGTCACCTCCAAAGTGCCCCCTTGCTCTCTAGCAGGACTGGTGCCCCCCGTGTTGGCTCCTCAGAGACCATGGCTTGGGGCTGCAGCACTAGCAGCTGTGTGTAGGGACTTTGGAATCCAAGCGACTTGGTCCACGTCCGCACGCTGCAACTGGCTAGCCAAGTGGCCTCTGGCATACCGCTTAACCACTCTGTGCCTCAGTTTCCTCATCTGTACATGAAGATAGGAATAGTATCTATTTCCTAGGGTTGTTGGGAAAAACAGATGAGATCACGTATTCACAGTACCTGACATGATATGAGCTCAAAAAAAAAAAAAAGAGTTACAGCGGTGCTGCTCCGTGGGAGGGAATTTGGACATGAAAGGAGGCTGACAGGCTGTTTGTGGAGGGATGGACTCGTCAGCCCAAGCTGGTGTTTTAGCATCCTCCAGGGTGATCTACCATTGTCCTTTGCCGCTGGACAAGGAGATAGCCCAGCCTGCTCCGAGACGACCTCTCCTCACTCTGACCCCACCCAACAGGACAGCGTCCATCCCCACCCCCCACACCAGGGGCACCAGGAGCAGAGGTGGAAGCCAAGTTCGGGGGCATCCCGGTAGAGAAGGCGGGTGCAGGAGTGGGTGTGGCAATGAGGCTGAGACATCCTCCCTGCAGACACTCCTCGGGGACCTGTCTCCTTGGCTGAGCTCCCAGAAGCTGGTCCCTGATGGGCAGGGCCCTGGCCTCCCGGGAAAAACAGACCCCCACTAGACGGGCGGCCCCGCCTTGCCTGAGCAGAATCAGATGGGAGCTTGGCTTGTACTTATCTCTAGGCACCTGGGGGAGGAAATGAAGGCAGCAATTAATTGTACAAGGCGGGTGGTTTGTGCAGCTTAAGTTCAGATAAAAAAAGTTTAATTATCCCTAAGCCCTAATACAAATTAATTAGCCTTCCATCTTAGGAGGGTAAGCTTCCCGGCTCTTGCCAGAGCCCAGACATCACTCGGATAGCCGAGAGTGTGCTGGGGGAGAGGTGTGCAGAGGACCTCAGAGTCCCTGAGGCCCACCTGGTCAGGGTCAGGCTACTGCCTCTCTACACTTGCCCCAGGTAAGGTCTGGGTATGAGCTCTAAGTCTGGGGTGAGCACCGCAGCCCACCCAGACCCAGGATGCCACTTCAGGAGGGGCTTTCTTGTCCCTTACTTCCCCGAGGCACGGAGCCAGGACAGGGGTGGGAGAGCAGAGTCCTTATTTGCATGAAAGGAGGAAGACAAAAAGGGAAATAAAGGCATGGCTTCAAATTTTTTTTTTTTTTTTTGAGGCCAGGACATATTTTGTTTTTTCTTTTCTTACCCCTCTCTTTCTTCGAAATTCTACGGAGAAAATAGGCCATAGATACCATTAAGTCTTACAGAATCACCATTAGCTCCCCAAACCTACTGCTCCCGTCCAGGTGGGTGCCAGGAGGGGCTGCAGGATAAAGACACTGCCCATCCCTGTCACTGAGATCATAATTAGCTGCAGTTAGGCAGTTTGCTGTGTAACGGGCATGTCATCTTTGCAACAACATCGCAAGGTGGGTTTTATTCATTAACTCACAGGTTCAACATTTATCGAAGTGCTTCTGAATGATATGCTTGGATTTGCATGTTAAGAAGGTGCTTCTTTGCAAATTAACAGGGAACAAAAGTGGAAATGAGAAGTCTGCTTAAGAGCCTTTTGCTCAAGTCCAGTCTACAAACAATGGTGGTCTGGGCTCAGAATTTATTTAATAAACACTTATAAAATTCTTACTTTGTGCCAGGATTGAGCCTTTGACAAATAGTAACTCATTTAGTCCCTGACAACCATGCCGCGAAGTGGGTACTATTATGTTACCAATTCCAGAAAACTGAGGATGAAGAAATTAAGCCACGTGCTCCAAGTCGCCCCGCCAGGAAGTGGCAGAACCAGCATCTGCCCCTGGTGGTCTGACGTGCAGAGTGCACACCTTTACCTGCTACACTGTGCTGCTGCCGCTGAGGCAGGGACGAAAGAGGAAGGATGTGCTCCAGCCAACTCCTCGGAGCCCTCCCCCACCACCGTCCTCTCCCGACCCTGGACCCCACCGCCTCCCCAGGGGGCAGGATGCCACAGACAGAGCAGGGCAATGGAAACAGACCAGTCTGCCCCTTACCACGTGAGTGAGTGAACTTGAACCAGTCATTACCCTCTCTGGACTTGAGTTCCTCATCCTCGAGCAGGATTCGCCCTACCCGATACGGATGTTGTCGTGAGAGCCCTTGATGCAGGTCAAGTTCCTGGCACAGGTCCCGTCCGGTGTATTGTTCATGCCATGCCCCCGCTCCCCGCCCCCTCTTCTGCAGGCCACATGCTCCGTTCCTTTGATGGTTTGCCACCTGACAGGGTTTCCAGACAACTCGCCATCCCAACCCCGCTTCTCTGGGCGTGATCGAGTCAGCCTGTGTCCTGGAGCACACGGAGTGCCCAGAACACCTCGCTGCAGCCTAGGAGCAGTCTGCACCAGGCAGCGGAGTGCGAACACACGCTCCCTTTGTCTGGACGCTACCCTCCTGTCGATCCAGCCTTCGGTTTTTCACAGCTGCGCCACACTGGTGGCTGTGTTGAAGTTAAACCTCCCTGGTGATTTTTAACACGGACAGCTTGTAAAGCCGGTCTCTCCCATCAGCTATACAGCCATTGATTATTTGAGTCAAAACGCGGGTGTCGTCATTTATCTTTGTTAAAATTAATCTGGTTGGTTTCACCCATGATTACAACCTGTTAAATTCCTTTTGACTCCTAAAGATCTCAATTCATAGTAGCTCTGTCATTTAGAAATTTCAAGAGCTTGTTTTAAAACAATCAGCAGGAGCCTTATCATCACCATCATCATCACCATCGTCACCATCATCCTCATTATCATCATGGATGGGATCCAGACAGAAGATGGTTAAACGAAGACAGCAGTTTGTTGGTCTGCAAAGTCACAGGGAGGACTGAACAACTAAACCACAAGGAAGGCCAAAGTGAAGCTGCTCCTCAGTGAGAATTAGGACAGGGAGTTGGACTTACCAGACTTCCTGTTCCATCTCTCTCCTCTTTCTGCGTGGCAGCCTGCTTCCTCCCTGGCTACTCTCTGGCTTTTTCCCACAGCAGAAAACGTGGCTGCCAACAGCGCCTGAGTTTATTTGTTGCACCTTTAACTTCTTTGAATGACATATCTGTTCTCAAGGGTAAACATCCAGGGAAGGGAGAAAGGTGCCAGTCACTGGTCATCGTCACCTAATGGGAAATGCAAATCGAAACCACAATGAGATGCCACTTTGCACTCGCTAGGATGGCTAGACTCACAAGGCAAATGGTGACAGGTGTTGGCGAAGATATGGAGAAACCGGAACGCTAATTTATGGCGGGTGGGGTTGTAAAATGGTACAGCCACATTAGAAAATAGTTTGACAGTTCCTCAAACTGTTAACCAGAGTCCTGAAAAAACAAAAACACATGTCCACACGAAAGCTCGTACACAATCTTTCATAGCCAAATTCATTCATAATAGCCAAAAAGTGGAAACCACCCAAATGTCTACTAAAGAATGAATAAATAAAATGTGGTATATCTATACAATGGGAAATTATTCAGCCATAAAAAGAAATGAAGTACTGATAATATGCTACCACGTGAAGGAACCTTGAAACCTTAGCAAATACAAAAACCATTGAATTGTGTGACTTAAGTGGACGAATGTTATGGTATGTGAATTATATCTCAATAAAGCTGTTAGATCCAGGAAGGGAGCCAGCTCATCGGCCCAGCGTGAGTCACACACACCCTGTTCTGAACTTACTGTGATCATGGGAGCCACAGCGTGAGGAGGAGGTTTATAAAAGCAAGGCAGTTCCTCAGAGAGCCAGCGCCTGTGGGCAGAGGTTATGTCACATGGTGGGGGAGGGGCGCGCTTCTGCTGTGGGGAAGGTGGGGAATCAGATGGAACACCAGGCACCCAGACACCGTGTTGAGCGCTTCTCCTGAATCACCTCATGATTATCACCACAACACTGGACGTTGAGTATATAAAACCCATTTTATATTGGTAGAGGCTCAGGTTAAATAACTTTCCCAAGGTCGCTGTAGTATTTATTAAGTACCGAGGGGCTGGGATCTGACACTAGCCTCTGCTCTCATTTGGCCATGCTGCCTCCCTCTGGCTTTATATAAGCTGTAGACTGGAGACCTAACTTTAGATCTATTCCCTGTTTCACTTTTGCTCACTTACTCATTCACTAAAGGAGACCCTTCTAACACGAAAAGCATGAGCATCCTTTGCTGGCATAAGGCCACTGCTGGTAACCTTTGAGAAGCACCAGAAGGCTAGAGATGGTTGTTCGTCCCCTACTGACCACACAGCTGTCCACACCATCTTCCTCCAGCTTGCCAAGGGTATAAAGAATGGGGACAAAATCACATCTTGCTAAAATTACAGTGCAGTATCTCTGTAGCAGTCTCCTGATCCATCAGTCAATTAACCCTCTCAAAACAAGAAATAAGGTTAATTTGGCAAGATGTAAACTGTAAACCAATGCAGTTGACTTTCCAAGTGTTTGCCAGCTGTCGCCTGAATAATCTGCTCTTAAATTCTGCCAGCAACTTGATGGCAGGACTGATGGACACCGAGCCCGTTGATCTGCAGTTTCTCAGACTCTTCTCTCCTCTAAAAATATTAATATAATAGTCTTCCATCTCTGGTCTCCTGGCATTTCTCTGACTTCTCAGTGGTTCTACAAATCCATCTGCCTGTTCCTTCTGTCTCTGTGGTGGGTCCAGGTGTGAATCCCCTGAGGTCACCGGGGCCCCCACCTGCTCTCCCAGTCCCTACCTTAAGCTCCAAATCCTTTTGATCCACATTTGCTCCAGCCTTTCTAAGATAAAGCATGTTCTCAGTGAAGAAGGCAAGAGCGCATGGGAGTTGGATTGTTCTGCTTTTCTCTCTGTCTTCTGTTGCCAGCAAACCATCTGCCCCAGCCGTAGGCATAGATTTTCTCCTTAGTCTTTCTGCGGGGGGGGGGGGGGGTGTAAAACCATCTTTCTAT
>CM053517.1:32865021-33052376 GCA_028627145.1 Eidolon dupreanum | reverse complement strand
AGAGAGGGGCCTGGCCCTTCACCTTGGCAGTGGTCACGGTCAGGCCGCCAGGCCCGCAGTATCTGAGGGAGTCACTGCACAGATGGCTCTGGCTTTGGAAGGTAAAGCGGCTTCCTGTCTCTTTCTACCTGCCAGTGCCCTGCATTCCAGCCCCAGTCGGCCGCAAAATGCAACAAACCCTCAATTGTTCATAAGCTCATTACCTCCCTTTTGGATGTCGCGTGCATTTTCCTTGCCCTGGCTCCCCCTCCGAGACCTAAGCCACCACCACTCAGCAGTGCCCTGGACTTGTCCCCTCTCCCAGCCAAGAGCTTCCTGGGGGACATAATCACTTTTCTATACCTTACAATAGCCTATACAAAACACAGGGACAAAAATAAATTTGCTGAAAAGAAAAACGAATCCTCTGAAAGGAGAACATTGCGAGGAGGCTGTTGAGTTCAGGGACAAAGGGCACAGAAGGCTCAGTCACCTCGGGGCATCTCAGGGTCAAGGCTCAGAGCTGCGGTCAAGGAGCAGTACTGTGACCATCGGCCCAGAGGGAAGCGTTCGCGGGCTCCGGCCTACTCTGCTTAAGACGGCAGAGCGGGCGAGCACGTCCTCCGCCCACGGAATGGGGAGCAATGGCAGAGGCTTGGGGGCCGAGACAGAAGCCGCCTTGCCCGGCTGGCTCCCCGCCTTCCATCCGAACAACTCACCCACACAGGCCTTCACCGGCATTTTCAGGGCGTCTGGCTGGTGAAGACTCTTGGGTCATGACTTCTACATGGTCCCTGTCAGGAAAGAGGGGGGACGGAGGGGCAGTTTTCGTCCCTCTTCTGATCTGGGCTGAAACACGGTTCCCCTTCAGGGCATCTAAGCCTCCAGGGGGCATTTCTGGGTGCAATGTCCCGAAGGGACCTTGTGGAAAGTGCCGCTTACGGAAGCCCGAGATTTTCTGTCCATTTTAGTCTTTCATTCATTCATTCCTCAGCGTTTACTGAGCACCTACTGTGTGTCAGGCTCGACGCGCTGCAGCTGGGTCCCTTTCTCACCACCTGGTGCCTGCTGCTGGCCTTGCACCCACATGGGGAGCCCCCAGGTAGCGGGGTCCCTGACAAAGCAGAGGCATCCAGAATTTCAGAATAGTTGTGTGCTGACTGAACGAAAGCTACAACGTCCACAGACGCCAGCTCCGAAATGTATACTTTATATGTACTTAATAAAAAATACATATGACATAATCATATTATAAACGCAGTGGTTCCCACTTCCGGCACGCCCCTTTGTGGCCCCTGTGCTCACCTCCTCCTCGCCCTGCTGTCCCCCTCCGCCTGTGCTGAAATATATTTTGGCTAGTCTGGACCTGGGTCTGTACCGTGGCCAAGCTGCCTGAGACGGACCTTCTGGCTCTGTGCTGTCCTCCCATCCCCTCCAGCACCCAGTTTCTACCTCTTCACCCAAGGTCAGGGCGCCTCCACCCCCGTCCGCTGCTAGCCGTTCCAGAAATAGAAGTCTTATCTCTTCTCTGTTCCCGTCAGCTGGCCAACGTGAACAATCTCTGAATTCATTATGCAGTCCTGAAGAAAAGGGCAGTGAGAATCTGGGGTCTCCTTTCCCAGCCAAGGAGCCTGAGACCCTGAGGGGCCAGGGGTCCTACCACAGCCCCATCCCCCAGGGCTTGGGCTGACACAGGTGCTTGGCCCAGCAGGTGAGGTTCAAAGGAATCCTCAGCTCACCCAGGAGCCAAAGCTGCGCCCACACCCTCACAGCGTCTCATCCTTGTCATTTTTCCCTCACACAGAATGTGATGGTGGCCACGTCCCATCCCCATGCTGTGTGATTAAATCCAGAGGGAACCGGCTTTCGGGTGTTCCTTAATACTCCTTTCTCTTGCCGCCCCTAAAGATGAGACCCCTCCCTTCTGCCCCCCCTCTCCGCCCCCCTCCTTATCACTCTCTCTTTGAAATCAGAGTAAATATTTACAGTGCTTTCACTTCGCCTGGATACTCCTCTCCTCAAGGTTGCTCCCTCAGCTCTGTCTCTTTCGCCGTTTCACCATGGACTTCCTGTGGGGGGGGCGGGGGGGACAAAAAGAAGACAAGAATACTGCCTGCTTCTAGCACTGCACCCACCATGAGGCGAGGAAGGGGGTCCCGGGTACTTAGTGGGGCGTGGAGAGACGGGAAGGACGTCGACCGCAGGGCTGCGGCTAGTTCTCGGCCCAGACCACACACTCGGGAGCTAAGTAGCCATGAAGGTAAGGAAGCTGCAGCCCACGGGCCTCGCGCGGGAAGGCGGGGTCCGGACCGCCCTGCCTCGCCGTGGCTGGCTTGCTTGGGGCTGTTACTCAAACGACTCTGTGACTGTTTGCCTCAGAGACTGTTCTCTGGGCCGAGGGACTTGGAGATCAGCTGAGGAGGTCTAGCAGTGGACAGGGGGACGGGAGCATCTGAAGGGGGGTGGTGCTTTGGTCCCCGTCTCCAGTTCTGGTGCCTGCTCGTCTTCTTTTTATTCTGATGAAAATTTTTATTGGGCTCGTTATAGATTAACATGCAGTTGTCAGAGCATCACAGCCAGGTTGTGGACATGGGTACGATCTCCCGGTTCTATTCATAGTTGTAGTGTGTGTGTGTGTGTGTGTGTGTGTGTGTGTGTGTGCGCGCGCGCGTGCTGTTATACGTTTTCACCTCGGTAGGTTTATGTGTCCACCACCATCACCACACCCTTTTACAACTCCACCCTCACCCCGGCCCTAACCTTTGGTGACCATTTATCTGTGCGCCATTTATAAAATGTTTTCATTTCAAAAATGTTGTATGGATGGATTCATGACGGTAGGTAGCCTTCAGAGACTGCCTTTTTCCGTTCCCGGTAATGCCTGGAGCTTCATCCAAGTTGTGTATCAGTTGGTTCTTCCTTCTCGCTGATGCAGATGTTAAACACCGTGTGTTTAACCGGCCCCCTGCTGGGCCCATCTGGATGGTCCCACTTCAGGGTGCTTGTACATAAAGCAGCTGTGAACATTCACATACAGGTTTTCGTGTGAACCCAAGTTTTCATTTCTCTGGGATAAATGCCTATGACTGTGATTGCCCGTGTTCTCTTTTGGCTTTTCCGTCTCTCCCTCATCTTCCTCCTCCTGCCTCTCCAGGGGCAAGAGATGCCAATACTCTTGGCCAAAGGGCACCCGCCAGCCAGACAGCTAGGAAGTGCCCGATCGTGCAGGGCTTCTGGGGGACTGTCAGACACAGACACTTGAGCTCAGACTGTACCTGGACT
This sequence comes from Eidolon dupreanum, assembly GCA_028627145.1. NCBI lineage: Eukaryota > Metazoa > Chordata > Mammalia > Chiroptera > Pteropodidae > Eidolon > Eidolon dupreanum. The sequence goes on along the minus strand of CM053517.1, from coordinate 33,049,115 downwards.
GCGGGCAGCATCCTCCATCCAGACCTGTCCTCCAACCCTGAAAGCTCCACCTGTTGCAAATGCAACTTCCTGGGGTTTGGCTCATCAGCTTTAGAAACTTGCTGACAGGAGCGGAAACCAGGGGAGGAGGAGAGCGATGCTGTGGAGGCAGCATTTCGCCTGGAGGCCGGCCGACCGGAGCCGACGTCTTGCTAGTCCACCGCCTGGCCCTGGATCAGTCATCACCCCTCATGTCCTCCATCCTCTTGTCTTGAAAAGAGTCCCGGTGATCTCTAAGGTCTATTTCAACTCTCATACTGTACTTATGGCCACAAAAGAGAGGGAAGCTGACCGGCCCCCATGCAGACTGAGCCCACTGCACTGGCTTTATTAACGTGGATTTCTGACTGACTCTGGGAGACCGTCTTACTTCCTGGGCCATCATAAGCCTCGCTTGAGCACCTGCTCAGTGTAAAGCTCTGTGCTGGGTGTGAAGATGAAAATATGCATAAGCCACCGACTCTGGCCCTTGGGAGCGCAAAGGCAAGCCAGGGAGCCTCCCCGAATTTCATATGCTGGGGCAGGTTCTGTAAACACACTGTAAACCTCTTTATCCTGTGTGGGAAATGATTAAACGATACAGTACATTTGATATGACAATCTGTTGCTTTAATAGAGCCCAGGGTAAGATAAGATTAAAAGAAGTGCCACAAAGGAGAACAGGAGAATCTTTCATCCCTAGAAAGTAATGAAGACGGACCCCAGATACGAGAAAGGTCTGGCTCAAAGCGGTGCAATCAAATTATATAAGGCTGTAATGAGCTTGACACAATTGGATTTCTGTATGCCGCTCTCAACACCCAGCATCACCCAAAGCAATAACAGCTACATCCTCTAATGACAAGGAACTTGCTTGAGTGTAGATATCTAGCTGGGGGTGTGGCTGGGGCAGGACTCCCCGGGAGAAGGGCCCTGGACCTGAATGAATGCTCTCTGCTCAGAGGAGAACGATCGGGCATACTTACCATCTTTTCTCCCCCAGTCCCCTCTCATCTGTCCATCTAGAGGAGCTGTCTTCCTCTGTCTTCCAGGTTCAAGTCCTAGCCTCTTCCTCATATTTAGAAGCCAGGGAAGGGAGCTGAATTGTCCCCACAGGGACGTGCTGTCCACAAGGGGACTTCCCGAGAAACAAGAACTCAACACTTGTTTGCACTTGGAGGGGACACTTCCTCATGCTGGGGAGCAGGTGACAAGAAATAGAAATTGCCACAATTCTCCAAGGACCCTTCTGCTCAGGGGCCTTGTGCGTGAGCTTTCCCAGAGGCAGGAGGGGTCCCCTGTGTCCCAGGATGGGTCCGTGAGCCCCCGTGGGCTCTTTTGCTTCCAGTAGCAAGGGCCTGGGGCTGGGCCCAGGTCTATAAGAGCCCAAACTTGCAGCTGCATTATTTTAAACCAGCAGGAACCCCTCTACCGTTCCTGTCTCCCTGCCTCCCAAAGGCTTCTTCCTCTTAGGCCTCCCTCTGTGGCTGTGCTGCTGTCATGACGACACCGACTGTGGTTATTAGGGAGCAGGGCAGCCAGCCTTCACGAGAGAGATGGGTCTGCATTGCAATACCATGAGGCCTTCCTGTCGGAGGCCTGCTGAAGGCTTCCAGGTGGGAGCTGGGAGTTTCAAGCCCGAGTGGTGTATGGAAATTTGTTCCATCCTCCCCTGTCTCGCACACACAGAGGGCCACCTTGTCACACTCACATGCACCTACACTCACCCCCACGGACATGGATGACAAAATATGCATATATTGACACACCCGTGCATGAATCCACTCCCAAAGACAGATATGCGATTGTAAATTCATTTATTAACTTAAAAACTACTAGGCACTGGGGATGCATAAGTGAACAAGACAAAAAGTCCTGTCCTCATGGAGTTTACATTCTGGCGGTGGAGACAGACAGTATATCAGCATAAGTGTATAAAACTTATACCACCTTAGTAAAAAAGGCTAAGGAAAAAATAGAAAGCAGAGAGAGAGTTAAGTATCGAGGGGCACACACACGCACTCCTTGCTTTTCTCATAATTAACCGATATTTGAGCACCTGCTGTACGCAGGAAAGTGCCCTGGACCCTCGGGGAGAATCGGGACAGCTGTGACCCACACTCCTTGAAAGAACTCACTGCCTAGTTAGAGATGAGAAATACACCAACGCGATAGTGAGCAGGTGAAGGTCGTGAAACGTCTGGAAGGAGGGAGGACTTTGGTGCGTGGTATTTCTCCTGCCAGGATGACACCCAGCTGGAGAGATGAATGGGAACCCCAGGAACTCAGCCGGTGACCAGGTGGCACAAGGCGGGTACACAGCATCTCAGGCCTGGTCCCAGGGTTTGTAAGCAGAGACAGGCGGGGCTGGGACCGGCAGCTTCTTTCCCTGCGTCCGACATCAGCTGCGAGCCCAGCCTCTCTGGGAGAGCACACTGGCATCGACTTTTCCAGGCTTGCTGTCTTTAGACCTCACTCTTCAATTTCCTCTGCCAATCACAGAAGGCCCGCCTCGCCAGGATCCGCGTGGCCAAAACCGGCAGCTCCAATGCCTACCTGCACAGCAAGCGCAACGGGCTCCTCAACGAGGCGCTGGAGCTGATGGTAGGCGCCCGGAGGACCCGAGCTGGGGAGGCAGAGGGCGAGGGGACCTTGTTTTCTCTTCTCGGGGCACCAGCACTCTCACTCCAAAGCCCCAGTCTGAACCCTGAGAACACCATGTTTCTAAACCTTCCCCAGGTAGCAGCCCCCACCCCCCGCCCACATACCTCTCCCATGGGATTGTCACCGCTATCCCGAACCAGCTTTAGATCAAGGGCCCCCAGCCCACAGGCTAGCATGTTCTGTGGTAACCCTAAAATGCGATTCACCCCTATTTTTCTAGCGCCCTCCTACCTCCCATGGAGAAGCGACAGGGATGGAGAGAGGAAGAGCCACCAGCTCCATGCTCAGTCTCTCTTCTTTTCTTACTAGGGCACCCCGGAAGAGGGGCACATGGGCAAGGCCACTTCCCTCATCGAGAGCCAGCACCATCACCTGCTGCACTGCCTGGAGAAAACCACTGTGAGTCCCAGCCCACCGCCACCCCCTCTCTCAGCCCTGGCCCTGGCCCCTTTCTGATGGTCAGGCTCACACCGTGAGAACTCTGCCCACACCCTCATCCTGGGCCCGGATTCAGAAGTCAAAGTCTGTCCTGTTCAGATCCAAAAAGTGGTGATGAGGTCTCTGTCAACCCTCGGGAGGAGTACCAGCGAAGGGAGGCCAGCCAGCTCTGTCCCGCAGCAACATAGAGGAGGCCGTCACCCCCAGCCTTTCCACACCCCCCACACGAGTCCCCATTTCTTGGTGACTGAGAGGGCTAAGGGCTCTGCCTACCAGTTTCTCAGTTCCGATGGGCGTCACTCTCCAAAACTAGGGCTGAATTTATACTAGAGTGCTACAGGCCAGTCAAGAACACCAATATTTGTCCTATCCCTGGGGCTAGGTTGATGCAATATGTGGGACCCTTTGCTCTGTACATTCCTCCTTAAACGGGAGACAGTGAGTGAAGGAGGCAGTGCACATATTTCGCTGGCCGGGGATTTTATTATTACCCCTTCCTCTTAGTCACCTGCCAGGGAGTTCGGATCCTAACAGGCTCGTTGTTAAAACAGTCGTGGTTTAGGGCGTCACCGTCGGAATGTGGAATGATGCCTGTGCCTCCGTGGCCACAAGGAACGGCAGTGGGGCCGACCGGGACCCTTGGCACGAAGTGTTGGGGAGAGTAGGGAGAGAGGAGCAGTCGGGGCGGATGACCAACGAGAGACAAAGTAAAACCTTGTTTCATTTGAGAACATTCTTCCCCAAAGAGCCTGTAGGGAGGGCTCAGCACACCAAGGAAGAACTTTCTCATTCTTAACGTTCCACATCTAGGCCTCCCAGAGGCGGGGGGGTCAGATGTCAGAGCCAAACGTGAGCACGCAGGAGCTCAGCTGTTGAACCCGGTGGGGACTTCCGAACCGTGGGGACTCTGAAAACCCTAGTCTCCGGGCTTATCGAGTATCTCTTAGTGGCAGGAACTGTATGTACACATCTCAGATTACTCTCCAAGGCTCCGAGCTTGCCAAAGGGATAGGCCTGGACCCAACTGCCCGTTCCAGGTTGCATGTGCTGGGTGGAATATGTACACTGAAGAATACGGGTGAAAATACCTGGGTCTGAAGGGCTGGAATGTTGGCGTTGAAAAGCGAGAGCTGGGGGTCAAGGGCTGGAATGCTGGCATTGAAGGGGTGGAATGCTGAATCCGAGGGGGAGAATGTCGGATTGTGGGGATGGGATATCGGGATGAAAGAACTGGAATGCTGGATTTCGGGGGTGGAATGCTGGGCTAGAAGCAGCAGAATGCTGGGAGGGAAGGGATGAATGTTGGTTCTGAGCGGGGTGATGTTGGAGCGGTGTGGGGGGGGGTGAAATGTTGGGACAGCACGGGAGGGGAGGGGGGAATGCGGGGTGCCGGGGCTGGAATGTTTGACTCAGCGGGTGGAATGCTGGGATTGAGAGACTGAATGTCAAACTGAGCTTGGGAATGCCGGAATGTACAATCAATGGTGTTTTTATCTTCTGTTGGCATGTTGTCCTGTAGGGGTTGTCCTATCTTGTGGATGATCCCCTGTTGTCTGTACGAACCTCCACCATCAAGGTATAGCTTTTAAAAATTCAATTGATGTTTTTTCTCTCTGATTCTTCTGGGTCTGTGGATCCTCCTCTTTTCACCCCCTGGTCTGGTTCTCTGCATGTGCTGTTGATTCTTCTGGGGCTCATCTTCCCGCTGCCGTCACACCCAGTACCAGCCCAGGCTCCCAGTTTTTGTGCTGAACCACCCACCTGCCTTTTTGATTCCCTCTTTTGACCTCCCCAGGGGCTTGGAGGGGGTGGAACATGGCACCGATGTCGGTATCCTGTGAGTGTCCACGTGCCACATCCGTGGCCCATCCGAGCCACCTCCCCGGCTCCACGGGGCCTCCTGGTATTGGCTGTTAGGGCTGGCCTCCCTCTGAACTCTATTCTCATACGACTTCTCTTCAGACTTTCTCCACACCCCAGCAGCCTCAGTCAGACCACTAATGCCACAGATTTTAGTCACCTTGGCCAAACGGCCATTTTTAAGTTCTCTTAAGTTAAGCTCCACTCTGTCCTGTAAGCATTCCCTTCCCACTCTTACACTTGACTTAGGGAATCCTAGGCCTCCAGATATCCGTATCTCATTATCAAGTAAAAAAAATAACAAATCATAATGCTGACAATTTGACCCTAATAGCCTTTAAGAGCAAAGCTTTCCCAATTCTGTGAACAGTCCAGTGCCTTTAAAAGCTTATGTCTCACACTTACCCAAGATTCATAAGTATCTCACCAGTTAAATCCAGCAAAGGCCACCTAGCAGAACCACTACCATAGCAGTGACCCCTCGTCTGCCACTCTGGGGGGATCCTGCGCAAAGCCTGAAGAGTAAGTAGTCTTTGCTTCTAGCTCTTATGATGCCACTAAATCCCTTTGTGACCTCTGTGTCCCTACAGCTCAAAGCTGTAGATGGAGTGCATGTCACTTCCTGACTGAACGACTCAGTCCCCGCCCTTCAGCGCGAGGGCCAGGGCTGCCCATAGAGCTCTCTTTCCTTTTTCATCTGATGCCTGTGGGACGTCACCCCTCCTGGATGCCTGTCTGGGCTCCGGGCAGCTGGGAGCCCACCTCTCACAGCCAGAACAGAGCCAGGAAGCCATACAGAGTACGGGGGCTCCTTCCCCTCCCCCCATCTCCTTCTCTGACTCCTGTGCTTTCTGCTTCCCACAGAACCACGAGTTCATAGACGAGCAGATGTTTGAGCAGAACTGCATGGAGAGTTCGATGCAGAACTACCCGTCCACGAGAAGCCCCTCACTGTCCAGCCACCCCGGCCTCACGACCACCTGCTGCTCCCGTCGCAGTAAGAAGACCACACACCTGCCCAATTCCAACCTGCCGGCCACTCGCCTGCGCAGCATGCAGGAGCTCAGCACGATCCACATCCAGGGCAGTGAGCAGCCGTCCCTCACCACCAGGTGGGTGGCTTCCCTTCCCATCACCTCCGAAGGCTGGAGTCAGGGCATTCACAGAATCCAGATCTCGGCTTTAGGAGAAGCCTGAGAGTCCTCTAGCCCGCCTCCCCGCTTATCTAATGCGTGAACCCCTCCTCCTCCCCCCACCTTCCTTCTCCTCCTCGCGAGTTAACCCAAACGCCCTTCATGTGCTTTGGAGGGTACTACAGCAGGCTTAGGCCCAATGGGGTTTACATACCAGGAAAAAATAACAACAACAACAAAAACCCAAAAATGACCTATCCCAGTGCAAAGAATAGACCAACCATTTACTCAAGGAAATAATTTTCACAATTGTGTTAGACATGGCTTATCCTAGGCTGATTTTGAGTCATAGACTGATTATATTTATGCCACTTCCCACTACCTCCAATGAGTTGCGAGGAATTTGGAGAAAGCAAAAGTCAAACGCCATGAATGATAGGTAAACAATCCACTGGAGGGATAAACATATACTCCGAATCCCAAAGCCCCAATATCCACAACTTTGCAATTGCTGGCAGTTTAGGAATAATAATCAGAATAGATAATTACAGGCTGATTACCAAAAAGAAGACAGAGGGACACCAAACCCACCTCTGGTTACTCTGAGCTGGAAACGTAGGGCATCGGGGAAGCTGCGGGACACCAGCAAGAGGAACCATCATCAACTCACTCTTTTTTCATCCCAGTCGCTCCAGCCTTAATTTGAAAGCAGACGACGGACTGAGACCAAACTGCAAAGCATCCCAGATCACCACAGCCATCATCAGCATCCCCACCCCCCCAGCGCTAACCCCTGAGGGGGAAAGTCGGCCGCCCCCTGCCAGCCCAGGTCCCAACACGAACATTCCTTCCATAGCCAGCAATGTTGTCAAGGTCTCCGCCTTGTAAAGCCACTGGACAGAGGGCCAGTGCAGGTAGTGGGAGTCCAGGGGGGCTGGCATGTTGGTGGGTGGCCGCTGGCACCCCTCCCTCCCCCTTCCCCCGCTCTCTCTGCCTGCCCTGTTGCACCCCTAGCACTGAAACTCGTGCCTGGAAGGAAGAAGAGGCAGCAAAGGGGCCCCTGAGGTTCGCTGCTACTAGCTGGGACGTAGCCCTGTGAGCCTGCCTCCCGCTGGGGCCAGGAAGGGAGGGTGGGTGGGGTAGGGGCAAAACGGTGGGGGGGAGAAGCTGCTGCCAGGACAGGGCCTGGAGGGGGCGGGCCTCAGACCAAACAACGATTGTTTCTGGAGACCCCAGCGAGGAAAATACAAGACCAAGAGCAGCACAGAGGCCAGAGTCATCACATGCAAAACAGGAAGAAAATATAACACTGTGTATTTAAGCACCTTTTCAAGGCTCTTAATGGATAATATTTATTCATGGGAAAAGGTGGAAAAGAAAAACACCAACGGATTTTTGTGAAACGTTCTATCTCCATGGACCCAAAACCTTTGAACCAAAACAATGCATTTTGTGAAGGTTTTTTTTTTTTTCCTTTTATAGCAAAGCTTTTAGGCTACGAAGTCAGTCATTGCTGAGTTCTCTCTCCACTCCCCCAGGTGGTGAGGTCGAGTGAGTCTGGGCCCCCAATGCCCAGCCGACCTGCGCAGAGCTGCCAGGTGACCACACAGCAACCTTTACCCTCTGTCTGTCCCTGTCTTCTTCGTCTCTGTATCTCTCTGCTTCACCCCATGTCCAGCCATCTGTCTCTACGTGGGTCCCAGTGATCCTATGACATGTTAGTGAAGTCTCCTCCACTGGCAGGCACCTGCGGCCGTGTGCCTGGATTGTACTTCTGTGAATGCAGTTATGGAAGAGAAAGGAATGAGCAAAAATGAGTGTTGAGGGATGAGGGAAGTCCACCTTATGAAACTGAGTGCTTCCCTTGTGGTTGAAACCACCGGTGTTTGCCGTTTCCGTTTCTGGGTTAGAAAGGGAATGACCGGATGTACCACACTGGGATCTGGAAAAAGGCAACAGCCAACTCTTGTTGTGTGCCAGTGGGGAGAGGACAGAAGAGCCCAGGGCTCGCCGCTGCGGCCGGCCCCCGTGGCTTCTTGCTACGTACCCTTCTTCTAGGACCCACCGTAAAGCCCATCCAGAGCTGTGCCAAGGGGCCCCATGGGCAGTTTCCTGCAGAGTGCAGTGATGTGGGGACCAGGCTTCAGACTTATCTCTTGCCTGAGGCAACTCCCACACGGAGGCCGCAGAAGGTTAAGCCCGAGTGCCTCCCGAAGGATGCACCGAAGTGTGAAAGCAAGTAAGAGACTCTAGATGATTCTTACCTGGTCTGAAAGATGCCTTGAGATCTGAAGCGTCTTCAGGCCTGACGTCCCTGAAGATAAGTGAAATGGGGAGAACTTGATCACCTCCATGCAAGGGAGGGCGTGAATATCACTTCTGGGAACTTGGACAGCATTTCTGTCCAAGAAGCTTGCACCCTGGTGGGGCTGGGAAAAGCATTTCTAGAATCCTCCATCCATTTTCACTGCTTATAACAGAGCAGGTGGGCCTCAGGGTTAGTGACGAGCCCCTTCCCACCTCCCCCATCCCCAGCTACCCTACAGCAATCTCTCTGGCCGGGCCTCTGATACAGGAGCGCCTCGTCCATTCTCCAGCTTCCTGGTCAGCTGTTTAACTGTAGGCCAAGAGTTTCTCTGCCCACCACAACCATCTAGATGAGTTTCACTAGCCAGGAACCTGAACACACCTTCCATGGGCCTCCCTATGGCCCCAGCTCCATTGACCCCATAGAAAGGGAAAGACAAAGGGCTGTGAGGTGGCACCTAGCCAAGAAGTGGGCAGCGGGCAGAGGAGGGGAGCCTCCTACCTTTATCTCCTATGCTGTCCTCACTGACCGCCGACTGAGTCCCTTCTCTGGGTCTGGCCTCACAGGTTCCCCCCTAATGTGAGAATGGGGTGGTTCTGGCCCTGAGCTTGCAGTCTAAAGAGACAGAAAGGCTTTCCAATTACAGACGAAGATGTTTGCACACACACACACAACCTAAACACATCTGAGAAGAAGGACCTAAGTCCATTTACTTCATACGCATGTCTCTTTGGAGAAGGCAGAAGACTGGGCTGGACTCCAGCTAAAGGGCAGGCAAAGGACTAGAAAAGGGATTTTTCTTTTGAAAGGAGAGGTAACAGAGTCGAGTTAGGAATGTCCAAGCAAGTTTACATCATAAAAACCGAGTGAGGTAACTGCCGTATTTAGGCCATCGCACGTTGGAACAGTGACCTGTCCAACCCAAGATCTATTTGATAGCGTACCAAGGAGGCAGAGCGGTACCCACGAAAAATAATCAACACATTTTAATGATCATATCCCAAAGAATCTCCATTTTCTGACAGTTTCCTTTCCAAATCCCACATTACACCAGTTCCCAAAAGACCATTAGACCACCCCCTTCGTCTACCTCCCCCAGTGTAGCCTCGGCCAAGGATATGAGCCCCGGCTCACCCCTGGTCCAAAGGACATCAACCCAGGAAAGTGGCTCGTCCACATAGCAGCCAAAAGCCAGAGCACGCTGCTGGTTTGTAAGGACACAGAAGGGCAGCAAGTCTAACTCCTTGGCCAGCAGCTGAAGAGCCGGGACATCAGGGCTTTCTGGGGCAGTGGCTTTCTGCTACAGTGACTCTTGAGCTTTCATAGTTGATGAATTACTTCAGCATAATGGAAGATTCCCCCAAACTACCTATCCCATTCCATCCCACTCAGCTTTAGGGAGAGTTAAAGAAAAACTAAAGCCTCCATTCACATGAATGGAAACTTAGAAAATACAGTATTAAGAGTATATCGGAACTAGAAGATATTAAAGTCTCTCTCTAATAGTTTATGGTATAGAAAGCTGAGGCCCAGAGAAATTAAGTGACTTGCTCAAGGTCATGCAGTCATTTAAAGACAGCTGGGACCAGAATATAAGTCCCTTGGCTATTAGGCTGATGCTTTTCTACTAACCATTGCCTTGCAGAGGGACAGTGCTTCAAAGACCATGAATGAAGGTGGTAACTAGAGACACGATCTTATGTAAATGCCAACACTACCTGGGCACAGCCCAGGAAGCCACCTGACTGTACAAATATGAACCATACTTTGGGAACCACCATTCCCTGGGAAGCACCGGCCATGGGCCGCCAAACCTATCAAAAATAAGCAAACAAACCTATCAAAAATAAGCAAACAAAGTCAAATGCTTTCTTCTCAACAAAGAGAGGACTAAAATATTTCAAAGCATATCTTTTCTAGTCCTTCTGACCCTTACTACAACCTCTGACAGTACTGGGTCAAGTTAACTAAATCCCTGATTCACAGAGAAGAGTGCAGGCAAGAGAATGACTTATCCAGGGTCACACGGCAGGACTGTGATCGCAATCCAGGGCTTAGACAGCCTGTCCTGAGGAGTTTTCCTCCATGTCATGTTGCATTACTCTGAGGCTTGCTTATATTTTTAATACCTGGATGTCAAGGGAGGTGACTAAGGGTGAGGAAGTGTTCTCTTCAGAAGCAGCCTGAGCCAGGACCTCCAGAAGCAAACTACTATTTCTCCCTCATCCATTTTCATAGCTAGTGTCAAGCTCAGGACTAACCGCATAGAATCCTGTTCAAAAGACCAGTTGTTCTCAATGACAGCTGAACACTTTACAGTCACAGACAGGAGTATAAGAAGGCCAATAAGTAAAGTGAAATTCGGAAAAACAAAGTATTCGAACAGAAATTAAAGTGGACAGTTAATGTTGATCCGTGACGAACAGAAGTCGGCTCACGGATATGCTGCAGACTTTACCATTTTCAAACTGACTCCTACAGTTCATGATCACGTCACTTATTTGTTAGAATATAGGCAGGGAAAGTGTATGTTGAAATATGTACCTAGATTTTTTTTTTTTAATTTTGCAGAGGTAGTGGTTGAAATTGAGCTAAACTTATAGATTGAGGTTATTGATGAATTCTAGTGGTCCAGACTCCCTCACTTCACCTACCAGGTACCTACAAGGCAGAAAGATCCCAACGCTGAGATCTTAGATTACTAAGGCAATATTACTTTCTCTTCTAGTTGGCATGGTAACCATGACAAATAGGAACCTGAAAGACTAATTTTCCCTACTTTCCTTATGAAATCTCATTATTTGCAAAGCTTTAAAACAACTGGATGAAGGAAAAATATTGTTATGACCCGTGACCCTTGGAACTCAAATAGCATCATGAAGAGTATCATTAGAACTAAGAGAAAGAGGCTATGAGCAAAAGACAGTTTTAAAGGGGTTTCTTCTGAGTCTTGTTTTCTATTCAGAATGTTCTGTTTTTCACATCGAGTGTGGGAATGACATTTGCATTAGCAGGTTACTTACCTACGCTAGATGCTGTCACTCTAACCAGTGCGAGGCACTGACCCAAGTCCTGGGGGGCTCCTTGGACCAATAGACTATTTTACAAACCTGGGAGGGGGGAGGGATGGTATATTTTTGATAATCAGACATTCCAATGTAATGTTTTCCTTAGCGGTCACCCCCCCCACCACCCCATAAATGTTATCGTGAAAAACATCAAGTATGTTTTCTATTTTCGTATAATAAATGGGCTTTGCTTACAACATCACAATGGCAAAGAAGAAATACTGTACAAAACTGCAGGAAGATAAGTGAAAACTTTCTATGGAAAAAAAAAATCTTGAGTTTCCTGTCGTCTTTTGAAACCGTAGTGCATATGTTAAAATGTATATCATTTACAGTACTGAGTCATGTGCCACTGCTGTACCTGATGTATCCAATCTGGATTAAACAAACTATGTGCCACAAACCCTAAAATGTCTATGAATGTTTATTTTAATACCAATTTTCCTGCTTTACACTAGAAAGTAAGAGTGATCTGAACAGAGAGGCTTTCAGTCTTGCTAGAGAAAATGTCCGGTCCTCAGAAGAGTGCGTACAGGCTAATCTTCCCCTCCCGGCCCTCCCTCAATGCCAGCAACTGCTCGGTGACATCCCTGATGGTTCCGCCTGCCTGCCTGCTTTAGTCACTGATGTTCGCTAACAGGGAAAGCACCTGACTGCATTTGTCAACAGCTCTATTTTGAGGCTCAGCCCCTGTATTATTAAAAGAAAATCTCCCTTCTTTATCAGTACTGGTTCTGCTGAGAATATATTGACTCCTTCATCTAAACCATGGCCCCAAACTAAAAACTCAAAATTATATACTGTATAGGGTATAGCACAAAGCTTGGGAATCAGATGATGGAGGCTCAAGTTTAAGTTCTATCACTTACTTATATGACCTTGGTATCATTAGTTTTTCTCTTGGCTTCAGATTCCTCATCTTAAAAATTGCAGCAATTGGATTAGATTATCTTGAAGATACGCTGTAACCTTAATAGCTCTGACTTAGGTAGTGAGAGCAACAGGCATTTTCATGTCACCATATGTGGCAACGACCATGGGAATTCTTTTAGTTTTCTACAACCACCAGATCCCAATTAATGAAACCACAGAAATAGAACATTAAGGCCAATGCACGATGCCCGAAGCCCTAGAAGTTGGCTGTGAACTAAATGCATTTCAATCACTGATGCTCGTATCCTTATTACCCACTAGGTGTCACTACAGATCCATAGCACAAATGTCTTGGCGAAAAATAACTGGAAACCAGATGTGCTTTGAGCAATATTTGCTCTTTTTCATTAAAAAACACAAAATGTTAACTGGGACATATGTGCTTCTTCACAGAGGCACAAAACAATAAACATGCCCTGCCAAAACAAGAGAATAACCTTGTGGTGATATTCTAATGCCAGCTATGACTATCAAAAAAATTACTTTTTAAGATTAACATAGTTTATTTACATGTAGGGAAGGGGAAAAACTCTAAAACTTCAAACTACTCCCTTGTCTCATATGAGCTGATCCATGAGTATTATATTTAATATTCAGGGGCTGAAGTTTACTTTTAAACCACATGTTTTTAAAAGGTTGGTAAACATTACTGCAATCCTTAAGCTACTTTAGAAAATATTAAATTACCCAAAATCATAATTCGTATTCTAGTTTTAAGTCAAAATTATCCAAAGCAGCAGGTTTCCCAAAGATTTCTCTGCATGCTACTACCACTAGCCTATTAAGTTCAACTTGAACAATTGTCGTGAAGTATATAGTGATTTAGTATTTTAGAATTCAGACATTTAACCCACTCACACTAGCCATTACCTGAACTTATAAAGACACTTTGTATTCATAAAATAGCCTCTTCTATAGCCAGAAAGTTTTTCCTCTTATTAGGAATATAGTAATTAAATCTTAGAACTACTGCAAGAGACCCTAAAAACTCTTCTAGCGCAGCTCCCTCGTTTTGTTGATGAGAACGCTGCATCTTTAGAAGTGAAGTGGCTGGAACAAGGCAAAGAGGAAGCAGCCGTCTCCACCAGGGCAGATGCTCTTTCCACTGCAGCACAGAGCACTCTCGCGCGCATTTACCCAAAACCCCTCTGGGGTCCTTAACAGATTATAGGGACGTGCCACCTAGACTGACAACGCCAACAGAGAAGTCTCTTCCACACAAAGGCGGTCACACACAAAGAGCAGCAGATTCCTCTCACCGCCACCACTGTACCTGCATCCCTTATTCAGGAAAATAACAGCTGAAATTTTCCTAGCAAATGCTTACGGAAAAATGAAGCAATGAGTATTTTCATGTTATGCATATGCTCACCTCAAGCTTATTTTTCTATTAAAAAAAAAAAAAGCAAACATAAAATATGACAAACCTAAAGAGAGAATCCAATTAATTTCAAGACTAATGGGTAACCTCATTTCTAATTAAGATGCAGCAGTATCCTAATTAAAATCTCCTAGCAATGACAAACTGTGAACTTGGCTACATTGTGGGGGAAAGGGGAGAAAAAGAGGTATATTCAATTATACAGAAATGACAGGATTTTATTTAAATGTGTAATTAAAGTCTCTACTTCTTAGTAACACACTGGACCTAATTATGGATTTGCTATTTAGTGTTCATTCATTCTCATTTGGCAATACATGTACAGTACTGGTACGTAAAGCCTACTGTTGCCCAAACCAAATGACAGGAATCCAAGTTAAACTGAAGTTTAGGACTGTTATGTGACTGTTAGACAGTAAATGACAATGGCTGTGAATGCTTGCTGACAGCCCTGAGGGAAAATGATTATACCTAGACAAATATGTACACAGGAAAGAACTTTCCTTTTAAAAAGTGTATATATATCTCCATACTTAAGAGGTCCTCTCACCACAAGTACAGCTCACAGAAAGGTTTGGGAAGCAAATGTGTAATCATAAAAGGACTGCCACAGAGAAGAAGGAATGTGTAACTTCCAATTATATTTTTCTAAATCATAATTTATAGATGTACCATCTCAGGAAAATGACTGTTTCCTTTGGATCCTAGCATTAGAGGTAAAAACGGGGAAAAATTTCTAGAAGACACAAGATTAGGACACATCGTGGCAACAGTTTGAACAGAATGAGTTCCAGCTTCCAGCAGTGTAGGGCAGTTAACCATAGATGGACCCGGGTGTGGGGGTGTCTATGAACCCCTTGAAATTACGTACACAATTCTTGTTTATAGAATGAGAAATTTTCTGAGACTATCTATAGCTTTCATCAGATTCATAAAAGGATCTAAAATCTAATAGGTTATGAGTTGCTTCTCTTTCTGAGAAACAAAAATAAGACAGCCACCAATGATCCTTGGCTATCTAATGTACTATGAAAGTGTGGGCAGCTTTCATAATCTTAAAGACAAAAAACACTCAAAAGATGAATAATGTCAACACTTTTGGCTAAGTTTGTATTTTTCCTGGTAACAAATAGTTTTACTGAAAACAAAGAGTGTCAGATCGAGTACCTTTGGCAAAGTCTGAAGCAATGTTTACTTCTCCTTGTCTAAACCTAAAAGGGGATTTTTCTGACCTACCAGATTACAAATTCCTACAGGAACATTACCTCTATGGAAATGCAGCCCAAGCCTTTGGTAAAGAACTCCCCAGCATAAACTAACGTTTTTCAAATCGCAACTGTTTTTATTTTTTAAAGTAAGCAGTGGTATAAGTCTTTTCAAACGTTTCTTTTTGGAATGGCTTATAGAAAATGGCACCCTGGGACCTTTAGCTCTATGTCCCCCAAAATTCATCAAGAATCTGATTGATAAAGTTTCTTTAAAAAAGGTAATATACCTGACATAAATCAAAGGTCAAAACAATCTGAAAAAGAGGTGGATCCCAGCAAGAAGCCTTAACACTTCAAGTTCCTCAAAAATGCCACTATATGCCATTCTACTATAGGTCGAGGGGGATGGCTATCCAAAGGTATCGCTCATTGATACTTCTGGACGGTCTGAAGTGTGACCTCTAGTCACTGGTTACCACGCATCATTTCCTGTAGATAAATGGTATTCATGTGATAGGCCACCATCCAACTTGGATGCCTCTGAGCATTCCAGTAATATGACTGAGAAGCAGCAGCATAGTATTCCTGCCAGGCCCTGTAGTAAGCTCTCCAGTACTCCTCATAATCCTGATAGGTACCAGGAAAACTGAGGTGTGTTTCCCTGTGGTGGTCGTACCAACCATCTTCCTGAGGTTCCATCTGCCATCGATAAGAGGACCGCCTAGGAAGGGTTCTCCGGCTCTGCTTGGCTCTCTGGTTCGCCCCCTCTTTATGCCTTGCCTTTACTTGGATGTCAGGTGATTCTCGATACTCCACGTTCGGAGTGTCATTGCCATTCAGAGGTGGTTCCACAGGGGTGTCGCCGTCCACAGGGGTAGATTCCGAGTCTTTCAGCTGGGTATCAGAAGAGCCTTCCACATATGACTTATTTCCTTTGCTCTGGGAAGAAGTCCTTGAGCTGTAAGAATCGCTGTCACTCTCCGAGTCTCCAGACTGGCTACTACTGGCCAATACCTGTGCTCTGTCTTCAGTAATTCGATCCCTCACAAAACCGTTCTGAGGGTGCACAGTCTGACCCCCAGGGCCTGTGTAGTGCCTGATGATTTCCACAGGTTTCTCTAACCCCTCTTTAACATAGTGTTCATAGTCCTCTACCAGTTCTGCCAAAGTCAAAGTGCACGGCAGATGGATCTTAAAGGAAGACAGACAGGGAATTTTGGGGAGAGACACAGGTAATTCTTCTTTGCCCTGGTGCTGACTGTTGTTAGAGTTTTCAACAGGGGTCTGAACAGAAGTCTTCGTTTGCTCTTCCAGCTGTGTGGCACAGCCCAGTGCTTTGGGCGACACTGCCTTTTCTACAATTCCACACTCTGAGTGGCTTTTCACAGGCAGCTTTTGTTTGGTATTACTTTTTGATTTGACTGATAGCGCAGACACAGAAGTATTTCGAGATGAAGCCAAGTGGTTACTGTGAGCTTTCTGACTTTGGGAGGGTCTCTCTATTTTCTGAATTTGTTTTTTTAGGGGCTTGGCAGGTATGCTCACTAAGCCGTGCGTATGCACGGCAGCTCGACCCTCCACAGCCCAGTCAGAACATTCTTCCATCAGACCAGGAGGAATGGGATCTACAGAGAGGGAATAAAACAATATTAAAGTTCTCAAGCTACCCGAGACCAGCATTTTATAAATAATTTCATAAAATAAATATTTTGTAAATCAAGACATAAGCTTGGAGCAAGTTAAAGAAATTTGCAGAAAGATTGTAAAATGAGCTATTACAAAGGCAGAACTATTAGAATCCACAAGACTCCCAAACCTGTGTTTAATCTAACTTTGTAAAAATCACTAAAAGAGTTACAACATAAATTGGTAAAAAATTGTTATATTTATTCAATCACCATGTATCTCATATTCTAGATCATGTATACACTATAAGTATACGTTTATGAATATGTATATGTATACATATATATATATATACACATGTACATATATAGACATATATGGTAATGTGCGTATATTAACATATATAGTAAATAAACCACATTTCCATACAAGTTTTTTAGGGTTTTTTAGTTTTCAAGACGTCATTAATAGTTTCAAATACACACTGTTTCCAAGATGGCATTTTAAAAGAGCTGCTTGACAAATGATTCATTAAAATCAAAAGAAAATACTTCAAAAATTGCAAAATAGTGTTCAAATTAAAGATACTATGCCTTCTCCCCATCGTGACAAAAGGAAAATACGGCAAGAATTACTTTCACGGTGACAAAACAGGTAAAATACCCCCCTTTTAAAAAGAATAAAATCAAACTGCAAGGCTACAAACTAAAAAATGGAGCTAACACCGTAGAAAACAATTTTTCATTTTTCATGTGCCAAAGTTAGCTTGCAATCTTCTCCCTGCTACTTATTAGCTCCAAGAGCTTAAGGCAAATTATTTAACCTCTCCAGGCCTCAATATACTCATCTACAAAATGTAGATAATAATAGCATATACTTCATAGGACTGTAGTGAGAATTAAATGAGTTAACATACAGAAAGACCATGGAATAGTACCTGACACATAATATGCAGTCTGTGTTAGCAATTATTTTTATTAGGCCTTTATCATTACCATTATTATTCTGATAGCAAAATGAAACACATAAAATATACCTGGTAAAGGCAGAAGGTTGACATTACATTTCTGGGCAATTTTTATCATCATATTTTCTTCTTCTCCCCGACAACAGTAGGTCACTGTCAGTCCCAAAGTACCTAAAGCACAGAGGAAATGTTAAGTAGTAAATCATTTTCACATAAACAAAATTCCAAGTCTACCTGTCACATTACTGATTCCTCTACTTAAAGAAAGCACTCAAACTTTTCTTTTTACCAAAACGACCAGCTCTGCCAATCCGATGCATATATGTCTCCCAATCCAATGGTACATCCAGATTCACAACCAGATTCACCTTCTCAGCATCAATCCCACGGGAAGTCTTAAATTAAAATAAAAAAAAAAAGAGAGAAATTGTCTGTATTAACTGCAGCATGGTTATACATGTACACTCTCTTGTTCTAGTATAACCAAGAACCAGATTAAAAACAGGAGGGTGTTTAGGAGGAAGGGGGATATTTTAGGAGCAAAGGAAAAGAGAATTCATTTCTAATGACTAATTTTAAGACTACAGATGAAATATGAAAGACATTTTTATGAAAGCATATTCCCTAGCACTGGAAAGACAATTATCTTCTGGTATTCTTGTGAGATACACCCCATAAAGCAACAGATGAAATCTGTACATCTGATAACAGAACATATGTTAAGAGCATTAGTCACCCAAACTGAAGGGCAATTTACCAAATCTGTGGAAATGAGGACTCTGCAATGAAACTGCTTTAGTTTAGCCATGGCATCAAGACGCTGATTCTGATTCATGTTGCCTAAAAAAGCCAGAAAAGAAAGTCATATAAAAACAAGCTAATACACATTTATCAAAAAGCAGAAATCATAACTCCCAGTCTTAACACTTTAAAAATATGCCAAAGTTAATACTGTTCTTATATGCAAATCTACGTTAAGACCTAGAGTCAGAACCTTTTAAAACAGGGTTAGGCAATCAACTTGAAATTAGTTAGGCAATCCACTAGAAATTCAAAAATCAATTTTAAATAGTGACTAGGCTATGCCTGCAAATATAACTATCTGCAAAGTTACATATGAAGTATAACAACAACCAGGTCTACATGATTTGCAACATACTATTCACAAGGCACTAAATTAACCACCCCGAGCCATCCCCCAGGACCCTCCCCTTTCTAGAACACCACCTCAGGTGTTATGTCAAGAAGCAAAATATTTGCCTATTAAAAAGACAAAAATAAACTTTGTTTTATAAAATTATTAAGTTCTCGTTTTCTAATTATTATATACCAAGTTACTTCTTAAAAAACAGGAATATTGACATATCGAATCCCAATGAAAAATAAAACTGAAATTTCCTCTGAAACTCAGCATAACCTCACTCACAAGACAACTCATAAAGCGATACTTCTTCCTCTTGACTTGGGTGAGGCCTCAAGTTAGAATACTCAACAAAGATTAAAGAGATGAATTTACCTGAAATGCACTCTGCAGGAAAGCCTTTAGAAGAAAGGATGTCAGCCAGATGTTGTGCTCTATAAAAAACATAAAGGGTTATAATTTCACAAATATTGCTCCGTACCTATTCTTCTATTTCACAAGTTCCCCAAATGACCCTTTAAGGTACATTACCTGCTGTGCAAATTAGAAAAGACTAAGGCTTGATTAAACGGAATTCTGCTGAACAGTTCCTGTAAATGCTGAGCCTTTTCCTCAAAAATCTTATGGGCCAAAGGGTACGAACTGACAACTTTGTAATACTGCTTCAAACCTACAAAGAAGTTGAGAGTCTTCTGTTAATAGCAAATATAAAAGTGATAGGCAACTAGGCCAGGGAAAGCTCCAGAATATCATGAACAAACCAGTAATGTTAAGTATCCAATATCTGTACACACCTATGAGACTCGGGTCACTGGAATTTAGTCTTACAAAAGTGGGATCTCTCATGTACTTTGTCAAAGCATTAGCCAAAAATTCAGGGTAAGTTGCTGATACTGCCAACATCTGTTTACTGGCAGGCAAGGAAGAATAAATCCAACTGCAAAAAAAAAGAAAAACACATGCCATGGAGACTAATCAGACAGTAGTCATTACCTTGAAGAGCTAAAGACAGATACTTTGGGCACCATTTTAATATTCAAAGTTAGTTATTTGTCTTACTTTATTTGCTCCTGGAAGCTGCCTTCTTCTAATAGCTTATCTGCTTCATCCAGAATAAAGAGACGTATACTGCCTGGGTTCAAGTAGTCAAGTTCTATCAGTTGTTTAATTCTGCCTAAATTTTTTAAAAAATTGAAATATTTATGATGCACCAAATTTATGCACGTCTCAGCCAATGTTGTCACTCTACTTAAAGGTTGTACCGCTGACTTTCCTGACCCAGCCCTCATTGTGCATTCATGCACTAAACCACAAATTCAAAATCTTGAGTTCTGATCTTGCCTAAATCCATTATTCTCCCTCATATTTCATAACCAATAAGTATGGAAAATAAACACTACTCCTATCAAAAGACCTGAATGCTAAGGCACTGGATGCTAGATTAATTCCGAGTGATTCATAACTGATTAATAAAGCAGCAAAGAACAATCTCAATCCATGGCTTAGATTGGCTTCCTGAAAGTCATCTGCTTCATCCTCTTCTCAGAAACCTATCTCATACACATTCTTAAACATCTTTAGAAAAAGAGCGTTCACAAATGCTATTGGTAATCCAGTCATATGTCTCTCACTAGTCGAAGGCTCTTCATTTCTAATCCTCAAAATAATTATTATAGTTATTCAAAGATTCTTATATTATTGTTACACTAAAAGTGTTCAGTTCCTAAAAGCCCCAGTTATAAACAAGCATTTGCTATCTTACCAGGAGATCCAACGGCAATATGACACTTTTTAAGTCTGGTTTTGTCTTGTGATAATGGAGTCCCTCCAATAAAAACATGACACTCTAAGCCTTCCATTTTTATTCCAATGGCTGTAATAACAGAATGTATCTGTACAGCAATTTCTCTTGTAGGAGCCAAGATCAAAATCTAAGGAAATGTAAAATATACCTTTGAGTCAGTGGAATAAATACATGTGACTGGCACATCCATTATACAATAAACTATTTTTCCTTTAAATTATCACTTTAAATGAGGTTTTATGGACAAGGGAAACTATTCATGTATTCATTCAACAAACATTAAATAAGAACATAGGTAACACATGAGTTTCTGTGGAGTCAACAGTTAACAGTACAATGTCCTTGCTCTCATGGCACTTTTCTTTCTTGAATGATAAGAAGACATACAATAAACAAGCATATACAAATAATGGCAGGTAATGAAAAGTGCTATGAAGAAAAATCAAACAGGAAAAAGAGAAAGAAGCAACAAAAAGAGTCATTTAAATGGGGTGATCAAGGAAGGCCCCTCTGAGGAGGTAACAGTTGAGCAGACATCCAAATGTACATGACAGAGTAGAGCGCGCTATGTGACGCCTAGGAAGTGCTTTCAGGAAGCAGGAGCAGCAAATGCAAGGGGCTTAGGAGAGCAGTGTTCTTGGTGTGTTTGAGGAACAGCAAGGAGGCCCGGGTGGCTGGACAGAATTTCGGGGAAAGTAAAGATCAAAGATCTAGCTCCAGGGGCTAGGTCATGGAAGGCCTTGGGCATCACAATGAGAACATTACAAAAAACTGTTGACAGAGAAGGTGAAACTATGTGGTCTCAACTATGAAAAGAAAAAACTGCTTAAAACTTGTTTTCTGGCACTTCTTTATTTTTCCGAATTTTCCCAGTTTTCAAAAATGAATACGTATTACTTTGATAAGAAAAGATCTTATATTAAAAAATGCCAGTTTTATTTATGAAACTTATTCAGGGGGTTGGCATTTCACCTGTTGCCAAATTTTCAGAAGCCAAAATCTCAAATATATCTCAATGCACAAGTAGAATACCCCAAGTCTTTGGGAAATAGAAGGATTCCCTATGGCAGCGGTTCCCAACCTTTTTGGCACCAGGGACGGGTGCTCCATGAGAATCTAATGCTTGATGATATGAGGTGGAGCTGAGGTGGTGATGGGAGCAGCTGCAAATACAGATGAAGTTTCACTCACTAGCCTGCTGCTCACCTCCTACTGTGCAGCCCAGTTCCTAACAAGCCATGGACTGGTACCAGTCCGTGGTCCAGGGGTTGGGGACCCCTATCCTATGGCATCTGGATTAAAAACCACTGACGAAGAAACAGCATCAGATATACATGACTGAGAACCTGAAATACAGTCTGTCGTAATTACTGAACCACAAAGTAAGACTCTGAGGATCATATCGGATTCATCTTTGTATACCCAATGCCTGAAATAATGTTTATACCTAATATGGGCTCAACATATCTTTGTTGAAGAAATGATCCCCTAACCCAAATCTCCTGTTAATTTGAGTAAGGCCATCTTAGATCTACTTTATGAGATCTAAGTGCTTCTAGGTACTCTCGATGAGAACCCAGAAGCCAGGAGGTCAATGATACACTCAGAGAGCTATAAGAACCACCTGAAGTTACCAGCAACAGCCAGAGCACCAGAGCACCACACTACCACACTACCACGAATCAGGCCAAATGCTAAATCTCACCAAAGTCTGATTGGTAAGTAAAAAAGAATATCTGTATTCTCAAATAATGACAAAACTGACACACACAGGACAGACATTCTATTCAAGATGCATTAATAATAGAAAAACTCCAGACTTCTAACACTAACAATGCATCCCTGGTCACCATCCAGGCAATCACCACTCAATGTGTACTTTTATACTTTTCATATAGCTTAACTTAATCATTCATCAAATGCTTGTCTACCTCTGAGGAGCTACTAGTATTTCATCAGGGTGTGCGAAAATTCACATAACACCCCCTCCTCTCGGTCCTCGGACCTTAACTCACCTGGGTACTTAAGTTTTCAAGAATGAGAGAGTCCAAAGCAATGGTGGAGAATACGCAGGTTTTCCCAGTGCCAGACTTAGCTTGCACAATTAAATCTGAAAAGAAAAAATATACATATCACTAGCCAGTACTGACTGAAGACGCTTGGGTACCAGATATGAATCACAGAGCTAGAAGGGTCTCCAGAAATCACCTAGTTGACACCTTCGTTTTTAGTTAACTCTCAAAAACACATGGCCATATCCAGGAACGTGCCTCTTCCCTGAACCTCTACCGCTTATATTCTCAAACTCGGAACCACTTATCTGTGTGGAAAGAGCCTTAACTATCTTCAAACTCAATACTGCGCCTCTGTTTTACAAAAAGAGGAAAGTGAGGCTCGAATGCGTGCAGTGCCTCGCCGCAGGCAGAGCCCCGCACCGGCGGCCGTACTGGGGCTCTTCCCGGGCCACGCCGCCGCCGCTCCTCGGCACCCCGCCTCGGCTTCTCCATAGCCCCGGCCCTCACCGAGCCCGCAGCGCCCCAGCGGGATGGCCTTGAGCTGCACCGGCGAGGGCCGCTCGAAGCCGGCCGCCCGTAGCCCCTCCAGCACCGGCCGGGACAGCAGCAGCGACTCGAAGTCCGCAGGCTCGGCCAGCAGCACGTCCCCCGTGCGGGTCCGCGGGCCGCTGACGTCGTGAGCCGTCCGCAGGCTCCGCGCCGGCCCGGGGGTGGGCTCCGGGGCCGAGACCTGTGCGGCAACATGCTCCAAGTGCGTAGCAGTCTCCACGGTCCCCAGAGCTACTGGGGCTTCAAACTCCGCCGCCATGGTAGCCGCGCAGCTAGATCTCGCGGTACTTGAGGCGGGGCGGGAGCCTGAGAACGAGAAGAGGAAAAACTTTATTAGCACCCTTCTCGCGAAGACACTGACACGCTTGGTGGGGAGGGACGGAAGTCGGAGGCTTAGAAAGAAGGGGAAACAGCTAGAATAACAAAAACCTGTGGCCTGCGCAAGGCGGGCGTGTAGAGGAAGTAAGGGAAAGCGGAGGCTACCGGTGTGTCGCCGCCTGCGGCCTGCAGAGGGCGCCGCGCGCTCACGGTGGGGGCGCCGCCCCGCCTCCTGGCTCTCTGTGGGTGGGTCCGTCCAGCCTTGCGTCCCGCGTCGCCGACTTCACAAAGCTGTCATTGTGATGCGCGGAGCGCGTCACACTACCGACCGTCGTGCCTCGGCTCCGGAATTACCTCCCCTAACCCTCCCTTGACCCGCCCCAACTCTCTGCCCGCTCTGTACACACACAGAGAGCCCCTGGAGTTTAGGCTAGACAGAATTGACCGAGTGGTCAGGTGTATGCCTGCGGTACAGCTTGATTCATCTCTGCGTCCCCAGCCCCTAGCATAGTACCTGGCACGCGGTGAGTTCTAATAAAAGTAAACTGAATCAGAACCAAGAACAGGACTGACAACTTTCAAGTTCGTATCTCCACCTCAAACCTCTCTCTAAACTCTAGGCTTGTTCGTCTATCCGCCTTCTCAACATTTCCACTTAGATGTCTAATAGGTATCTCAAATTGAACATGTCTTCTATCTGTTGCCCCTATCCCTCCCTCTCCGCCCTACCTCGCCTCCTCCCATCTCGTGGGTGGCAGCTAGCAGTCTTTACCACTTTTTCTTTCTTTAGGGCTCTGCTTAAATATCTTTTCAAAGACGCTTTCCTGAACACCCTAAGATAGCTCCCCATCCTGTCCACTCCCCCGCCCTTCTCATCATTCTCTATTACCTTGTTCTGCTTTATTTTTCTTCCTGGTACTTATCACTGTCTGAAATTATATGTGTTTTATTGTTTGCCTCCCCCACTCAATGCGGACAGGGACCTATTCCATCTTGCCTGTTGTATCCCTAATGGGAAAAATCAGAATCTGACACATAGTTCTCAATATTGAATAAATGAGCTCCTATAACAAAGTTTTAGTCATAATTCCAAATGTAAGTATTTCTGCAACCTAATTTTATTCACAGTTCCAACTTAGATATTCTGCATCTGACCCCAACTTTTTCCTTTGTCCTTAGATCACAATCCTGATCATTATCTTCACTCCTGTGCATGTTGAGTGCACACGCACACGCACACACAGTGATGATCCAGATTCCAAACCATGTAGGAGGGACTTTGGATGATAATCTCATTGAAAAGGAGTCCTAGAGATGCATTTTGCTTAAAAATTTAGAAAACATTGAGAAAACATCAACAATCCCCATGAAAGAATGGAACTATTGGGAGTGGGCACTAAAGGTCCCAGGCTTCCTCTGAGTATCCCACCTCCTTTATCCACCTAATCCCCAAATCTCAAACCTGGGAATTATTCTTGACCCCACCTTCTACTATCCTTCTCCACTTTCTAACAATTCTCTAAGTGCAGGTAATTTCTACAAATATTTTATCCATTTCTCTTCTCCTGTCTCCATAGCATCTGTCCTATTGTAGGCCCCTTCACCATCCTAACTATTGCAACAACCTCTTGAATGGTCTCCCTGTCCAGTTTCTTCCTGGCCATCCACCCCACAGGTGCTGGAATAATTTTTCTCAGGTTATTTAGGTTCAACTTCAGATCCTGCTCCTTTTGACAACCATTTTATTTCTCGTGTCAGACTCCCATTTCACACTATAAATAATTCCAGTCTAGCTCTTACCGTGTTCTATTTACTTGCTTACGTGTCCATCCCTCACACTAAATAAACTATGAGCTTCTCAAAGAAGGTAATTTTGTCACTCCAGGCTCTCCAGCCCAGCACCAGGCCTTTGGTGGACCTAATAAACATTGAATGGCTGACACTTTCTTGCTCAAAAGTCCCTGCTGGGTCTCTGTGTGCACAGGAGTGGTTCTGTAGAAAGCACACCCATCACTATTGAAGAACCAGTTCTCCTACCAAAAGAGACAAAAAGGCTAGTTTTCAGAAAGAAAAAAAAAAATTTATCATTTTAACAGCATTCTGTTATTGCATTTGTTAGTTATGATGTTTTATGGACACAGATATTACGGTAATGTTACTGAGAATAAATTAAATGCTGTAGCTAAAAACAAATCAATAAAATGATTTCCTCAGTAGTTAAAAATTGCAATAATCCTGTCAACCATAATTTTTGGTGCCGTAAAGATAAAACACAAAGGTAAGAGACCATTTAATAACTAGTTAAGGTGTGAGAGTTACATGCACAGAAACCAGTTGGACTGTTGTCTGCCTTCCAGCCTCCCCCAGGATAAAATCACAATGGGACCTCAGCCCCTTTATGATGTTCTGACTGCCTGGAAGGCCTTTCCTCACCTCCTGTGAGCTAGAGTGGGGAGCAATCCTATGAGCTGAAGAAGTGGGAGTAAGACTGAGACAGAATTGATGTTGAGGTTCCAACGGTCCCCATCCAATCATTTGCAGCGAAGCTTTCTACACCCAGAAGGAAGGAAAACCATATAAATAAAAGCCTGGACACAAGCTGGCCCACCCTGGGTGTGAGGATCTGGGAGAATGTGGAAAGACGGGAAGGTACTAAGTTTTTTATAGCCACTTTTCCTCATTTGGCCCTCAAAGCAACAAAGAGTAGGCAACATTCTTATTTGCATTCAATCCACAAACATCTCTCTATTCATTCAACAAAAATATTCTGAACACCTAACATGAGTCAGCCAAATGCTGGATAAACAAAAATGGGATAAAATAAACAGAGCTCTTGCCCTCACAGAGAAAGATACATGCAAACAGGTGGCACTGATCAAGAAGGAAATATGCAAGCAGCACAGGTGGTGTAAAGTCATATTGCAGTACTGACATTTTTCAGGGTCTTAGTTGCTCAAAGTATGGCTGCCATGTGGGGGGAGAGTAAGAACTGAGAAATTGAGGGGAAAAGCTTTTGGTAATAGCTTTCTTCTCTATGCTGTTCTCATCCCCACCCAAAATCAGTAGTTTAAAGCAGGGGTCCCCAAACCAGTCCATAGCCTGTTAAGGACTGAGTCATACAGAAGTAGGTGAATGGCAGGTGAGCGAGTGAAGCTTCATCTGTCTCTGCAGCCACTCTCCAGCACTAGCATCACCACCTCAGCTCCACCTCAGATCCTCAGGCATTAAATTCTCATAGGAGCACCGGTCCAGCCTGATGGAAGAATGTGACACAAAAAATGTTGGGAACTGTGGGTTTAAAGTATGCATGGAACTATGAGAAAAACTCTACGCACAGGTCCTACCTTCTCTGATGCCTGGAGTCTAGCACTTCTGTGGAGACAGCAGCATCAGGAGACAAAGCTGAAGTCTCATGAAGCCCTGGGGGCTGATTTTCTGAGCTGACCCTGAAGAATAGATAACGAGTTCACCAGGCAGTGGGGGTGGAAGGCGAGCTCACCAGGCAGTCATGTTAAGGAGATATTCTGGGCAAAGGGAACAGATCGTGCAAAGGCGTGGAAGCAAGAGAAACCATATTTTTAGGGAAGGCAGGACCTTCGGTGTGAACCAGGCAAGTATGACAGCAGTTACCAGGAAACGAGGCTGCGGAGGTATATCGATCCCACATTATGGAAGACCTTGTCTGCCACCATAAGGAATATGAAATGAGTGTGCTGTGCTCTCCCAAAGCAGGATAGGGTTATGTAGCAAAAAAGAGAAATACAGTTGGAAATGTAGAGTGGAGCTTGAATAATGGCAAAGGGGAGGAGTTTGGATTTTAATTTTCAGACCATGGAACGTTATGTAAGTTTGGGAACTATTTCATGGCAGGTAATTGCAAAACCTACTTTACACCTAACAGCTCCTGGGTCTTGTAGGTGTTGATACATTGCTTTCCGATTGTCAGTGCTCTCTGGATGCTGTTTATCCAGCAAACAGTGAGCAAGCACATGTTTCCAAGATCTCTTTTCCTCTTATATTTTTCAGAGCATCTGCTCAGTGGACTAGCACCATCAGTAAACTTAAGTGACGTTGAGCTCATCAAGTAACAATATCTGGGCTTCCAGACAGAATTGATTGTTTCATGACCCTGCTCAGTCCTAAGTGGCTCCCTCCCAACATGGAGAATAACGGTTTTTACATGTACTCCATAGCCTGTGGGGTGATTATATCTTCAGTATCTTTTCACGCAGGAATTAGGAGAGAAGGAGGCACAGCAAAGCCCTGGGACCCTGCGTTCTGCACGGCCACTTCTGGCCATGGAGATTTGCCTGGCTGGCTTTGGGAAAAGAACCCCAGGCCAGACCAGACACTCCTCTGCCCAAGGCCCGCATTGATTAATTGCCCCATTTAATACCACAGCCTCAGTCTTTAGGGAGAAAGGCTTCTCGTTTGCTCTTCTCCTTGTGAGAACGGGGACCAATTCATTCTTATCCAGGCAGCATAATAAATAACCTGCTCCCGTTGGCAGGGAGTTTATTAGAGACTGATGGGACATTTAACAATAACTGGGGCCTGTGATTTATTAGGTAGGGAGGCTTGTGGCGTCTCAGAAGACTGGGAATGTGGAATTTAATTGATAAAGCGGCTGTCAGCCGCAGTGAGATGCACTCAATAGAATATGCATTTGAGGGATCCTCTTTGGGGCTGTCAGGAAGGGTTTCTGCTAATCATATTCGGCTCCTGTGGATGATGGTGTCTGTTGGATATCTGGGAGAGACATAAATGGCAGGGAGGGGACTTCGAAGGGGGCCCGGGGAGGGGTGCACCTGTCAGTTGTCCAGC
The DNA here is from genome assembly GCA_028627145.1 of Eidolon dupreanum. Taxonomy (NCBI): domain Eukaryota; kingdom Metazoa; phylum Chordata; class Mammalia; order Chiroptera; family Pteropodidae; genus Eidolon; species Eidolon dupreanum. Next base: position 33,020,860 of record CM053517.1, on the reverse strand, counting down.
CTGATGGAAGAATGCGACACAAACGAGCAAAAGGAAAAAAAAGGATTTCTATCAGCCTAAGTGAGGGTTCTCCTTCAGGGGCCTTTGTCTCTCTTCTGTGAGCTGCTCAAGAGAGAAGAGGGGCTGAGCAACTCTTTCCTGAAAAAGGAGGGAAGTGAAAGAGTTAAATGGCTAGAAGAGAGATTTGTTCTGGAATTCTAAACTCCCTAAACTTTGAGATTTCTGTACCAGAGACATCCTGCCTTACTGTCCAGCTGCTGACACTCATATGTACAACACCCACACATACCCCACTTCCACATGCCTCCCTTGAACCCGATTCAGGTGGCAGCGTCTCCTGTCACTGCTGATTTCATGCCGAGAACGGAATCACAGAAACTCAGGTGGGTGGAGCCTCACCATTTTTTGTTGTCTCCCAGCTTCGCAGACCCCAGAATCCAGGCTGAGCACCTGGAGAGAAACGCTTGTGGTCTGGCGGGTACAGAGCACGCAGTTACCTCACCCCTTCTGCCCAGTTCCCTGACAATGAGGAAGATTTGTTTAATCTCTGAGAGCCATCAATGATGGCACAGATGATGGCACAGCTCTGTCCTCAGGCAGCCCTGAGCCTTTCCAAGGCAGCTCTACTCACATTTTCTATTCCCCACACCCCTCGGGCTGGTGCTTTGCCTTAAACAAGGCCATGTAAGGCAGAGAGGGGCTTTCTGAGGCCAGAGTCCGCTTCCCTCTTTGATCTTCACATCTATTCTTAGGTCCCAGGAGACTGGTCTGCCTCCCTGTTCCCTCTAGGGACAGAAAGGGAGGGGGATGCAATAGCCAGGAAAGAAAAAGTAATTGTCACTGTCTAATCTGAGTCTCAGTGGTGACACTGAGGGACCTCTGAGCAGAATGGATGCAGCAACTGGTTTGATTAAATCAAATTTTTCCCGCAACCTTGTTAAATTAAACTGACAGGCGGGGAGCAGATGAGGAAGGGCAGAGGGATCAAGCCTGTGGGGCCGGGCGGGGAGGGCAGGGGAGGCCCAGAGCCAGGTTGGTAGGAAGATCAGACAGCAGCAGCCTGCCCTTTCCCTATTTGCTGACTCTAGATAGGAGATGAGATTTATGGATGTGAGATGCTTAAGTACCTGTCTGAGCACAGGCTGTGAAACTGACACAGAAGCAGACTGCCGCCTCCCCATGGGCTCTGCGAATTCCCTTGGCAGTCAGGCTTCACGTCTGGAACAGTGCGCTTGACATTTCAAAGGGCCTTTACACACTTTACCTTCACAACAGGCAGGTAGCAGTGGGATTATTTGCCCCACTTTACAGTTAGGGAAATTGAGGCACAGGGAGATTACAGGGCCATCTTTAGTCGGGCAGCAGAGCCAGTCCAAGACCCCGGGTCTCCTGCTTGCCGGTCCTGGCCCACATCACCTCCAGGGTTATGCCATATGGCAGAACTGCCTAGATTAGTCCCTGGACTGCCATCTCCTCTCCGACCCACTGGAGAACTGTAAACCACACAGCATGCTTTGTGGCCCATCAGAAAAATGCCACTTCTCAACTGGCTTAGTGCAGTCCACCTGCAAAGCACAGGGCTAACTTCCAAAGGTCACGAGGCCATTCTAACGTACTCATGTCCCTCTCCCACATGCCCAGGCCCTTCCAAGTCATTGCCGCTCTACCTAATTACAACTCAGAGGAGGGGAGGGGGGGAAGGGATTGTTAGCAACACCAGCAAACAGCAATTGTAAAAGGATCACACCAATACCCTGCTGGCTTCCTCACCTGTCACCCAGTTCTTCACCTGCCAAAGCTAATTTTCCACTCACCAGTGGGTGAGAGCTCATTTCAGGGTGTCACACACACACACACACACACACTCACACACACACACAGATACACAGCACCATTGTGAATAATGCCTCACCCAGGATGCCCTCGTTCTCGCTTCGGAAGCACACCACGATTCCTGTACTGACACTTCTACCCCTTTCCAATCTCTTTTTCGGTAAGGGGGACACGGGGGTGGGGATGCTGGTAGAAATGGTGCCTGCCGATTGCCAGAGCACACGTTGGGCTCTGCCTCCTCCCAGGGCACCAGTTAATGGTCAGATCCTGGGACAGGGAACAAAGAACAGGAAAGGGTAGAAAGGAACAGACTTTCAATCACTGCCGCCATGAGGGACAAACGTGTTTGCTCGATGAGGACAAACTGTAAACACCGCTCACCAGGGGAGAACATGTATGTGCCACACCACACATGGCATCTCCAGGCTCTTTCCTGTGGTTATCACATAATTTCGAGCACCACTCTTGACCCAGAAAAGATAGCACACAGCAGACAGACAGATATGTGGAAGGTACTTAGACAAATATCACCAGCTTCCTCAACTCATTTTTGGTGTCGACTGGCCACACCCAAACCCAACATTACCAATCTATCTGAAATCATAGAACAGATCTCCTCTACTGGAAGGAGTTGGATTCCTCTAGAAACACCTGCCAAAGTGAGGTGGAGGGGAAGGAGAGCTTGCCTGAGGGGCAGTGTCCAGAGATCACTAGGTCTGGGCCCCGGCTGGTTCTGCCATTAGCAACCTGGGTGACCGAGGGCAAATCACTTAACATTTCTGCGCTACAATTTCCTGACTTGTAAAATGATATGCTTGGGCAGGAAATGCAGACCATTCGAGTCTGAGAGCTTTAGAGATCACAGAAAAGAAAACTGAGACCCAGAGAGGTTAAAATTACTTGTGCAAGGCCACAGGGTGAGGCAGTGGAGTGACCGAGAGGGCGTGGGGTCTGGAGCCAGAGCCTCTCTCTGCCTGCGGGGAGGGGAGTTCTGGCTTCCTCGGCTGCAGAATGGAGGCAGAAGGAGCCCCTGCCTCGGAGGATTTGGAAAGAATAGGCAGCGCCTACCACAAGCAAAGCCTTCAATAAATGTTAGGAGCACTATTTTTAGTGATGGACCAGAGGTTCAGACCCACGTTTCTTGACTCGTGGTCTTTCCATGAGGTCATAATTCCCTGATTATCCATAAGGTCCTTTTTCAGCTCCCAAATTCTATGGTTCTAGTCAGAAAGATTAAAATGCAAGTTATTTGCAAAACCCTCCAGGCAGAGACACAAAAGACCATTTGGGGGGGTTCATTATTCACTCTCCATTGCCTCAGTCACTTTCTATGGATGATGATTCATGGGGAATAATCACAGCAAAGAAAACCTGTCCCAAGGCAGGGAGACGGAGGCCGGAAAAGCCCAAACGCCTTTGCACGTTCCGCTCCCATTTTTCAATATGCATCTTCATTTGTTAAGTGATGACAGTGTTTGTTGGCCTCATTGCCTTTCCGCTCTGGGAACTTGAGGCTCTCTCTCAGAAGAGACTGCTGCTCTTGCTGGGAGTCACTGCCCACCCAGCCCCCACCCCACAAAACCCCTGGGAGAGGAATCTGCCTCTCTGAATTTGTAGAAACTCTCACAGGAGCAGCTGTCACTCTCAGCACTGGCTTCCTGCAGGACTTCCAGGTTGAAATCCTCCCCATACCCCAGGCTGAGGTCTGACCTGAACTAGGGCTGCTCTCTGGCCCCTGAAATTCAGACCAGAAGAGGCCTAAGGAGCCAACCTGGTGGAAACAAATGTACAGTAAGCCAAACCTGAGAAGTGACCTCTTTTTCTCCTCCCTGCTTGGCCTCAGAAGGAGAAGCAGGTGGCCTCCTTCCTCTCTTACTAACAGTCTCTCCCTGGCAGGCTGCCAACCCTAGTCCTTGCTAACAGCTACCAGAAGCTGATGGAGATGGCCAAGTAGCGTGTAACTAAATGAGCCTTCATTCTGAGTTTCGGGCCATGGCAAGGCCACAGGGGAGCCAGCACTGGGCCCCTAGGGAGTCAGACGTGGCAGAATGTCCCCAGGAGATTGCTGAGCAAATCACTTTCCTTGTCAGTGCAGTGTATCTATCAGCATTAGTTTGTACAAATTCCATATGTATTTCCTTTAGCTGTACCCTCACATTCTTCAGGTGCTTTGCAGTTGAAAAATATTTGCTTTTCTAGCAAATGTTTGCAAAATGGAGATATTTGCTTCCCAAGGAGCAATGAGACCATTGTTCAGGCACTGTAAGCAGCAGGCCCATAACTGCAGCTCATTCCAAATAGGTCTCAGTAGCAGCCCATAGACTAACAGTTCAGTATTTGGACTAATCTAATTTTGCACTTAAAATTCCTTTTTAATTGTTCAGGTGAGATAGCCCATACATACATGGAGTTTTCTCAAAACGCTATACAGCAAGTCCTCAAATAATGGCATTTTATTCAATGTCGTTTTATGAGATGCCATAGGAGCATGACTTTTGTGTATATCAATTAGCCTATGGTAAAAGTGGTTTTGCTTAAAGTCACAGAACCCATCAACGACGTTGAGTAATGACTGACTGTACTGCTATTTCTTCCTCCTACAACTTCCTTCCGTCCGCCTCCAAAAAGTTTTAGCACCGGCATAATTGACAGCCTGGTCTTGAAGCCCAGTGACTTTGTAAAGAAGTTAAGGCTGTGAGTATGGTGACTAGGTTAGCACTACGTGCAAAAGGGATGGTGATTCTGTGGATGGAGAACTATGGCTCTCACTCCGTTGCTTTAGTAATCTTAGTAATCCACTGGAGGGCACATCCTTCCTGCTTTCTGCATAGTCAGGTAGCAGAAAGAGGTTACCTTGGAAACAGGGAGACTTTATTCCATCACCATACAGACCAACTTCTTTGGGCCTCAGTTGCTCTGTCTATAAATGGGGAGAATGACACTCTGTGTTTGAAGATGTCAAAATCTAAGGAGCTTTTTATGACTAGAGTCTTTGATTCCTCCACTCAGTCAAAAGAGTTTTAGTTAAAACCCAAAGGGAATTTTTCTTTTGGAACCGAGAGGCCTCCCAACATATAAGCCACTTTGTTCCTCTGCTACCTCCCATGGTGCTGAGATTGTAAGAGGCAGAGAGCCCCATCCTCTAAGATGACAGAGGAAGATGTCATGAATGCTAGGAGTTAGCTTCTTTCAAGAAGAACTAGGCCTCTGTCTAGCTCCTCCCCCACCATCCAATGTGTTCGCACTCAGACATGTAGTCTCTGCTCAGCACCTCTGGGCTTGCTGGCCAGGCAAGGTCCTCTGCCTGGATAGAATCAGTTCTGAGTGATATCTGAACACATTCCAACAGCATGTGTTTATCTCTAGGGTCAGCCTTTCCTGTTGGTGCTCCGGAGGCCTGGGGGGAGCTGGGAATAGGATAATGGCTGATGGCAGCCACAAGAGGTGGAAGCATGAAGGCAATGGGGACGTGAACCCCACCTTTGGGAGGGTGATGTTATGATGAGGTTTCCGGACTGTGGTGCGTGTGGCCACATTTCTCTTTCCTCACACCAGGGTGAGCTCCCCAGCTCTTCGGTTCCCAGTGGAGATGAGGTGGACACCGCCTCACCCAGGGTGCGTCTCCAAGAGCTGGCTAGGACTTGATGGGTGGGGACCTCCAGGTGGGGGCTGTGGATCCGGAGCCAGGAGAATAGCAGTGTTTCCATTGTTTAGTTTAGGGTCTGAGCTCTGTTGGGACACAACCGGTTCTGCCCCTCCCTTTGAGTTCAGTCATCAGTGCCAGGACCCTCAGGCTCTGGCAGTGGGACAGAGGGGCCACCCTCCCTGACTACACCGAGCAAACCCCAAGAGTCTGACACCCTCAGACACCATTTCCAGGAGCTGTACCCTCTCCCTCAAGAAAACTGCCCACCATTCACTTATCCCCATCAGCAGAAGGCAAATGCTGAGATGCCTACAGGAGGTTCCATCCCAGCTCCAGAGGACTTAGAGAAAGCATGTTCACAATCAATCCTAAAACCTTTGATTTATTCTTCCTTTTCAAATTAGGTAATCTCATCCTCCCTCAAGGTTGAGTTGGGGAGGGAGGGGGAAGGGGGAGGGATGAGGGAGGAGGCTGAACAATTTGATTCCTCTTCAGCAAAAATGAATCATGTCCTCCTTCCTCCATCCTCAGCTTAGGAATATTTACCCATGTTTATATAACCATGGCAACAGGCTTTATTCTCTACCACTTAAACCCTTAAAAAAAGGTAGGAAGGGAGGAAGGAAGGAAGGAAGGAAGGAAGGAAGGAAGGAAGGAAGGAAGGAAGGAAGGGAAAAAGTGGAAAGCAGTTCTTTTTTCTACTCCTGCCTCTTGCTCTCCCCAAATGACCTCTTCAGAAACAAGGTAAGAGAGCCCCACAGCCCCCTGCCATGTGATGCTGGCCTTCTCAGAGGCAAGGGAGCAAGAAAGTTGCAATGGCTCAGCGTCATGAAAGGATTTCAGAGTTTGACAGTAATTGTCTCCCAAAGTCCTGTGGGAACAACAGAGTAATAGCACTTCTGACCTGTCTGAGATCTCTCTTTTGAGCACCACAGTGAGATTACCATAATTTAAAAAAAAAAAATTTTTTTTTTTTTGCCATCTCCTTAAAAGTGAATGGAATGCAATCTGGCTTTGCTAACAACATATTCTTCTCTAAGATGAATTCCTCTTGTTCTGACTACCTCACGGATCATTGTCAAAGTAGAGTCTCAAAAAGAGTATAAAAGTGTTAGATCCACACAGGTTTAAACTGGAGGCAAGGGAAACTGAGGCTAGGAGAAGGAAAGCATTGGTGCAAGGTCATCGTGTGTGGTCAGCAGTCTGGGAGACCTAACCTCCTAGTCCTTCCTAAGTTCTTGCCAAGAGATCAGCTGCATCTCCTGGAGTTTTAACTGGAGCCACCGTCCTACATCCACATCCAAGAGGATTCTAGTCCGTGAGTCTCAGGGTTGGCAAAAACCAGGGTTTACACTTGATTCTAAAGACTATTTCAACCACAGACTCACAGAAGTTTAGTCTGTGCTTCTTACAGCCACCACTGTGCTGGACACTGGAGACAGACTGAGCAAGGCTCCGCCTCTGGGGTTGGGGAAATCTCTTGGGGCGCTTCTCCCCCTGTAAGGCTTCCTTAGTGGACATGTTAAAGGCCAGGCTCACCTTTCTATCCCAATACCAGAGGATTCCACTCCAGAACTGGTTGGGCTCCTTCCTGGGGGGCTGGCTCCCACTCTGAACACTCCTCTGTCCCATGGAGCGTGGGATGGGACTCCCCTGGGTGGTGGCCGCAGGAAGAGTAGAATAAATGTAACTCCAGGTTCTCCTAGCGTGCGTTGGAAACGCCTGAGCAGATTCTCAGCTCCATCCCGCTCCTGTCGCGTTTTCGGACTCATGCGGGATCCTGAGCAGCGACTGCGAAGGGAGCGTGGGCACCTCGGCTTGCGGAGCGGCCACAGAGGCGCAGGCTTCGCACCGGATTGTGACTCGCCCGCGCCTCCTTTCTGTCCTCGATTCTTCAGCGACGGCTGCCTCACCTTCGTCCAAACCCGGCCCTCCAGGCTAGGCCGAAACACGTGGACACGTCCGTTAGAATCCAGGACTTGGAGTGAAGCGGAGGCCATCCGCCTGCGAAGTCTTCGCGTCTAAAGATGTTCTTTTTTTTAGATCCCTGCTCCCTCTCACCTTTCAATAGTAAGCAGAAGCGACGCTCTTCGCTGACACGGATCGGAATCCCCGCAGGGCCTGCATCCTTCTCTGGCGTCCTCACCGTTCTGTCTCGCTCAGAGACCCCAAATTCTGCCCGGGGCACACTTTCCCGTTAATTACCTTGAAACAACACATCGCTAATTGCCTTAATCCCTCTCGGGCCCTGCCACGCCCCCGCCGTCCAGCCGCGGGCCAGGCGGGGAGGCGCGGCGCCTGGCACCGCTCGGGAACCGCAGCGCGGTGCGCTCGGAGGCGGGCGGGGCGGGTCCCGGGCTCCGCGGAGAGAAGCTCGCGGCGAGTCTGCGACCCCTCTCGGGAGGATCTGAGCGACTCAGCCGCCCAGGGCCTGGCTGAAGCTCGCACGCCGCGGGTGCTCGGGCTGCGGCTGTAGAGGAGAATCGGAGCATGCTCGAGTCCCCCTCGCGTCTCCAGGCTAACAGAGCGCTTCCCAAGAGTTAGGAGAACTGCCGCCGCCAGGGCGTCGAGCACGAGAAGGGCCTGTTCCTCCACTCCATGCCCACCTAATGAAAGCATTCCCCATCCGTTACTCCGTTTTATATTTTTATAAAGAATCACTACCTGAAGTTACAGTGTTTTGTTTTGTTTTTAACACTTTTGTCTCATCCCTTTCCTGCCCTCGTCCCAAGCACGTTCTTGAGAGCAGAGACCTCGCCTGCCCCGTTCGGTATCCCCGGACCTACCACCTGGAGGACAGCAGAGCCTCCATTGCTCTGTGTGAATAAGTGAATGGACCGAGCCGCGGCTCCTCCGCTCTCGTCTAGGAGTGGGCGGCGAGGACCCTACACTCGGAGATGCGACAGAGCCGCACTTCCAGAGTCCACTTTTGTGACCACTTCCAGAATTCAAAAGAACTGCCGAGCGGCTTCTGGAGTGGAGAGTGTTCCTTGCCAGATCGGCGTTTGGGAAACCGGGCTGACACTAAGGCACTCAGCCTCTTTCTGAGACTGATGTTCAGTGCCCACCCGTTTGATGATCAAACAGGGCTCACGTGCTTTGTTGGCGGGCGTCGGTACAGTCTGGCGTCACCATACCCCCCACCCCGGCTGCGCCGGTCAGGACCAGGTGTCCCCATGCCAGTCCCCCAGGAGCCGCGGCCCTCGCTGGGTGCAAACCCTCGCTGCCGTCCGCGCGGTTGCCCAGCCCGCGCCCCCCATGCGCTCTTCTGATTGGCTGAAGGCGTCCCCTCTGAGCGCTGATAGGCTGGCCCGCATCTCCCTCCGCCCGCGGCCCGGGGCGCGCGCAGCCTGCAGCGGGGTAAACTGCTCCAAGTTCGGCCTCGGAGCAGAAGCTCCGCTGGGCGCTCGAGAGGCGTGGATCTCAGGGTCCAGCAGCCCGCGGAGCGCGAGGTTTCAGTGCGGTGGCTGTTCCCACCCGGAATTCTCTGGTGGAGTCGAGCCCCGCAAATGGGCGCATGAGGAAGAAGAGCTGGGAAATGGACTGCTATTTACGCCGCCTGAAACAGGAGCTGGTAAGAGCAGAGCAGGCGCCAGGAGGGCTGCTCCCCCAGATGGGTACCTAGCTCAGCCGGGCCCCAGGGGCCGGGACGCGTGCGGGAGGAAGGCCAGGGAGAGAAAAGGGGACGCGCACCGGCAGGCAGAGAGCAGGGCCTGTCCCGAGGAAGAGGGGCCACGAGGAAACTTGGAGCAAAGATCGTGTGAGAATGAGGCCACACGAGCAAGCGACAGAGACCGAGCACACCAAACCCAGAGTGAAAGGTACCCGGGAACCCCAGGGAGAAAAGAGGGCGCACCCCGAGACGGACAGACACGCGGACGGAGTGGGACCCAGGCGCCAGCACAGAAAGAACCGTACGCGGGTGCCCGGGCTGCTGGGCGACTTGGAGCGCTCGGGGCAGGCGGGGCGCCGGGGAGGGCGCGCGGGCAGGAAGCCTGCCCGGGGCAGGAGGTCAGCCGGGGACTGGTCGCTCGAGGGGACCTGGCACCGCTTGGGGCCCCCAGCTCTGCCGAGCTTGGCAGAGCTGGCGCGGCTGCGGGGGCCGGCTAGGCCGGCTGTCTGCCCGGGCTTGCCTGCCAGCAGGGAGGGGGCTGGCAGCTGGAACCGCAGGGGAGGGCCCTGCGCGGAGGAGGGGCCCGCCTGGCAGATCTCGAGCGGGCGCTGTGGAGGCCCAGCCAGATGTCAGGTCTGGGCTTGGGGCTTGCATAGGGAGCGTGCGGGGGCGGGGGTGCAGGGGCTGGGAGAAGTAGCTCAGTTGTGTGTGTGTAGGGGGTACCCAAATAGGGGAGGGCTGCCTGCTAAAGCTGTTAGGTTCTCATCGACTTCATATACTTCCCCTCCACCTGCTACCTTTCTGCTCCTTCAAGCACCAGAATTCAGACAGACTGTCAACCAGGCTCTCTCTTGTGTCCTCGCCTCTGCCTCTTTTTGTCCCTTTTAGTTTGTTTCTCTTGAAGTCTTAGTCTCACTTTTCTCCCCTCCTCTTTCTTCTTACTTTTCAGAGCCAGGGGCACCCAGGCTCACAACAGCAGACCTGGATCCAGAAAGTGCCAGCCCATGGCTCTCCAGACTCCATGACAGCCTCTCCCACTCCTGCCTGCAAATTCTACACTCTTTCCGCTGGGGAGGGGACTTGGCAGCCGTGTCAGAGGCCAGCTTTGGGGGCGGGGGAGCTCGAAGCAGCAGGTGTTCTCACTGATGCTTCCTGGTCAAGTTGCCCCGGCACTCTTCCTGTCTGTCCCACTCCAGGGCCTGCCTTCTCAGGCCAGTGGTCACTTCTCTAGTACTTCCTCCTGAAGCTCTTTTTGTGGTGACACACATATGGGAAAGTTACTCAGAGAGATGCTTCTTCGGTGAAGGACAGAAGAGTTTCCATCGTGTCTTGTCCTAAACTAGTTTTCACATGCTTCCCATGTCAGTCTGGGGTATCTGGCCCAGCTCACACATACACAGTTCTGACCTTTCCCATGCATTTATCCAATCTAGAAAGAAAGGTCAGAGTCATCACAGATAATGTCTGAAGTCCAAGGCTCCTGCTGAGAAATGAATCTTAACAGAATCCTCTTTTTATGCATGGAGTCTGGGACCACACCACCCACCTCAGGATCTGCCTTAATAGAGGGTTTGTGGGTGTTTCTGGCATGGGCTTGAATTTTAAAATTCTACTGATTTGCATTTTTTTATAGCACCCTAGGTGGGAGGTGGTGAAGGGAGGAAGAGAGAGTCTGTGGGTGCCAGGAGAATAAAAAAGGCAAATAGGAATCTGCACTGAGCTGAGCTCCAGGTCTTGATTTGCACAGTCTTCTGCCAAGGACCAGAGCCCCCAGTCCCGGGAGGAGGAAGGGGAGAGGCTGAAGTCACCCAGCTCCCCATTAGCTTTCATTTGGCCCTTTGTCTGAGCAGCTTCAGCCTTTGACTCTCTTGGAGAGGAAGCCAAATGCCTGGCTTGGGGCCCAGAATGACACTCAGATGGGAGAGCTCTGCACCCTCCCGCCCCCCATGGGGCTCCGCCCCCTCCTCTGTGCCAATCTGCCCAGAAAGGAGACAGAGAAGAGTGACAAGCAGAGCTATTAGAGTCTTGTTCACTCCCTGGCACCTCAGCCCAGTGCTCAGGTCACTGAGCCAAATGTCAGTGCCTCAGTTTTCCCAGTGGGAGTGAGGAGAAAGCAGAGCCGAGTTAGCCCAGGCTCAGCCCTCGGCCCCTCTGAGGACTATAGGGATTGAATTCAATGCAGCTTAGTTGTGGCTGTGATAGGAAGTTGTTGGTTTGTTTATCCCCCAGGTCTGCAATGGGATGGGAGAGACATACGGGCAATTTATGTCATGAGCTTGCAGGTGTGCATGTGCGCGCACATGTGTGTGTGTACGCGCGCGCATCCCAGCCAGAATCTTCCCTGGCACCTAGGAGGACTGTGTGCTGCCTGGCTTTGCCCTAAGTGACTGTGTGCCCAGGAATGGCATTCATGTACTCTAGTCAAGTTTTCGACATTCATTCATTCCACTAAATTCCCTTCCAGAAGCATTCGTCCTGCAGACACTGTGGGCTAAATCTGCTGGAAAGGGAACACTAACAGGCTGTGAAACTGTCTTTGTTGAGGGTATTCTGCGCTCCCCTCCTGAATCTTGGCCCTGTCCTTGGCCCAGAAAATCTGGACAAGAAGAGTCTGTTACTGAAAACCAAAGTAGCAGAATTTTCCAATTTCCAAAGCAGAAAATGTGCACTGTGAAGAGTGAGCACTATGGGGAGGCTGAGGGTTTGAGGATCCTGGCTCAGTTAGGTTGATGTCTAGAGAACTGGCCCTTTGGCCCTGCCTGGAAGGGGTCGGGAATCAGGTTTCAGGAATGAAATGTGGCAGGAGAGTCGCAGCAGCTGACATACTTCTTCATTAGGATGAGAGGGGGCCGGGGCTGCAAATACTCAGCAGGGAACACATCCCTCCCCACTCCAGCCACCAGAGAGAGGCCCTGCCTGAACATAGGCCTTGGGGCCAGCTGTTCCTTGCACACTGCTCCCTTGAGGGCTTCCAACAAAGGGGGTCGACACGGCACACGGGGGAAGCAGATGCTCACAGGGCGTTCCTCATGAGTGCAGCTCAGCATAGAGCAAATAGAGAGCGTAAAGGCTGAGTGAGCGGGGCTTATGAAGTACAGCCAGTCTGGGAAGGCTTCCCGGAGGAGGAGGAGGAGGAGGAGGAGGAGGAAGAGGAGGAGGTTGATGGAGGCCAGTTCTTGGAATGTCTGTCCTAGCTGAGGCATAGTGAAGCAGCAGAGGACTTCTCTCAGGCTGGGAAAGGCCATCCTAGGACAGCTTGGTGTTCCTAGAAGGCAGGATGCTAGTGGCCACGAATTCAGGAGGTTCTGGCATTTGGAAGAGAGGCAAGGCGTAAGGGCGAAGTAAGGAGGAGAAAAGATGGCGACAGAGGAGACGCTGCAGGAACAGCCTTCAGCTCTTGGGCAAAAGAGCAAATTTCCTGAGGCAGAAAAAAGCTTTTGCAAGGGATCTCACAACGCAGTCCCCCTTCATGTTTAGAGCTCAGGCGAAGAGAAAGAAAGTGGGGTGATCAGTGGGAAGAGTGTTGGCCTGGACTCAAATCACAGCTCTGTGTGCCCTTAGTAGATTACTTAACTTCTCTGTGCCTTGGTTTTCTCATCTGTAAAATACCAATTGTACAGCTACTGTGAAGATTAAATGACAATATGGGTAAAGTGCCTCCTCAGCTGTAAATACTTAGCAAGGAACACATGACACAGTGCCCGATGTGTCGTAGGCACTTGGTAAACTCCTGATGATAAGCTATTCAGATTGCTGTGTGTTCACTTACAGAACACATTTACCGAGTTCATACTATGTTTAAAGTACTTTACCGGGCACTAGTGCTATGGTTACGAATACAAACAGACATCGATCCTGCCTTCAGGGCACTCACAGTTTAATAGGAGAGATAATAATAATATTTATTGATGCTGACATTTATTGACATGCCAGACATAAAATGTATTATTATTAATTGCCAAAGCAACATTAAGTTATACTTCCATTATTCCCATTGAATAAATGAGACATGGGGAGTTGGCCAAGGTCATAGAGCTGATAAGTGACAGAGCTAGGATTCAAACTCAGCCAGTGCAGAACTCACACTCCTAAACAGTGCATGTGTGCACACCTCCAGGATAGATAGAGGACACGGGCTGTGTGAGAGGCACAGCGCAGTGCTCTGAGAAGGGCGAAATGACCTCCGGCTTCGTGGAAAAGGTCGCATATGAGCTAGACCTCGAGGGATAAATAGGAATGTGAACAGGAGAAAAATACATTTCCAGGCAGATAATGAAACAACATGAGTGAAAGGCACAGAGATGAAAGTAATGGGGATGTTTGAAGACTCACTTGAGTTTGGCGAGAACATAGGGTGTGTGCAGATATGTAGGGCTGAAAGAGTTGTTGAGAGCAGACTATGGGGGCATTTGAGTGTCGTACTAAAGAGTCTGGCCTTTTCTATACGTGTATAGAGCAGCTTGATCAGAGACATGCCCTGGGATCTAGGAGGTGGCATGCGGTGGAGATTGGGGGAAGGAGGAAATTGAAGCAGGAGGATGAGGTAGAAAGTTATTACAAGATCCCATGCAGGAGAGTGCGAAGGCCTGAACCAGGAAGGAGAAAAGGAAGGTGACTTCTTGAGGTCCCTTGGATGCCTGAGGAACTTGAATGACTGAGTGCAGTGGATAGGAGCTGAAGCTGTCAGGGGAGAAGGGCTTGGTGAGATGGAGAGGCCAGCTCCCCGAAGGGGCACCTCGGACGCCTCTCTCCATCTGTCTGCCGCTAGCCCGGGGACACGGCTCCCAGGAGATGGTTCATTTGGGAGAGAGAGCTCATCCATCTCACACTTCCTCTTTTCTTTCCCATCCTCACTCCTCCAGCTCTTGGCACCGTTTCTACTTTACCTTCCTGTTGAGAGTTCCAGCCAAGAGCAGGGGGCTGTGAAGGTCCCATTCACTGAGCCAGAGAATGGGCCACTTGGCAAAAATGGGTCTTTCCCATTTCCGGCACTGAATCTCCTTCTAGCTTCCAGAAGGGCTGAAAGGAACTGTGTGGAGATCTTGTGGGTAATGGGGGTGGGGGAAGCGAGGAAGGGCACTCTGCCAGGTCCATAGGCAAAGCTGGAGCCTGTGTCAAAGGATTCTGGCTGAGCTGGGAGAGGGCGTGAGATGGATGGATGGAGGGCACAGCTGTGGGATCAGTCAGGGGCCTAGGAGAGGCCTTGGGAAGGTTGCCGAGGATGCTGGTGTCACACTTTCCCATCCCCACTCCTCCCACCCCACAAAGGGCCCAGCGAATGCCAAGGAGGGGAGGGTGCTATCCATGGACAGCTGACCCCACACTACCCACCGGGGGCTCGAGGTCCAGGATGGCGGGGTCTGGCTTCCAGCGGCACATTCTCTTCAGCCTTGGGCAGGCAGTTCTCTCTTTAGATGATTCAGTGCAGAGACGCCTTCAGAGGAGGTGAACTGAGTTGGATCTTGGAGTCCCTCCAAGGCTTCATGTTCTTCATCCCTGTATGCTGATAACTGCCCTTTGCACATCCCACCGACTATCCTGGCTGCTTCTCACAGCAAGCCGACGAGGCCGAGAGCCCAGGGATTACGATGACGCGGAAAGCCCGCCGGCCGGGAGTGAGAGGGCCAGGCTCGGGGTCCCAGGCCTCCCACTAGGACGCCTCAGAAGCCCAGGCAGTAGATTACCGTCTGCACTGGAGGTGCTCCAGATGACGTCAGGAGACACTCAGATGAAAACTTAGTTTTAGAGATATATATAGAGAGAGTTACCATCTGTTTATGGTGAGTAATATGCATTTCACATAAGTTCCTATATAAAGACATTTATATAAACAGTAGTTTTTTTTAATTAAAAATTTTTTTAAATTTTTTACGCCTACAGCACCTGGTCTTCCTAGGTGGTCTCCCATCCAAGTACTAACTGGGCCTGACCCTGCTTAGCTTCTGAGATCAGACAGGATTGGGCTTGTTCAGATAAAGAGTAGATTTAAATAGAATATTAAATAGGAGACTAAGCTATACGTGGATATGGCGAAAATCGTGAAGGAAGTCTAGGGGAGAATGTTTGGGAAACACTGAGGGAGAAATCTAACCTCTCAGATCCCTAGCTCCTCGTCCATTAAGTGGGGATACCTCCTGCCCCGCCAGCCTCCCGGGGTGATTATGGGATCAGATCCGTCCGTGTTGAGGGAGGGATAAGTGCAAAACACATGGGAGGGGGTGATCACTGTACAGAATCAGAAACCGAAGCACAAAAGGTTGGCGAGTCTGCCCAGAGTCACGTGGCTGAGTTGCTCGACTAGGACTGCAGGCCCAGTCTCCAGACTAGAGCGAGTGGCTAGTCACAGACCCCAGGAAGGTGCCCGGCGGTGGCATCCAGCTCTCCTACAGGGAGGGAGGGAGCCACAGGCTGGTTTCAACGGTGGCAACTGAGACCAAAGTTTAACATGAAGGAAATCTTTAGAATAAAACATTTTGAGGCCCAGGAGACGCTCTAGGGTGGGAGATGGACTTTGGGGGCTGTGTGGATGCTAGGAGGGTGGGGAGACAGTTCATGCCTTTCTTGGAAAGGATTCTGGGATATGCTTAGGAAGGGTTTTATGTTTGATGGTGGAGCAGATTAGCTGTGTGTGTGTGTGTGTGTGTGAGAGAGAGAGAGAGAGAGAGAGAGAGAGAGAGAGAGATATTGAGATTGAGGTGGTGGAGAAAGATGGAGGTGGCTGTTAGATCTAGTCCCACTCAGACTGAGTGGGGTACGATTTGGTCCCATCCCGAGGAAGGACCTGAGGCTCCGAGGCACTGGGAGGCCGGGGAGGCGGTCGGCAGGCCCCAGCTGAGGCTGGGTTTCTGTGCTGATCGTTTCTAGATGGGGCTTTCTCTGCCTTGGCCCTGCTGCTGGACTCCCTCCCACCCCACACCACGCTCCCCTCTCCCTTTTGGGTTCCTGAGGTAGAGAAACCCTGGGATCTGAGAAGGTCCCACGCTCTGGACAAGACAGCAGCTTGCCCCCTGGCTCTCTCTTGGGGTGACATCATCCCCCTTGGGGTGGGAAAGGCAGCTCCCTCCCAGTCAAGACCCAGCGGATACTCCGGCCTCCCACCCCTGACGGCCTCCTGGTTTCCCACACTCACTTCCTTTCCTTCTCATTCTCATCCGGCTCACAGCTGTCTCCTCGCCTTCCATGTCAGCCCCCCTTGGCATGAGGATGGGCAGAAGGATGCCAAGACTTCCTTTTCCTTCCCCTTTCCTTCCTCTGTGAGGGGACGGGGGAGGGAGAGAAGGGACAGACAGGACAAGAGATGTGTTGCCCCTGGATCGGACCAGATCGATGAATGGAATCCAGCCATTACTGTGCGTTAAGGTTCACTGAGCAAGAAATGTCCTGGAAGTTCTTAAAAAGTCTTCAATTAAGATAAGAGCCCAAATTCACCTCTAGGCCACATGTAAATACATACTACCTCACCTAATCTGCCCAAAGCTGTGTGAGGCAGGAACTCTTATTCCCGTTTTAAAGAATGGAGAAATTAAAAACAAACAAACAAACAAACAAACAATTTATATAACCTGCCCAGTTCACACAGCTCTTACGTGGTAGAGCTAGGATCTGAACTCTCTTCTGTTTGTCTCCAGAACCCAGAATCTTCACCAACACAGACTATCATTCTCTGTATGGGTATAACTTCAGCTCTTGTTTACTTAAATGGGGCCTCTGTTTTATGGGCTGCCCTGAAGTCACACTTACCCACACATGCATTCTTACTGGAAAATGCTACAAAATGTCAGCATTATTTCTTAAGGATTTTTCCATATTGGAAACGATTGAATGGGGTCATTTCATTCTTCCCACTGCCTCTGACCTAGACTGTGGTGGGCCTTCTGGAAGGAAGCCAGCTCAGACTCCTTGCCGCTTGGCAAAACGAAGCCTTGCAATATGTCCCAGACTGTCTCTGCCCATGAGTTGCAGTTCCGAAAGCAGCAAGCAGTCTGGAGGGGCGATGTGGGGTGTTCGTGGCGCTCGGTTTATGGTTCGTGGGATTGCAGCGAGCGCAGGGTGATGGCTGGGTTCTGGGGAGACGGAGCGATGCGTAGCTCTCAGTCCGTCCCTTGGGTAGAGGACGCTCGATGGATGCTGCCTGAGTGACCGGGCACAGCCTCAGGGAGGAGCTGGGGTGGGCACAGGAGTGGCAGGACAAAGGGGGGAGCATTTTAAGCTCGGCAGAAGGGGCGCTGAGCGGGGCGTGGGGCACACGCATGGCTTCCCAGTGATGAGAGCCGCGACGAGAGGCGTGTGCTGGTGGCCGGAGGGCCTTTGAGGAGGCTTCTGCATTTCGGGATGGAAAGGCAGAAGCGAGACATATAGGGACAGGAACGGAGTGGTTGGGTAGAAAAGCCAAAAATGACCCTGTGGCTCCAGGTTGGGGTGAGGAGGAACGTGTAGGGGGAGGCTGTGGGAACCAGGAAGTCGAAGAAGCAGTTTGCCGAGAAGGGACCCTGAGGAATTCGGTTTGGGGCTTAGTGTCTCCTTTGCCTCCCTCTGGGTCTTCTCAAGCCGAAGAAGCAGGGGCGGGGGCGTCCGCAAGCGCAGCCGCCTCACGGGCTGTGTCTCTCGCAGCTGCCACCCCAGTGAGCTGAGCTTGCCCAGGCAGCCTGGTAAAGCCCAGGCTGTTCGGCCTGGAATCGCCACTTCTTGCCCTGTCTCGGGGGAGCTGTGGAATGTGGGCAGGTCCCCACTCAGCAAGGTCCCCGGGCCCCAGGGACAGTCAGTTCTCCATCGTCATTAGTGCTGATAGCTTAAGAGAGCCTGGCCCAGGCCACCACCCTGCTGGGGCTGGGGTTGGCACGGGTGGGGTTGACCCTGAAGCCTGAGAGGGTCAGCTGCCAGTCAGCCCTGAAGAGCCTCTGTGCCCACCCTCCCCCCCCTCCACCCCTCCACCCTGAGGGCTTAGCTCTGTGCATGAGGACAGGCTGGGAGGTAAGATGATCCCCACAGGGCTCTGGGGGGCTTAAGAAACAGATGGTCCCCGCATAGGAGGTTTGCTGCTGGTAACCTGAGCAGATCCGGGGAGGGAGCTGGCAGGACCAAGGCAGCTTGGGCCCGAGGACAGAACCTCGTGAATGCTATCAGACGAAGCATCCCCTGCCCAGCCTCCAAACTCGGCCCTCACCCAAGTCAGTCGCTCAGCCCCTTCCAGCTGGCACCTGGGACTCGAGCCTTAGACACCCACGAAGGGGCCCAGGAGCTGGCCTCCGGTGTCCCCGCTGCCGGCCAGGGCAGCAGCTCCCATTGGGCTGAGAAGACGGGGAGGGCACTGAGAGCAGCTGGGAGGGGTCGGGCGTTTGGAAGGGAGAGAAGCGCTGGGAAGAGCCGGGCAAGGGCTTCGCAAACGGGAGCTTGCTGGCCGCCGCCTCTGCCGCCGGCCAGCCAGGTGTGAACAGCGGCGAAAGGAAACCCCAGCCTCCCGTTCTCACAGCGAATCTCAGCTCCTCTTGCCCCAGTGTCCCCTTCAGCCCAGTGCCACTGCCAGTGGTCTCGAGCAGTGCTTGGGACTTAGGCCTCTGGCATTCGGAGCGAGACGACCTGGGTTCAAGCCCAGCTCTATGAGCCGTGTGACCTTAGCAAGTTACTTCACCCTCCTCCCATGGCTACCTCATTTGTTCACATGAGGACAGTAATAGCAACCCCAGAGCGTTTATATAACGATAAAGATGAGATGAGATGAAGTGTGTAGAGTACTTAGCACAACCCCTGTTACGGAGTAAATTCTCACAAACCGTTAACTGCCCTCGTTGTCATCATCACCACTTCAGGGAGGCTCAGAGGAGGAAGAGGGCACAGACACAGGCGATGACGAGGACGTTCTGTCCACACCACAGCTCTGTGCACCCTCAAGCTGATCTGTCTCAGCTCCACCTCTGACTGTCTGCGTAATCTCGAGCAAGTTACGTACGTGCCCCAGTTTCCTCATCTGTAAAGCGGGAACGGTAATAGTCACTCCTTCAGAGAGCAGTTGGGGAGATAAAATGTAGGTTAATTTGTACACACGCGTCTGTCCGCACGTCGGCGGAGGGCAGGGCAGTGCCTGCCGTGGCATGTTAGCGGCCATGAGCGTTGTTTCCTTTATGCAGCCGTCTTCTCGTGAGACCTCCCCCGCTCCCAGCTCTGGTCTGCACTGTGCTAGGCCCTACGGAGGTGGGGTCAGTGGCAGGCTGGAATGTCCTCGGAGGTGTGTGTTTGGGGAGGGGTCTAGGTTCAGGGCCAGTGGGAGGGCTGCGCTTCTGCCCACCCCACGGCTCACGGGCCCTGTGCTTTCTTTCTCTCGGGCAGATGTCCATGAAGGAAGTGGGAGATGGCTTACAGGACCAGATGAACTGCATGATGGGGGCCCTGCAGGAGCTGAAGCTCCTCCAGGTGCAGACGGCACTGGAGCAGCTGGACATCTCTGGAGGGGGGCCTGCCCCTGGCTGCTCTGGAAGCCCCCGGACACAGCCCCCAGCCCCTCAGTGGGAGGGTGGCCAAGACCCTGCCAGGCTTGCCGCCGGCCCCGCCTGCAGCCAGCCTTCCCTGGGCAGCAGCGCCAAGCCACCAGCTTACAGGGGTGTGTGTGGCAGGGATCCGGCCCCCCGGCCCAGGACACAGCCACCAGAGCACCCAAGCCAGGCCCTGCAGGGGCCGGAGCTGGTGGAACCAGATGACTGGACCTCCACGTTGATGTCCCGGGGGCGGAATCGACAGCCTCTGGTGTTGGGTGACAACGTTTTCGCGGACCTGGTGGGCAACTGGCTGGACTTGCCGGAACTGGAGAAGGGTGGGGAGAGGGGTGAGACGGCGGAGGGAGGAGAGCCCAGAGCGGAGCGGGGCCAGCCCTGGGAGCTGGGCCGCCGGTTTGCCCTGACGGCGAACATCTTCAGGAAGCTCCTGCGCAGTGTGCGGCCCGACCGCGACCGGCTGCTGAAGGAGAAGCCGGGCTGGGCGACACCCACGGCCTCGGAGCCCCGCGCCGGACGCTCGCAGAAGGTCAAGAAGCGGGGCCACTCCAAGGGTTCCGGCCGCTTCCCCTCCCCGGGCTGCCCAGGGTCCAGGCCAGGGGAAGGCCCTTCCACCAGCCGCCCCCGGGCCCCGGGAGCCTCACCCTCTGGCTTTGATATCAACACAGCCGTCTGGGTCTGAATCCTAGGGACAGAGCTTCGCTGAACCCAAAAGGGCCAGGTCCCAGTGCCGGGCCCCTGGGGAGGAGGGTGGGCAGGTGACGCGTGGCTTTCAGAGGCGTAACTCCAGGTCTCCTTCCCCCAAAGGAGGGAGAGGAAGCCAGAGAAAGGAGCAGGGTGGATAGGTCTGAGGTTGGGAGAGGCTGTTGACGGGAGCCAGCGGGTGTGGGAGGTGTGTGCACGCACGCACACGCGTGTGTGTGCGTGCATGTGTGTGTGTGTGTGTCTCTGGGGCTGGAGGTAACAGCAGGGGAGAGGGCAGGAAACCCTTCTGCCTTGCTTCATCGCCCCCAAAGACCTCCTTTCAGTATTCTGCATGGATCAGGGCACTGGGGCCTCAGGTACCCCCAAAAGGCCCCCAGTAGAGACCTTGTCTCCGTCCCCAGCCTTATAACTGTCTGCTACCCTGGCAAAGCGCTTCTTGGGGCACCGGTATTGAACCCCAGCCTCCTGGGAGGCAGAGCAGCAGAGAGGCAAATCCGCCCCCCCCCCCGCCCTCCCATGCCTATTCCTGGTACCCTTGAGATTTCAGCCAGTACCTGGATCCTGAGAAATGGCTGAATAAAGAGCATAGGTGTAAGGAGTGCTTGGGACAGCCCTGATATCTTTCCAAAAACACAGGAATGATATTTGTATAGCACTTTAAACACTGGCAAGCCTTTCCATATCCATTATCGCCTCTGTAAGTGGGCAGGTAAAGCAGGTGTTATCCCCACTTTCCAGACGAGGAAGCGGCCCGCAGTGTGACCTGTCCAGGGGCACGATGACGGCGGGGCAGGAGGCAGCCCAGGCCAGGGCTGACTGAGAGCAGCAGCTGGGCCTTGGACTCACACAGAGAGTCCTCCCCAACACCCTGTCTCCAGCCCTGAACCCCCACCCGGGACACAAGGAGGCCACGGCGTGCCCAGATGAGATGGGCGCTCATTTCCAAATTCTTAAATTCCTAGCTCCATATCTGACTTCCCTCTGCACCACGGCACAGCCGTGGGCCTCGTCTTCCCGCCTGACCCAGAACCAGCCCGGGGCGGGGGAGGGAAGGGGCGGGGCCCGGGCAGCAGCTCGGCCCCGGCGGCAGTGATGGCGGGCGCGACGCCACCCCGGCGGCCCCCCTGGAAGCCACCGGCCTGCCCACTCTGGCCTGGAACGCCCCGCTGGCTGGGAAAAGACAATGTAGGTCCCTGTTCCAGCGAGCCAGCCTGGGAGGGCACACCCTCTCTCTTCCCCTCACCCCTCCTGGCTGATCTTCCCTCCGCCTGATGGGGGGTGACAGCTGCAATTAGAGGCAAGACGCCTTCCTGCCCTCAGCATTAATAGCAAACTGGAGAAGAAAAATAACAAGAAAGGCTCTTCCTGCATCCTGGACCCCCTGGGGTGGAGATGGAGGGAGGGGGCTTAGAGTGAGCAGCTCCACAGCTTGAGTTAGGGGTGGTCGGGGTTGCTCCCAAATTCCTACTCAAATGGTAGATGTTTGGGTTTTGGTGGCTGAAGTTACAAGGGGAAAGGCGCTAATTTTTTTGAGAGCTCATTTTTGCCAGGCAGTACACACGACATGTCTTTCAGACTTCAGAATGCTCCTCTTAGCAAAAAGACCAGGATTTTAAACAGTCTTGTCCAACAATGCTGTCCTTTCCTCTCCTCCCCTCCATGGAGTTTGCCAACGAAGCAGCCCTTTCTGGAGGAGCCAACCTGCCCGCCCTTTGCTGCCCCTCCCACAGATTTCAGTCCTGGCGAAGGCCAGTTGCCAGTGGCTGCTTTGGTGGTGGCGGTGATGTGTGCGTGCGTGTGTGTGCGTGTGTGTAATGTGTGAGTGTGGAGATCCCATCTCCTCTCAGTCCTGAGAGGAGGCAGGGAGTCGCTGGGCCGCTGGGCACTGGAGAAGCCTCCCAGCAAATTATTCAAGGAGGCACCAGCTTGAATCCGGAAGGATTCACAGGAAGCAAAATCACCTCCAGGCCATTCATCTGTACTCCTGTCCCGTGCACCGGCCACAGCCATTCAGACCAATCGAACAAAAACTTGTGAACGCCTCCCAACGTCACACATTGCGGTAGGAGCTGAGAACAGCAGTGAAGAGGATCCAGTTCCTGACTCGAGGGCCCAAAGGGAAGAAAGCAGCCACTCAACCCACGGGCGAGAAGGATTCATGGGAATGAAAACTCATTTTAACTCGGGCCAGAACAGAACAATTAGGAGTGCCATTTGCTGCCAACATCACTGACAGGTGTGGGGCACTGTCATCCCTGTGTTCTTATTTCCTTCCCACCACGCACTGGAAGAGGTTGCTATGACACATGTTCATGGAGAGGCTCAGAGAAGTTAAGCAACTTGCATAGTGGCAGAGCTGGGATCGAAACAGCCCTGGCTGACCTCCAGGGTTGTGCTTCTCACACTGCCCCACAGATCGTCAAAATCTGCTCCAAAGCCAAGACGAGAAACAACCACAAAACCTGTCCTCCCACAGGACCCAGGCAATGGATAATAAATGGGTTACTGCCTTCTGCTGTGAGGATCTTGCCCTGGTCTTGACAGGGCTGATGTATGCCCCATCACCACGTCAGGCTTTGCTAATGAAAGCATATGGCCGATTCACTTACCCACCCCCAATAATTTTTCCTTTTCCCACCCCTTCTGGGCCCCTGCCATGACAGTGATGGACACTGTATTTACTGAAGCTGAGGGAAGAGGGCAGTGGAAATGCTTGGGGCCTCAGTGATGCAGGAGAGCGTAGGGGTGGGGAGCAGTGCGTACGAGGGAGAGGGGAGAGCTAGTGGAAGTAAGTAGAGGGAAATTGACAGCTTAATTCTGCCCCTGGGGCTCATTTTATGGTTAATTAGGACATGTAAATAAGCTGGAAGCTCATTTAATATCCTCCCTGGCACAGGGCCCCGCCTCATACCTGGCCCACTTCCTTGGCAGGTACGGGGCCCCCTGATTGGCTCAGGCATCTGCTCAGGGCCCCACCTGCTTCTCTGTGTGTCTATAGATGTTCCTGGACCACAAGCAAGAGCTAGGAGAGTCCCTGCTGGGCATGGCCGAGGGGCTGCCCGGTGTCCCTCCTGCCCCTCTCTTTCCAGCCCTTCAGACCTGGGGCATCCTCTCTCCCGAAGTGCCTTCCCTGCACCCACCCCTCAGGGTGAGAGCTGAACTCAAACTTTCCCTGAGGAATAGAAACCTGGTTCAGCTCTCCCCAATGCATCCCCTACTCCCTACTCCCTAGAGCCCTGTAGCGGGGGTTCTCTGTTTTTCCCAGGTCACATAACATTACCTAGGGCTTGAGAAAAAGTAAAAGCACAGCCTGTGTCTGGCTTTCAGTCCACCTCAGGTGACTCCCCGCCCAGGGCAGCTAAGGCATTTCCGCTAACAGCACATGTGAGCACTGGGTTTGGAGTCAGACAGGATGTGAGACCCATTGCTGTCACTGCGTGAGCTTGAGCACATTGCTTGACCTGGAGCCTCATTTTTTAATCTGTGAGTTGGGGATAATGCAATGAGATTTAAAGAACATAATGCACCTCAGGAGCAAGCTCACCATCTAGACAGATGCTCAATATATATATATTGGACCTCCTGACCTTCAGGTCAGGCGCTAACCAGGTGACCCAGGCAAAAACGCTAACAAAAAAAGAAAAAAAAAGCTTTCTCTCTTGAGCCTTGGTCTCTTCTATTAAAAAACATATACTGGCCCTATTACCTCACAGGATGTAGCAAGGATCAGAGAAGACAATAGGTGTGGACGTGTTTTCGTACAGTGTAAAAATATTATCCAGATGGGCTGTTATTTGCCATATAGCAAACAGTTTACACTTTTCCACTGGCCGATGATGACAGGTGTCTGTGTGTCAGAGGGTGGGTGGGGCACGGAGACCGCACACTGCCTGAGGATGTGCTCTTGGGGGACCCCCACCCCTCCTGCACCCCAGCTCCCCCTCACACCTGCAGGGCCCTCATGATCCTGGCAGGGACTAGAGAGTTGGGTGAGCCAAGTTCTGATGGGTTTAGAAGCCAGGCCTCAATCTGCTCTCTGTTCTAAGGCCCTTTCTCTGGAGTCCCTGCCAGGCCCCACATCTCTCCCTGCCTCCCTGGGGGCTCATGGCCCACAGGGGCTTGTGGCTGTCCTGGAACCCACTCCCTCTGGATGGCATGGTGGAGGGAGGCGTCCATGAACCTGCCCCCGTGAGCAGTCTCAGGGCT
Organism: Eidolon dupreanum; assembly: GCA_028627145.1. Classification (NCBI taxonomy): domain Eukaryota; kingdom Metazoa; phylum Chordata; class Mammalia; order Chiroptera; family Pteropodidae; genus Eidolon; species Eidolon dupreanum. The sequence goes on along the minus strand of CM053517.1, from coordinate 32,996,373 downwards.
CAGGCTGGTGCTGCCAGCCCGGGGGGAAGAGCAGGACCTCACACGGCCGTCACCCCCTCAGCACTGTTGCTAGGTGTCCCCTGCCCCCCTTCAGCCTTCTCTGCCCAACCCTTAAAACAGGGTGATGAAACCTCTCTCCCAGATCCCCTCTGAGCCCAACAGAGGCCTTACCTCCTGCTCCTCTCCCCGCGTCCTTCCTCAGTCCCCACATATCCACCGCCCACCTCCAGCCCGATACACACCCCAAGTTCTGGCACACGCACAAACACACATACATGCACACACAGCAGGATGAAGTCAGCCTTGCCAGTGTCCCTGAAACCCTGGGCGGAGAAGGAGCAAGATCGCCAGCTCCACACCAGGTCTCGGCCACACATGCTGCACATCCGGGCTTCCACTCCCCAGCTGTCCCCTCTCAACATGCCCCTCTACGCACGTCCTTCAAGATGACTGCCCGTTTCAGGGACATAGAACTCACTGCCAAAAGTTACCTCCTGATGCTCTGCACCTCCGCCCCCACCTCCCGACCTCCCACCTACCTGCCTAGCTTCCTCCAATTGGCCAGGGAGGGGGGGAGGGGGTGCAGGCACAGCAAATGCCACCCGCGCCTGGTCTCAGGCTGCTTTGAGGCGGAAGGTGTCCCCATCCAAGGGAAGAATCAGGTTTTGTCTCCCGCTGTGCACACATCACTCCCTGTGGCTGCTTCTCCTTCCTCCTGTGCTGCTCCCTCAACCCTGACCAGAGGCCCAAGCCTGCAGCTGCAGGGAAGTGCTGGCTGGGGTCTTCGGGAGCACAGGAGATGAAGGGAGAGATGTCTTAGAGATCCTGTGACTTCTTCCCCACTCAGCAGACCTTCCCCAGTCGCCCTCAGCTGTCCTGAGGCCCAGCTCTGCCCACTTAAGACACTAATGGGCACTTCGCATCCTCCACTTGACCCTCCACTTCGTAAGCCTGGGGTTTTTTATGCCTCTAAGTCTCCGCATCCACTGCTTCCTGAAGACTCCAGCTCCCCCATGGCCTCGGGACTGGCTGACTGGTACTTACCTTTCGCTCTGCAGTTTAAAGGGCATCTCTGGGAAGCCCTCCTCGGGGGCCTTAGTGTGCCTGTACCCAACCGCAGGACTGACTTTGTCACTCTTGTGCACGCTGATCTTCCCCTCTGGACTGAGCGCCCCCAGGGAGCAACTGGTCACCTCTCAGTTCTGTATCTGCCGCTCTGGGCACAGGGCACTCAGTGTGACCTTCAGCTGAGGGGGCCCTCGGGTGAGCCTGGCTCCTGCTTTCCCAGGCTCATGTTCACTCCACACCTCAGCCCACTCCCCAGGAGAGCAAAGCTGTGGCCAAAGTCACTTTTGAGCGTGCAAACTCTGTCCCTAAACCCCCTCTCCAAACTGTTGTGCAGTCCCCTCTGCCCCTGGCCTGTCTCTTGGGCTTCTCCATCTTGCTTCCCAGGCCAAGGCTGCCTGGAGAGCCTTGGCCTTACCCCTCCCACCCAGCCCCCAGCCCCCCCCCCCCCGTTGCCGGGGCACTGTCGCTGGGCTGCTCAGAGCTCAGGCCCTCTGGACGACGGCACCCACTTCTCCCCTGCCTGCACAGCCCCACGTGGGTCCCAGGCTCCATCCTGGAGGACATTGCTTTTGCTCCAGCCTCCATGTTTTCTCCCGTTCTGCTCACTCCCTCCGCAAAGGGTCTTCCTGAACTGGCTCATCTCGTCCATTTTGGCAACAGCATCTGGCCCCAGACTTACTCTACCCTAGGAGGCTTATTCAATCTGCTGTGCCAGGGGTCTCCACCCCTGCTGGGGACACTGAGTCTGCCAGGTTCTCCTTCCCCCATTGTGATTGTGGAGGGGCGGGGCGGGGCAACAGGGAAGGAAGTGAGAGTTGGGTGTTCAGCGCCTTCCCTACCTCCAGCCCTGCTACTGGCCACATTCCAAGCATTGTCTCCCAGGGACTGAGGTGCCAGCAGGGCAGCAGGCGGACAGTCATCAGCATGTAAGTGGTGGGAAAGGGAGGGTGTTGGGCACAGTTTTTTTTTAAAGCCCCAAAAAACCAACAACGTAAAACAAAATCCAAAACATAAACAAAGCAGAGGTCCTTCCGAATGGGGTTAATTAAGTACAGCAACTAAAATAGCTTCACAGACTCAGCCCCCTGGACAGAGGTGCCAAAGCTGGTCATTTTGTCCCGGACAGCCTCCAAGTACTCAAACTGCCACACCACACGACCAGCCTCTGGGGTCTGCTCATTACCATCGGGAGCACTGGGCCAGACTGACTTAAGCAGGTGTTAGAACCCCTGACCCGAGGTTCCAAGCGTCTGTTCAGATAAGTCAGTTTATATCCCAGAAAAAGGGTCAGGCTCTGTATCAGAGAGAATTCCAGCGCTTCTGGCCCTGGCTTCCGGGCCCTGCTGGGAGTGTAGGGGTAGAAAAACTTTTTTAAACTTTTCCATTAAATGTATAGGCTCCCGGGAAAGGTAGGCAGTGCCCAACGCCTAGTCCCAGTTCCATGTCCCACCTTCCCAACTGGGAAATGGCATGCTTAGCATCCCCCTTAACCCTGGTGGCTCCCTCAAAGTCCCCAACCCATCTATCTGAGTGACGGGAAAGGCAAGGTGGACAGGGGCTGCGGGAGTCTGGTGTGTGCCTTTCCTCTCACCCACAAGGGAAGGCCTGAACGATGGGATCTGCTGGGAAAGCTGGCACCTACCCAATACGGGTGCATGACAGAAAAGACCCTGTTACCAGTCTTCAGTCAACATGGGGGTTCCCCCAGGAAGGGCTGGAGGGCCAGAGGGGTGGCTGTCCCATGCTGTGAAGTAACAGTGAAGAGAGGAAACCTTGGGAGATAAGGGTGGGGACTAATATTTACTATGTGGCCAGCAAGTGCCAAAAACTCTGAGGAGCAGAATCATGTCAGGTGAGGTAGAGGAATAGAGAAAAAAGAGATTTTCCTCTTCGATCCCCTGTAACAGTTCTGAGCGCTAAAGAACCAAAGCTGGGTCCCGTCTCAATGGAGCTTTCATTTGAGGATGATCACCATACACCTCAGACATCACCTCCACTAGAGAAAGGGGGAAGAGGAGTGAGGAATGAAGCCCGGGAAGGCCACTAGAGCCCAAGGGGAGTAATGTGATGCTGTAATTCCATCCTGATCAGTTCTGACATTTCCCCATTCCTGCCCTCTCCAAGCCTCGCCTGGATGACCGCCATGATACTATTTTGCTTATATCTTCTTTGTGGTACTTTTCATTAGTTCTTTGTGACCGACCAGTCTCTGTACCCACCTACTGTCTTCCGTTCTGCAACCAGGCCTGCCCTTGTTCCTCCTACCTGGGTTAGTTTCTTTACTTGGACTCTAGATTTCAACCATTTTGTCTAGTTTTCCTCAGTGGATCACAAACACGCATCGTTTCACCCACTTTAATAGAGTAGTCCATGCTTCGTCTCCAATGTCTTTCCTCCCATTTCCTCTTCCGCCTGCTGAAGACACTGCCCACCGCTCTGCTGACAGCCTGTCAGGGTTTGTCAGCGACCTCCATGTTCTTTGCCAATTCCTCTTCATCCTTAACCCCAGGATGGAGTTCCTGGACCTCTGTCCATCCATACTCAACCCTAGTAATCCTATTCAGCTCATGTTCTTAAATATTAAATATTCATCTTCTGTCTAGACCGCTTCCTCTGCTTCTGGCTCATATTCAGTCTCCTACCTGCCATCTTCACCCTTCCACAGGCTATTCTCAACAGGCAGAGTATGCCTGATGGTAGGTTGAATCAGATCATGTTAGATCCTTTTCTGAAATCCTTTCCATGGATTTCACTCAGAAAATGCTGAAGGAAATTCACTCCCTACCCAACTCCACCAAAACCCTACTACTCTCTCTCCCCTGCTCATCCTGCTCTGGACACACCGGCCTCCTTGCCAGTCCCCCGACATGCCAGGTAGATGTCCGCCTTATGGCATTTGCAGACCCCGTCCCACTGCGTGGAAGGCCATTCTTCCCTAACCCCCAGTTGCATGGGCTGCACATTCTAAATATTGACGCAAATAGCAACTTCAGTGAGACCTAAACCTTCAACCCACTACCAGATTCCTTGTGCTCAGCACTCCTGCCCTTTTACACAGCTCAACTGTTCCCCATAGCACTCATCACTCACGCACACGCACACATACACATCCACAAAGGGCAGAATTATTGGTATTCGCCGCTGTATCCCCAAAATGCAGACCAGCACCTGGCATACAGTAGCAGCACAATAGATACTCACCGCTTGGCCCACAATGAGCATGCCTTGCTCTGCTTTGTAGGCCCTACAAGAATTTTTACACGACTAAACTTAAAAGGCTCAAAATAAGAGTCACATCACTGCTTAAAATGGGAAGGTTTATTAAGGTTTATTTTCCTCAAGAGGAACAGCCAAGCCCGTGCTTCTTAAGAGAAGCAATCAGCAGAAAATATATGCCACACTTTGGGCCCGGAACTATAGGAGGCTTTGACAAGCCAGGGACCGTGCAAATGCGCACCCCCCAATTCCCTTTAAAAGCTCTTGTTAATGTCTGCAAAACGGATTGCATGCCGCCTTCCAGGAAAACAGAACCAGGCACCCAGTTCAAAGTCTCCTGCTGTTCTCAACAAGAATATTTAAGCAAAACATCACATTAAATGAGCGGACTGCACATTCAGCGAACCCAAGATAAAACTGTAGTAAGAAAACTCCATGCTCAATGCAATGCCTGTACTACATTTTTAAGAACTTGCATTTTTTACATTTTTGCGGAATAAAAATGCTAAAAGCTGGGTGGTTAGACTGCCTCAAAGGTCACATTGATTTCCCTCGCTGAAGATGGGCCCTTTCCAGATCCTGGACAAGCACCCAAAGCACTCACTCTGCCCCTTGAAGTCTGGAGCTGAGTCCACAGGAGCTATTGTAACACACATTTATAGCACCTTAAATGAGTACAAGATCCAAATAAAACAAAAGATTATTTTACAAGTATTTTCCTCCTCCAACACCTGACCATGTCTTCACACTTTAGTTTAAACACACGGATAGTTTAACCACACAGATACAATTTATAAGAGCATGTTTTATGATTGCTTACAAAGGAATATACTGAGGTAATCTTTATTTCTTTCTGCCTCTCAGTCCTGAGTGAAAAAAAAAAAATCGGACACGTGAAATGACAAACATATGTGTACTTATGAGGACAATGAGGAACAAAATTTGAAATTGGGCAGGTCCAGAAAATAAAGGATGTTTATGTGTGGAGAAAAACAGCTCCAGGTCAAGCAACATGTCTGAATAAAGTTGGTAATAAAATAAAGATCAGTATCTTTCCAAGGATTAACTTTTTCCAAGTACATTTTGCCTTCGAAGAAGCACTGTCTCACTGAGGAGCGAATGGTGGCTGGTTTTGATGGCAGATTGAGGGGCCAGAGATTAGTCCAAGTTGTAGGGGGAAGAGAGTGACATGTCAACATCCATATTTCTCCACGCATTCCTAAGAGAACCAACCCTGTGTCCACAGCTCAATAAATTGCAGTATTATTCATGTCTTTGATAAATTGCTTATATATATATATATATATATATATATATATATATATATATATATATATATATATATATCTTCCCTCCCAAATTAGACTGCAAACTCTTGAGAGAAGGCCTTTATGCCTCTTTACGAAGCCTGCAGTGCTTAGAGGGCTTGAATATTTAATTCACTTACAGAAATGTTAACTGATACTGAAGCTCCCCCTGGTGGAGGGTAAAGTTATAGTTAGATTGTATTTACTGTTAATTTCTAAAACTAGATTGTTCGGGGGCACTACTAAGCCATTAAAGTCGTGTGTGTGTGTGTGTGTGTGTGTGTGTGTGTGTGTGTGTGTGTGTGTGTGTGTGTGTGTGTGTGTGTGTGTGTGTGTGTGTGTGTGTGTGATGTCACCTAGAACTAGTCCCATTCTCACCACTAAGGCATCTATCTCACTTGTTTTCCTCTTGTATCCATAGCAGTGCCCATTTATCTTCGTGTTTTAGTGGGAAAAAAGCGAACTACCAATTGTAACATCAAACCCCCTCTAAATTATGCGGTACTCATACAAACAAAGCTATTATACTTTAAATAACCACAAATACTGATATGGTGTTAGTTCTTGGGTATTTATCATACAAGATTCGTACAATATTCTTGAGGACTTTTCGATTTTTCAGCTATAAAAATATACTTTATTTTCAGGCACCATCTCCTCTGGAACCAAGACTAAGTAGTTCACACAGGGACAACACTGAAGCACACTTATCTCCCTAACAGCATACCCTTCCGTCCAGTAATTTACAGCCCTGACTTCAGCGGGTCCCACTTTGCATCCTGCTGTGTGTCATGGTCATTTATCCTAATTATACACGATATGATAAAAGAATACACTGTACCTGCCATCTTTTTCTACCATGTTCTAAAACAGAGGAGATTAAGTTCATGCCACTAGTCGAGCGCACTGTAACTTGGGGTTCTTATTTAATGATGTCTACTTAATCTGGCAAATAACTATGCAATCTATGTAACTGGTAATATTTAGAAATTTTTACTCATTTGTGAGATGTTTGTCTATGATTTTAAGTCCAAAGAAATGTTTGAGAGGCGAGTTTTAAAGCAAGAATGACTTTGGAGGACCTTTTATGCCACGACATGGACAGACTGGCCCTAATGCTTTGCTTATTTATTTATATTTTAATTTATTGCATTTATTAGATTTTTGGCCCCTCAATCCCAGACATATGTATAAGTGGATCAGTAGAAGGTAAAATATTACATAACTAAGTTTATTAGAAACTTGAAAGAATACAATTTCCAAATATTTTTTACAGTACTGTTAACATTTTCTCAAGTTGGTCAGAACTTACATTTGAAATCTGAGTTTTAAATTTCAATTCCGTAACTGATGGCTGACCACACTCTGGAAAGTCTCAGTAGGGCAAGAACACTACTTCACACCTAGCTGCAACGAGACAGCATCTGGATCCCTGAGTGGTGATTTGGACTCTCCGGGGCTGGTCTCCTCCTCAACATTCAGGGACAAGGCACAAGGGTTTCCTAAGCTTGTTTCTTTCCTTCTCCAACATGTAACTGGCTAATGAGCTGTTCTACTCGACCTCTATGGAGTATAGGTAAGTCATATTACCCTAGGTCCATGTCCTACTTAAAAGCCCATCTTTTGTAAAAATGGAAAAAGCTGGGAAGGAAAAGCACCACTAAGTAAGCCAGCTAAAAATGTAAATTAGCAATCTTTTCCACACTACTGCTACTATGCTATTTCATATAAAGTCAAAGCAAAAGCAACAGGCAATCTTTACGTGCTTTTTCACTTTCAGATTCTTCAATCTACTATAAAGCAAATTTGAAAAATTTTACATAACATTTCATTGGTGGATCTGTACCCACAAATTAACCATGGCAAAAGGATTCCCTTGATGAAATTACAAGCTGTGGAAGATCTGCTATAGTAAAAGTTAAACCCTGATACAGTATTAAACTTATCTGTTTACATATAAAAATAATACACGGTGGGATAGTTTATTCAAGAAGATACAATCTCTAAGATCGAGAGATAATATATAAAACTACTGCATGTTGTCCGATGTATTTTATGTAGAGGAGGAATAAATGTCTCTAGGACAGAAAGTGCGAGGTCTGTTCCTACATCACTAGTTACTTAGGGGTTTGAAGCCACGAGTTCTGCAGGTCCCCGGCAGAGAGGAGCTACTTGCTGCATTTAAAACGATGTGGTCAATACAAAAGAAAGGCCTTAACTCTATAAAAAATAACAAAAACACACAAACCAAATGAAAATGTACTAAAATTTAATCATCCATAAAAGCTGTAATTTAATCTGACAGTAAAACACAAGAAGCAATATTAGAGTTGGTTTAGTATATTATATATTTAGCTTTGAAAGCCATAGAAATCAGTTATACCAGTTTTTTTTCCTATAAAAGACCCATTTTTCCAAAGCATTATGCACAAACAATTTTAATTAGAATATAATGACAGAATGATATTTCATAATTTTTTAAATATAAAATGAAGTCAATGACTCAAAAAAGTTATCTGCTGCAATGAGTTTGAGGGGAAATTCCATAATCTATATCATTACAGATATAAAGTATAATGGTTCAACTTTTTAGTGCTTGACAGGGAGGAATCATGATAAAAAGGTCAATATGAAATCATTTGATTATAATAGCAATATCTAACATTTGAAATGCATCCATGCTCTTTTGTATAATCATATTAGAGTCAAGTATATTTATTTTTCACATCTGTTATAACTGCTATTGCGAAGGAGAAATACTATTGTCTTACTTTCCAAGAGATATACAATGAGCAATTTTTTCTCCAGGGAACTTGTGCAAACCAATATAAGATCTAAATTCTTCACATAATATATAAAACAGGAGAAGCCTCTTCAGATTTATTTTTTGAAGTCTGGAATGCTGGCACTTTCCAATTAGGCAACAGTTCTTCATTCCTGTAATCTAGAACATTGAATGGACACAAATACATATTATATACATGGTTAATTTCTTGACATTAGAAGATGGTAGTAAACAGGTAGAGATCTAACAATATAGAAAGAAACAATGATTTTGGCTAATTGAGAACTATATCATACTCAACAGCTCCAATAACAACAGGGCTATTTTAAACTCCCTTTAAAAATGTTTAAAAAAGTTTTATTATACTTGGTATTTCACAATATCTGACAGTCCTGTCTATAAAGAGGAAAACAGTGATTATTTTATTTCGATCCCATTATCATCTTATTTGAAGAGTTCGTTTCTGCTAAGGAAACGGCATCTGCCTGCGTCAACTTTCCATGGGAAATTTTTACCAAACCACTTTCTGGTGACACATAAGTCAGGATCACCACTTCTGGCACAGGTTAGGACAAGAAGAGATGATATGGAAAGAGCTGATCACCATATTCAAGGGCAGAAGATTCAAAGTTACTCTTATTGCTCAACAGGAAAGGGAAAGGAAAGTTATAGGGAGAACTTCCTGAAAATGAATTTCTCTCCTAGGTCTTTAAAAATGGGACACATTAGAAAGAGATTAACATGTTTCAATACAATTTTGCCTAAAAGCTAAGGCTAGGGAAACTGCCTTCAAGGTCCACGTACTCTTACTAACGATGTTTATAACTGCAGATTAAATTTACCCCAAACCTCAGTTTTCCAGTGGGATCAACACAGCCCTTCAAGTCTGTAACCGCAACAGAACGCTCTGCGCGCAAAGTACTCTGACTGTTAGGTGACCTATTATCAAACGTTCACAGGGAACTCAGGTGACTTATTAAATAGATTGTAAGTTGAATTACATATCAGAGTCTAAAAATTTATGTAACCAGGATGAAAGTCTTACTTCTAGATCTAGGCCAAGATCTCCCTCCTCTAAGGTCAAGCTCACAATACACTGTGGCATGTGTAAGAGGGAATTTTCACAATAGGCCAGGAGATGGCACCTCTTCCTTTAGACATAAATTTAATGGACATTTTCTGAGACTTGGAAGAGGATCAGCTAAGGTAATGGTATCAACAAGCCAGTCAACTATAAGAGTAAAGTTAATTAATATATTTCAGAACAGGAACTACAGTCCTCACTTTCCCTGTCTTTGCACCCTTACCTAAACAGACCCAAACACCAGCAACTGTTACAACAATCACTTTCAGGGCACTGATGATATACAATTATTAAACAAGATTTCACTAAAAGCCTAAAGCCACCATTTGGCCAGAAGCTGTCTTTCCTGAATCCAATTCCCAGAGGCAATCCCATGCCCTTTCCTCCTCTCTACATTCATTTAAAAGGGAGCATAACTACTCGGTTGTCTCCCATGAGAGAGATTCATTCACACACCCAAGCAAGCACAAACTAGTCAATCGTGCTCTGGAAGAGGTCATCTCCTCAACGGGCCATGAGACGCAGCAAGAGTTAGTGCAGCCGGCTCTCACGTGGGGACACTGACTTCCCTCTCATGGGACCAGATTCGCAAATCACATCGTAAATCCACTGCATAAAAATACCCCTTCATGGTGCTGTCTATACAGTTGAAGAAGATAAATATAGAGTTAAAGAAAAACAAATGGTCCCACAGGGCCTGGTTTCTCACTTGAGAGGCAGCTTCAATGCTGCCACTGATGTCTTTCCAAAGGGTTCACTTAATGAAAAATAAGCAGCACTTAAAGTCAGCTACTACTTAGAAACCTCCAGACAAAACCACCGTGCCTGAGAGCAAATGACCACTGAAACGACACTGCGGTGCCACCATCCACCCAGCAGAGTGGCTCAAGTGAAAAGGACGGGCAATACCAGATTTGAGTAGGATGTGGAACTCAGACTGTGGAAAAATGTGTAAACTGGTACGACTACTTTGAAAAATGTTTTAGCAGTATCTACTAAGGCTGTACATACACACAGTGGACAACCTGGTCGTTCTAGATCTACACCGAAGAGAAATGCGTGCACACGTGCACAGAGACTTGGGCAAGAACGTGCACAGCAGAACTGCCCAGACTAGTTCCCGAAATGAATCCAAATGTACATCAATAGCAAAATATATAAATATATTGCTAGTATAGTCACACACTAAAAATGAACTCCTGCTACATGTAATAAGGATAATTCTCAAAAACACACATTTTTGAGTAAAAGAAGCCAGATGTAATACATTAAATGTTTTTGCTTATGTTAAGTTCAAAGAGAGGCAACACTAACCCATGTAATTAGGAACTGGGGAGCGGGGGGTTGCCATCTGGGGAGCAAAGACTACTACTGACACATATGGGTGTGTCCACTGAAATAATTCATCAAATGTGCACTTAAGCCTTTTGTTTCAGAAGAACCACTGTTCCTCTTCAATTTAACATGAATTTGAGAGTGACCCTGGAAGGCGTTCTATTCATTCCACCACTATTTTCTGAATATCCATTCTGTACCAGGCACTGGGGACACAGTGGTGAGCAATCCAGACATGGTCCTTGCCTCAGACAGCTTACAATCTCATGAGGAGACAGAGAAATTACCCAACAGATGAACATATCCACAAGTTATATATCACAATTACAAGTAACAGAAGCCTGGAAATACCCTTATGGGTGAAAAGGGAAGTGGTTACGGTTGGGGAAAGCCGAAAATAAAGTAAGAGAACAAGAAGGCATGAGTTCTGTTTTTAGCATCTTACCTGGCTCAGAGCTGCTGCTTACTGCAGGTCTAAAGCAGCAGACATGACTTCTTTTTAGGCTTCTTCTTTTCCACTGGTGTTTTTCTATTTATTTGTCTGACCAGGTCATAAAATATCTAAATAAGAACAAGAAAGAAGTATTTATTCAACCAACATTTGAAGCCTTGTTCCATGAAACAATCTTGGGTTGGTTCTGTTAAATATTCTGCTCTTGGATCTGTATTTTGCTGCTTTGTTTTAAAGGCAGGTTTCTCAGAAGCCCCAGCAGACTCTCAGTCAGGGTAAAGCAGGACTTACCTGTTTACAACGAGGGAAATATACTTGCTCTTAGATATTAATATCAAATTAAGAAAAAGAATTAGTGCAAAATAAGGTAGTGAAGTTATATCCTTCATGGACTCTTAGACACGTCAACACATAATTATTAAGAGAACAGTTGACGCTCAACTGGAATCTTCACATTTATTCTATTTAAAGAAAAACTTCAAACTTACAGAAAAGTTGGAAGACAGCACCAAGACCTTGTGCATATTCTTTACCAAGATTCGCCAGTTAGTGACATTTTACCATGTGTACTTTTTATCATCTCGCTCTCTACATACACATCCTGACACACTCCTCCTCCCCCTCTTCACTTTCTCAACCATCTGAGAGTAGTCTGCATACCACAGGGCCCTTAATAATTGAGTGTGTGTATTTCCTAAGAACAAGGACATTCTCTTACACAACCACATTACAGTTATCGCATTCAAGACATTTTACCATTGGTATATTACTCTGCATCATCTACAGTGCAAATTCCAATATTGTTGGTTATCCCAATAAATGTCTATAGTAATTCCTGTCCCCCGCCACCCCCCAACCCCCCTCCTGCCAGAGAGAATGCATCCAAGATCACATATTGCATTTAATTTCCTGTCACTTTAATCTTCTAAAATCTGGAAGAGTACTATGGCCTTTGCCTTTCATGACATTGTCATTTCTGAAAAATAATGGCTAGTAACTTTATAGAGTTTCCCTCGATCTGGATTATCTGATGTTTCCACAGGATTACATTCGTGTTACACATTTTTGGCTAGAATAGGACAAAAGAGATTGTGTTCGACTCAGCACATTTTTTTGCTTGTCCCTTTTTGATGATGTTAATTTTGGTTAAAGTGAAAAATAGATAAGGTCTATGACCCTTGATTTAAAGTGACAAATACTATGCTGATAAATATTTTGGATTCTCTTTGGATTAAAAAAATGCAAGGGATCAAAGGTAAAAATACAATACTACTTATTTCATGGAAATGGATTACTTTAATTCTGTTGTGTCCATGTGTTTCACAGAGCTAAGTATGCCATATTGTTGGAATATGAAGTAGATCAGCTGAATTTGGTTCTTTGCTATGGAATGCAAATGTTCATTTACTAATGACCTGGAATAGAAACAAATTATGACAGAAGCTCCTTACTATTATTCATCTGTAATAATAGTGATTTGTAGAAGTGTATCAAAATCTTTTAGTTTTTAGGGGCATTACTGGGACAAATGGCAAAATTTGAACATGCACTGAACATGGACGGTGTCACTATCAATTTTCTTGACTTTAATAATTGTGTTGTGGTTGTGTAAGACAATGTTCTTGATCTAAGGGTACATATACTAACATTTAGAAGTAATATAGTGTGATATACACACATGTGACAAAATGGTAATGATTAATGAATGTAGATGAAGGGTAGACAGAAATTTGTTTTTATATCTTTTCAGCAAGTTTTCAAAGTAAAATATTTAAAAAATGATTGCTCTATATTTTTTTAAGATGGACTCCAAGAAAACTTCTATTTATGTTTTTAAATGGTCCTAAAATCAATATTCCAAACCCATAAAAGTGATTTATTGACATTCTTTTCTTTCTGCTCCTTCTCTCCTCCTCCCCACTCCCATTTTCTATTTCTCTATTACCTTATTTCTCTATTACCTTAATTTTCTATCACCTTATTTCTAAGAAAGCTGAAAATAAAGAATCTATGAATAAAACGGTAGTTTTGTTTCACAACTCTGAAATCCAAATTGTTTGATAACTCTGAAGCCCTTCAAGAACTTAATATGCATAAGCCACAAACAAGCTCATTAGTTCCCTACCCTCAATGTATAAGCTATAAAATGAAAAATAATAAAAGGATAAACTAAAACAGTAAATAAATCAAAATCATACATTTCTTCATGGAGCCAGTTTCCTGTGGTAACTGATTTTGTAGTACTACTCTTAATTTCTTTGGCAAACACTGGCCACCTCAGAGAATAAGCTGGTTAGTGCTGAGGGCAAGTTCAAGCTATAGTATTTGTTACATATGCTGAAAAGACCTCAGCCTAGTTTCTTCATTTCTCTGAACTATAGAAAAATCTAAAGGGAACACAGAATAGTTTCTTAATCCTTCTGCCATTACTCAACTAGGATGTCTTGATTCCAATTATTATTCCTAGCAAAGAACAATTAATTCTTGATTAAGACTGATGGTGATTCATTCTGGTATAGCTATGTATTACTTTCAGAACATAGTAAAAATGGTGTAAGAATTTAAAAATATATAGAGATATAGATATATAGAAAATTAGAGAGCATTTAGCCAAGCAGTATGTCCATATGTAATTTTAAATTTGAGTCCAAGGGTTGACTCTTGTGAAAGTATGATCCCTCTGTCTTCAGGCATTCAGAAATCACACAGTTGTTTACAAGGCATTTGCTGTCAGAAGAAATATTAGCTATTAATGGAACTCTATAGCTAGATTATCAGGCTATAAAGAACATTAAAAAAACCTGAAATATTACTGTCTTAAGAATTCAAGCATGAAGTTTGTAATGTTTTCTAAGAGAGTAAAGATTCCTAAATAGCTAATGCATTTCGTTTTGTTTTCTTATTTTTGTTTTATAAACTCTCATGTCAAGGACTGACTTTAACAACTGCTGTAAAAAAGGTAACTCTGCTGCATTTGCAACCTCAATGCAGAGAGGGGTTTAGGAGTACGTAAGCTCCCAAAAACATGTCAGGCTTAAACGGTAAGGAACTGTGCTCACTGGACTCTGACCCAACTCAGCCCCAGCTAAGCCCCATGAGCTTACTTGGTGGGTGGTACCACTGAGGATGAGGACAGGAACAGTAGAGAACCAGATCCTTAAGGCCAATCATCCTATAGGTAGTAACCTTGCATTACTGTTGTCCTAGCCAAGTTCATGCATCAATCCTAATGTTTTATTTCAAAGTTATCTTTTTTTCTTTTTTGGAAGGTTGTACTAAAAATTAAAATTTTATGATTAGTCACATTTTTCAAAATAACATCTATAAAACTATAAGTCTACCACAAAGAAAGCTGAAGCTGGAAGCATATCATACTTCCTTTTATTGACTTGGCAGTGACTAAGAAACAATTGCTGATGAAGATCTCACTAGGACTTGCTCCCCACTGGGATGCAAACTTCTTCAGGGCAAGAATAGTGTCTGTCTGGATGACTGTTCCCCTGTGCCTAATACAATGACACATAGGCATGCAATAAATATTTGCTGAATAAATCAAATTTACAAACATTTTTATGCACATGAAAATGATGAAAATTGTTTTATCTAAAAAAGCAAACTTTGATATTCTTACTTGTAAAACAGAGGATTAGCAGCAAGTTCAATTTTTTTTTCCTGCTAGATGTTTAAAGTAATTTGGTCATTTCAAAAGTCAGGCAATAGTCTACAACCATAAGTCAAGTAAAAATGACTTATAAAACCAAAGGCCAGAGAGAAACAGGAAGCAAAAACACAGGACTCTGATAACCCAATCCACTCTTAGCTCTCATCTGTGTTGTAAGTGAGCTGAATTCTGATTGGTTACCTGGGATGCTAAAAATGGCAAGCATACCAACAAGTGCAACTTTTGCACTATTGTAAAAAGAAAGAAGCCTGCTCTGGTTTTTTTTTTTTTTTAATCTTATGTTAAAATCAACAA
Source organism: Eidolon dupreanum (assembly GCA_028627145.1). Lineage (NCBI taxonomy): Eukaryota > Metazoa > Chordata > Mammalia > Chiroptera > Pteropodidae > Eidolon > Eidolon dupreanum. Next base: position 32,981,151 of record CM053517.1, on the reverse strand, counting down.
AAACAAAGGAAATCTCAAGTTTTTGCTTGGTTGGTGGTGGCAGTTGGGGAGTTCACTAATCTTTTAGGAATTCAGTGAACTACTGGCCCTTCACACCCAGGCAGAGAGCTTGTTAAGCATTCCTGCCCACAGCTATGTTCTCAAGATAGTGGAGTGCTTAAGTCATGGACGAAAAAAGCCTTGTGCACCTGCTGTAACAGGCCTAAAAGACCGAGTGAATGTGAATTACAGTTCCATGTCCACACTCAGACTCTTTCCTATGTAAGTCACACACTAAAGGGAAGCAGGACACAAAACACCAAATTCTATGATGTCCATGAGGTAATATCTTTCTGTATAACATAAACATAAGTTCATTATAATAACTACTTTGATTTCTGTATTTTCCTACTTGATTTTATAACCTATCTATACATATTTGCCTAGGTGATTGTTACAATACAAAGAGTGATATGACAATTTTCATACACCACTTTCTGGCATATCATTTAGAAGCCTGACAGGACTTTAAACATAGTCTCTAACTTAAACTTCCTCTTGGCCAATAAAGTAAATATAAGTGTCCTCACTAATAAGTGTCATCGAAGTAATTTTATGCAAGCAAGGGATTATGGTTTCTAAGAATTACTTAGTGCTTCCTATAAATTGATAGAATTGAGATTGTTTAAAAGAATAAATTTTTTCTTAGTTTTTTGGCTGTTAAAAGAAAAAACCTCAAAAGGCGCTTGTCTGTGCTGCCTAGCAGCTGTAGGTTACCTCATTAACGTTGATCTTTGACTTCGCAGAAGATTCTAAAAAGGCACAGTTACACCACTGTCTTGCTAAATTCTGACCCTGTTCTTTGCCAACTACTCGCTCATCTTCCAGGTCACATTTATTGCCAACCAAAATCATCGGAACCTGTGGGGAAGGAAAACACATAAAATGAGTACTAACATACTTGTTACTTAGCAACTACCTGCCGCCAATTGAAATGTATTGAGGACTATAAACTTTGCCAAATATTTAAAAAAGGGCTGTATGTGTGCTGAGGGGAAGAAGGTGGATAGAGAGGGAAGAGACAGAAAAAACATGGAAGAGATCCTACCATGCTGATCTGCTAAATTATTTTAAGAATATAATCCCAAAATTCTCATGTGAGCTACTATTAATAGCTGAACTGCAAGTAGAAAAATCTGAAGGAGAAGGAATCTCCTGCAGCACAGATTAAGAATGTACTCACTGGGCCTAACTGTGGGTTAAGTGCTTCATTTCATGGGTTCAAGGAATGCCAAAAGTTAAAAGGCCAGCATGGTAAGACCAATATGGTAATAGGCTCGACTTCTACATTTGACATCTAGATGTGAAGAGGAAATAAAGCCACAAGGCACCTTTATGTCTTCCCATATTTTCCATAACAGAAATGCTTGGCTATGTCCATCCACAAAACCCTACTTCCAATAAAACAGGTTGCTAACAAACTGTACAATGTTCTTAGTTCAAAGGTATCTAGAGAGCAAAGTCATTTGTGAGGTGATGGGCACTATACAAAAGAAAAGATTTAAAGGACATGGTGGATACCTAAAATAGGCAATTATCATGTGTTAGATGAAACACACTAGACACCTATAACTCCATCTTTTTTAGTTTATTATGCAGGATAAAGAGATTAACATTACCAGAGTTCAGTGATTTGCATGTAATTGCCTATGAAAACAGAACTCTCTTAGATAAATTAGTCATGGGAAGGCAGAGAACTATTCATTAGGTTACCGTCGGTCATGAGTCATACAGCATAAAGCCCTCCCCACCTACAATACCACCCAAAGATAAGGTCCTGAGCAGGTGCATATGTTCCCATTAATAATGAGAAAGAGCACACAAAAACAGAAAGGTACAAATGAAATTTTATATCCTAATTTATATAACTGAAAAGAAACTCTCTAGCTCAAAACTGGGGTGAACATGTAAAATATACAATTCATCTTTGCGAAAAAGTACAAAAACAACGACAACATTAGTCATCGAATAAGACAAAAATTCTGAAACAAAAATAAAATTAAAAAATATAAAAACCCGATTAATATCTTTAAAATAATTTTAAAAACCTGTAAGTAAAAACTATACCAGGAGAACTTTAGAAATATGAGCAAATCATATGGTTCTTAATAATGTTCTCTGAACACTGTTTCTGACATAACTACCACCTCTCAACGTTTGACTTGAGTCCCACTTCTTCTACCAAGAATTCTGATTCCTCTTCCTCTGCTACACTTATTACCCATAGAGACAACGAGCACTTTATCATACATGTCCTCCTAACCATCTCAGCATGTAATCTGTAGGTAAATTTAGAAAGTTAAAAAAAATTTTTTGGTCACAGGAGCTCTTTTAGGCATGTGGCAGATACCCTCCAAATACTCTACTGACAGAGAAAATAGACACTTTTTATTTGGCCATAGAGAGATGGCAGTATGTCTTAGAGAAAAATACTTACATCTTCTGTGTCTTTAACCCGTAAAATCTGTTCCCTCAGGTCCTGTAAGTCATTAAACGTGGATTGAGCTGTAATAGAATATACTAGTGCAAACCCTTGGCCATTCTTCATATACAAATCCCTCATAGCTGTAAATTGCTCCTATAATAAAAAATATGTAATTATAAACATGATTTCTTGAACATACACTGAAATAATTTAAATGAGAATAAGCACAAGTGAGCTACTTGCTATCATGACAATGAACACAAGACATGATCCATGATTTCTAGAAACTCTGAGACGAATGTTCCTGTTGCCTACTTACGTGACTCGCAACAATAATAATAAACTGGAATCAGGAGGGAAATCTTAACCATCTTAAGTTGCTTTTGTGTGATTCTAAAAACTTTAAATTCCTTTTTATATACAGATTCTAAGTAAATTATTTTGATGCTACTAAAGACAGCCTCTAAGGTAGTGCTGTTAGAAAAGAGAAGTCCAAGTATTGAACCCTTGAGGCTCTCCAACAGTAAGAGGCTGGAGAGATGAAGACGAATCTGGAAAGAAGACTTAGGCATAACCAATGACACAGGCAGAAAACCAGGCCTTTCGGGAAGCCGGATGAATAAAATTTTACAGAAGACAGTGATCAATTGAGTCAAAAGTTGTCGAAAAGTCATGGGAGTTGAGGATATATGCAGGAGATTGATTATAAATGACAGACCATGGACATAAAGCTGTGTGAAGAGGGGGTTGAGGACATGAAGGATAATTAAAGATATTAGGATAAACTGACTGCAGGGAAGTTGATGGCTATGAAAGGAAGTGAGCTGGAAAAATAAGAGATGCTGAATGGAGAGTAGGATGCTTGAAGACGAGATTAGGGTTCTAGTACAGCTACTGGGGTAAGCAGTAGCAGCAGCATCCTTACCTGAACACAAAGAGAAGAAACCCGACACACAGATTCCACAGGTGAACTCAACACAGAATTTAATAGTGATGTGTGGGCATTAAGCACATCATAGATGGTTTCATGCACATAAAAAATTTAATAAGCCCTACATTTAGAGAATTTATTCCTAAACAGAATAATTACTTTTACTTAGAGGAATTATTCAAATAACAAATCCTATTCACAAATTCAAATCTACCAAAAAAAGAGAGAAAACATCCTTACTGTTCCCGCTGTGTCCAGGATTTCGAGCATACACTGTTGGCAATCTACTTCAACTTGCTGTTGGGGTTGGGGCGGGGTGAGAAAAAATAACGTCAAAAAGTCAGTCTGTTTACCTCCCACCTCTTCACTCAAAGTGTCTATTAATAACTATAAAGCTTTTCTTCAGTTTGCTGTATTGGTCAAGACTTAACTTAGTACTTAAAGAATTAAGAATCAGGCACATTCTAAAAATATTATAGAAGCCATGGCTGTTAATACTGAGTTTAGATATTTTCTGACCACTGAAAACTTTTGAGTAATGACTTGTTACTGTTAGAAGGCAAATGGTCATACTCTGTGACTTAAGAAAAACTACAACAGGTATACTAACAGAAAAAAAATGTATAAAAATATGTATGTTTACATTATTTTCAAAGAAAACAAAGCACAAACATATTAAACAGCTCAAAATGTAGATGAGGTTTTGGGGTAAAGAAAATTTCACCAACTTATCATGTTCAAGTTGTTAAAAGTTTTACTGAAATGTTCCACCTTAAATTTAATACACAGGAAAATTTTAAGAGATAAAGGGAACACATAAGTACTAAAATAAATAACAGTGAACTCATATAGTCCTTGAGCCTTCTTCAACTTGTTTGGAAAAGCTGTGTGCATATGGTGAAATTTTATACACTGAATTCTATTTTCCCAGTGTTTTATAAAAGAAGCCCATCCTAAAGGAAGTGGCAACTATCAAATGTGTAGAAAATTTTTAATAAAGAAGGGATTAAGAAAGTATTCGATCTTCAGCATTCTAGGTATATAGCTCTGTTTGTAGTTAAAGTTTTAACCAGCAACTTGTTTGAGAGAAATTTCAGTAATGCAACACTGTCTTCTAAAATTAACCTAAGGACTATTTTAAATTCTTCTGTGTCAGATCTGGGATTGATGAGGAAAATTACTGGTGGCCATAAATTCACTGCCCTACCATTTACAGGGGACTAATGTAAACTGAATGAACATGCCCGATTTGTAAATGGGCACGTTGAATGAAAAATGAAGTAAGCCTGTAGTTTCTCACTGTACCTAGAGCATGATTTTGTATCCAATTGGCAGATAACAAAACTGCTCTGCCACTGTTGCTTGATGAGCTTAATCTCTTTTCTTTCTTCTGCTGTTTCTTCTTCTTTTTTTTGCTATATTACTGGCTACTAGTCTTTCTTAAAACATTGTCCCTCCCCACCTCTCCATGACTACAACAGGTTTGGGAAATAAAATCATAAAAATGCTCCACAATTCTAGCTGGTCTTGTAATTAAGTAAAATAGTATTTTTTGTAAAGACCAACGTTTTCCTTTTAAATAAGCTTTACTTTTTAGAGCAGCTTTAGGTTCACAGCAAAACTGAGCAGAAAGTAAGGAGTTCCCATATACCCCTCTCTTGCTCCCCGCCAGCCCGCCCCACCATCAGCATCCCACACCAGAGTGGCGCATCTGTTATAATCAACGAACCTACACCAACATGTCATTATCATGCCCAGTCCAAACTATATATTATGGCTTTGTTCTTGGTTCTGTACACTCTATGGGTTGGGACAAATGTATTATGACAGATACCCAACATTACAGTATCATACACAATCCAACGAGTTTTTTATAGTCTAAAGGTCAAATATCTTTAAAGTTATCTAAGTAAATATAAACTATCAGTCACCGGAAAACTTCAGGCATAAAAGTCATCTTGATTTTAGTTCACAAAGGGTTCATCAAAAATATACCTACTAATTATATGCAATTTTTCTACATTAAAAATATTCCCCATCAGAAAAATAAGTACATTAAAGAATAAATTACTAATCAGAAATAGAACACATAGCTCTCTGTAGCTAAGTAGCATTCTATGAGAAATATTTTGTCTTGGTGAAACTTTTAAAAACGGATACAGAACATCTGTATCATTTTTCAAAACTATTTTTTAAAAACCCATTCCATGGATGAAGTTTTAAAGTCATAAGGAACTACTTATAAGAATGTGCATATACGTTTCACATTTTACCTTTCTGTAGGAATCTTCTATCGTTGGGTCATATTTTTCAACAAAAATTCCCTGAACAAACTGAACTGTCTAGAAAAAAAAAAAAAGCAGAGAAGAGTTAAGGACTTAAAAATCAACCCCTCTTGAATGTTATTTAACCTCACAATGTGGTAAAGATTAAACGAAATTATGTGAAAATTCTTTAGATTTACATGGGTAAACGTGTAAATGTAAAGTATCATTTTTCAATGAGGATACACCCGTAACTACAAGCACACTTATTATAAAAGAAGATGGACTTAAAGACTGTGGGCAACACTGTGGTGACATTACAGCATAAACATTATACTGACTTTTAAAGTGCAACAAAGATACGGTTAAAGACACAGAGTCTAATTTACTAAAAAATGAAAATTTATCAGTAAACTCCTATTACTCCGTTATGTATCTGTAGTAACTTTTATCTCATGCCCTTAAAGGAGAGAGTCAAAAAGTTCTGAATTTTAAAGTCTTAAAACAGTCTTTCTAATTGTGAGGGAAAAGAGTAAAAGAAATTAAAATTTATAGAATTTATTAAATTTATAATCACATTCCAATTTCACATTCCCCCTAGAAGCAGTTATTTTTCCCATTTGCCAGCTGAGATGCAAACGTACGGCTTCCTTATTCTAAAGCCTTACTCTTTTCATCTTTTCCAGGTCATCTACTTTTATCTCTAGGATTTCTGGAAGCACAAACTAGAAACTAGGTATTTTATCATTTGGTAAATGAAAAGAAGTACAGAAGATGATTGTGAAATATTTCCTGGACAGGTTCCGGTACATTGTTGCCTTAAAAGCAAAGGTAAGAATGTGGACTGAGGTCAGGTAGGCTGAGATCATCTACAGTTAAGTTACTCAGGAGTATTTTACACACGATTTTTGCTTGAGCTAAACAGATGAACTTGAATACAGTAAACTAACTTCTTTCTCCTACTAAGTGGCGATTTTTCAAAAGAAACTCAGGCCATAATCACGCCAAAAACTTTATTTTTATCAAGGATCTAATCACTTCATCTTCCTACTACTATGTAACATAAATTTAAATATGAAAAACTTCCTAATATGCTTTAGATTAGAACAGAGGTTCTCAAAATATGGTTCAGGACAGAGGTTTAGAAAAAAAACTATTTTCCTAATAATGCTATGACGCACTCTCTCATAAATTCAGTTTTTCAAAGGGTGTATATATACAACACATGCTATAGCAAGGAACTGGATGCAGAAGCAGGTATGAGAACCCAAGTGCTTTCTATAAGCCAGCTGTTAGAGAGACTTGCAAAAATGAGAAACGATCTCACACTTCTAACTCCAATGTTTTATTACTTCTCTGAATCTCATCCTCTCAGTTCTCAGGGCTATTTCATTCATAACTTTTATTTTATTCCCTTAGTTTTCCTACTGGATCCTCTTCTTCCTTCCTCACCTGCCTTTTCTGTAACAATTATTCCCTCCCACTATCTTTCCTCTCCACTGGACTGCCGCCTCCAGCATACAAACATGTATTACTATCTCCCATCCTACCCACGAAAACCTCCTATAATTCCATGATCCCTCTAGCTTCTGCCCCCTTAACCCGTTCCCTCTCAAATCAAACTTTTTCAAAAGTCTACAATGGGGTTCCATTTCCTTAGCTCTCATTTACTCTTCAACCCACCCCAGGGTGGTTATGGCACCATCACCTTTCTAAAGCTGCTTTTATCAAGTGCAGCTACCTACATGTTCCCATATCATCCTCTTCCTCTTCTTTACTTGACTGTCGAGTAAAGACACATTCTTTACATTCAAGTACAAGACATATTCTTCTGTGCTGGATCCTTTAATCCCACCTACTCTTTAATGGCTGAGAGGTACTTAAGAGCTTAGTCTTGAGTTCTCTTCTCTCTCTAGTCTCTCCCTAAACAACCTCGTTGTTCCTATGGATTTTTATTTTTAACTATTTTATTTGTTTTTGAAAAGGTAATTTGTGGACATAGGACAAAATAAAAAAGACACAAAAGATTATGCAGTGGTGACTATAACCCTACCTACCACCACTATTCCCAGCTACCTGACTCCATTCCAATGGAAGGATGTTATCTGTAGCTTATTTACCCTTGCAGAGATAGTCTGCAGTTTATAACATCTCCCCCCTCACTCTCCCTCTTTTATAAAACAGAAGTGGTAGTCTGCTCTAGTTGGTATGTTTCCCCCCCCCGAAATAATATATCCTGGATATCACTACATATCTATATATGTAAAGCTGCTGCATTCTTTTTAATGGTTATATAGTCGTCTACTCAAACTATGTATTACAAACTTACTTTACTAGTCCCTACGATAGACATTTCGGTGGCTTTCAAACTCTTGCCACTGTAAAGAATGTTGCAATGGATATCCTTAACCATGTCATTTTGTACATGTAAACTTCATGTGAGGTAAATTTCCAGAAAGGGACTTGCTAAATTGAACATTAAATTCATTTAAAATGACAGATTTTCTCAAACTTCACCACAGAGGTACTAATTTACACTCCTAACAGAAACCCAATTCTCGTGAAATTAAATATTACTGATACACTCATGGCACCCCAAATCATATCACAAGCTTCCCTTTTAAGCTATTATCTTGAGGATCTAATTGTTTATTTGATGTATTTACTCGAACATCTCACAGACATATCAAATTTGAAACGACTCTTGATTTTCACTCTCAAATTTGTTCATTCTCCGGTGTTTCCCTTCTCCATGGTCCATCCGTAACATTAGTAGTTCAACTAGAAATTTGGGAGTCATCCTTGACAGCTCATTCTCTCCTAGTCCCCACAGCAATCCAGCACTGAGTCACATCAGTTCTACCTCCTAGTTCATTCTCAAAACATCCAGTTTTCTCTTCATCACTGCTATGGTCCTACTATAAGCTTCCACAAACAATAACCTGGTATATTACATGAACTCCCAACTCCCAGAGTAACGTCTTTCACATCTACTGTTTCTCATCTAAATTACACAAAGTGTACTCTTTACAACATACATCTAATTCTGTCACCTCCACTTCCAGCCCTACCTTCAATAGCTTCTCAGAGTCACTGGGAATCAGTTCCAAGTTCTCATATGATCTTCAGGTCATGATCTGGCCCCTGCCTATCTCTCGCCTCATCTCCCTCTACTTTCTCCCTAGTTCACTCCTGCCCCAGCAACTGTGACCTTTCTCTAGTTGTTTAATGCTAATTTAGGTTCACATGTCATAGGGGCTTAACAATCTGTACTTTTCTTTCCAAGTATCTCTCTCATAATCAAGTAGTTCCTTGTTTAATTGCATATTTATCATGTCCTCCATGAGGGATCGTGATGGTTTTTGTTTACTGTTGTAACCCTATAGTCTGACATGCAGAAGCTCAATAAATATTTATTAAAAAAATACAGATCGTATACAAAATATCACCTTCATTCCACTGAAGTCTGGGGGCGGGTAGGGCAGGACTTACTCCACTGGTACCTATAATAATCATTCTCCCCTACTGGAATGTAAGTTTCTCAAAAATGAGAACAATCTTATTCCTCTTTGAATCATGAACACTACTAGTGCTTGAAATAGAGTAGGTACCCAATAAATATTTGGTAAATTAAAGAATGAATGAGCCACTATTACAAAACTACACCTCCATGGTTAGTAAATGAATCCCTGTCCCCTCTGGGCCAGATATTAGGGATATAAAAAATACTGCCACCTTCTCTCTTTAGTGAATAGAAGTTTCAAAGCAAGAAAATAATGTTCTTCTTGCAGTATCCTAATTCGTTATAGTTACATGGCTAACTTACCAGAGCAGACTTCCCCACGCCTCCTGAACCAAGGACCACTAGCTTGTACTCACGCATGATGTGGTCTGTTTAAATACTGACAATCTGAAAAAAAACAAAAAACAAAAAACCAAAACTTAGTAAATATGCTAAGATTAGCCTAAGAATGTACAACTGTTACATGAAAATGAGATTTTGTTTTTTGTTTGCTTTTCCCCTTAAGATTATCAAGGGGAGACAGAGGTGACACAGCAAAATCGAGCACATTTTAACATAAGTGTACAGAACTACTGCCAGGTATTTTAATTCATTAAAGATCATCTTTGACTAGCATTAGTCGGCCTGTTCATGTTACTTCTGAGAATGTTTAATCAGAAAATAAGATGATTAAAACTAGTGGTTATAACTATAATCATGAACACAATTATTTATGAAGTTATCATTTAAACAACGTGTGTACTTTTTTGAAAAGTTCACTTATGAGTTTTAATGTACACGCTATTTTATTCTCTTAAAATATCATGTAGTAATTCTATACTATTTTGTTCATTATTGTATTAGAGCTGTTACCTTGAAAATTATTAGGATACGAATGGAAGAATGTCGATGAAATGTTAAAATTCTATAGGTAGGTATTAGTAATATACTCCAGAAGGCCCAAATTTCTAGAGATAAAAAGTGAATATAAACTTTTTGAACTCCAATTTTCAACTTTTTGAACTCCAATTCTCCAATGCTATCTTTATTTTTTTGATTTTTTGTACAACCCCTTGGAGCACCCTTCTAGTTGCTAAATAGATCCATGGTTATCTTAAAAGGTAAAAAAGGCAGGAAAGAATTTCCAACAGCCATAATGGAGTAAGTAGGAATGGACTTTCCATCCCACAGTAACCGCCAGAACACCAGACGAAATACAAGAAAACGAATGTTTTCAGACATTGGACAATAAGCAGTATAAGACTCTGATCTCTGAGAAGTGAGAAGAAAACAAAGTGAGACCTATGACTGCCCTGGCAATGCCCCGCTTGAAGGTACTTTTCAGCCTGTGGTGCAGGGAGGAAGAGCTCAAGCAGAGACCAGAAGCATGCCAGAGAGACTTATGCATAGAAAATTCCATAATCTGCACAGGGGTCCACCTGAGTCTGTGGCCAATCGTTAAGGCAGGTATGCAGGATAACTCCATGAGGTAAGACAAAGAATAGGGATCTACAAGCTGAACAATTCCCAGAATGCTAGGAAATACTGGCGCTCAGACCAGAAAAGTCCTCCTTGCTGAAAAACAGGCAATTAATTCATCTGAAACTCCAGAAGATTAACACTTGAATGGCAAAGGTAAAGATGCTCTAGAGTAAAAAGATATTCTAGATGCTTCCTAATAAAGCTTAAAAACAAGCCTCAAAAAGATAGTCAATCCACAGGCAACTCAACTACTTGTCAGAACAAAATCCAAAATTCAGTAAAAGAAAAACTGTTTTCCATTCAACAATGTAAAATTTACAATGTCCATAGCATCCAATAAAAAATTAGTAGACATAAAAAGAAAATATGACCTGAAAACGGGTGAAATGAGTCAATTCTAACAGTCCCAGAAATGAGAAAAAGTAGTAAGGACTCTAAAACTGCTATTATAAATATGTTCAAGAATTTAAAGGAAAATAAAATGAGGAGAGAAATGGGACACATAAGAAAGAATCAAAACCAACTTCTAGGGTTCGAAAATATATATATTTGTAAAGGAAGTATCACCGAATACGATTAACAATATATTAAATACCACAGAAGAAAATTTCAGAGGCACTAAGATGCAGCTAGAAAAAACCTGATTAGAAGGAGGATAAAGAGGGGATAGAAGGGAGAGGGGGGAGTGAGAAAAGAAACAAGAAAAAAGACTAGGAGAACCGCAGAATATCAAAAATATTTTCCACATTTGATAAAAAATATAAATCAACGTCCAAGAATTTCAATGAACTCTCTCCTCAGTATAAATACAAAGAAAAGTACAAGGGACCATATTCAAATTCCTGAATAGCTGTCAAAAAGAGAAAATCTTATAAGCAAGAGAAAAAAGTTTATAGATACAGAGGAACAAATTTAAGAAAATATGTAGACCTTTAGAGAAGCTATGCAAGACAGAAGAAACATCTTTAGATGCTTAAAGGAAAAAGGGTCAAGCTAGATGCTAAATAAAATGAACATTCTCAAAAATGAAAGTAAAAGATTTTTTTCAGATTAAAAAATATACGCTAAGCAAAATAAGCCAGACAAAAAAGAGTGAACACTATATAATTCCACTTATATAAAAGTCTAGAAAAGATAAACTAAGTTACAGTGCCAGAAAGCTGCTTGGGACCAGCGGTGCAAGGGCAGGAGTGATGACAACAAAGGTGCTTAAGGGAACTTTTTGGGGTGATGAGAATGATATGTACCTTGATTGTGGTGGCTGTTAATGGGTGTATACATTTATCAAAACTTACCAAACTGTACATTTAAAATAGGTAAATTATATTATATATATATATTTATGTCAACAGAATTAATTTAAGAAAATTCAATGGGGAAAAAAAAGGAAAATTTCTCAGAATACTAATTACATACCTAGTGTTATGAATTGAATGTGTCCCCCATTAATTCTTAAGTTGAAACTCTTCCCCTATTTTGATGGTATTAAGAGGTGGAGCTGTTGGTAATTAGTATTAGATGAAGTCATAAGGGCAGAGCCCTCAAGAGTGGGATTAATATGTATTTCCTAGCATCAAGTAACTCCTGGAGGAAGAAAAAACGACTACCATACGATGTGAACAGTTACTACAGAGACAAAATTAAAGGGTTGGGGAGGGATGGAGGAACAGAGGAGTGCAAGACAGTTTTTCAATTTAAGTTGCATAAGAGCTAAGTGAAAAACTGAATAGGAATGTTCCAGGTATGCAGGGAAGGTCACTCTAAGCAGAGAAAAGAGCTTGAGCAAATACTCTAAACCATGAGGCAGAGAAGCTCCAGGGAATACCACATAGCTCGGTGTGGAAAATGAGGCTGGGTATGGAGCCTGGCTTCTGCTTGCAAAGGCACCTGCCATGTTAAAGAGTTGACATTTTATCTAGTAAGCAATGGGGAGAAAACAGTGATGTTTTAAATAGTAATATAGTTAGATATATATATTCTGGAAAAGTAATACTATATATAAAATGGACTGAAGGAGACTAGAGGCAGGGAGAACAGTTAGGAAGCTACTGTAATATCTCAGGTGGACAATGATACAGGGGCACCAGCACTACAGCTGAAGAGGGGACAATGGCTTCTGAAGGTAAAACTGAGAGGACTCTGTAACTGATTAGAGGTTATATTAAGGAGAATGAAGACGAGTCAAAGATAACTCCTAAATATCTAGCCTGAATAAATTAGGTGGCTGGTAGTGTATTTCCCATTAAGACAGGAAATACAAAAGGAGGTTTAAAAAGAAAGTTAATACTTTCTGCCAAAAATTAAGTTTGAGATTCCTATGGGAAAGCAGGTAAAGATATCTGATATATATTTAAAAATCCAGGTCTGGAAGCTCAGTAGAAAGCAGTGGGCTAGGGGTAACAGCTTTAAGAATCGTTGTTATAAAAGATGATAGTAGCTGAAACCACAGTAGATGAGATCAACCAAGGAGCATTTATTCAGTGAAAACAGAAGAAAGCTAATAAGAACTGAGCCCTGAGAAACACCCACATGTTACTATATAGACAGACAAAAAGCCCGAGGAAAACGTGAGGTAGCAGAGGTTTGTGCCAAATACTAGTCATCCTATACCTACCTCTCTGCATCAGGTGGTTGGTTCTCTAATTTCCATGGGGTGGGGGAGACTATTAAATGCATGCATATGTTTGACCCAGATGGATCCCCAAATTCTAATTCACCTTCCAAGCCCCAAGTGATTCTCAGTTTGGGGGCTGCTGTCATTTTAATGAGATGTGAATTCATCATTTCTCTAATCCAAACAATATGTTATCTTTCAAGAGGGAATCCTATTAAAGCAAGGTTCATTTGTACTCCCCAAATTGCCTCCTAGGGCAATAGAATTTGAGGAAAACACTCTAGACGCAGCCAAATTATTCTGGGTATTCTGTAACAATAAAGTATTTGGCCCCTGTTCCTCAACTCAAGTGGTAAGATAGTCAAGTTCCAAAGACACTTTTCTATGTATAGAAAATTACTCTTTTTACACATAACAAATAAATACCATGGCTTATGAATGTAAATCCACATGCACACATGCAAACACAAGAATGATATAGCTAAGAAAACACTTTTACAATCTATTTAAAAAAAATTTTCACAGAAAAAAAGAAGACACACGAATACCCAATAAAGAATAATGTAGATTAATATTTTCTTTTTAAAGGGGTTAGTTCTAACTTATTACTGCCAAGTCAGAAAACCACTATGTTCTTCCAAGCAAATCCCATGCCTTTTTATGGAGATCTCTTGTGCCCTGCGCTCCCGACACAGCACGAGAAAATTTCTCACTCTGGTTAAGATTTCCTGACAAATAAGGAGGACAAGAATAAACATTACACAATGTTTAAATTTAAGTCCCTGACATTATGGTCTAAAGTTATAATATACCAATTTTTTCATTCTTCCTTCAGCAAAAGTACTTCTAAATTTCACAAAATAACCTAACTTGATTGACTTTATGACATAAATTGATCCCAACTTTGTTTTTAAATATGTAAACTATTACAAGATGAAATAGTTTCTCCTGCACAACTAAACTGACAAAATTTATTAAAGGAAATTTAGTTCTGACAAGAAATTTTGGCAAAAAATTATTTCATATTAAGAAGAACTGAAGGTAGTTTCTTAACAAGCAGTTATTTTCTTGGTTAAATTTAAATATTTACAGAAGCCATGAATATTTTAAAACTGACAACTGACCACAACATGCTGAGAGTAGGATAGGGGTAAGTATAAAAATCATGGTTTAAGATTTAACTTTCTGAACTAAAGAACAGTGTTCATCATAGTACCTCATAATGGAAATTCAATTTTTCGTAACATTAAATCACATTATTTTCCTGTTGAAAGAATCTTCTTGATATTTTTCCTTCTTGTTCTCCACACCAGTACTTTGAGGAGGAAGATGTATATAGATGTATAAAATGATCAGACATAATGTGCTTATAAATGAAGTTTATAAATTAGTCTTAACACTCTTAAAACCAGGCATGCTCAGCCCACCAGTACTTCCTACCCTTTCCCACAATGAAAGGAGATAAGCTCCTATAAATAGAAAATGTCAACATGGACTCTCAAAAAGAGCAAATAATTAATCAGATTTGAGGAAAACAATTAGAGGCAATAAATTCAACAAATGAAACAAAAATCAAAGAAAACGCCTATAAAAGATTATAAAGTAAATGCAACAACAACTTTAAAGAAACTTCTGAAGTTACCAACTCTATGTAAAAGACACATTGGAAACTTAGGAAATAAAATACTATCATCAAAAAAAAGTTCAGGAGACAAGTTGAAGAAAAAAATGGATAGAAGTGAAAACCAAGTTAGTGAACCAATATACTGAACCCACCCAAAGAATGCAGAACAAAAGGACAAAGATGGAATGTACGAAAGAAAGAGGTAAGAAGGATATATTACAAATTAGAAATTGAATAGAAAAACAAAAGAAATAACAGGACATTTCCAGAGGTAAATTAAGAAAGTTAAGAATCTTCAGATTTAAAGTGTCAGAAGAATGCAGTCGTTATTATCATCAGATTCACAAATGAAAATACTGTAGTTGAAATTTCAAATCACTAAAAGTTAAGACAAAAATCTTAAACGTTTCTAGAGAGAAAAAAATATATTCCCCTCCCCTTGAACGTAGGAGGGTTTAGTAAAAGGCAGAAGTGATGTCGTCTGATTTCTGAAGCTAGAAAGGGTCCCACAGCTGTCCAGCTGCCCTGAAGCTGCCACTTTGGAGAGACCACAGAGACAGTGGCCAGAGGAGCCCGAGCTGTATGCATCCTCTCAGAACCATGAAGAATCAATCAAGCCTTCAGGATGATTCCAGAGAGCACCACCTGTGGGCAACACCCTGAGAGACCTCAGGCCAGATCCACCCCGCTGAGCCACTCCCTCATTCCAGAGTCAAGAACTATGAGCAATTACATGTTAGTGTTCTAAGCCACTACATTTTGGAACAGTTTGATAACTAAAATCAGAAGAAAGGAAAAATGGACAAACTGAAAATGAATGAAAAGATGTCAGACAATTCAAATACATCATTAACTACATTAATAAGTATTCAATAGGAAAATTAAAAATTACAAGGCAAAATATACAAAGCAAAAGTTGGCTATATAGACAATTTGACCAAATAATTAATCAACTTAACCCAACAGATCTATATAGAACACCACACCCAACGACTGCAAATTACACTTTTTTTTTTTCAAATGCACATGGATCATTTACGAGAACAGATTATACTGAGCCACAAATCAGGTCTTGACAAATTTCAAAGGACCAAAATCATAGTACAGTGTATATTCTAACTATCATGAAATTAAACTAGAAATCAATACAACTACCTAATCTCAAAATATTTGTAAGTTAAACACAATTCTAAATAACACATGGATCAAAGGAGAAATCAAGATGGAAAGTAAACAATTAGAACTAAATATCAAAAATTACTGGAGGTGGTACTCCAAACAAAAAAAAGGAAAATAATTCAAGAAATAGCAAGGCATAACAAGAAATCACAGTGAGCAAATAAACCAGTAAAAATTATACATAGAACTCTAATTATCACTGTAAATACATACAAAAAAATCTGGAAGTAAAACTCCATGATTATTTCGACATTTAGGTTTGGGAAGAGTCAGAAAGTAAAGGCACGTTAAAGTTTTTCTCTTGCTTAGGAAAAGGTTGAAGATATTGAATCTACATATACACATTGAAAAAATCTAAACGTGAAAAATATAATGTCAATAACTAGATTATAACTTGAAAATCACTAGAGAAAAAAATGGTAAAAAAAAAAAAAAAAACCCTGACCAATTTAACCAGTTAGAAAATAAAAAATAAACAACAGGAAAGAAAGGTAAACAAAAGATAATAGGAATAAGACAAAACAGATCGGTAACCCTAATACAATAAAAAGAGATCCTCCTACATCCTAATTTTGCAAACCACAAATGATTATACAAATTTGACTTAGAAAATGTAACAACCTTAAAGAAATTTGTGAAGTTACCAAATCTATGTAAGACACATTAGAAACTTAGGAAATAAAATATGATCATCTCTCTCTTTCTCTCTCTCTTTCTCTCTCTCTCTCTCTCACACACACACACACAACACACACACACACACACACACACACACACACACACACAGTAGATGGGCTGAAAAGAAAAATGTACATAGCTGAAAACCAAGTTAGTGACTCAATATACTGAAACTACCCAAAGAATGCAAAACAAAAGGAGAGACATGGAATGTATGAAAGAATTAAGAAGAATAAATTCCAAGTTCTACTAGCTACAACTTCTCAATCATAATCTCAAATATCTCTATTTGATTTTTCTTCACATCTGGATTCTGCTTAGATAACCGTTAGACCTTCTCGTGCTCTTTTTATATTAGTTGGGACATAGACCAGGTTGCTGTAATAAGAGAACCTACAGTGGCTTAAACAAAATTCAGGTATTTTCCCCCTCTCACGTGTCAGTCAGAAGGGACAGGGCAAGGGCTGGTTCTGCAGCTTCGCAGTCTGCGAGAGCTAAACTCTTTGTCCTTGTCATCCTTAGAGTATTGCCCTCTTCACATAGCTAAAAGCAGCTCATCACTATGTCCACACTCCAGTCCCTGGAAAGGGAAGAGGAGGAGGGAAAGGGACAGTCATTCCTCGCACAGGCATGACTTTCACTTGCATTCGAATTGCCAAAACCTTGTCGCACAGTCAAACCCTACAATCACAGGAAGACAGTGAAATGGAAGCTGTAGCTGGACAGCAAGGCAGCCAAGGAATACATCCACCACTGAGAAGGAAAAAGAATCAAGGAAAACTAGCAACTTCTGCCACAATTTTCCAATTCTCTTTTCTTCTCTTACATATTTTCCATCCCTGTCTCTTTATTTTGGTTCATTTATCTTTCAGGTCATCTACTAGTTCAACAATTCTCTAGTCTATTATTAAAACTATTGAGTTATACATTTTTTAATTTATATTTTTCATTTCTAGAAGTTCCTCCCCACCTTCCCTCCCCAAAGAGTCTCATTCTGCTTCTCATAAGCAGCACAGTGAAATGTTGAAAAGCCTAACTTAGGATCCACACTGCCTGGCCAGAATCCTGCTCTACCACTTATAACCTGACTATCCCTTTTCCTCCTAACGCTGAAAACTAGGAATGCTTTTAAATTAACGGAATGGAGAATATCACAGTATTCAACAAAATGATCTACTCTGTGACTCTGGGTACAACATGTGCTCTTGGATCCTTGGATTCATGAGCTGTCAAAGGAGTAAATGCCTGTTGTATTTTAGCAATATAGTAAAGGATCAAAATACATCAAAGTGGACCCCTTTTTACATGTATTATCATCTACTAAGTAAAATGAATATTCTTCAGCAACTATTATCATCAGAGGCAAATAAGACATCTGTGAACTGTGAAGAAAATTTTATAGGCAGTGACTGATATCTTCTAGGTTGACAAAAAAATTTTTTTCCTTAAAAAATAAGGTTTACTAAATTAGGTTTACTAATTTATGCTGAATATAGCTAAATATATCAATTCCAGACAGTCGATAAATAATACATTTCCATAGAGGTAGTTACTCTAACCTTATTCTCTTGGCATTGCCACATAAATTATATAATCATAATTTTAAAATTTAAGACTAACACAAAAACAAGCCATAGCTAATGAAAAAGTATAAATTTAGAATAATTTCTGAAGCAAAATGGCAGAACTGTCACTATATTTCTGAAATCTTTATTTTTTTAAAGACCACTTCTTATAACCAGCAAAAATGCTGTGACCTTCCCTGGAAAGTAATATGATGTGGCCAACAGTAACTGAATTTTATTTATCATTTACAAAGCTCTTTCCTTTAATATTTTTTAGTTCGTCAAAATCAAAACTGTGTATCATTATCCCCATTATAAAGATGAGGAAACCATACAAAGTTTAACCTGGGTTAAATGACTTAGGCATAAAATAAATGGGAGGCTGTACTCAAATCCATGCCTCCTAATTTTAAATGTCATTCTCTTTTCAATGTACTACACTTTGTTACATAACAACAACAAAAGTAGCATACATTTACTGAGAACTTACCACATGCCAGGGACTGCTGTAAGATCCTCACAAAAGGCTCATGAGGTAGGTACTAGTAACTTGCCCAAGCCACACATCTAGGAAGAGGAGCTGTGATTCAAACTCAGGCAGTCTGGTTCCAAAGTTCACGTTCTTTAACCAACATACTAACCTGACCCTACTCGTACATGTACAGAGAAATTTGCATATGCGGAGAATATCTTTGGAAGGAAACTCAAAATGAGGGGATATGGAAAGAAGGGAGATTTTTCACTTTCTGCTGTGCATGTATTTCTTGAAGTCAGGCAGAGCAAGGGGGTACAGGTAGAGGGAGTATTATAACAGATGAGGAATTTCATGAAAAAAGGCACAGATTCAAAAGAATGAAGCTTCTGATGAAAAACTATTTTTTAAAAAAGGCTAGGTGGCTTGAGCACTTACAGTGAAAGGTGGGGAGAAAGGAATGAGTACAGATGTGGTTTAAATAGTAAACTGGCAACCTACCAAAGTCCCTGTATAACATCCTAAGAACTTGAAACTTTCTGATCACAGAGAAGCCCCCACCTAAGGTTTCCGAGCAAAGAATTTGCGAAAGAAAAAAAAAACCTATAAAAAAACTATAAAAATCATACAGGTTGGACAAAAGCACGAGACAGTAGAGTAGAAAGACCAATTAGGAGGGCAAGGAGCGGGGCTGGGATTTGAAATAGAGTTAATTTTAAAGTAGGGAACATAGTTCCGCAATGTTGCTGTGAACATCAAATGAGATAATGCATACATAGCACTTAGCACAGTGACTGACAAATATTATTCACGAAAAAATAACTACTACTATCACTGCTTTACTACTGTAAGTAATTAGGGTGTCACTGGTATTTTGAGAAGAATTGTGGAAAGGTAATATAAGACACGAATGGATAGCACTGTCATATTAGGAACCCCAAATCTGGAGCCAGCATAATGAAATTTGATTCTAAGCCTTATTGAATTGAAGGGTCCATGGTTCCTGAAAACCATAAATGCACAGATGGAAAGATAACTTCTGATGGAAAGGAAAGATCTTTCTGCTGGCATATCTGGATCTAAAACAAAGCTCTGTGTATTGTACCAGCCTAAGTTATTTGACCCTATTAACATGCAATTTCCTTAGTAACAAAACAAAACTAGATTACAATACTGCTCATGAAAATTAAACAATATAACATGTATTAAGCACATGTAAAATGTCTAAAACAGGAGAAATTAAATGCTTTTTCCTTCCCAAAGGGAAAACAAATAAGAGGATCAATGTTTTGGTTTAATGAGAAAACTGCCACATTAGAAACTATGGTTAGGACGCTAATTTATTAGTCTGTTTGCTTTAATAACTTCAAATTTGTCTTAGCAAGGCCAGAATGTCATGACTTTCCAATTCTCATAAACTCTGAGGTTCTATACAGGTTCCAAACTTTCTTTTTGTATGACCATCAACCCTAGCAGACTGAGCTACCACCAGCTTACACCTGGATCACTGTAGTAGCCTCTCATCTGATCTCCCCACATCCAATTTCCCCCCTCCGGTCTTTTTTCCACAATGGAGCTAGAATGATCTTTATAAAGAGATTAATCATGTTAGTGACCCTCCTCCCAAATTCCTCTAGTGATCTTCCACTAACCTTAAGGATAAAGATCAAAAATATTAATACGGCCTACGAGGGTCTGCACTGTTTGGTCCTTCTCATTCTAGCTTCATCTCAAAATGTGCTCCCACTTGTTCTCAATGCTCTGGCCAAATTGGCTTTCTTTCATTTTCTCCAACGTGCCATGCTCTCCTGCCAAGGGCATGGACCAGCTGATAAAATGTTTTGGAGAAAAATGAAGCAGAAAGGGGAATAGGGAGTCCATAGAGCATAGATATCTGTAATTTGAAAAAAAAAAAAAGTGAGCAAAGGCCTCAAGGTGACGGGAAATTAGAGAACAGTTATACATACATCTGAAGGAAATACATGAAAAGGCCCTGAGATGTCTGGTAACCTCCATCAAGAAAAAGGAGGGCACCTAACTGGAGGGCAGTGAGGAAGTGAGTAGTAGGAGATAAGGAAAGAGATAAAACAGACAGCTAAATACAGGCTTTAAGGCCATAGTAAGGGCTATGGCTTTTTTTTACTTGGTATGAGATGGTAAGTCATTGGATGGTTTTGAGCAAAGGATTACAGGTTATACCATACAAACACTAATCAAAAGAAAGCTTGAGTAGCTATATTAATTTCAGACAAAGTAGATTTCAGAACAATAAAAATTATCAGGGATAAAGAGGGGCATTACAGGGAGGAAAAGAAGAAGAAAAAGAAAGAAAAAAAAGAAAAAAAAATATTTAAATCATTTCTTCAATTAAATTTTAAAAAATTAAAAAATAAAGAGGGGCATTACATAATGATAAAGGATCAATCCTTCAAGAGGAGATAGCAATAATTAATGTGTATGTGTCTAACCACAGAGTGCCAAATACATGAGGCAAAAACTGATAGCAAAAGGAGAAACAGATGAATCCACTATTATAACTGGAGATTTCAATACCCCTTTATCAGTAATGACAGATCCAGCAGGCAGAAAATCATTAAAGATGAAGCTGAAGTGAACAACACCATCAATCAATTGGATCTAACTGATATTTAGAGAATACTTCATCCAATAACAAAAGCACATTTTCAAGTGCACATGGACAGACCATAATCTAGACTATAAAATCAGTGTTAATAAATTTAAAGGAATTTAAATTACACAAAGTACATTTTCTGACCACAACGGAATTAACTTAGAAATCAATTACAGAAAATACATTCTAAAAATCCCCAAATATCTGGAAACTAAATAAACATACCTCTACATAATCCATGATTCACAGAACAAATCAAGATGGAAATTAGTATTTGAAAAGAATGAAAATGCAAATACAACATATCAAAAGCTGTGGAATAGAGAACCCAGAAATCAACCCTTATATAAATGGTCAAATGATTTAACAGAGTGCTAATACCATTCAATGAGGAAAGAACAGTCTTTTCAATGAATGGTGGTAGGAAAACAGTATATTCACATATAAAAAAATTAATTTGGACCTATACTTTACACCGTATACAAAACTTAATTCAAAATGGATCAAAACCTTAAAACATAAGAGCAAAACTATGAAACTCTTTGAAGATAAGGAAAAGCTTCAAATAAACAAATAAACAAATGGAGAAACCAGAAAATAACAAGTGCTGGTAGCATGTGGAGAAATCAGAACTCTTGTGCACTGCTGGTGGTGATGTGAAAACATGGAGGTTCTCAAAAGGTTGCAAATTGAATTACCATGTAATCCAACAAGTCCACTTCTGGGTATACACCCGAGAGAACTGAAAGCAAGGACCCCAAAACAGATATTTTAGTATACCCATGTTCACAGCAGCATTATTGACAATACCTGAAAGTAGAAGCTACCCAAGTGGCCATCAACAGATGAACAGATAAAATGTGGTAGACACGCACATACACACAGTGGAATATTATTCAGCCCTAAAAAGGAAAATTCTGACATATGCTACAGGGATGAACCTTGAGAACATCATGGTAAATGAAATGAGGCAGGCATGAAAGGATAATTCCACTTAAAGTACTTAGAGTAGTCAATAGTCAAATTCATAAGTAAAATGGTGGTTGCTGGGGGTGGGGGAGAAGGAGGAATAGGGAGTTAGTGTTTAATGGGTACAGAGTTTCGGTTTGGGAAGATGAAAAAAATTCTGGGGCAGGATGGTGGTAACAGTATCACAAAACTGTGAATGTACTTAATGCCAATGAACTTACACTTAAAAGAGTCACAATGGTAAATTTTATATCATGTGCATTTTGCCACAATTCTAAAAAAAAAAAAAAGGTAATTCACCATATTAATTAAAAAAAAAAAAAAAAAAAAGGTAGAGGAGCCAGTGAAGCAGGACAATAAGCAGCAACCAGTGAGGTAGGAGGAAAATCACATGTGGTTTCTTGGAACAAAGAGGAAAAAATATTTCAAAGAAGAAGTGATCAACTGTTCCATACTGATGGCAAGTCAGACGACTGACAACTGACCACTGGAGGTCACTGGAGACTTGAAAAGCTAACTCCAATGGCATAACCTAGGGACAAAGGCCTGAGACTGGGAGGTAAGAAACTGGAAATCGCATGGCAGACAATTTTTTTTTGAATTTGCTTAGAGAACAGAGAAACAGGATGGACAGTACTATAAGGAAAAGGGAATCTGGGTTCAAGAGAGGTTTTGTTTTATTTATTTTTACAGTAAGCAGTTGAGTACATCAGACATTTATGAATGAACTATTCTCAAGACTGGGTTCACTGCTTGACACTAGCAGTTACAGTGCTGCAATTTTGAATCCTACCTTTTCTCGTCTCCAAACATTATCTCACCATTTTTTTTTCTAAAGGTCATTAAGTTTTTAAAATAAAACTCTTTAACAAATAATACTGCAGTAAGTGTATAATTATTTAACTATCCTTTTTGCTGGTTATGTCCAAATGTCTGTCATATTACAGATGATGCTACAATGAATCTTTGCACATAAGTTTTTATCTAGAGTTTGTCATTTTTTTCTTTGAGTTACGTACTCAGATGGATCATTAACTAGACCTAAGGTTAGGAACATTTTTAAGGTTCTTCATGGGTAATTAATAGTTTTATCAATTTACATTCCCATCAGGAATATATGAGTCCCATTTCACCAAATCCCTAACAGTGCAGAGTTTCAGCTTAAAACTTATTTCAACTTAAATGTTCTTATTTTGTTAATTATATCATCAAAATGTCTTATCATTCTTTAACTGGTGGGGTAAACTGTTTTCAAATATTTATCAATCACATATTTTTTCTTTGGTGAACTGCTTATTTTTCCATTATTTGTCTTTGAAAAAAGTTTTTCGTATCAGTCTGTTTTGTTAATTATTATTAATTAATAATTTGTTAATTATTAATAACAAAAGGACAGCCACCATTTTGATCATTCTAGGTCTTCCCTCCAGGTGTTATTTTAGTTATCATATTCAAGTTAATTTTTGTTAATTATATTTAATCTAACATTTCTTTGTCATTTTCTCTTCATTGTTCACGATTTGGTCCGTTACTGCTAAGGACAGGGTATCAGTGGATTAAAGTGAAAGACTAGGTTTAGAAATGAAAGTTCTGTTGTAAGGAAGTTAAGAGTCTCTTGTGCTATTAATACCTGGTTTATTCTGGTCTCCATTTTAATGAGAGTTCAGAAAGTTTATATGTCTTAACAAATAAATGTATAATAAAATCTGGTAAAAGCAATTAGAACAACAGGACTTGGATTCAGTATGCTGTAATTAAGTGCTGGCTCTAACTACTTATCAACTGGAAGACTCTGGACTTCTAAACTTCACTCAATTCCCATAATCTATTAATAGAGGCATCACACTTACTGAGGGCTTACTATGTGTCAAGCATGATTCTAAGAACTCTACTTTTGTTGACTTATTTAAAATACAGCTCTAGCATATTATAATCACCACTTGACATAAGAGAAAACGTATAAGCTAGAGAGGTAAGGTAACTCACCAAAACTCACAATTAGTAAATGGGAGAACCAGGATTTGAACCTAGGCTTTCTTCAGTGCCCCACATCTTGGCTTCTACTCACTCTATTACATGGCCTCTTTCATCTTTAAAATGGGAATGATACCATCTATCTCATAGATGGGTGAAAGGATTAAATATACATGAAAGAATTTTATAAAGTGTAAAGTGGCCAGGTATAAAGAACAGTAGTATTATTAAGGATATTTTTTAAATAACAACAAAAAAATGAGATACTTTGTATGACTTAAAATTTGTTAAAAACAAAACAAAAAAGATGATACAGCAAATTCCACAAAGCATATACATACTGAGAACTAAAATCCTTATAGTAACTGTTAAAAGTACTGTGGTAGACAGCCCTTAGGTCTTGTTTTCTGGCTGAAATAAAAAATTCCTGTCTGAGGCCAGAAGAATATATAATTTATTCCATGAAAATGATAGCGCAAAGTGTGATTCCTTGGAAGCCAAATAAGGTAAATATGCCAGTTTAGACGTACCATGAAAACAAGACATTCAGCTTGTCTTTCTTCCTCTTGCATCTCGCCATGTCTTCCTCTGCTGTGAAATACCAGTATCTTGTTTTATACCCCTTCCTGAGATCTGTAATGCCATACATACCCACTTCCTCTTTTTCTATCCAAATCCTCCATGCTCTACGGGGTGCATTTCAAGCTCTAACTTCAATGTTGTATCCATTAACTCATGTCTTTAGTCTTCTCTTCTTTACCTAACCTCTCATTACTTCTTTTATACAAACTACCTAGTCTCTGGTAACATTTTTCTTTTGAGATATAATTCAATTACCATAAAATTCACTATTTTAAAGTGTGCAACTCAGTCGGTTAGAGCAGCAGTCCCCAACCTTTTTGGCACCAGGGACCAGTGCTCCTATGAGAATCTAACACCTGATGATCTGAGGTGGAGCTGAGGTGGTGACCCTACTGCTAGGGAGCGGCTCCAAATACAGATGAAGCTTCATTTGCTCACCTCCTGCTGAGGCCTGGTTCCTAACAGGCCACGGACTGGTACTGGTCCGTGGCCCCAGGGTTGGGGATCCCTGGTTTAACGTATATTCACATTTCATCACTCCTAAAAGAAACCCCACATGATCAGCAGTCACTTCTCCATCCTTCCAGCCTCTGGCAACCACTAATCTACTTTCTGTTTTTATGGATTTGACTAATCTACACATTTCTATAAACAGAATAATAGAACATGTGGCCCTTTTCTTCTGGCTTCCTTCGTTTATAACGTTTTTCAAGGTTCATTCATGTTGTAGCATGTATCAGTACTTCTTGTTATGGCTGAATAATATTCCATTTTACAGCTAAACCATGTTTTGCTTATCCATTCATCAGCTGATGGACATGAGTTATTTCCACTTTTTGGCTATTATGACTAATAATGTTATGAACATAGTGTACAAGTTTTTATGTGAACATGTGTTTCCAATTCTCTTGGATATGTATCTAGAGTAGAATTGCTGGATCATATGGTAACTTTATGTTTAACTTTTTGAGGCACTGCCAAACTTTCTATAGCAGCCCTACCATTTAACATTCCGCCAGCAAGTATGTTCCAATCTCCCCATATCCTTGTCAACACTTGCTATTGTCCATTTTTTTTATTACAGCTTTCCCAGTGGGTGTAAATGGTATCTCACTGTGGTTTTGATTTGCATCCCCTAATGTCTTTGGTTATATTTTATTTGATTTGATATATACCCTCTAATTCATTGTCAGCAACTCTTTCTGTCAAAGGCCAAATAGTAAACATTTTATGCTTCATGGGTCACATATGGACTATATTACATATTCTCCTGTTTTTTTTCTTTCTTTTAGTTTGTTTTTTAAACGACAAAAGCAAAAGCCATTCTTAGCTTAAGGGCCATACAAGAACAGGCCTTTCTTTCATAATTAGCTTTGCCCTCTCTATCAACTTTGCTGAAAGCAAGGTAAGGACTATTTTGTTTTCCTTCGTAGTGACCTGCACAGAGCCCATGAATACAAGAGCACAAGTTCTAAAAATATCTGAATCTAACTTCTTGCACAAAGACTGTCCCCAATTTAAAAGAATATTATGTACTTCCAACTATTTACACACTATAAGTTAAGCATACTAGTTTTCTAAATGATTACTAAAAGTAAAGTCATTTTTTCTATTGAGAGTAGGCAGCTTGACTAAAAATACTGTAAGAATCAGAGGAAAAAATTTTTCACAATATCCTTTGAATCAAAATTATATTTAGTCTGTTAACATATCTCTAAGTTCTAAAGCAATAAATAAGATTAAAATTATAGTAATATACTATGGCAGGACTTGATATCCACTCTTCTAACCTGATATAGAGCCCTGCCCAACGTAAAAAAAAAAAAAAAATCAAACCAAAAGATACATATTTCTGGCAAATGTGAAAATCTATAATTTTAATAATTTGAGTTTTACATTCTGGAAATGATAGGTTGTTCATATAGAAGGAACTGATTTTACACAGAAGTGCATTGATACAGTAGAATGAAAACTAATTTAAGAGACAGCAGACATAACTAGCATTTAACTCTGGGCAAGTCACTGAACTTCGAAGCCCAGATTTTTCATCTTTAAAATTAGATGGTATTCCATCTGTCCTACCTCTTTATAAAATTGTGAAGATCAAATGAGACAAAGTTTATAAAAGTTTGTAAAAAGCTCTCTATAAATATCACTCATATACTGTTAAGAAGAATTCTAAACCAAAATCAAGTTTTCACTGTTAAAACAAACAAATATAAACAAGAGTTCTCTGGGTCTTCATAGTTATAACAAGCCTTTTCCTAATGGCCCCAAAGACATCAATGAAGCCTTGGGTAGTTCTTTATTAAGGCTTTCTAACAGGGGAATGGAAATCAGCACACTTTAGTCTCACATAAAGGTTAACCAAGTGCATAAAAGCATTCAGACCGGTTCCCCAGGTCTAGGAATCTAAGATAACACTCATTCTTCTGCATCTTAGCTTATTCTAGCTAAAAGGAATAATGTACTAAATATTCCTCTAAATAGTAAACTGCCTGCTAAAAATTCAATAGGAACCAAATGGTAACCTCAAAATTCAAGTCAGAATCAGTAAAAAGGTTTTGATCAACAGAAAAAGTGATAATGAAGCAATTATATCTTCCGTGTTAAGTACTTTATACGGGCCATACCACTGGATTTTCATGACCATAAGGTATGAGTATAGCTAAAGAAAGTGAGGCCAAGAAAACTATCTTACCAAAGAACACAGATAGTAATTTGTATGGTTGGGATCAGAATTTAGGCAACATGACTTCAGGGTCTACATTCTTAACCTAAACTGCTGTCTTACTAAATTTTGTTCATCAGATTTCATTTTCTATAGTAAAAGCAAAACAAAAACAAAATACAAGGAAAAGGCAAAATTTCCAGATGTGTGTTTCATCCCATTTTCTTTCCACATCTAACTACTACGAAACTAAATGAAAATGCAGATAAGGACCAGATGACCACACAACAAAATAGGGTGATGGATGAAGGGCTGAGATAATATAGCCTACATTCTAAAAACAACTTCTTTCTAATATTTTTTAAGTTCAAAATTAAGCCTTATTTTTGTAGGTTTCTTTGCTCACAGTTGCTGAATTCTTTTAAGAAAGCTCATTCCAATGACTTTAAGTCTATAGGTACTGTGTTAAAAATATGCTGGAGTACCTGCCACAGAGTAGGAGTATATTAAATACTCGAAATACTAGTTGTTGGCAGAAATGATTACCAGGAAATATTTTTACTCATCCAGAGCCACCCACTGTCCATCAGCATAACCAACTAATCCCACTTCCGCTCTCCCTACTCAAATTTTTACTTACATTTACATTAAAAAAAGGTCCAGTATATAATGAGGCTGCATTTTTGCAGAAACCAATGTATTACAAGTGTCCTTGAAAATGCAATTATGGTCAAAGCTTTAAAATACTCTGAACTACGAAAACTGCTTTGAGTACAATATTTCTGCTAAGAAAATTCTGAAAGAATGTTAATCCTAGAAAATAGCTGCTTAATGATAGCATCTAATTCTATATTTTTAAAATTACATTTGAATGAAGTGTATCTTCCTTTTATCTAAAGAACACACTACAGGAGGGGAAAAAAACCTAAATCTTGCATTTGACATCAGAATGTTAAAGGGCAGTGAGTGACCAAGGGTCACAAACATGAAAATATTTAAGGATATTAAAAGAGCTGTCAAAGAAGTAATATTTAATAAAATAATAAAATTACAAAATAAAATGTAGGGGTATGGGAACAATCTTTAAATTGTCAAGAAAGTTTAATGATAGATGATAAAATTTCCAAGCAACCATACACAAAAAAACACAAGTAATTAAAAATTATATCACACGCGTGCAGTGACTGTAATGCTACACTTGAAAATATAATTATTAAAAGAGGGATTTCTATGTAGAATTAGTTCTAGACACCACGTATACCGGCTATTTTCCCTGAAGAGCAGAATTCTCAAGACAGTACAGACTAAAAGCCTGATGTTATCTATAACATTCATACACATTCACATTGATAAAGAGAAACTTCTCAGTACCCAGATTTATCTTAATCCTTTGGCATATATGAAAATATCATACAGCATATACAAATTGTGAAATTTGAAAAATGCTAAATACAAATACACAATGAAATTCCAACTCGTAACACTGTGCTTGAGTCTAATACTTTTGGACTCACATAACTTCTCAAGGTTCTTCAAAAATGAACTTCAAACTTTTACTGTTATAGTACAATTTACCAATTTAAATAACTTCACATTAGTTAAAAGACACCAATGAATAAGAAATAAGTAATAAAATTCTCTACAAGCATATAAAAAGAGCTTACTTTGAGGCCTAGATTTGGACTAAGCTTATTAACTGGGAAAAAGTATTTATAGTCAAAACAAAAACCACCTGAATACAGAAGACACTAAAACCCTGAGGTCTGGATTCAAAGGGAAATACTACAATTAAATATCTATGATTACATTTTCTAGAAGCTACAAGCTTAACATGTATTAGATAGAGCCCTATTTGTAATAATATCTACCACTGGCCAGAAGCAAATAATTGAAATGTTAGCCCAAATCAATTCGTAAGGCATACCAAGCACAGCAAACATCAAATTTACCTTGATATCTATATTAATACAGAAAACATATGTAACAATAGTTCCTAATATCACGAATATCTATTATGCCTATCTATCAAGGACATAAGGTACAGAGAAAGAAAAATAAAACCAGTTACCTGAATTTAATAATAAAAAAAATACTATAATCCCTTTTCTCAAAATGTTAGTTTGATTAATTTATCAATTATACAGCCTTTGTGTAACAAAAATTGTTGGAAAGAGTAAGAAAAATCTGGTTGTTTACTAGGGTTTTTGTCAAAACTAGGGTATTGGAACATACAAAAGGAAATAGAGGTTTACTTTTACCAGAATATCTTACTATCAGCACACAAAAATGCAGCAAAAAGAATTATGCAGTCCAAATATGACTCATGAAAAAAAGCTCCTGATCATTAAGAATTACTTATACTTGTCTGAACTAAGTTTGTCCACCTCACTGAGCCTGCAGACACTTTGATCCCTGCACCGCCTCCCAGACTATCATCTCCTTCTCTCCTACACCTGGACTCCAGGAGTGATCATGAGCATAATACGGTAGTTAAACATAGACTCTGGAACCTAACTTCCTGGGTTTGAAGTCCAGCTCTTGTCACTTTACTTGCTCTGTAATCCTAGGCAATGTCTTAACCTCTCTGTGCTTCAGTTTCATCATGGGGATAGTGCATACTTCACAGGGTCCTTTTGAATAAATGAGTTATACCTTTAAAGCACACTTATAAATGTGCCTACTACATGGTAAGCGTTCTATAAGTGTTCTTTATCATTACTACCATCTTTGTTGGAGATGGTTTGCCCAGTCACACTATCCCATGTATTCCTGTTTCCCTCCACATCACCTGTATAACCGTGAATGAATCTTAAACTCTCCCTTCATTGCTGGAGAAAATCACATTATGTAACTGATGTCAGTACGACCAATTCCTACTCTGAAATCTCGCCTAGGCCCTCAGTACTGTACTCATGTCCTTTTACCAGCCTTTGCTCCACTTCCTTTCTCTTTCCGTCCCCTCATTATAATACACTTTTCAAGTCTAGTCACTATTGTCTTTGTTCCTCAAGTACCACTCAGAGGATAAAGTTGTCCCTCCTCATATTTAAGGTCAGCCCCTCCACTTGCCCTCTGCAATTCTGTCACACAAGCCAGAAACATACAACCCATAGTTGACTCTGTTTCCCATATGCAATCAACAGCCAAGCTAGTTCTATGGGTTTTATCGCTTAAATATTTCTTAAATTTTTTTACCCTTTTTATCATTATTACCATCATGTTAATTAAGACCCTCATTATCTCTTAGCCAAATCCTTCTATGAAGAAGAATATTAAGAATTAAGAACATGCAAGTATCTGAAGCGGAGGAAGATGTAATACTGTGATTGTTTTTCAGTATCCAGTCTTATATCCCTTGAATCCATCCTTCAAATATAAGCCAGAATGAATCACTTAAAATACAGCTTTAGTGTGGTTTCACTGCCTAAAATCCTTAAATAGTACATACCACCCTCTCACTATGACTTCTTACCCTTTTGGGTTAAGTGACTAGCCCCTCTTCTCACCAACCTTTGATGTACTTTAGAAGGTACAAGAATTTCTTGAAATGCTATGCAAAACAAAACAAAACAACAAACCTTTCTAAAGTACAAGTATGATTTTCTAAAGGTAGGAAAGAGGGCCCAAAATTTGGTCCAAAATTTTCAAATTCTCAGTGGGGCCTATGACCCCCAAAAGGTTCATGACTCTAGAGTATAAGGCCCAAACACATTATCAGGGCCTGCAAAGTTTTTCATGATCTGGCCCTGGTCCAGATCCGCCTCGCCAGCTGTCCCTCTTCGTGGGTAGGTATCAGGAGTTGGTGAAGTAGACATCTGTTATTTTTGCTTGTCTAGTATCCCTTCCTCCTTCTGGTAACAGCATCCTGATTCTCTGCCGGGAAATAACCCTGTGCTCCCTCCCTCACTGTGGTACTGCTGGGAATGTTAATGAAGGTGGGAGACATCTCACCTAACTGTAGGCTGGGCCAATCAGGAGGAATTTCCTAAGAAGCTGATGCTAGAGCAGGATTCTGCCTGTGGTACATTAAACACAATTTATTCTTGCTACCTAAGTCCAGACCACTGTAAACTGCCCTGGTTCTCTTCGGGCTTCCTAAAATTTGCATGCTCATTTCTTTCCCCCCCCCCATTTTTATTTTTATTTTTTCATCTTTATTGAAATATAATAGACAATTAGTCGCTTGTATTTACACTGTACAATTCAATGAGTTTTTTTCATAGTTGGCATACAATAATATACCAGTTTCAGCTGTATAGCATAGTGATCAGAGGTCCACATAACTCACAAAGTGATCACACCGCTAAATCTAGTACCCCTCTTCCCCCTTATGTATTTATTACATTATTAACCATCTTCCTCATGCTATACTCTACCTCTCCATATCTATTGTGCAACTAGCCATTTGTACCTCTTAACCTCTTTGCCTTTTTTTTTGTCCCCTCAACTCCTCTCCCATCCAGTATCCCTCGAAATATTTTCTGTATGTTTATTTCTGCTTTTGTTGTTATTTTGTTCTTTAGATTCCACATGTACATGTCATGTGATATTTGTCTTTCTCTATCTCACCAACAGTGTATGAGGGTTTCCTTTTCTCCACATACTCACCAACACTTGCTGTTTGCTGATTTATTGATAACCATTCTGACATGTGTAAGGTGATACCTCATTTTGGTTTTGATTTGCATTTTCCTGATAATCACTGGTGCTCAGCATTATTTCATATGTCTGTTGGTCAGCTGTATGTATATCCTCTGCCCATTTTTTAAATTGAATTGTCTGGCTTTTTTGGTGTTTAAGTTTTAGGAGTTCTTTATAAATTTTGTATATTAATCCCTTATCGGATGTATCATTGGTGAGTATCTTCTCCCCTTCAGCAGGTTGTCTTTCCATTGTGTTGATGGTTTCCTTTGCTGTGCAAAAACTTTTCAGTTTGAAATTGTCCCATTTATTTTTTTGTTTCCCTTGCTCAAAGCTAGCAGAAAATAATATTACTAAGAACAATGTCGGATAGTTTATTGCCTATGTTTTCTTCTAGTTTTATAGTTTCAGGTCTTAAAGTCTTTAATCCATTTTGAGTTTATTCTTGTATATGGTGTAAGGTGGTGGTCTTGTTTCACTTTTTTTGCATGTTATCTGTCCAGTTTTCCCAACACCATTTATTGAATAGACTTTCTTTGCCCCACTGTATATTCTTGACTCCTGTGTTGTAGACTAACTGACCATATGGGCATAGGTTTATTTCTGGGCTCTCTATTCTGTCCCATTGATCCATGTGTCTGTGTTTATGCTAGTACCATGCTGTTTTGATGACTACAGCCTTATAAGTACAGCTTGATCATCAGGTAGTATGGTACCTCTAACTTTTTCTTTTTCAAGACTGCTGTGGCTTTTCAGGGTCTTTTGTGGTTCTATGTAAGTTTTAAAATTATTTGTTCTAGTTATTTGTTGTGTGAAAAATGCAATTGGTATTATGACAGAGACTGCATTGAATCTGTAGATTACTCTGGGTAGTACGGACATTAGAATGATGTTATTTCTTCCTATCCATAAGCACAGTATATTCTTCCATTTATTTGTATCTTCCTCAATTTCTTCAATACTATAGTTTTCTGAGTATAGAATTTTTGCCTCCTTGGTTAAATTATAAATGGGATTATTTTAATTTCTCTTTCTGATAATTTTTTACTAGTGTATAAAAATGCAGGTAATTTCTGAATATTAATTTTATATCCTGCTACTTTACTGAGTTCATTTATTAGTTCTGATAGCTTTTCAGTGGATTCTTTAGGGTTTTCTAAATATAGCATCATGTTATCTAATGTTATCTAATGACAAATAATGAGTTTTATTCCTTTCCAATGTGGATGCCTGTTATTTCTTTTGTCTAACTGCTGTGTCTAGGACTTCCAACACTATACTGAACAAAAGTGCTGACAATGCACATCCTTATCTTGTTCCTGATCTTAAGAAAAACCCTTTTAGCTTTTCCCCTTTGAATATGATGTTAGGTGTGGGTTTGTCATATACAGCCTTTATTATTTTGAGGTATGTTCCCTCTATTCTTTGCTGAGAGTATGTCATTAATAGATGCTGGATTTTGTCGAATGCTTTTTATAAATCTATCAATATGATCATATGATTTTATCCTTCATTTTATGTGGTATATCATGTTGATCTGCACATATTGAACCAGCCGTGCATCCCAAGAATAAATCTCACTTGATCATAGTGTATGATTTTTTAACGTATGGTTGAATTTGGTTTAATATTTTTTTGAGGATTTCTGGGCTATTGTGTTCTTTTGGTATAATATCTTTGGTTTTAGAATCAGAGTAATAATGGCCTTGTAAAAATGAGATTAGGAGCCTTTCTTCCTCTTCAATTTTTTGGAATAGTTTGAGCATAGGTGTTAAATATTCTTTGAATGTTTGGTAAAATTCACCCATGAAGCTATCCAGTCCAAGACTTTTTTTTTCAAAGTTTTTTGATTACTAATCTGGTTTTGTTAGTAGTAATCGGTCTTACAACAGCATAATTGAGTATTACAACAGAAACCACATAGCCCTAAAAACCTAAAATAGTTATTATCTGGCTGTTTACAGAAAAATGTTTGCATACCCCTGCTCTACTAGCTCATTGTAGAAAGTATGAACTTATTTTCAGGAGGAATAGGCAAGAAAAGAGTAGAAAATGTTAGAAAAGATAATACAACGAATAAATTAATTGTAAGTATTACTGAGTACTTATCATGTACAAAATACTATTTTGATCACTTTACATATATTAATATTTTTAACCCTCACAATATTCCCATGAGGTGGAGACTATTATCCCCATTTTATAGACGAGGCTAAAACAAACTTGCCCAAACTCAACGGACATAAATTACAGAACTAGGATTACAACCCAGGAAGTCTGGCTCTAGCATCTGTGTGGTTAACCACAACACCATACTGCTTTATCACTCATCTTGTCTATTTAATCTGTACTGCATCAATGATGTTGATTTTCCTTTTAAGTATTACAAACTCTGTGGATGGACCAATACTGGAATAAATAAAGAAGTTTGTGGGCAGTGCATTCCTCAGAAAAGTTGAGGGATTACAAAGACCTATGCCTATCTTCCTTAAAGGCAAGAAACTAAGATGCTTCCTTGGATTCATTCCTTGACTTCCCCCAAACCATACTCAGCTCAGGGAAGCTTCTAGAGGCAGGCTAAGATAAAACATGTTTTCCTCCCACATGTCTTACCTCATCATGACCAATTAATAAAAATCTCTGGACTCTGAAGCCAGGATGTGAATACTTCTCAAAGCTTCTCAGTTAATTCTAATGTACACCCAGGCCAGGGTTGAAACCCACCACACTAACTTCTCTCCTTTCAAGAAGAGTGATGATTAAAAGAATCCAGGTGAGGGGAGGAGCGAGGGTAGAGATGAGGGAACTGGACAAAACTCATCTTTGAATAATCAATTTTTATTTATACATGCTAGTAAAGAACATTTCTAGTCTTCATGTCTCACCTCTGTAGCTGAAGAATTAAAAAAGAAAAGCAGGTATAAAAACAAACTAAATATTTCTATATATTTAGACAGGAAATCTCTGGAATACATAGCATATGTATCTGTAAGATAAACAACTATCAGTTTTGCTTTTATTTGATCTATATTTCTTTTCATAATGTATTCCTTGTTTAGTTAAAAATAATGAATTTATTTAAAAAGTGTGACTAAAAGGATGTTCAAGGATTACTTTAATTATACTTTGAACAGGAAAATAATTATATTATATAAAGAGCCAGTAAAAATTACTTTATTTTCTTGAAGAGCAGCTTACTTTTTGTCAGAGCACAAAACGAAATCTTTCAACTTCTATGTGCAGTGGAGATGTATATTCTAACAAACATGTTAGAGAACGTTTTCCACCAGATGGTTATTCCTAATTAAAGTCTTACTGGTAGTAATTTATCACAACACTTAGTATAAGGGGAAAATATTTTAAATAATGGGAAATAATGAAGTGGAAACATTTTGAAGTTTACTAATACAAATGTCTTTTATACATTCTAATTTATAATTATAATCATTAATAATTTTACATTTAGTTAAAATCAAATATCCTCCTTATATGGACTATTCATTTAAATGAATCTGAAGCTTTTGATATGGCCTCAGGCTTCAGAACCAAAAGAGTAGGTAATAGGGTGGTAAAGCAGTATCGGAGCACTCGCACAGGCTTGGAAAAGGTCTGAAGTCATAAGGAATTAATGCTCAAGCCCGGATGCCATATTTGCTGCTGTCATTCTGAGGAAAGGACCCAGCTTCACGAATATTCACAAAGTGGTTAAGTTAAATTCTGCACCAAAGATTACAATCTCCAACCTAGCTGAATGGCAAGCCTCAATAAACAAAATCACATTTGAGATGTTAAGTTTTTAAACATACCAAGCAAAAAAAAGACCACTGCTGTGAGGGAAACCAGGTGGCTTTCCACTTTGCTTGATGAAGAACCATGCCCCAAAGCAAGGCGAACTTCTGTAACGAGCCTAACCAAGCTAGCTGTGGTGACAACTCAACTGCAAGAGAGGCTACTCTTAGAAAACAGTCCTATCTGGATTGTCTAAGCACTGAATATCACTTAAGACACTGGTTATAAACTAGTCTTCCTCCTAGTGGTGAGTGTAGTACTCTCAGGAGAGATTTTTCATTACAAAGGGAACTAACTCTTCCAGAACACTAGGAGCATCCGAAAGTCTTGCCTGAAAGTGTCTTGAAAAAACAAGACTGGCTCATAAAATAGAATCATAGTAAGTAGGGTCCGAATCAACATTTAAAGATTTTAGTAATGGTGTGAGCAGTTAAAGGAGAAACTGCCTCAGAAAAAATGAGTGTTTAAAAAAAAAAAAAAAAAGGAAAAGAAACCTGCTTGAATCCAGCAAAAATACTAACTAGATTAAGAGTCTGAAAATCAAGGGCTGATTCACAAGTATTACCTAATACAGTATCTACTCTGATATATTTTGAATTCATGAGACTCCAAACCTCAAAAAATATATGAATAACTCTAGATATTACATAAAGCAGCTCTATAAAAATTAGCAGAAATAGCACAGGATATCTAAAATAAGGACATTACTAGAAATGTAAAAAGAATATATCTCCTTTTAAAAGGAAAAAAAGTTGGATAGCAGAGAGTATATGGCCACAATACTTCAATCAATAAACCAAAGATTGAAAGGCGTATTGGACAGAAATGTTGTGGTTCTAGATAGCCCCCAAAAGCTCACACCTCAACAGCTTGTTTGTTCACTTTGTAACACAGACTTCTGAATTACTGCCGGGCACTAAAGGTCTCAAGTCAAAAAATGTAAATCCTCAAAAATCTGTATTATTCCAGTCTAGCCTAGTTAAAATACAGATACTTTTCTTGTAAACACACACACACACACACACACACACACACACACACACACACACACACGACACCTAGCCAAACTTAAAGCTGTAACTTGTAATCTGAAAAATATACAGGCATACCTGCCTACTTAATGGAACATTTTATATTTCCAAATATAAAAGTACAACACTATAAAGTTACAGTAATTAAATCTAGTACTGCCAAGATCAAAGCAGGAAAATAAAGGAATGAAAAAGAGAAAGCCTAAAAAACAGTAAGCCATGAATGCCAAGATTTATTGCATACATAAATAACGAAACTGCCTAACTGCATAAAAGTCTAGTCCACTTAACAAAGAAGAATACACAGGGTTAGTCAAAACAGTGGATATAAAGTGTAGGATATTGCTAAAGTCCCTAGCGATCTCCTACTTCAATTTCCTATAGACATCAATGCCAACTTTTGGTGGTAGTAATAATAATGGTGGTACTAATATTTAAATGTTTTTTGTATGCCAGGAATACTTATTTAATCCTCAAACATGTCTAAGAAATAGGTACTGTTCTTTTTCCACTTTATAGATGAAAAAACTGAAATTAAGATGTGAAGTAACAGCTGGTAGGTACTATATGCAAACCTTCACCATTGTTTTGCCTGCTGACCACAAATAGGTTATACAATGACCAAGTGTTCAAAGTGAGATGTGGCATACCATTTATATAAATAAGTTAAAATTCTGTAAAAAAAAAAAATTATCCATAGAACAGTATATAAATTAATATAACTGAGGCAAACCTGAGTCAAGAAGAATCAAACAAAAGTCTTCTAAGTCTTCCTATCAATGGTGCAATACTTTTCCCGTTTCTCTCATTCCTTGCACCCAGAAAATGGCAACCTACTTTTGCTCGTTTTTGTTTAAAGTACAGATTTTATCATTACATACAATTTCACCTCAGGGATGCATTGTTTATTAATTCCTTTGTAAAGGCCTGAACTCGTTTTATCCCCTAAGAATCATCTTTAAAACTTTTATTAAATTTAATTTATATTCTATAATGGATTCATTTTAGAACTTTCATTTTCTAATTATAAAATATATGACCAATGTATAAAGTTCAGAAAATAAAGGTTTAAAGAGGAAAATAAAAGTTACCCATAATCCCAATGGAAGATGAAAACTCTGATCCCCTTGGTGTTTCCTTTAAGCCTATATTCTACATATGAACTGATATTTTGTAAAAATAATAACTATGTAAACATCAGTAATCTGCTTTTTCTCCTGTAACAACAGAGACTTTTAAAATATGTTGACAAATGCAATTATTTGGCTGATTTTCTACAAAACTCTTTGAACTAAAAAAATAGTTTGTTACTGTGAAAACTAAACCACAAGGTGGAGAAGAGATGGTGAGTCCTTCATCTAAAGAATTTTTTTGCAAGTCCTTAAATGTTTAGAACAATCATAAAAATTGTACTGATTAAATAGGCATTTTATTTACACTACTAAAAAATTTCACATGTCCACCTTCAACACGTCAACACAGAGAAAACATTAAACATGTGGTTATGGAAGTGTATGTCTGCAAAAGATCAAAACTGTTGACAGTTCTCTGTAGATACAAGCTCAGCATAGTACACTTGAACCTAAGTGAAGCCAACTAAGAACACCACAAAGTGATGATTCTTTATTTCCAGTGTCTAAGGCCTATTGCTTACATACACAGCAAGCAGATGGCACTGAGTGGTGACACAATCTCAAACTTGTTCTATTGATGACAGCAGTCCAAGTCTAAAGCATAATGGGAATAATAGTATAACTATATCATCCGAAACCCTCCAACACATGGTTTCAACTGCAGATTTTGGTTGGTTCTTAAGTAATAATGCTGTCATACTTCAACGTAAAAATCATAACATTTGAGTCTAACTGAGAAGTTACTAAACATTTATTTAAAATTCAAAGGGATGTTTTACAATGGAGTTTGTCCCAACTGTGTTATTCAATATTTAAAAGGCACAAGGACTTTTTAAAAGACAGGATACTATTTGACCAATTTTGAGTTTCTTAAGTTCCAGACTTATTTGAATATAAAAGAAATACCATCAAAGTAACTTAATACCTGAAAATCTAAACAAAAAATAAAGATTGGTCTGAGACATAAGATTCACCTTCCAAAATCATTTGCCCATGGTTTTTAAGTTAATCTGATATTCTTAAATAATTAAATTTATAAAAGTTCCACCCACATCAATTTTTAGATATACACATCTATAGAGCAAATTGTTACTTGTACTTTATGTGCAAAACAAGTTTCTGAAGCATGAAAATTTCATACCAGGGAGATAGGTATGTCATTACTGAACTCATTATACTAGAATGGAGAGCAGTGGGATACAACAGTGGAGCAGTCTAAAAGCTGTCATATAGGAATCTACCACCAAAAAAAAAAAAAAAAAAAAACCCACAAAAAAAACAAAACAAAAAAAACTCACAAAAAAACAGGAGGAGGAAGAGCACTTTGAGGATATCAATAACTAAAATATCATATAGTTACTTTTATACACCTGTTATATTATATAGCCTTAGTCTCAGACAGCTAGAAACAAATTTTTAAATGTTCCTTCTTCACGAAACCCTCTTCATTCTAAATTTATTGTACTTAACACTTCAAACCAACAAGACAGATCCCATACTTCATGAAGTAATAATAATGCCATAAATGGTGAGGTTCATCATATCCTCTCTGAAGGTTCCTGTAGGCCGCCACATCTAACCTAAAGTGTCTTTTCTACCTATTTAACATTATCTCCTCATAGCCTTCATTTCATCAATTTCATTTCTTTTTTTTGTGAAAATAAATTTCTTTTCTACAGTTATGCATACCAACTTCCACATGTAAAGGTTTCTACTTTCGGAACCTACTAAAATAGTTTCTTTCAGTTTCTCAATTACCTGCATCTACTTTCATCCCTTAGGTATTCATTCCTATTTGGTATTCATTTGAAAGAACTCTAAATTCAAATTTATCAAAATATTAACTCATTTGAAGGATTAGAAACTGTATCAATACACAGTTCAGAGGTCTCATACTACCAGTCTGCCTGGTTATTAACATCAGTTGAAAAAAAACTTATCCCATTATGTATTTTTTAATCCTACTATTAAATGAATTATCACTTCATATTTCTAAACAAACCACACACTTTGCTGTACTAATAAAAAACAGAAACACATGCCCCCCTCAACTGAAATAGATAAGATGGACAACTAATGTTGGCTACAAAATCATTTAACTCTGTTGTTCTACCATCTCATTTCAGAAAACTACAGCAAATTTTTAAGATTTAAAAAAATTAGATACAAACAGAACCAAAAGAAGACAATATTATGAATGTAAATACAAGGGTCTAAAGCAGATTTTTTTTAAAAAGCTGAAAATGTTATAGACGACTCAGTTAAAATCTAAGTGAAAATGACAGTTTCCATGTTTCTGGTCTTTATTTCCCCCTTTGGGATTTTTATTGTGTGATTTATTTTAAATAACTTAAACTTTATGGGGGAGGAGAGAGTTTTGTAGAGAAAAAAGATGGGTGAAGTAAATTGCTTCTGAAGAATTTTCTTCACCTGGAAGAAAAATGGTGTGTTACACTGAAGGAAAGATTATAGTGATTGAAGCAGTCTCTGTTATTCACCTACTGACTCAATCACTGATTCATTTATGTTTGCATGTAAGCAAAATACAAATATTTACTGATCACCTATTTTATGCTTTCTATTACGGTAATCCCAGCTTCTGGTAGTTCACTGTCAACAATATTCTTTATAATTAGAGCTTGTGAATTTTCATAAATTACATAATTACTTTGAGTTTTATCATCTGTAAAAAATGGACAATTTTATTTCACAGATCTGCTGTGTGTATTAAATGAGATGTAAGGGTTTTACCTTCAAGAAAATATTAGTCCCTTTCTCCCTGTAGGCCGCTTTAGAAATTAGGACATTTATCAGTGGTTCTCAACCTTACTATAAGAAATATCTTCTATTCTCCATGGATTCCATGTCTTTGAAGATTTTTACCTACCAACTGTATTGACATTTTATTAATCAGAGAAGTAATGGCTAATTGGAACTCTCAAATTGTCAAAGGCATAAAAACTAATGAAATGTTAGGTTCTTGAGGTTTAAGTACAATGTTTTATTTCATTAACAGCCTGCAAATCACCACAACGTATGACAATGATTTGTGATACTTAGCTCCAAAGAGTTGAGACATTGTATAATTATTGGTTAAAGCAAAGGTACATAAATTTCACCTGTATAAATTTATTGAGAGTAAATGTATACTTTCCATTAGGCTGTTCTCAATACTAAAAATAATTCATTTCTACATCTGCATACCCTTGGGAAAACATTTATGTACACTAAGTTAGTGATTTTCTATGTCTACAGAAACTACTGGTTACCCTATAGATTTGTTTTAAGCTGTTATCATTAGTAATACCATCTTTGAAGTTACACACTTTTATACACAAAGGCAGGTACTAATATCCTGTGGCCTCCCGTTATTTCTAAGAACAAAATCCAAATCCTTCACCACAGACTTATGTGATCTGTCCCTTGCCAACCTCATCTACCAATCTCTTCTCAGCTTAGCACAATGGCCTTCTCCAACCTGACTAGTTGCTTTCCACTTTAAGGTTTTTGTAGCAACTGGGCCCTCTGCCTGGTTCACTCTTCTTGCAGATGGTCACAGCTGGCTTTTTGTCATTCGAGTCTCTTATTAAATACCATCATCTTGGAGCTTTTCCTCAACACTCAATCTAAACCGTTCCATCACTATCATTTCATCCTGTTACAGATTCTCAGCACTTGTGACCTCTGAAATTATCTTGTTCACTTATGTTTGTTTACCGTTTCTTTCCACCACCACCAAACCCCACTGGTACAAAGAGCTCCATGAGAGCACGTCTTATTAACTGCTCTATCTCCAGTTCCTAGACTAGTACCAGATACCCAAAGATCATTCAATGAATATTTGTTGGATAACTAACCAAACTGTTTATTTGTGGGACAGATTCTGAGTTTTTAGTTAAGAACTTATATTTCGCATTCAAAAGGAATAAGAAAAAAATGTTCTTTTGATAAAAAGAATAAGAAAAATGTACACTATATTCTATTCAACCAGTAGACTTTATGTTCTTTTAATCCTTTGGTATAGAAGGATATGAAAGTCTATTAATGTTTCACACACTTCATATGTCACCTCATGTAAAACTGAATGAATTTTTTAAATTTCAGCTCTACTGAGGTATAACTGACATAAAATTGAGTTTTAAATAATTTCTTATAATAACATATCATGAGCTGCTAGCCACTCAATCTAATAACTTATTTTTCCTGCCAAGATGCAAGTAGGCTTCTAAGAATGTAAGACACGCATCCTGGGAAAGCCATTGCTGCCATCACAGTGACAGCGCCGGAATGGCCCAAACCAGGGAAGATCCTGTTCTCAGCTATGGTTGGGACGGAGGAAGGAAGGGTAAGCGCAGTCAGCCCTAGAAGAATTACTGTAGTTCAGATTTCTGTTGACAAACAGAAATATCTTTGAACCAATTCAAAATACTCAACTGGAATCTTATAGTTCGTAGCATTAAATAATTGTTTTGAATACCTGAGTTCTCTTTAGTAAACAAAATATCATCCAATTTACCAGATCTGGGTTTCTGCAGTTTCACATAAGAAAAACACAGTTATTTGTAAAAAGTAACACAATTCCCAATATTATGTGCTACATTTACTTATTACAATTATGTGCTGCTTTATATTGGGAATACGTTCCAAGAAATGCATCATTTGGCAAGTTCATCACTGTGTAAACATCGTCGAGTGCACTTACACAAACCTACATGATCTAGCCTACTACACACCTAGGTTGTGTGGGACAGCCTACTGCTCTGAGGCTATGAGCCTGTAGAGCATGTTACTGTACTGAATACTGTAGGTAACTAACAGAATGGTAAGTATCTGCATATCTAAACATAAAAAAGGCACAGTAAAAATACGGTATGAAACAATGGTACACCTGTATAGGTTACT
Source organism: Eidolon dupreanum (assembly GCA_028627145.1). NCBI lineage: Eukaryota > Metazoa > Chordata > Mammalia > Chiroptera > Pteropodidae > Eidolon > Eidolon dupreanum. The sequence continues at coordinate 32,938,052 of CM053517.1, read as the reverse complement.
TACCATGAATGGCACTTACAGGACTGGGTGAGTCAGTGAGTGAGTGGTAAGTGTACAGGACATTACTGTCCACTACGGTAGACTTTATATGCACTGTACACTTGAGCTACATTAACTTTTAAAATAACACTAAATTAAATCAAGCACAAGACAGTGATACAATCAAAGAATGCAGTAAACACGAGGTGTATGAGGCTGATGCTAGTGTAACCTGGCATAATGTTTTATAGCAAACTTTTTTAACAAATAAAAGAATACACTCTAAAATCACAATAAAAAGTAGAGAACAAGAAATACATAAACCAGTACATAGTTGTTCATTATCAAATATTACGTACTGTACATAATTGTACGTGCTATAGTTTTCTACAACTGGCAACGCAGGTTTGTTTACACCAGCATCAGCACGGAGGAATGGGTTTCGATATGACATTAGGCAAAAGGAATTTTTCAGCTCTATTATAATTTATGGGACCACCATCATATATGTGATCTGTCATTGACAGAAATATTATGTGGCAAGTGACTGTAATTTAAAAATATTTTCAAGGGTACTTTTAAATGGAAGAGAGTTGAGTAACAATCAACAATAAGGACTTTATTTCCGAGTTTAAAAAATATCTGAAAACTAAAAGAAACATTTAGAAAGGTATAACAACCCAACGGTTTAAAAAATGTAAATATCTTATACCGCAAGCCCGTATTTATTTTTTTCAAATGGGTGTTACTTTTTTCTCAACTGGTAATATTAAAGGAAGACAGTGAGTAGATAATTCACAGCTTATGTGAGCTTACTGACCGGTCAAAAAGAAATATTAATATCAACCTTTAAGCTAAACTTGCTTACATTCAGCCAAGTGGAAAGTACAATTAGCATAGAGCTACAGCTAGGAACAAAAATAACTAAGAATGTCATTTGCAAACTATTTTAATTAAGAAATTAAGGGGAAAGGAGAGAAGACTAAAAGTATATTTTTTCTAAAGATCATAGACTCAATTTCCTATTTTCCATTGCTCCATATTTTACCGCCCTCGACATTTTAGCTAAGTTGCTTAACAAACAAGAAGTCCATACTTCACTTTTCATCACTTCTGCTCAAAACGGATGTTTCTAAAGTCCAGTCACATTCACAAATGCTGGAAAGACAACACGCATAAGAATTTCACCTTACAGTGAAGTTTTTTAAAGATAATGCCCCCCAGAAATACAATGTCTAAAAGTGAGGATTCCTTGCTAACTAAAAACTTAAAATGCTACATAAGTAAAATTTCTAAGGAAACTATAAATTTGTCAAAAGAATAGCATAAACATATGCTTGTCACTGATGAAGTAACAAGAATCTTTTACCTTTCAATTAAAAAAAAAAAGTAGCAACAACCACAGTGTACTGAGTCCTAGCCTCTCTGAGAGGCTGCTTAACTCCATGAAGGCCATCTCTTAGCCTCAACTCTTTATTTTGAATTTTGTCTCCAAACTGGGTACTCTTGAGAAGATCCAGAAATCTTCACAACAGTCACTCCCAGCGACTCCCCACAAAACCTCCCCTTGTTTTCCTTTAAATGCTCGTACCTTGCCCCTGCCTATGTTATTGAACCAGCCTCGCTGTCTTCGGTCTCTTTCTTCCTCAATTCATTCTGTGTTCTGTAGCCAGATTCATCTTCCAGAAGATGAGGTCATATTCCTCAAATCAAAACTTGCACTCCTGAATAAAGTCTAGACTTCTTAATCTAGTATTCAACGACTACCAAAGTCTAGCCCCAATCAATCTTTATGGCCTTATCGCCATATTTTCTAATTATAAAAGCCTAGGCTTCTGTCAAATTAGTCTCCTATCCTCCAACTTGTCCTGAACTTTCTACATGAGAGCAAGTCATCTGTACCACAAAGAATGTCTACCACTCCCTTCCAGCTGCCATTGCTCATGGCCATTTTGCATTTTTACATTCATCACATAAACAAGACCACACAAATGACATCTCTTGCCCTACCCACAAAAACAAAAAATACCCACCCAAATTTAACAACAATAGCTAGCTTTTATTAAATGCCTACTATGTGCCAAGCAATCCTACAGCATATTTTGAATCCTCTCTACAATACAAGTAGGTATTATTTTTCCCCTTTTAAATGAGACAAAGTTCAGAAACATCAAATCATATATTTAGTAGTTACCTCAAATTATACACCCAGTAAGTTGCCTCAAATCATGTACTTCATAAGTGGGAAAGCAAGGATTTGAATTCAGGCTGCCTAACTGAAAAAATTTAGTTTTACATAATATTTCTACTTACTATATACTACAAAATAAGCTTTCTCATTTTGTCATTTTAGTAAAGGGAGACATTAAAATGCTATTTCATCCTAACAAAAGAACAATGTTCAAATAGTAACTGCAAGGAATATCTCTTTATGTCACAAAGATTACTTTTACCTAAAATATTTTCCAAGAAATTCATTCTAACCAACTTTTTCAAAATGACTGCAAATTACTAATCATATACTATGACGGTTTTACAGATTAATATGAGGATTTTGTGATTACCACCTGAGAACTGTAAAAGGTATCTATCAAATTGGTAAAGATTGTAAAAACTGACCTACTCAATGTCATTGAAGATGCAGTGAGACACACATTCTCACATACAGGGTAACCACCCTCTGATCCAGTTATCCCACTTCTGAGAATCTATCCTAAAAAAAGAAAAAAACAAAACAAAACAAAACAGAGATGCAATCAAAGATAAGTGTACAAAAATGTTCGTCTCAGTGTTATTTAAGTAGTATTATTATAAAGAATCAACTTAAAAATCTCACACTAGGTAGGAGACCAATGTCCTGTTCAGAGAATAAAGCAGGGGCAAAACAGTCTATATAAAAGTATAATTCCAATTTTTTTAAAAATTTAAAAAATCTTTATAAGAGGGTGACAGGTTTATGGGTGATTTTCAATTATTTCTTTACATTTGTGTTCTTTTCCTAATTTGCCACAGTGGAACGTGAATTATTTTAAACAGGAAAACAATGCTTAAGCAGTTATAATTACTGAAAATCATCCTGAACCTAACAAGGACATATTACTTGGAACTGAAACTACATTTCCTACTGCAAAGAAAATATCAAATTTTTGTTTCCAGCTTCTGTTATGCTTGCATTTACTTTTAGATTATGTAAATGCCATCCAAAACTCAGTAGTGTCCATAAAACTGCACAAGGTTCACTATCTAAAAGTCAGCCAATGCTCCAACAAGAAAGCACCACAGTTAAATGAACTGTTTTATTGTATGTCTATTTACAAGAACAAATGTCCAATTAAACCTAACTCAAAACATGCAAAATGGAAAAATCAGAAAAACTATTTTCATTTTGCAAATTAACTAAATATACCCTTGTTGCCTTATAAGTACATCACAGTTAGGTCTGGAGGGGGAAACTTGAAAATAAAGCTGGCAAGCTACCAACATTCACTAAAAATGCACACTGATGCACTTTATCTATATGCACATTTCTGTTCTAGTGGATAGTTAACTTTAGTGGCACAGGATAACTTTAATCAGTGTAAAAAAATATTAAGCTGTACTACAAAACAACAACAACAACAACACAACTCACATTAAACATACAATTAAAACTGCTAGCTGCACAAGGAAACATCTTCCCTCCAGTGTGGCATATATGCAGAAAAGCAATTTGGGGGGGGGGGTGGGGAGGAAAGCCTTGAACTGAAGGAAAATAGGCAGTAGAGCAAACAATTTTTATTTCACTATAGTTTAAACTACTGGGAAACTAGTTTGCTCTAGTGCTAAAAGCTGTTAGAAAATAAGACCACAGAGACAGTTGTTCAGCAAGTTAACAGAGAATTTAAAATATTTTACTTAGAAAATGAATATCATTCTATTTTTATTCTACCATGAAAATACATTTATTTATAAAGCATATGTCAGGTTTGGCAATCAAAATAAATTAGTAGACTATAAATTCCCTAAATAGAAACTACAGTCTCACATCTCAGTTTCCATCAAAGAGTCTAATATTGGGTCACTCAAACATCTGTTCAATGACTGATTCTAAAATCTATTAATAAAATTATGCAACATTTTCACGGCATATAATGGAATTTAAAAAGGTATTTCAAAAGACATCAATGATTTGAGCTAGATACTAAAAACTACATAAAATCCACAGATTAAATTTCAACTGCTAAAATAATTAAGTTATGGTTGCTTCCTTAATGTTCTATAATTCTTTTCTAGGATGAAATGATTCTATTTATAAATGAATTTTAAAATATCACTGAAAATACAGTGAATGAATTTACTCTCCGGATTACACATCTGACACTTCTGAAATGTTCAGTCTGCAGTAAGAGAGAATTTCCTACTACTGCTAATTTAGAATCTTACAAGCGGCATTTGGGATACGTCCAAAGAAACAGTTGTAGTCAGTTCTTTGTGCCTCTCTAACTTTACACCTTTGTAGTTGATAACTAAACTACAGTTCTATCCAGAGCAAAGTTATTTTTTACAACCAGAATAAATAAATACAACATAGTACTTACTGCAAACAACCATAAATGTTATAGGTATATAAATACGCTAGTGAGTTCAATGTAAGGCACTTTTAATTAATTCAACATCTTTTATCAGTTATAATGCAGTTTGGTAAATTCCTATTCTTATAAAATATAGCCTGATTTAAATATATTCTGAAATTAAACATGGATTGCATATTCAATTCCAAATTTGGTTGATTTTACCATGCTACACTTTGAACCACTCCTATCAATGTGAAGTAAACAAGCTAGAAATAGGAATGTATCTGGGAAAATCAGATATGCAAAGAAATTTTTTTTCCAGATTTATCTAACCTAAATTTATACAGCCTAAATAAATAAGTCATTAGTACAAAAAAAAAGCCATTAACTTGTCCAATGTTGAAGTTAATTTCACAGAACATAATTAATCCTCCATGTGTATATCGTGTACTTCTGAAAATTATAGTAAAATATTTTTTGAACACTTATACAAATACACTATATTCCTTGTTTCAACTCCACCTTAATCATCACACACAATTTCCTTTTTTCACTGGTGCATGCATGTGCCTTCTACCTCTAAAAGGCCTATTTTTAAGCAGAAATTAGAGCATGGCATAGTTCTCTGTTGAACTGCTTTCTTGGTCAGAACATCATGATAAGCTAAACTTACAGGTTCAATACTCATCTAGATCATTTAACTTTGAAACAAACTGCCCTCTTAACTAGTCATCTCAAAACTGTGTTTGAAGGGGATTGGAGAGAGAGAGTGTGAATCATTCAGAATAAACCCATAACCACTATCAGAAAAATTCAAAATGTGAATGGGCCAATGATATCTCTGTATATGAAAAGACTGAAAAGCACATAAAAACAATCCCAAATTTCAGTTACAAAAAAGAAAAAAACAGATATGCATCTACCACAGTAACATATGAAAGCTTAAGTATATTTATGTTTAACACTAATCTTTCCCATACGATGTGCCTGGCATTAAGTCAGTCAGCAGTATATAACAGAATAAGCAGAAAATACTTGGAAATATGCCATAACTCTTTTTAAAATTGATGAGTTTAATTTGAAAAGGAACATTAGGAGGAAGTAAGTTTATGTTCACAATTTTAAGCCCACAACAACATTAAGATATAAATGCTTTCTATGAGATATTTTTATTGACTCTTTAAAATAAGGGAATTTTAGTACTGGGAGCTTAGAGGTTATCTGAGGTTCAGTGGTCATTTCCTGGGTCCCTAGCATGTAGGGAATGCACTGCTAGGTGCTTGTAGGTGACTCAATTAGTTCAACCCACTCAATTTATAGATATTGGCGTTCCCCTGCTCATGCCAGATCAAGCCACCTAGATTTCAGAACCAGAAATGCTAAGCAATGCCCTCACAGTGATATAACTTATCAAAACAGACTGGTATCGCCCTCAAAAAATAAATAAAATTTCAAAGGTACAATGCTGAACTTATTTAACAGAAACAATACTCTGTGTTCTGAATAACTAAAGAATTACAATTAAAAAATTCAGCTGAAGAGAGTTCTCAACAAAGTACTAGTTGCATAATTTATTGCAAAGAACAAAATATGGGGCTGTCATCACAGTCATAAAAATCTAAAGACATATGGAATAGAAATTAAACGAATTGCAAATATCATTAAAAAATCTTTGTTAAGAAAAAAAAGGAATCATCAACATGAGAAGTTAAATGCTTGATTGGAATGCTGATTTTATATAAAAGATCATCAATCACATACTAAGTTCATCAAGTAGCAGTGAACACTGGCAAGATTTTAAGTTATTTAACTATTAGATTACAAAATAAAACAATGTAAACCTCCCAGAGGACAGAGATCCTGTCTAATTCATCTCTCTACCCCCAACAATTAGCACCTTGTTAAATGTTGAAGAGAGAGGTGAACTAAAAATATATGAACTCTAAATGCAAGCTACTGGAAAATCAAATCTAAGAATCTACAAGATCTCTTCTATAACTCAAATTATTTTCTAAGTAGTAAATAATAATACTCAATGAAAGTGACACTGCCATGAAATTTAAGGTCAACAACTGTGACTATCACTTTAACTAGCACAACCTACTCTGAAGAATTCATAGATACACTAAGAACACAAGTATATTCGCATACTTTGACTCAGGAGGCCTTCTTCTGGAAATCAACTCCTGGGAAATATTCCAACAGAAAGAAAATGTTGTATATACAAAAGTGTTCATTTCATTGTTCTTTTAACAGGGGGAAGAGGAAACTACCCACATGCCCAACAGCAGGTTGATGGACTATTTTGCAACCACTGAAAAAGATTTAAAACGAAGATTAACCTCCTCATTGGTCTTCCTGCTTCCTCCACTCTCCTCCACGTTGATTTCCACGCAAGAGCCAGAATGCTTCAAACTAACTTAAGTCAGGACAGGTCTCCCTTCGACTCAAAAACCTGCAATGGTCTCCCCATCTCACTCAAAATAAAACCCAAAACCTCCAATGGTCTCCCCATCTCACTCAAAATAAAACCCAAAGTCCTCAACATGGCCTACAAGGACTTATAGTGTGGTCCCAGCTACTTCTCTAACCTCGAGTTAAACTCTTCATTTTCCCTCTTGCTTACTGGCCACCTGGTTGTTCTTAAAAAAAAAAAAAAAAAGGCCAAGTACACTGAGGGGTCTTTTGCACTTGCAGTTCTCTCTGCCTGTAACCTTCTTCCCCAAGAGAGCACACATCCCTCACTTCCTTCAAGTCTCTACTCCAGTCTCATGTCTTCCCTGCCTGACCCTTCCCTGCCAGTGATTCTCTATCCCATCACCCTACTTTACTGCAAAGCTTTTATCATCTGACATATTCTATATTTATTTGGTTATGGCCCATCTCTCCTAATTAGAATATAAACTCTATGGCAGTAAGAACTTTGTTTTATTTCCATAATAGGCATTCAAAAAGCACTTGTTGAATTAACACTGAATGTCGATACAATAATTATTAACTACATGAAAACGCTTGGAAGAGAACAGGAAAATTGAATAGTTTCATTTGTGAAGTTTAAAGTGCTGTCACATTGCTCTGAAGTGCATACAATAAAAATCATAAGTCAGTCGTGATTATGATTATGAGCTGCCAAAAGCGACTATAACAGTCTCATTTCCTCGGAAGCCATCAATAACTGTTACCGACTGGTAATAGTTATTAATGAGAACTTTCCCCATAAAATGGTAATAACTATCACTCTTAAATCTTGTTCCCAAAGACCCAAAGTTTAATCTGTAAGTGTAAACAGTGTCAGTCCTGAGGCCACAAAGAAAGTGAACAAAGGCTTTTGAGCAGTGTGAATATGGAACTGAATAATATTCAGGGATTCCAGTTAACTTTTGAGACAGGTAACCATGATTGGCTTCCGAGGGTCCCTGAAACCGAATGTAAAATTTTGTGCATAAATGCCTATTTTTTCTCTGTGGAGTCTACATATTTCATCATACTCTCAAAGGTGTCTGTAGCCTAGAAAAGGTCAAGAATTACTATTTTATATACTGGAAGTGAAATGCAATATTCAAATGTAAGCTACCTCTCAAAAGGATAGGAGATATATAATACCTAGACACTTCTTTGTAATCATTCAATTCATTCAAGAAATACCGAGTGTCTACCATGTGCCAGGCACCGTATGATCCTCAATACCTTACATCTAATCATAGTTTGCAGCACACAATTCAAAATACCGAGGAAACAAGATACACTGAAACACCAGACTAAAAAAAGAATGTTAACCAACGCAAGCATAATTTCAAAACAGAAAGTGTTATAGGAAATCATAATAAAGACACAAAGGCGCTGAGGGCCTGATTTAGTGCTTATTATGTCAAAATATGGCAGATTTCAATTACATCAAAAGAATACTACACATACGCATGCCCGCCCTCACACACTGACAGGAAACCAAAAGAAAGTTTCCAAATCCTGTTTCCAGCAGCATCCCTTCTAAGGCTGCCCTTCAGCATGCTTTTGAAGGTAAGAGCCCACGTTAAACTAAGAGCTGATAGTTACTGTTACAGTGATAAAAACAGAAATCATCCTCCCACACCCAGGAAGCAGAAAGCTGTGGACACCTGTAAGGCTGTGGCCCATTAACCTCCTGCCCTCTTACTATTCCCTTTCATTTCTTAAATCCTCCTTTCTTCAAAGCAATGACAAAACTATCTCCCCCCTAAAAAGAAATACGTAACCGCTCAACGGCAGTTCTTTTACCAAGAGGTCAAAAGGTCCCCTAAACTCTGGTCCTTAGCCCTGTAAGGAGATCCTATCTTTGAGGCACCAGTGTCTTCCCCTCATTTTCTCCCCATAGAAGTAAATTACACAATTCAGCTGAAGACACTGTCCCTTAACTTCCTGAGTGAAAGGGCAAGCGATACTTCTACCAGCCCCAGTTGGAAGAAAGACCAGAACCACACGGACCTCGTCCCTAACAAAATTCAGGGAAGCAGAGACCCAAAAAAGCAACGCCGGAAAGGCGAACACATGGCATGCTACGGAAAACCTGGGAGAAAGGAGGGCGGGAAAGGGGCTGGGAGGTGGGGTGGAATGTAGGGATGTCAGCCCTGTGCACTGAGGGAATAAAGGAAGGCAGAGGAGACCCCAGACCCTGACAGAAGTAAACACAGAGAGGGCAACACTCCCATCTACCCGCATTTCCCTAGCGGAGGACGGAAAATTCACCCAACCTTCAATCCCCTCTTCGCGTGTCCCCCAAAGGGAGAGCTGGGTTTGAAGGAAGATCTGACCCTAGTCTGGGGACATGCAAGTAGAGGGAAAAAGCAGCGATGTCCAATCTTCTACATCTCTTGGGTGGCGAGGGACGAGGGCACTGTGTCCGGCGAGATGGCGAGGGAAACGGGCTTGGGCCATGACACCTCCGGGAGTTGGAGGGTGGGGGACACAATGTCCTCTTTCTCTCCCACACTCGGCCCGGGCCCCTCCCGTCCGTCTCCCGCAGGCCCGGCCACAGGCGACCCGCTCGGTCCGCGGGCGTGGTTGACTTCGGCCCTGGCGGCGGCGGCCGGGCCTCCCCGAGCCCTGGCCCCTCCCGCCGGCCGGGCCCCCGGGCCGCCGCCCCGGACACCGAGGGAACGCGGAGGAGGAAGGGGGAGCCGGGGACTGACCGGCGACACGAGCCGCTGCAGCCCCGGCGGGGCCGACCCGCGCCCCCCGCTCCCTCTGGGGCCGGCTCCGGCTCCCCGCCCCTCACTCACCCCCCCGGTCCGGCGCCTCCTCCACCGCCGCCTCCTCCTCCTCCCTCCTCTCGGCCGTGGCTCCGGCTCCGGCTTTGCGCGGCGACGGCGGCGGCCTCGAAAGCGGCGGCGGCGGCGCCTCCAGAACGCGCACGCACGCAGCACGCAGGCCCCGCCCCAGTTCCGCCCCGCCCCTCCGGGTCGGCGTCTGCGGGGCTTCGGCCCCGCCTTTCCCTGGCGTCCGGGCGTCGACTTAAAGGGGCCGCGCAGGAAGGGGTGGGGAAAGCTGAGAACGGTGGGGGAGGAGCGGGGAGATCTGCCTCTGAGAAGATGGGAAGGGCCCGGGGGTTCCCAAGGCTGGAAGTGATCTGAAGAAGGGTCTGAAGGTTCAGGGGAAATAGGATCTTGGAGGGAATGTAGCCATTTGACAAAGACTAACTGAACACCTAGTAGGTGCCAGGCACTGTTCTCAGCGCAGGGGATAAAGTCATAAGCAAGCAAGGGCCGTTGTGGAACTTGCATTCTAGTGGGGTGGGAGAGAGGAGACAGACAACAAACAAACAAAAATTCAGGGTAGTGCTAAGTGGTGTGAAAAAAATAAAGCCAGGAATGGCGTGACTTTATAGCTGACCAGGTATTGCCCCTCAGAGGAAACCTCTGAGCACATATATGTATGATATGAAGGAAGGAGCTTAGCAAATACCTGGGTGGGGTGGGGACAGCCTTTCCAAGCTGAAATAAAATCAGCTGTAAGCTCAGAGGTGGGACTATGCCTGGTATGTTGCAGGAACAACAAAAGGCCAGTATGGCTGAAGGGAGTCAGCTGGCCAGAGAGTAGTAAAAGGCTCCGAGGTGTGTAAGTGGCCAGCTCCTGTGGAGCCTCATGGGATGATATAGAGCTTCAGAAAACCATGGGAGAGTGAATAGAGGAGTGACTGCATCTGATTCACATTTTTAAAAGTTACTCTTGTTAATGTGTGTAAAATACACAACAGGGAAGCACAGATATCTGCATGGAGACCAGAGAGGAGGCTGTCGATGGTGGGTCTGTGAAGGAATGAAAAGATCATGGATGATTATTAGGTTTGGGTTAGTGGTGGTGCCGTTTGATGAGACAGGGAAAGACTCAAAGAGGAGGAATCAGGAGTTCTGTTTTGTGCACATTCCATTAGGTAGTTGGTATACATCCAAGTGGAGATGTTGAGTAAACAGTTGGATATATGAGTCTGAGATATAAATTTGGGATTCATCAGTACACAGATGCTTTCGAAGCCTTAGGTCTATAGAAGATCACTTAGGGAGGGGAAGTAGCTGGGGGAGAGGACTAAGAGGAACTCTAACACTTGGAGATAAAGTAGAAAGGAAGAAGGAGCTACCGGTCAGGTAGGAGGAACACCTGAACAGGGTGGACTATTGGTAAATAAGAGAAGTGTTTCAGGAAGGTGGGAGTGATCAGTCTTATCAAATACTGATGAAGTGAGTAAAATGAGATCTGAGAGTCTGAAGGCTGATTTGGCTTGATGAAGGTGGCCAATGTCCTTGACAAAAGCAGTTTTCAGTGGGGTCATACAGGAGAAAGTCTGCTTAGGGTATGTTAACGAGAGAATGGGAAGAGAATTTGTAGCAAGTCCAAAGAGCTCTTGAGGAGCTTTGCTGTAAAGAGCAACTGAGAACTGGGCAGTAGCAGAGGATTACTTGGGATCAGGAAGGGTACTTTAAGATGGGAGATGTTTCCTCATGTTGGTATGCTGGAATGATTCTTTAGGAAGGTACAGGTGATGGTGCAAAAGAGGAGACAACTGGAAAAAGATTGTCCTCAGGTGAGAAGCAATGGGACCTAGCTTAGAAGTAAAGGGTCTGGCACCGAATAAGAACAAGGACAATATGTTCACACACTATTTATGGAGAGAAGGTAAAGTCTGTGGGTGGAAATGAAGATAGGTCAGGTAGTACTTTTGGTGATCACATGCTCAGGCCATCAAGAAAGCAGAAGGGGGTGAGTGAGAGCTGAAATTTGGCCCCTGCTCTGCCAACCAAGCTGTGAGGCCACATCAACCTAGAGGAAGGGGCACCTTTTCCAACTGCTCCACCTGAAGGGTGGTGCCTTCTAGCAATCCTACACACACACACACACACACACACACACACACACACACATACACACAGCACAATTTCCCAGTTCATACTGAGTACCGTATTTGCCAGCTATCCCACTGTGCTTTCCTTTACTCTATGCCATAGTGACTGAGGAAGGGCTATTGGCTATTTAAGGATATAGAAGAAGTTGAGAAAGAATTCCCTTGAAGAGTGGAAGGGTTACTAGAGAAGTAGCCTGGACGTCACTGAGGGCCCCCTTCAGTTGGTGGTCCTGTATCTGTAGTGAGACCACTCAGCAGGTTTTTGTGATTTTTCTCTAGTCACATTCCATTGCTGGGAATGGAAGGAGGGAGGGATTGAAGGAGAGTTGGATTTAATTAGAGCTGGATTTTGCTGATGAAAATCAATGAGAAGGGGAGGGGAATATTTCAGAGAGTGATAATAGTGATAGACCTTGGATTCTAAGCTGGGAGGGAAGAGAGGGCAAGTAAAAAAGCAGTGGGGCCAATGGTTTGGTGGTCCCTGTGGGAAAGAATAATTCAAGAGGAAGCATCTAATCAGTGGGGGCAAAGGGACTTTCCAAGGATCGAGCATGGGGAAGGGTGAGTGAGGCGGCTGGGAGAGAGGAAGTGAAGGTATCTGTGAGAAAAAAGGGCTCAGGCAGGCGCCTGTAGCTGGGGAAGCAGCAATGTGCCTCTCGGTAGGCACATGAGCCGTTGGTCTTGGAGAGGCTAAGGGAGCTGCACCAGCTGGGGAGAAACTGAGTGCAGGAGGGAACAAGCCAACGACATGCTACCGGGTCCTTTTATAAGCCTGGAGCAGCCCATTGGGTGTTTTGCTTTACCCACGCCCTCTTTTCACTGTGGACATCCAAGCATGTAGGCACTTTATCCTACCTGATGTTTGACAGAAACTAAACATCTTTAATCCTAAATCCAGCTCCTCCTCTTCTTGACTTCCCTTTTCGGCTCCTGGCACTACTTTCCTCAGTTACTCAGTCACCTTTAATCTGTCTTCTCCATCCCCTTACCCAGTTAGTCCCCAAAATATAGCAATCTGCACTGTCCAATAGAACATTCTGCCATGATGAAAATGCTCTTTACCTGCATTGACCAAAACAGTAATCACACATGGCCAACGAGCACTTGAAATGTGTCTAATACAATTAAGGAACTGGAGTTTAAACCTTCTTTAACTTTAATGAATTTAATTTAGATTTAAATAGCCACGTGTGACCGGGGCTATTGTATACAGGACAGACAGACACAATCGATGCTTCCTACATAACTTCTCTTCCATCTGCCCCCTCTTCTCTGTCTGCATTGCCACTTCCCTGAGTCAAGTACTGATTACCTCTAGTCTAGACTCTTGCTGTAGTCTCCTATTTGGTCTCCATGTTAGTTGCTTTCCCTTCAGTCCATCTTGTGTGCTGCCAGAGCCATCTCTGTAAAGCAGTGGCCAAATCAAGACTCTATCCTATTTTTAAAATTATCAGTAGCTCCCTATAAAATTAGGTACAAACTACTTAGTCTGCCATTTGCCCAGTTGTGTCTCCATCTCACTTTTCCAACCTGACCTTGTACTACGCCCTTATGTATATAGAGCTGCTTCTCAAGCAAAATTGCATGCTTACTGTAATTCCTATCAACTTTTTATAGAGGATCCAACTCATTTGCCTAAATTGTCTCTGCCTGTAACAATGCCCCCCATCTCTTCTCTCAGCTCCAAAATCTGTTGAAATCCTTGAAAGGCAAACCCACCAACAGTGTACAAGGGGTCCCTTTTCTCCCTCTTGCCAACACTTGTCATTTCTTGCTTTTTGGTAACTGGTATTCTAACAGGTGTGAGGTAATACTTCACTGTGGTTTTAACCTTTATTTTCCTGATGATTACTAATGTGGAACATGTTTTTATGTACCTGTTAAACATCTGTATGTCTTCTTCAGAAAAATATTCAAATCTTCTGCCTATTTTTTAATTTGATTTTTCTTTTCCTTTTATTTTTTCCTTTTCTTTCTTTCTTCTTCTTTTCTTTTTTACTATTTAGTTGTATGAGTTCTTTATTTTGGATATTAACCCCTTATCAGATGTGATTTGCAAATATTTTCTCCCCTACAGTAGGTCATCTTTTTATTTTGTTTATGGTTTCCTTTGCTGTGCCAAAGCTTTTTAGTTTGATGTAGTTCCACTTGTTTATTTTTGCTTTTGTTGCTTTTACTTGTGGTGTCAGGATAATAAGTCATTGCCAAGACCTATGTCAAGGAGGTTACCACCTAGGAGTTTTATGGTTTCAGGTCTTATGTTCAAGTCTTCAATTCATTTTGAGTTAGTTTTGTGTAAGATAGTGGTCCAGTTTTATCCTTTTGCATGTGATTATCCAATTTATCCAACACCATTTATTAAAGAGATTGTCCTTTCTTTATTATATTTTCTTGACTCCATTGTCATAAATTAATTGACCTTATATGCGTGGGTTTATTTCTGGGCTCTCTATTCTGTTCCATTGATCTATGTGTCTGTTTTTATGCCAATATCATACTGTTTTAATTATTATAGCTTTGTAATGGAGTTTGAAATCAAGGAGCGTGATGTCTCCAGCTTTGTTCTTCTTTTTCAAGATTGTTTTGGCTGTTTGGGCTCTTCTGTGGCCCATACAAATTTTAGGACTGTTTGTTCTATTTCTGCGAAAATTGCATTGGAATTTTCATAGGGATTGCATTGAATCTGTAGACTGCATTGGGTAGTATGAACATTTTAACAATATTAATTCTTCTAATCCACTAGCCTGGACTATCTTTCCATTTATTTGTGTCTTAAATATCTTTTCTTAATATTTTGTAGTTTTAAGTATATAAGTATTTCACTGCTATAGTTAAATTTACTCCTAGATATTTTATTCTTTTTGATGCAACTATAAATGGGATTGTTTCCTTGATTTCTCTTTTTGATAGTTTGTTATTAATGTACAGAAGTGTAACAGATTTCTGTGTATTGACATTGTATCTTGCAACTTTACTGAATTTATTTACTAGTTCTAACAGTTTTTGATGGACTCTTTAGGGTTTTCTATATGTAATATTATGTCACCTTCTTTCTTTTCAATTTGGATGCCTTTTGTTGCTTCTTCTTGCCTAATTGCTCTGGCTAAGACTTTTAATACTGTGTTGAGTGGGCATCCTTGTCTTGCCCTTGATCTTAGAGGAAAAGCTTTCAGCTTTTCACACTTGAATATGACATTTGCTGTTGACTTGTCATATATGGCCTTTATTATGTTGAGGTACATTTCCTCTATACCTTCTTTGCTGAAAGCTTTTATCACGGGTAAATGGTTGTTGAATTTTGTCAAATGCTTTTTTTTTTTTTTGCATCTATTCAGATGATCATATGATTTTTATTTTTCATTTTGTTAATGTGATGTATCATATTGACTAATTTGTGGATGCTGACCCATCTTTGCATCCCTGGATTAAATCCCACTTGATCATGGTATATGATCTTTTTCATGTATTATTGAATTTGGTTTGCTAATATTTTGTTGAAGATTTTTGCATCTATGTTCATCAGGGATATTGGCTTATAATTTTCTTTTCTTGTGGTATCCTTGTCTGGCTTTGGTATTGAGGTAATGCTGGCCTCATAAAATGAGTTTGGAAGAGTTCCCTCTTCTACTTTTGAAAGAGTTTGAGAAAAATTGATATTCTTCTTTGAATGCTTAGTAGAATTTGCCAGTAGAGTCACCTGGTCTTGGACTTTCATTTGTTGGGAGGTTTTTGGTTACCGATTCAATCTCCTTACTAGTAAGGAGTCTGTTGAGATTTTGTATTTCTTCACGATTCAGTCTGGGTAGGTTGTATGTTTCTAGGAATTTAATCATCTGATTTAATCCTAACCATTTTGGCTATTTGCCACCCATCTTCTTCTCTTCCTGGATATTCTTTGCTTTTTCAGAAAGAGAACACTTCATGCCTTTGAAGTAAAGAAGTCAGCAACAGATTTGGAAATATTTTTTTAAATACTTTTTTTTAAAAACCACAGAAGTTGTATATACCCATCTTATGCTGTGGAGGCATTATTGCTCAGTAATTAAGCACATGGTCTCTGGAGTGAGACTACATGGGTTTAAATGCAGACTCTATTACCTATCAACCGTGCAACCTTGGGCAAATTGCTCAACTGGCTGCAGCCTAAGTGTTATTATCTGTAATATGGTACTAATAAAGGTACAAAATTTCATTGAATGTAGGTAAAAATTAAGGGAATTGGACATGTACATTCTTTTCATAGAGCCTGGCACATAAGGACAAAATATTGGTTTTATATTATAATAAATATTATCTATCATTACTATTCCATTCTGGGTTCATAAAAAATTCATGCTGTTCAAAAGAGTCTAAGAATCTTGACTATACAAGTAATTCTGTAACTATTCAGGCTTGCAAATAGATGGCCACTTTTTAATTATCTACATTATTGAAAGATAATAAAGATCACCTAATTCCAAAGTCCTTTATATTTATTTTTCAATGCATTGTGTAATCTGAGGGATAATACATTTGTCTCCCAAGTGGCCATTAAAAGCAGCCTCTGTTTCTTCAGCTCAGTTTTATTTGGGTGGTAAAAGAAGGCAACAGAGGTAGATACGTGTTGTACGCTGCACGAAGTACATTAGTGGGGAGAGTGCGCACACAGATAACCAAGAGTTGTTTGCTTGGTGGTGTGTATATTGCCTATTTATATGTCTTATACAACAGACTTTATATATAGGGTCCCTTTCTGCTAAGCTGTCACCAACTCATTCTTTCCCTTTCCTTCTGTGAACATTGTTATCTGGAAGAAAGCAACTACTCAACCATGCAACTCTGCAGCTTCTAGAGAGAAGTAAGAATGTTTGCAGCAAGGTAGCTGGGTAAGGATGAGCACAGAGGAAGACACTGCTAATCACTGAAGGGAAAGCCCAGTGTAGGCAGGATGCCAGAACGTGCCAACAGTAAGTAAAGTCTTTTCTTATCAGAAGAGAAAAGCTTGCACTTAACTGCACTATCAAGGAAGAAACTGTCCCAAGGCCAACCTAGCCTTCAATATATGGAGGGAAAAGGAATCCTAGAGGACTTGCCCTAGCTTTGTGGATGTGAGTTACCATCATTTATTCTGTAACAAAACTCAAGCATATGTAAACCACTAATTAAGCAATCTAAATATATGTAGATATATGAATTTATAGAAGACAGAATAGTGTGGTGAGGGTTGCTAGATTTAGCAAATAAAAATACAAGATGTCCAGTTAAATTTGATTTTCAGATAAACAACAAATATGTTTTTAGTATAAATATGTTCCATGAAATATTTTGGGTTTGTTTTTCTGAAATTCAGATTAACTGGGCATCCTGTATTTTATCTAGCAACTTTAAGTGTGGTTAAACATGTAGGCTCTGGAGTTACACTGTGTGAGTTCAAATTCTGACCCACTACCTACCAGCTTGTGACCTTGAACAAATTCCTTAACTTCTCTGAGCCTCAGATTCTCTATGTGTAAAATGAGGAGGGCATTTACCTCATAGAGTTGCTGTGAAAATTAAACAATACGTAAAAAATTTATAATGGTAACTAATGGACACATAGTAAATGCTGGAAATACAGGAAAGATAAATGGTTATTTACCAATCAAAATTTTTTCAAATAGACATTATATCCCAGAGGCCTTTAAAAAAAAAAAAATCTAAGTAGAGGTATCTCCTCCCATGCTATTTTATGGAATTCCAATTTTGTGTACAACAAATTGAATTGACACAACTTTTAGATCCACCTTCTATGGCGTAAAGGACCACACAATCAACATCTTCCAGTATCATCAGATGTCCTATTCCTTCCCCGGATGCCTAACCCTTTGACACCATCTCGAAGATGTCCTAAGCTCCAAATTTCCACTGAGAAACTGGGTAAACTGTTATAAGGTACTACAAGTACTTACTGGATAAAACTCGGGAGCGAATGCCAGCTCTAGAATGGGGTTCGTTGTAATGGGATTTCTGTGCTCTGTAGGTTATTTAAGAGCAAGCAGCTTGTACAGACAGTTCCAGTTCTTAGGTATAAGATTCTATTAACACAAAGTTAAAAATCAAACAAGAGGAAATGTGGTGAATTTAAAGAACAGTAGACTTGGAATCCAAAAATCTGGTTCTACCACTCAGGGTAAGTCACCTAATTCTTTTGAATATTTCCTTCTTTATTTATAAAATGCAAACATCAATACTACAATTAATTAACTTATTAATTAAGTTAATAAGATGATATAACGGACAATACAGTACTGGGAACAAAATCACTTGATAGATATTTGTTAATATGAATCTGTTTATTCATTGGAAGAAAGATCATACACTAGAGTAGGCTTACAGAGAGGTAAAAGCCTGCAGTTTGTGCTACTTTACATGGCTGAGCTAAAACAGTAACTCCTTACTCTGTCCATATCTGCTTCTGGATGCGAACCAGTAACTTCCAAACAATGATACAACCTGAGGGGAATTCAAACAGAGACTCCATCTTTCTAATCTCCAGTGATGTAGGGGTGTGTGTGTGTGTGTGTGTGTGTGTGTGTGTGTGTGTGTTGGGAGTGGGCAGTGGTGAGATAGGGGAAAAGTCAGAAAAGGAATTGGAAACTTCCTTTTCCTTTTAATAACTAGTTGAGCCAGATACCAAACTCTGTGTGTAAAAAATATTTGCTTGAGGCCAGAAAGTAAAAAACACACTTCCGATGAATTTACAATATCAATTTTGAGCCGAGGAAGCAAATCCTAAATTCAACCAGATTCAGAAATTAGGACCTCAGCCTTTCTAGACTTTTTACTAATTGGGTTTGTTACAGATTAACCAGAGGGAGAATGTATTAGGGGGGAAACATAGCAGAGAAAATTATAATTTCTGAGAATTCTCTAACTCAGAGAATGAAATTTCCTGTCTTAGCATTTGCTGCTAATAAACAAGACTTGAGTGAAGGAGTCTAGTATTTTCTAAGGTGGACTGAAGGGGTGAGATTAGGGTTTTGCCAAGGGGATTACCTAGTCAGTCAGTTATTTGGGGCCAGAAGGTCATAAGGAAAGCACTGCAAGGCAACGTGGGGATGATGGGAAACTAGGGGAGTAGAGCTGGTAGTGCTAGAATGAGTTAGGTGACTATTTTGAAAATCAATTAACTAGCATTATACAGATGTGCCTGGACTTACGATGGGACTGTATCCCGATAATACACCTAACCATCACAACCTAGCCTAGCCCACCTTATACACGCTCAGAACACAGCACGCGAAAAACGCTGGTGATACAGAACACTGTGGGGCATCGGGTGTGTCCCCCTGTGGTTGCGTGGCTGACTGGGAGCTGCGGCTTGTTGCCACTGCCCAGCGTCACAGGAGAGTATCTTACTTATATCGCTAGCCCTGGAAAGGGTCAAATTCAAAATCTGAAGTTCTGTTTCTACTGAATGTGTATCGCTTTTGGACCATCGTAAAGTCCAAAAATCATGCCATTATAGGTCGAGGACCATCCGTGTATTGAACATCGATTATGTCCTCAGTAGCTTAATAAGCGTTCAGGGAATACAATGACACGTAAAGCAGAGCACCAGCACCCAGTATGTCTAGTTTAGGGGCAGGTAACTTATACGTCTAGGTGAGACAGAAGAAGATAAAAGGAAGGTTCTGGAACCAGAAAGTTAAGAAATCTCAAATGCCTAACATTTGAGTAAAATAAAGTAAGGGCTAAATTCTAAAACAGAGAACAGAAATAGAATTTGCTACCAAAGAAGAGAATTCCTGACAAAAAAATTCATTCAGCGATGGGTATGCTGGGGACGGGATTGAAGGCCTTGCTGGGGCTTTGAATTTGGCAAAGCGTAGAGGGGAGGCATCCTTCAAGCGCTTCCCTTGCCTCTTGCAGCACCAAAGTGCATGGGATAAAGGAAGAAAAGCCCCAGCCCGTGCGCCTCCGGACAGGCATCGGAAATGGGTCAGCATCTTCCCGCTGGGAGCGGGAAGATTTCTCACTGCCCCTCTCTTTACCCCCTGAGATGTAATTTCTAAAATGAACAAATTCTCACAATTTCAGCCTATGCAACTATCTCACTAATGCTCATTTGCTGACTTTAATGAGTTCCAGAACCAATTCGTGATCTTATAATCGGTTCAGGTTTAGCACATAAAGAAAGCCCTGGAAGTCTTGTTAGAGAGGCCAGCTCTGCAGACCGCAGATATGTTGATATGGAAATGAATTAAAATGAATTCTCGCAGGCATTGTAAGGCCTCGAAGTTCCCTAACACCATGAAGCACAGAAGTGTCCTGATGAGCCAGCTCGTGTATAATGCCTATCTTGCAAACTACATTCAAGCATCCTTTTGTTCTCTTTTCAAATTTCACAGCTTCCTTTGCTCTGCCTAAAAAGGAAAACTCATGTCTTCGAGCTGTTACAATAAAACTATTGGCAGCATGTAAAGTGAGAACAGAGCCTTGCCTTAATTTATTGCACCACGCAGATTTATTACACATCAGGGTAATAATAACAACACTGTGACTTGCTGCCTGATACTCTCCTCCTCTGCTCCAGTAGGAGTGCGGTGGAGGGAGCTTGGAGGGCCCGCGGACTCCCTGTATGGTGCTAAGCACTGCTGGGCACACTCTTGGCTCAGTGCCGCCAGATGATGTGGCACTCCTGGGCTGTGCGGTGCCAAAATGAGATGCAGAGCTGGTGAGGAGATGCAGAGTTTGGACGGCAGACAATGGAAGCCGTTTGCCAGGTCTGTGAGAGGAGTGTTTCCCCAGTTGTTCACTGGCAGGGGAATTGCCTTCTCAGCTACCTTCATCTCACAAAAGCTTCCTCTACCTGAAATCTGAGGACACAGTTTGAGAACCAGAGAGGTGAGGACACGGTGTTTTACCTGCCTTTTGGCAGCCACACTGAAAAGAATCAGACTTTCAAAGTTAAATCTGTTCAGAGTTTCTGAGGAACAATTAACAAAATGCAGGGTTAGAGACAATCACCCCTCAGGCCTAGGGGCTCTTCCAGGGTGCCAGCCGCACTTTAGGCTGCTTCTCCGTCTCTTCATCACGGCTTCTGGGTCCTGAGGTTCCCAGTTCATCTTGGCTGCTTCCACGGAAACAGCTCAGAGGCACTCGGACGCTCAGGTTGCCCATGGTGACAGTGACATCCTCACAGAGGACAGTGTCCATCAGAGGTGCCCTCCTGCTGCTCCGATCGCTCTGAAAGCCTCTCATTAGGGTTTCTAATTTTTAAGATAATGGGAACTTAATGGGGATTATTTTGATTTTCTCTCACCAGCCTGAAGCCCTGCTGCCCCGCCTGAACAATTTGCATCCTGAGCTAAGGAAAGCTGTGGCCCAGGGGACTGCCGACATGACCTCAGAAACTCGGTCCCACCCTATTACCTAATTTTCTTTTCGTTTATGCCAAGAGTTTTGCCTGTAACAGCATTTGGGTTTCTGATCCTCCTGGTGACCACTTTGACCCTCCTTTTTCCCCTCCATCAATTTTTAGAGAGAAATACATCTTTAACAAGTCATCAATGGACTAATCAATGAATTCTAAGCATCTGGGAGGCTCCGGCTCCTGCTGCTCCTCATCTCCTCACCACATTTTATGAAAATTAAGAATTCCTTCTGCCAACAATGCACTCTAAGACAAAGATTCACCCTCCAAGGACAGTTCCAAGATCAGAATGATTGGAAAATGATATACGATTAACCATCAGAGGAATCAAATGAGTTTAATAAATATTTTTTGAAGCCACGAAGCTCTAAGGATCCAAAGACATTTGATGTATCCTCTGCCAAAGCTTTGGCTTTCTTCTCAATAAACAAATGTCAGTTTGTTTGTTTTTTGCATTGGTAAGTGGCGGTCAGTGGGGGTAAATTGGCCCTTGGGGATTTTTATCTTGCTAAAATGATGGCAAGCCACAAAAATGGACAAACCACCATTCTTAGTAGACCAACTGTGCCCCGCTCTTCCCAGGACAGGTGGATTTGGGTGTCTCCTGCTTCTATTGGCTCTTAGCTGTTGGGACCACTCAGCAAACCTTAAATCTTGGAAATCACATCAGTCTTGTGTTTGCTGATTCCTGGCAGGTAAGAAACTATGTCAGTCTCTACCTGAGGTTCAGTGAAGCATTGCCACTTCTCACTTGAGCTTCTGAAAGTAGGTCTTCATCTCACTACTCACCCCGAAGCAACCTAAGGGTATAGACACCAGAGAGTCAGAGAGGCTAATGAGTCACAGAAATGGAGACAAACATGGTCTTGGGTATGTTTAGAGAGGCAACAGGCCCAGATGCTTCAAGCACACTGCCGATCATTTTTGATGGAGGGCCCAAGACTATTTTCACTAAAAAATTGTTTTGAGGATAAATTTATAAGACAAGGAATTCCCCATCCAGCAATTTTGGGGGACGGGTGTCAAAGGATCGGCCAAAAAGGAGGAAGAAGGAAAAGGTCACCTAAGAAGGCAAATGACAATGCAAGATGGAAAGTGGGTAGAAACGGTAGCATTGTGTAAAAAAATCAAACAAGTCAAAATTATGTCAGAAATGGGGATTCATTTTTATTTATTTTTATCATGATTTTTTTTTCATCTTATTTTTATTTTCGAGGTTATAAGCTCAACTGTGGACACCCCGGCCATTGAGAATTGATCTGAGGTAGAACCAGCATGTAACAGAGACCCCAAAGAAGAATTTGGATCAAAGCGTGGCAGTGAAGGGGGAAGATGGAGGGGATGAAAATGAGGCAGAGCCTTTAGTCCCACAAGAAGCAGTCAGCCGACTTCAAAGGATGCCTGTCACTGACAGCGTTCAGGAGTGGGGACAGGGTGCAGAACCTTGGCTCACCAGCCCCTGACATTGACCGATCTGGCAGTTTTGCTGTGGAGCACTCAGCACATGCTCATTTGCTGCCTTCATCAGTCTGTAGGTGCTGACTTTGCTGATAAGAGTCTCCACCACAGCCAAGGGCCTCTTCCCACTTCCTCTCTTCACGTAGCTCTTCTCATCAGAGAAGCCCCAGCCCATTCGCATCTGCTTTGCATCTCTTGCATCAGAGATTTGGGATGGCAGACTGCAAATGATCATTGCAGCCTTTCCCTTTTGTGCTCTTGAATATGGAGCAGAGAGGCAAAGAGTGAGTAGCCAGAAGCAAATAAATGTCTGTATCTCCAGATGAGTCCAAAATGAAGCTCCTCTGAAAATGTAACAGGGGGCTTTCTTTTTTTTTCAGGGAAAAAGCTGAACAGGATCTCATAGAGTCTCAATCCTACCAATCCTACCTGTTTTGTTAAAAAGAGGAGGAGAGGAAAAAAGAAAGTCAGATACTATCGCCTTAGTTGTCGTGGTGTGAAGAAGAATCTAGAAGACATTCATTACCTTTTAAATGGCAGTCCTGAGCAGTTCACCTGGGAAGAGTGGGTATTGTACCCCAACCCCACTGTTCATGCCCCAAACTTGGAAGAACAGAGGTGAAAGTATTTTACAAAGGAAAAAATAAAATAATTGTGATCTAAAATTTTCTACTTTGACAAAAATTAAAGTTCAGTTTACATTCTGTCAAGTCTTCACTGCACCCCAGCTAAAACCCTGCTGCTTACCTCACCTCTGCCTAATTTTGACACCTTTCATTTCAGAATACATGGTAAATACTAATTAATTTTCACAGCATTCTGAAGTTGGCCAAGTCATTCAAACTGATAGTGATGACAGGTTGGGCAGTAGGTAGCAATTTCCTTTGTTGTCATTACTCTTCTCCCATGCTGGGAAACTGAGGCATGGAAGTCTTCGGGTTCTGGACCTAATCAGTGGTGTTCCAGGAACCAAGCTTGAGCACTCTGTCATCTCTGGGAAGTGGGTTTTTGTTCAGCAGCGGTACTTTCCAATGTCAGCACTTGTGTGTGTCAGCAGCTAAGATGACTCCTGTCCAAGGGGCCCCAGGTTCTTGGCCTCCTGTTGATATCAGAAAAGTTCTCAGGGTAATTGAAGAAAATGGGGTGGGTGGGGAAGTTTGATGGTTGGGTGCTTGAAGGGATCTTAGCAAGAAAGGAGAAGGCCTTTGCAATTATGAATTAACATAGCTGAAAGGGACTGGATTGGAGACTCAGCTTTGTCCTTAAAACTCTGAGAGAAAGCTAGTAGGACTTGCACTAGCTTCTCTCTTAATAACGAAGCATCATCGCAAAGCCGTGGCCAAGCCTGATCCCTGGTCTCACTTGCCTTGCCCCTGAGGGTGTTGTACACACCCTGTAAACTTGGAAGGGGGCCATTTTGGGGTAGATTTGCTTGAGGCTTTATTTGTTTCCATCTTCAATAGAGATCAACAGGACACTTGTTCTTAAGTTGATTGAGATGGTCTTAGAGTAGCTGGATAATTCAGTACCCGCTGGACTGTGATCATTTTGTTTAAGGGCTTGAAGAGAAAAGTAAACAATATCCACTAGGTAGAAAAGATTAGACCAATGCTCCTCTTCATGATCTCTTGCCTCAGAAAAGTGGGAGAAAAAGAAACTGACATCATTAATGAATGTCCCTTCCGTACAGAATACATGGTAAATACTAATTTGGTAAATACAACTTTGTATCTCAGCAGGAAAGGGGGAAAGAGGAAGTGGGAACTGACATTTATTGAGTGCCAACTCTATGCTGATCACTTTAAATAAATAGTTGAATCTTTCCTCACAGTACCCTCCTTTGTAGGTATGATTATTTGCATTTTTTAGAGACAGCTCTTATAGGCTCTCATGGTTAGGAAGCCATGAGATCAAAATTTAAAATCCAGGGCTTCCTCACTCCATATTCTTTCCATGAATATTCTTATCATGCTGAAGTATGTATTTTAAATGAAGACAGACTTGATCCTGAACTCAGCCTGCAGGAGGAAAAGGACAGCAGTCAGGTACTGTCTTCTTCTACAACATGGTTGTAAGAACATTCTTAAAGATAGGAAGCGTCAGGATGTCCAACTTGTTTTAAAACCCTGCCTGGCTGACGGATCCGATTCACTGAATGAGCACCTATCTTTCCAGGGTGTGGGTGCAGGGTAATCAGCTTGTGGAGGGAGACACTCTATGATTTGTTTGTTAAAAAATCCAATTAGAGTTTACTCTTAATCATTTATCAGTAAATTTAAGGTTACCTTTAATAGAAGGGCCTTCAAAATCATACTGTTCTTACCCTCGTCATAAAATAATTATAGCCAAATTTATCAAGATCTCGTTATGTGCCAGGGACTGTCCTTTAGGCTTTGTATGTGTCATTTAATCCTCCTCCAATCCTATAAGGAAGGTACTAATATTTTCTCCATTTACAGATAAAAGTACAGATGAAGGCACAGAGAGGTTAAGAAACTTGCCCAAGGTTACAGACACAGGAAGTACCAAAACTGGGATTTGAACTTCCAGACTTGGGTACCTATCGTCCATGTTTTCACCACCTGTCACTGGGGAAAATTGTCCATAGATAGGAAAGGTCGTTTCTGTGCTTGGAGAAGAAGAGTCTTCTTTTTTTATTTCCATTTCTAGAGCAATAGGAACCTCTGCCACATGAAGCACTAGATCCCTAAACCCACATACATGTCAACCTGCTAGAGAAGTTTGCAGAGTTTGACTCCAGTCCTTCATTACACAGCTTTGTTCTTCTCTCTCCTTCTCCCTAGCTGGTCTTCAGCATCCTCCTCTTGTGATGGAAATGAGGGGTGATTGTAGACTAGAGTCTTCTCTCTCAGCTGTGGATTCCCACCCTCTGGGGCAGTCATTATCCTGGACACTCACAGGCCTTAAAGAGTGACTGAAATCTACTCTGTGGACACAAAGAATTCCACCATCATCACTATCCTCACCGAGGAGAGGCGGGCAGTTTACCCACACTGAACATTCACGGTTGAGGTCAATGAACATGCTCTTATGTTGTCTAAATATAAGCACGCGAACCTCACTGGCTTCAAAGGAAGGTCTTGGTCGTTCTGGAGAGCGAGTGAGGGAGCCTGCAGCAGCCTCAGCTCTTGATTTGGGCTGCTGAAACTCACATCTGCCTACCTTTGCAGGTGTAAACCAGAATCGCAGAATTACTCACTCCACTCAGATGTGTAAAGAAAATATAGTTTCTTTACTTTCTAAGTCCCTCTGGTGTCCCTTCTGAGCCCCACCTGCTGGGTAGCAAGAGGAAAAAACTAATTTTGGTTTAAGAGGTTTGAAAACATAGTCATTTAGTTATTTAAATGGTTTCTTTAGGCTTAACCCTGCATCTTCAGGTGAAGGCTCAGCCTTTCAGATTCCTCCCTTCTCCTGTGGGCTTCTCTATAAATGGTACTCATGGCTCTGAGACCAGACCCCTGGCTCCCTCACCCCACGGTGCCCTAGCAAGGGATTTCACAGAGAATGGGAAAGAGCTCTCCTGCACTTGACATTCTCCTAATTTATCTCAGTTTCCTTCAGGAAAGGAAATTTGCCTGGAGAGGAGAAGACTGGAAGAGGAGGTCTGCTAGCTAGCTAGCCTCTGTCACAGGCAGAGGAATGTCTTCTGTACCCTAAGGCGAAAACTCTAAAGTCCAAGTGCTTGGTTCTTGAACCTCTAAAGAGCATAGATTATCCAGTTCCGTTTTTCATCAAACCTGTTGTAGGTAACAGTCCTGACCTGCCTGAGACATTATTCATCCAGGCAAAGCCTCTGGGATGTGGGCTGCAAGAAGAGGAATTTAGGGAGGAATTGAAATACTGTGTTTGCTGAATACTGACCCTATTATATTAATGTCGGGCTTGGGGTGTGGAAGGGGAGGAGGATTCTAGAATGTGCTTAAAAGCACCTCTTGAAGAAGAGGCAGTGTAGCAGAGTTTAAATGCATGGACTTGATCCCAATGGCTCTGCTATTTCCTTGTGATTTGGACAACTTTATTAACATGTAAACTCAGTTTCCCCATGCTTAAAATGGGTAATTAGCAGTATCTCCCTCATGAGGTGATTACAAAGGTTAGACTTGTTAACATAAAGAATTTAAACATTTGCCTATCTCATAGTAAGCACTCAACAAATATTAGCCATTTAGATTCCAAACATATGTAACATTAGATTTTAAGCCTTTTAAGCTTCTTATAATGTGATACTGGGGAAAAAGCATGGGTTTCCAAATAGACTGTTATTTGATCTTGAGCAAAATTATATGGCCTCTGGGAGGCAATAATCTGAAAAAAAAAATGAGGATAATATCATAAGATAACTGTTAGAATGGAATGAAATAATGTATGTGAAACACTTAGCAAAGAGTTTGGCACATAACTGAGGCTCAGCCAATGTTTCTTGCCCTTTTTCCTGATTTCAGTAACACGTTGTCTTATAACTGTTTATTGTTATACCCTCAATCAGGAATCTAAGCCCTTTGTAATCTCTTAATGGGCTGGCTAGCTCATAGAAGCCCAGTAGATTCACTGACAGATGCAAATGAGCCACTAGATATGGGGCTCAAGACCCAGAACTTCTCTCCTGTCAAGTGTGGCTGGTCAGAGGACAATTCCTGTCTTCTGATCTTCAGATCTTCTGGGCACGTATTTCTCCCTTCTCTGTATAAAATTTCACTGTGGCCTGTTGAAGGCATTTGTCTCTACTTTACTCACATCACTCAACCCACACTTGGAGAGCAACGTGTTTGCATAAATACCAGCAGATGAATTTTTTTAAATATCACTTTTTCTCTCCTGGCACTCTGTGAGAGAAATGAGCAAATATAAACAGAAGAGTATCACACCAGAAACACAGCAGATGGGTTCCTGCTGGAGATCTGGACTTCCCTGGAGTTCACACATTTGGGAGGTTTAGGATTATGACAAAATCCACTCGTAATGCTCTTGCTTTTTATTTCTTGGGCACAGTAGAAATTGCTTAATGACTGGGCTTAACGTATACTTTCAGTCCAAATTTTCCCTGTGGGGGATAAGCAGGAGGCTGTAAGCCCTCCCTGTGGGAGAGGTACCCTCCCTAAGCCTAGCGTAAATCCAGTTTGAGTAAGGAATCAAGGAGAAAGTTTATCTTCACTCTATGCTGCAAGGCCAAGGGAAAAAGGAAACTCTTCATTTCCAGTGTCAGATGGTTTCATGCTTATGATCAGGAGTTTATTATGAATATTAAAAAAAGGGAACTGCGCACGCTCCTGGACCTAGCCTGATTTGAGCCACCTCAGTTCAGAATACACATTCTGAGAAACGCATTTAAACCTGAGGAGTTGATCCTGAACCATCCTTAACTCTAGCCCACACCGTTGGTCCAGACTTGATAAGACAGTTTTTATCCATTCAGTCAACATATTTTATTGAGCATCTACTCAATATAATGGACTAAGCACTATACTAGGAGTGGGAATATAACAATGAAGAAGGCAAGTATGGTCCCTGACTTCGTAAAACTCAAGTCTAGTGGGAAAAGACTTATGATATAATCATGCTATTATATAGGTATGAAAAAGCACCGTAAAGCAACAGTTTCTGTTTCCATCAACCATTCTATGTCCCAAGGATTGGCCTTGGAGAAAATGGGGAGTGAAACGCCCCGTGGCCTCCTGTGGTCAGAGCCTCCAAAGGGTCTCTAAGACTGCCCCTTGGAAGAGCTCCTATCCCACACAGTTGATTTGGTTGAGCCCTGATCTTCACGGCTTTCTTCATTCATGGGCTTCTCGAGAGAGAGTTATGAATGACCCCGCTGCCTATAGTGGTGGCCTCCAGGGCTCAGAGAAAGTTCCACCTATAATCAATAAATATTAACTCATATTTTTATTAAAAAGCATGTTTATCTAATTACGTTTAACAAGGGAGACAGCATGATGTAGTGCAAAGACCACAGACTTTGAAGTCAGCACTGGGTTCTAATCTTTGCTCAAACGTTAATAGCATGTCTCTGTGCGAGTTATTTCAGTTTTCTGTGGTTTAATTGACTCATGTGCAAAATGGGGAAAAGAACACTTAACTCTGGATTGTTGAAATTCTTAAATAAAATAATCACTAAGAAGTGCTTAGCATGGAGCACATTCTTCTGCATTATGCTCTGGAGCTGTGTTCTATATGACACAGGACTTGTCTTTGAAAGAAAATAGCATTTGCATGAAATATTTAATGACAACCATACAACTATGAGCTATTTGGTAAATGGCAAATTGTATCCGCAGCCGACTCTGCCCGTCCTAACTGATGCTAACTCTTTCTGCATCTGCTGCCCTAACTCTGCAGCTCTGCAACAAATCTCTCCAGCAAGTGGCTCAACTGGAGAAATCCAAAGGAAATCAGAATAAGAGACAGTAAGACACTTTATAAACATTTGAAATGAAATCCTCAGCTTTGTCACACTAAGTGTATGTAGCCCCTCTCCTTTATTTCACTGTTCTTTTTACTCATTGAAAATATTACCTGTCATCTTCAGGATGCTCAAAAATGTTGGGCTAAAGATGGAACTTGTGGACCACCTCTGGCAGGGATACACACAGCTAGATGTCGGTGACATTGCCTTAAGCAGTTTTTATGTCCTTCGAGGTCTCAGTACCACAAATCCATGCGTCTTATAGCTTCAGTGGGGTTAGATCCCCCAAGGAGTTAAATTGGCAGCTTCTTCTGACTGTCTGTCCTGTAGGTCTCACCTGCAACTTTCAGGTTACCAGTCCAGATATTGTAGGATTTACCACATGCCTAAGTGATGGGGCTGATGAGAAAATCTCCAAATTTTGTATAGTAATTAAATAATTAGAGTTCTAAAAACTGGAAACAAAAGACATGGGATGATTAAGTTGACTCTATAGATTATTAGTCAACCATTAATAATTATGGTTACATAATTTTCCATATGATAACAGGAAAAAACCGGTAAGTAGGATATAATTAGCAAAAAGCAATGAACAAAATTCTGTATACAAAATGAGAGCAATGGGGTTGAAAGAATAAATCTATGCCTATCAAAGGACTAGAAGGAAACACATTAAAAAGTTAACATTTTGAATGCCGGAACTATGGCTAATTTTTCTTCCTACTTTTATTTTTATATCCAGTACATATACTGTTTACATTGTCTTAAAAAGCATTTTGAAATGAAGACTTCCAAGGTCAAGAATATAGACTTCCTTGAGATGATTTTCATAAATTATTTTCAAAGAAGATTTTCAGTAATTCCCTAGCTGGCTTGGCTGGATGTGAGTCCAAGTGAGCAGAGGCAGCACTTTTAAAAAACTGAATGGGCATCAGAAAGCGTGTGACGATCAAGTCTTGGGTTCTATCTTTTTTTTTTCCAGTGGCCGTCGTTTTCTTTCTGGCTGCCAAGCCTTGTGAGCTTTCAGGGTCCCCACTTCCTCTTGAGATCAAGCTTTGCACTTTCCGAGTCATGGCATCTGGTGGTGCATGTATGCGGGATAGGGGTGGGAGGGCTGTGGGAGACGAACCCACAGGCTGGGCCAGGGAAGCGGAACACAGATGCGGGCTAAAAACTCTAAATGAACTTATTCCGTTTTCTTCTGTTTTTAAGCTAGTTCTCAAACTTCCTGGGTTTTGACCTAAAACAAGAACTAGATGGTTTGTGAGCAAATTCTGTCATCCTCATAATCTGAGACAGCCTATCTCAGGGCACAGTTTATAATTTTTTCCCCAAAAGATTCTCTTCACAGCCATACAATATCAGCACTCCTGGATGCATCTGAGCCTCTGTTCCTCGCACATGTGGTTTTTCTTTCCGGCTCTTGGGATAGTGTAACTGACTTTGAGAAAGATTGAGATCTAGCCAGACAGACCCCCATGAAATCGGACCGTTAGCCGTGTTCCAAGGGCTCGGCCTATTCCACTTTTTTTTTTTTTCCTTAGAAAAGTATCTCATGTCCTAAGATATCAGGACACATGCTCAGCGGCTTTTGAATCAAGCTGATCCCGATGGGGCTGTGTCCCCAGATCTCATGTTCGCCCCAGTGCTGCCTGGAATCTAAGCTTTGGCCATTAGGCTCCACCCTTATGCTTCAAGATAAGGTTTTGGGAAAATGATGCATTCTCAAAAATCCTAACAAACAGAAAAGAAGAAATTTGACTTATGCCCCAACTCTGGTGTACCAGATGCCATAGGACTAGAAGGGCAGTGGCGCTGAAGCAATGTCACTCTCTGTGCATCCAATTAGCAGCCTCGCAGCAACCTGAACAAAGAATTCCAAGCCCTGGGACTCAGAACTTGTAAACAGAAAAGGACAGAAGTCAGCTGACTGGTCCAGCTGAGTTTTACTAGACAGCCCAGTGTTAGCAGCTCCCGCGGGGCCTCCTCTTAGCCTGAGTCAGCCAGGGTGTGACAAGCCACAGTGCTGATCTCACCTTTGCAAAGCCAACTGAGTTCCCCGCCTCTCCGCCCACTCGGCTGCTGTCAGCCACCTCTGCCAACTTGTTCATTTTGTTTCTATTTTTCTCCTTCTCTCTCTCTCTCTGGGCAGCTACCTCCTCTTCTTTTTACCCCCCAACACACCCGCTGATCTTCAGAGCTTGGCTGTTGAAGTGTGGTGACTCATTTGTTACTTAGGTATTTTGGGTTCATTACTCTTCAGCCAGTTTACCCAGAAGAACCACACAGAGCCAACACAGAGAAGAGAGGAAATGGGGGTGTGCTGATGGGAGGGGATGGGGCAGAAATCCAAGAGCTGCTATGGAAAAATTTAGCGGAGGTGCTGCTGTCCAAGCTCGCACTCAGAGACCAAGGCCACTCCAAAAGCAACAATGGGAAGGAAACAGGGCTTTGATTAAAACTTCATTGAGAAGCCTGGACACACCCCCCAGAGTTCTCCCACAGCAGAGATGGCGTGTTCAGGAATCCAAAAGAATCATCCCTGCTCTTTGGGAATATTAAGAGCAACCACACCCAAGCTGCCGTGTTGACTGGGCCAAAGCAAGGTGGAAGGGTGCAGTTATGGACCAGCCAAGCAGTGCCTACAAAGCAAGACATTTGCCCTAACCCTCAGTCCCTCCAATCCCCAATATCCACGTGCCCTTGGCTCAACTATGTAGATTTGCTTTGTGGACAATATCTGGCGTGGAGTTGTTGCTGTCTTGACTACACAGACACCGCTTATGTTGTGAACAATGGAAAAATCATGTGTGACAGGTCAGCCGTAAGATACACAGGTTTGAAACACTTCAAGAAAATTATTGTTTAGAAATTGATTTTCCTTAAATTACTCCCTCAAGACTATTCGGTACATGATGCTTCTGCTTACATTGTAAGCCTGCCTTATTCTCATTCTAATCTCTTTAGTAAGGGTATTGAATTACTGTTTGTGACATTTGCCATGCGTTTCTAGTTTAGGGTTTGCAAGATTAGCATGCTGGGAGCATTCATTCTTTTCTAATTATGCATTCTTTGATCCAACAAAATTCCCCAAATGCTTAATGTCAGAGCCAGCCCTTCAGGTCCAGACCAGGGCTTGGGATAGAGTCCAGACTTCAGATAGACAATTCCAGAACAGGATTCTGAACTCTAAGAGAAAGAAGCTGATGAGAATAGAGAGAGGACTGATTCATGTTAACTCTCATGATTATTGAGTTTGGGCTGTTAATTCCATCTTATGAAGCATGGGATGTTAAAATAGCATGCTGTACCCAACAGCTGCTATATGCAAACCATTTTACTGGAAACAGTGATAAATAAAAAGAAAAAAAGATATATGATGGAATCCATGTAGGATGATGGAAGAGAAAAACGAAGAATCCAGATCTCTGATGATATCATGCCACCAGACATATATCATATAGATCACATTTTCTGATCTAGAAAAACCTTACTTTAAAAAAAAACTTACTTTAATTTACATTCACTAATAACTTTAAAAATACTTCTAAAAAACATTAAGAAGAAATCACAATGCAAAGAAAAAAGCATAACTAAAATTGGATAATATAGAGCTAAACAATAAAATATATTTCAAAACTTGTGGGATGCAACAAAAACCACAGACAAATTTACAGAGAGAAATGTACAAAAGTTTTAAAATGCTTATTTAGAAAAAAGAAAGACTAGAAATTAATGACCATGTGTCTGACTCAGGACATAAAGAAAGTAGGAGAAAAGAAATAATACTGTTTTAAAATAAAAATTAAATAGAAAACAAAGTTATGGTAAAAATGATCATGAAAACAAAAAGCTGGTGCTTTGAAAAGACTAATAAAACTGACAGAGATTAAAAGGGAAAATCACTACATATACAGTAGAAATTTTAAGAAATAAGAGAATGCTGTGAACTCCACACAACTAAATTTGAAAACTTATATGAAATGACCAGTTCCCTAGAAAAATGAAACCTACTAAAACTGACTCAAGAAGAAATAGAAAATTAGAGAGCCATAGCTATTTTTAAAAAGTTGAATTGATAGTTTCGAATCTACCTACAAAAACAAAACAAAACAAAACACATGAGGGCCAGATGGGAGAGCTTGTACTACTACAAATCAAGTTAGTATAAATCAGTAACAATTAAGATAATGTGAGCTTGACCAAGGGACAGGCAAATACCCAATGAAACAGAAGAGAGAGCACAGAAACTGTTCCACACATATAAAAAAAATTGGTCTAAGCCAAGTGGATGGTGTTATAAATCAAGCAAGATATGGGACTAAGGCTATCGGTTTCCACATAAAAAGATAAAATAAAATTACAATTACCCTGCACCATGTACCAAAATTAATTCTAGGTGGATTAGACTCCTAAATGTCACAGACGAACTTTAAAAATTTAAAAAGAAAATATGGAAAAATATTTGTAAGATCTTGAGAAAGGAAATGATTTTAAAAATAAGATATAAAAAACACGATTTTAAAAATAAGATATAAATAGGATATAAAAATCATGAAGATTCAGATTGATATATTTCATTATGTTAAAATGAAAGCTTCTTTAAAACAAAAACATTCAAAGTGAGACATCAAGCCAGCAGAGAGCAGTGTATATTTACAATGTATAGAACCTCCCAAATTAACATTATGAATAATATATCCCATAAATTACTGAGAATAAGACAACTCAACAGGAGCAAATGGGCAAAAGATATGAACAGATGCTTCACAAAAAGGAACGCTAAAATTGGTGACTAAATGTAAGAAAAAATGGTCAATGTATGTGTAATCAGAGATAAAACTACTAGGTATCACTTTATACCGATCAGATTAATGAAATTTTTAAAAAGTCTGTGTGTTGGTGAGGATAGGGGTGCTTGTTTCCATGCAGGTTCCATGAGGACAGGGACTTCCTTTTGTTCACAAGCATCATGTCCAGTGGCTGGCATTGCAGGCAAGTGAGGACAAAACTGGTAGCTGAAAATGCATATAATCTAACAGTCCACTCATAAGAATATGAGTCACAGGAAAGTATCCTAGAACAACTCTTTTACATGTGCACAAGAGATCATGTCCAAGTATATTTATTATTTCAAAATAGCAACAAATTGGAAGAGAATAGATAAATAGATTGTGGAATATTTATACAATTCAATAATATATGCCAGTGAAACACATGAATTAGAACTATCATATATCAGTGTGGATAGAGATTATATTATTTTTCTGTACTTAAAATATATTGCTTGAAATATGTCACTAAAAGAGTTATATTCCATCTTTTAGGGGGTTGACAAAATGTTAGATAAACAAAAATTTCGATATAAAACCAAAGGTGGTAATTTATAGTAATTTTTGCTTCCTAAAAGTTAAAGAAAAAAAACATATGATAAGAGATACAAAATGATATGAGAATCCTAAAAGAGGAGAAAATAATCTCTCCAGAAGGGATCAGAGCAGTGTTCATGGGTGAAGTTACACTTAATATTTAAATAGTTAGAAATGGAGCAAAGAGATTCTTGGTGGCGGGGATAGAGGCCCGGGTTGAGAAAATAAAGCACTGGGAAAATGTGGAGTATTTTCAAGGTGTGTTTGGAAGTTCAGTTTGTCTGGTATCACGGTTGAGTACAGAAGAATGGTGAAAGATAGGCTGGGATAAAATCTTGGAGAAATTTAAATACCAAGTCGAAGTATTGGGTAGGAAATCTAAACTGCCTGAGGTGTGTACTCTGGTGCCTGGGCTTGTGTTTCAACTACTTAGGCATCGTTTGAATTTATTTCCTGGGGAGCTCAGTTTAAGATATCTGCCCAATGAATTGGTGTTTTTCCACTTAAAAATTGAAATATCACTAAGATACCCAGACATTAATGATAACTGTATTAACACATTCATTTAAGGAAATGATACAATTTAGAAATACATGTAAGAAAATGTAAATATCTAATTTAATGAAGAGCTTCTTTTCATTCTCCTTTCACTGTTATCACTAGTTTATCATGAATTTTCCCTCTGCCTTGAGTATATTCACTTGACCTTATTTTTAGACTCAGTGTCAGTGACTCATTTGTTCATTCATTTCATTCTACTAATATATAAAACAGCCTAGACCAAATAATAATGGTCCTTGCCTAACAGAGCATACATTCTGGGACAAGACATGTAAGTAAACCAGCAATGACAATAGAAGGGATAGAGGTATGCACAGAATGTTCTCATAGAACAGATGAGGGACAACTAATCAGGGAATTAAGAAAGGCTTCCTGGGGGAGGAGATACTTGAGAAGAATGCTCAGCAGTTAGTTAGCTGGACCAGAGAGAAGAGCATCCGGGGAGGAGGCTCAAGGGCATGAAACATCCTGTGCATATGATCAAGTGTGATCAGAAAAAAGAAAATGTGAGGGTGCTTAGTGGAATAAAGGCCAAAGACGTAGGCAGGGGCACATTATGAAGGATTAGGTGTTAAGTGAATGGGAGGTGAAAGTGGAGACAAGCATGTACTAGGTAGACTTTACAAACTTGGCTTTGAAGGAGAGAGAGAGGGGCTAGAGCTGGGAGAGGAGAGCAACGTGTGGAAGTGTGGAAGTTGTTTTCAAAGAGAGTAGAGATTAAAATATTTATATGCCATCAGAAAAGATCAAGTGAAGGGGAAGCTGAGAGTAAAAGAGAGAGAGGAGATGATTAATAGAGCAAGAGTTCTTTGAAGAGGAGGCAGAGACCAGGTGGAGAATGAGCTATGAACTGGAGAAAAAGTTACGCTGAGACAGGAAGTGAGGAGGAAAGGATATCATTAGAGTTTTTAGTTTTTAGGTGCTGGGGTGGTATCAAGGAATTTCAACCTGATGGCTTTAATTTTCTCATAGAGTAGAAAGATAGTTTGCTGAAAACGAAGGTGTTGAGGATTTGAGGAAAAGGTCAGTGGAGTTGTTAAGAAGAATGACAGAAGGAACAAGTTAGCAGCAGCTTGAGAGCCACCAGAAGCTAGAGCAAACGTATCTGATGGCTTATAGCCACTGGGTGCACAAGTACAGAAGGCAGGAAGTCAATAATCAAGGATGGAACGTTACAGAGTGCTCAAAATACACGGACAAGGAAATGGTTGAATACATGGAGAAGGAAGGGGGCTGAGAGGAGGCTGCTGGGAGGAGGCTTAGAGGGCAAGGCCAGTGGTGTTGGGGAGTCAGGGAAATGTAAGATAATGTGATGTGAGTCTTCCATGTGGACCCTAGAGTTTCACAGTCTGATTGAGGCATAAGAGTTGGGAGGGGGGAAGGTATGTGAACCAGATGCCAAGTCCTAGGTGAAAGTTGGAAGACTCATGATCCCAGCCAGCTCTGGTGCGTCAAGACTGCAGGGTGGTTTCATCGAATGAGAAACCATCTGAAGGAGGGCAGTGAGGTATTATTTCCGCATTCCTAATGAGCCACTTGTTTGTTTGTTCATTTATCTTTTCATCCATCCTTTCGTTCCAATCCTTCAACAACTTAAAAATATTTATCGAATATTTACTATGTGCCATCACTGGAGGTAAAAAAGACATACATCAATCCATTAGTTCTGAAACACATGCACCTCACAACCCCCCCCCCCTCACCAACACCTCCAATTGTTTAATATCTCTGAAAACAATTGGAACACTTCTTAGGCTGACGTCAGCCAGTCTGCAGTCGTGGTATAGTTGTCATGCTCTGCTCAGGCTCAAACTTAGTCATGGCTGTTCATGTTGTCGTTACTTCAGCTGAGTTAAGTATACTGCTGGTAATAACATGTTGAGCTGAGTTGCTGTTTAAAATCCCTAAAATTACACAATCGTTTGGCATTGAAATGAAAAGTTATTGTATTTGCAAAAGGCATGAAAATAGTGGGGCATGAGTTTGATACTAGTAAAGCAGATATTTATCAATGAAGAAATTACCACAATTCCATATATTATTGCAGAAAACAAGAACCAAGTGTTTTATCGGACCCTCGAAAGAAAAAATACCCACAAAGAGATAAAGTGGTGTTATGTTTATTACTGATATATACACAAAGAATTGCCTAAGATAAGCCAAGCAATGCAATGGAAGACCCGGAGAATCGTCCCATAACTCGAAACCATGAGAAGCTGGTGCTACTAATTTTTGGGTTACAGGGTTGTAGTTAAGGCATCGTACCATAGTTTAGTTGGCAGGATTTTTTTTTCTTGGCAATACATAAAATAATGGTGTGTTTTACAATTAAATGTGTCTCAGAATGGCCAACATATGATCATTCATGTCTTAGAACTATCTAAACATTTTCTTTTATAGAAACAGACTATCAGACCTATAAGAACCAAAGCCTTCCTTTCCAAATAAGGAAACTGAATCCAGGAGGATTGTGGCGGGGCCCAGGCTTACACCCCACAGCTTGTTAGAGGCAGAAGAAGTTAATTTACCACAGAGGATATTGTCATGCTTTCTGACAAAAGGAGGGAAAAGGGATAAAAATTACACGATGGCTTAATGGCCCAGACCTCCATTAAAAACCCTATGTTTGCTTTTTTTTCTTCCTGTGGGAAGGGCAATAAACAAGCCTAGTAACCACTAATCTTTGACAACAGGCTTATGACTTATGCCCACTGTCTATATCTGTTTGATCTCCTTAATCACTGGCCTTTATAATTAAAATATTTCATAGAGTACATGCTCTCAGTGTCCCTTTTTATTTTCCTCAAGAAAAATTTAAGACACATAGGCAGTTTAAAAATAGAGAGAGCTAGCAATCTATTATTTGGTATGATATATATTTTTTTCAATACCTAAAAAACTCAGTGACTTCACTGTTAGTCCTCCCCTGTGATAGTTAAGAAAAGGGGGTGTCCAAACTTGAGAAGGAGAATTAAGGGAAGAGCAGCAGTGATACTCATCCCGTCCGACTGATGACACCACCATGAAGAAACCAGAGAGAGCTCTCTCTTCCTACCCCATGCCTTCTGGTCCACGTATCACAGAAGCAATCACTTTCCTTTTGTCCATAGCTCCTAATATTAGTAAGAAAATGTTTTTCAAAAAAGAGTGTGAAAATAAGATGAAGGATACTTAATTTTC
This sequence comes from Eidolon dupreanum, assembly GCA_028627145.1. NCBI lineage: Eukaryota > Metazoa > Chordata > Mammalia > Chiroptera > Pteropodidae > Eidolon > Eidolon dupreanum. The sequence continues at coordinate 32,899,762 of CM053517.1, read as the reverse complement.
TATTTTCGCAGTGGAAAGCTACAGACTTTTGTGAGAATTTTATGGCCAGCACTTGGCATTTACCCTTTTAGATCTAGTGTCTTTACTAAATAAGATTCAAATTTGGTTTTTGTTTATTTTGGGTTGTAATAGCTGCTAATGTTTCTACTTTTATTAAATAATAGCATTCTGGTCACCAGCCATGCTAGTCAGTTATAAATTATTTCCTATTTACTAATGAATCAGTCTAAAGGCATTGGGAGAGTGTAAAAGACTCTACGAGAGACAATATTTCTCTCTTCTTCCTCTTTGAGGCACCTTTTATCTTTAAGCATTTCCAACATAGGAGAGGCTTGCCCTTTCCTGATAGCAAAACTGATCCATAGTGTGTCTTGTTATACATCCTTCTGCTCTTTCTTAATTGTAACTAAAAAGGTTGCAAGTTTTAAATAGCCAATGACTGGTTATGTTTTTAGAAAGCACAATTAGAGTAATTCATTCGTGGTGGCTTCAAGTTTTTCCTTATTAACTCCAAAAAATCTCATCCATCTTTTGTCCCTTTTTCAAATCTGGAAGGTTGGTAATTGAAAAAGAAATTAAAAAAAGAAAAAAAGAAAAACTGGAAAGTTGGTGTGCATTTGACTTCACTCTGAAGCAACATTCTGACGATCACCCCATCTGCTTTGACGTCAAGGAAGACAGCGTTGGAGTACTTTTCAGAGGGAGGGTGAAAGGGAGGCTTCTTCATTTTGCAAGACCCACACCACATGGCTGAGAAGTCAACTTCTGTGAGTTTATCTCCTGCACTGTTCAAGGCTTCCTGGAAAGCATACTTTCTCTCTACCTGCTTCACCATTTTGGCTGCTGGGGTCTGACGAGTGACTGTAGGATCCGATGGAAGTGGATCCAAACCATGGGACCAAGCTTCCTGATCCTTTTTCTATGCATGCTTTTCCATTAAAAGATCAGTTGTATATACACTTGTGTATCTTGTTTTGCTTATTTGACTATTATTATAAGCATTTTCTTATATTATTAACACTCTTACATGCAATTATTAGTAGCAGCATACTATCTCACTGTTAGCAGACTTTTTTTAACCCATTCTCCTGTGATCATAGATTTAGGATGTTTTCAGGCTTCTGCTACTGTAAATAACACTGTGACAAACATCTTTGCACATTAATCTTTTCCTGTGTGACATGAGATTCACCCTGAGGGCAATGGGTACACCACCCTGCCCTTTTGCACTTTCTCAAGCGGGGCAAGACGTTGGGGATGGGTAAGAGTGGGAGAGTTTAGAAGGCCAGCGTGGGTCGGTGGCTGGCAACCCCAGCTTTGTGACCAGAAAATACAGGAATCTCTGCAGAATACCTTCAAAATCATTGTTTCTTGTCTTTCCAGTCAAATGATACATTCCATGAGGACAGAGTGGACCCCAGACCTCCACATACCCTTGCAGCCAGGAACACAGAACGTCCAGGATCAAGGTCAGGGGATTGGGCTCCAGCCTGGGTGGGAGTAATCCCCTAGTTCGACACTTCAAAGGGCAATCTGATCCCAAAGCCCTTAGGTCATGCTTTCTAACACAGCTGTCAGAACACACACCCTGTAAACAGGAAATGCCTTAGCAAGTACAACTGAGTACATCTTATTTCTATTTTTTAAGAAACTATTACAAAGCCAGAGCAGAGGGTGACCTTTATCTGGCATCACAGTTAACAAGTTAGAGCTGCTCCCTGACAGCCTAGTTTTATGTTCCGGCAATTGTGTGCCTACTGCTGGTTAACAGGTGCTTAAATAGTCTTAGATTAATCAATAACTCATTTTGCCTTGTAAAATGAGTGTCTCTGTCAAGGAAGTTGTAAGTTACACAGTTCATTCTTGCTGTCATAGAAAAGGAAAAGATTGACAAACCCTAAACCGATATTTAGACACCTCTATACTTGGAATATGGAACATTTAGCACAGGGCAAAAGGAAAACCATTAAAACCAAGGATGGAGAGGCTTTAGTTGATTGAATAGCATCAGGAAAGGCTAAAATAAGAAGCAATGACTTCCAGAAAAGACTTAGCTATACGGGAAGCACAGTACTAATCCACCCCTTGCATCAGATTCTACCCCGCCCCTTCCCTGGCTATGTACCATCTGTTTCAGTCACACAGCCTCATCAGCTAGGCTGTTTCGCACCACAGGGCCTTTACACGTGCTCCACACACCTGGAATGCTCCTATTTCTCTCTTCTCCGCTCTTCAGTAAATTCCTGCTCATCCTTCAAGGCTGAGATGCCATTTGATTTGGTTATAGCATGAAGACAGCAAGTATAGAGTGGAGAACTTGGACTTTAGAGTGAGACATAATTGGGTTTCAATCTTGGTACCATTTCTGACCACATGGGTAACCATGGACAAATTGGTTTAACATCTGTGAGCCTGTTTCCTCCTTGGTTAATGGAGCTAGTACCTCGCTCGCTAAAGTGTAACGAATATCAATCACGTGACTGAACAAAGTGCTCAACTACATAGAGCACTTGGCTTACAGCAGACACTCAGTAAATGTGAATTCCCTTCTGCCATGCCATGCTCCAAGCCTTCCTTAATTCTCTGGGCAATGTGATTTTATTCAAAACTTAGAGTATGAACCTGTGTCTTTTCTCTGAGTCTGTAGTATCTACATAGTATTCAAATTCTCCATGCTATGCTGAAATTATAAGGTTTCCAGATGAAACTTTTAATTCATTTATTTATTTGACAGATATTTATTTAATGACATCAGATGGCAATTATCCCAGCACTTGTGTTCTTGATATGTTTTTCCTTCTTTTAGAATAAAATTTCTCAACTTTGACACTATTGACATTTGGCCCAGATAATTCTTCACTGTGGGGGGCTGACCTGTGCATTGTGGGATGTTGAGCAGTACCCCTGGCCTCTACCCACTAGAAGTCAGGAACGACTCCCCCAAGCCAGATGGGACAACCCAAAATGTCTCCAGACATTGACTGCCCCTGGTTGAGAAAAACTGCTCTCAAACTGCTCCCCTGGTTATTCCTTCACCTCTAGTGTCTGCATTCATCCTTTCTTGATACCTTTCTCTCATAAAAATATGCTATTTTCTCCAGTCTCTCAGAACAAATAAATCAAATGCAAAACCCACTCCCTTCACAGTCAAGTTCTCCAAAAGTATAGCCTGCCTTCATTGTTCCTTCCCATCCATTCTTCCACCTGCTGCAGTCAGGCCCCTCTCCACCCCCGTCAGAAAGTGCTCTGCCCAAGTTCCTACTCATAAATGGCTAAATCCTGTGTCTTCTTTCCACTGCTCACCTTGTCTTAACTCTGTGACATTTGACACTAGATAAATTGTGTAAAATGTCTTTCTTTTCTGGTTCTTCTTTGACCCTCTTTCACAATCCCGAGGGTGTCTCCTTTGCTCTGCCTCTTAAATTCTACCATTCCCAAGGCTTCTGTGCTTGGCCTTCTCCCTTCGCTCTCCCCAGTGCACATACTCCCATTGCCAAAGCTTTAATTCTAATATAACATCAACTCCAAAATGTTTGGTTCCAGCTCAGATTTCGCCACCAAGTACCAAACTTATATATCCACTGTGTGTCTCACAGACATCTTGAGGAGAATTTTCTCCCCGATCTCCTCTTCCCAAAGTTGTTTCTCCTCCCAGCTTCCCATGCCCCATCTCTTCTTCCCAGTGGGGCACCGTGCGTATGTTAGGCCCTGCTGTTGGAGTAAAGATGGTCATCTTAGGTTGCTTAGTAATGAAGGCCAAGCCAGTTCCTCCCCCTCCTAGGCCCTCCTCACAATCTTTGGCTGTACCCCACTTGGAGCGGCAAACCTTAGTATCACTTTAAGTGAGATAACCTCCGTGAAGCACCCAGCACATAGTAGGCAGCTCCTTTTCCCCGTGATTTTCTTCTGGAAGACACACTAGAGAACATTAAGAGTTATGTATGAGTACTGAGATTGAAAGTGACTTTGTTCTCTAAATTTTTTCCCATTGAAAAGAAGTTATCTTTGCAACTAAATAAAAACCATTTTGCTAAAACACCCTGAGAAGCACATCTAATCATGCCACTCCTCTTTATTGGCTGTTCATTGCCCTCGTGGTTAAGTCTAAACCTCTAAGCATGACTTGTAATGTGGCCTTGATCTAGTTATAAAACCATATCTTATGCTGTACTATCTCCCTCCACATTACACACTCTGGCAACTCCAAACCTTTTCTAGATCCCTGAATGAGCCAGGCTGTTGCCTGTTTCTGCATGGGATTCTCCCACTGCATGGTAACTGACCCATGCCCTCCATCCCTTCCCTTCCATTTGTGCTCATAGGCAAGCCCACACTTACACGCATACTCTGGACACCTGGCCAATTCCCATTTCTCAAAATACACCTCTCCGAACCCTTTTTTTCCTCCCTCCCTCCCTCCCTCCCTCCCTCCTTTCTTTTCTCTCTCTCTCTCTCTCTCTCTCTCTTTCTTTCTTTCTTTCTTTCTCTCCCTCCTCTCTCCCTTCCTCCCTTTCTTTTTATCTTTTTAAATTATTTTTTTTTTAACATGCCTCCTTCTCAGTTTTATTTTATCTATGTCCTGGAGTCATTTTGCCTGCTAGACAAAATTGTGTCCATTTCTTAATTTCCATCAGTGGTTCAGTGCCTTCTTGCCTATGATAGTAATCCAAATTAATGCCACTCAATCAACCTCTCTGGGAGTTCTATTGTGGTTGGTTGGACACTCCTACGCCTTCCTTTATTGTTAAAGAAAGGAGATTGTATTTGGGGCCTTCCTGTGCAAAGGGCTGCAGCACCAGCACTGGCCTGAGAGTCCTAGCCAGTTTGATTTTCTTTCTTGATCGATGCAGGTTGATGATAAAATGTGTAACAGAGCCACAAACATAGCCGTGGTCGTGGTGGTCTGTGAAGTGAGCATAAAACCTTCGTTTGTCCCAGGTCACTTGGCCTGGCCGTGGCTTCTGCTGGAGCCCAGCCACATGCACAGCCAAGACTTTGGGCCCAATCGGCACTTGGTAAGGAATGCTAGTAGTCTAGATTACTGGCTTATTATCAGTCAGGTGGAAGAGACGCAAAGGGCCAGGAATGGGGAAAAGGCATGGCGCTCCCATGCCCCCACCCTGAGGGCGTCACTCTCCCTAAACCTCTACGTTCACCAACCCAGAAGCTCCAGAATCCTTCTCTTATCTCTTAGTCTCCGAACGAAAAGTAAACATGCTCTAAGCTTTGTTGCTCTTTGCCCATTTAGACATTCTTCAAAGCATCTAGGATGCTTGGTTATATTTATTTGTTGATTCATCCGTCTCCCTCCAAGACACTGTGCACTACTTAAGGGCAAAGACTGTGTCTTTTTTTTTTTTTTGGCTTATATGAGATGATCATTTAAATGTCACCTAAGGAGAAGCATTGGAGTAGCCTTTGGGACAGGAGGTGGGGAGGGAAGTAAGCCTATAGCACCTACTACCTTTTGGGGGCTTGCAATCCTTTCATGAAAATGAATGTGATTAAGTGGGGTAAAGAGAGAAGAAATTATAATAAAAGCTAAACACTTCATATGCTTTATCTCTCATTTAACCCTTTATTTACTTGGAAATAAGTACTATTATTTTGTAAATATGGCAAATTGAAACTTTAATGAGGTTAAGTGACTTGACCAGCAGGTAGTAAACTTCCAAAATCCAAGCTCCTCATCTCAAGGCAATAATGTATATTATGCTACAGTGTGAACAAAGTCCTTCAAAACCCATTCATAGAGAAATTACCATCAGGGTTTACCTTACAAGGAACCAGGATTCCTGCAAAAGAATACCCAGCTGTTGGCTGATTAATTCAAATTTACGGGGACTGAGATTTCTGCTACTCCTTTCAATCCCTCTTATCACCTCCAGCTCTAGGAAAACACTAAAAACACAAGCTTTGCCAAGTTGCTGAATCCATATCCGCTTGCCCTAGGGAAACTCCTGGGTCTCAGGGGGCAAGGAAAATCAGACCCATGAGGGGGAGGTACCTGGAAGGGACTTCTTGGGGTGCTGCAATGAGAGCAGTAGACCCTGATGGTGTTGATTAGGGAGCTCTATTTAGAATGTTCATCTTAGATTACCTGAGGCCAAGTCTGTCCTTCCCCCACCCCCGCAGGCCCTCTTCCCAAAGCTCTGGCTGTGGGCCACACGGAGGCCTACCTCCAGGTAGCCTTGCTAATGACTTTAGAGTCTGATTGAGATCAGGTGGCCTCCAAGCTGGCACCAACACCCATTACACTCTCCAAAGATAAGAAAACCAAACATTAGCTAGCTGGTAGCAAACAGTGACACAAACACACCCACGCCTTCCTCCCCTTCACTTCTTCAAAGGAGCAGCAAAAGCCACTCCTAACCTTATTTGGATGGGGAAATATAGACGCCCCCAATACCACCTCAACTGTTTAAAGTTGCTGTAGCCCAGAGAGAGTCTCCTACGGAGTATGCTTGCTTCGTTTCCCCTTGCTGAGTCCAGGACCTTCCTTCCCCCGGTACCTTCCTTCACATAACTTTACCTGCTCAAGCACCTTAATTCTGTGGCCTAAATTATGTGTATACTTAAATGGTACTGTGGACTCTAATCATTATTCAGAGATATAGGATGTAGTTTCGTATTTTCCAGCCACGTGATATACTTTGTGTCTTGTGTATCCAAATCGTTTATAATCTCCCTTGGGACTAAGCAACCCATTTCTTCAGTGTCACCTGGTGTGTTCCTCTGACGAACAGCGTGAGAATTAACTCGAAGCTTGTTGGGAAGGCAGACTCTCAGGCCCTACCCCAGAGGCACAGAATCAGAACCTGCAGTTTACCAAGATCCTCACGTGGCTCTTACGCACCTGAAAGAAAGTTTGAGAAGCTCCGGGCTAGAGTGTTGTTGACTAATAAACAGACTTTTCTGTGACCCCAGCGTGGTGGCCAGTATGAAGGGCGGGCTGTTTTCTCTGTCCCCCAAGGTCCTTCGTGTGGGCAATAAGTCTGGTTATTGCATGTTTCCGTACAGGTTATATATTGTTTTCTGTGCCCTGTGCAGGTGTTTTTTTATTAATAGTAAATAGTAATAAGAGGAAGAAATGTTTACTGAGCATTCATGTACTGGGTGATTTACATGTGTTATTCCTCTTTTTCTTTTTGTGTTATTTCTTTTAATCATTATTGTCTCTGTTTAAGCTGCCATAACAAAGTACTGGGTGACTTAAACCAAAGAAATTTATTTTCCCACAGTTTTAGAGACTAGAAGTCCAAGGTCAAGGTGTCAGCAGGTTGGGCTCTTCTGAGATGGCTCTCCTTGGCTCGCAGACGGCACGGCTTCTTGCTGTGTCCTCACATGGCCCCCTCAGTGTGTGCATCTGTCTGGTGTCTCTCTCTGTATCCAAATGATCTTTTAAATCAGATTGGATTAAGAACCATTTTAATGGCTTCATTTTAACCTAATTATATCTTTAAAGACCTTATCTCCAAATATGAGTACATTCTGAGGTACTCAGGGTTAGGACTTCAGCATATAAATTTCAAAGGGACACAGTTCAGCCCATAACAACTATAAAGTGGCTAATTATTATTATCCCCATTTTATAGATGAAGAAACAGGGGCTTTCAAAAGTTCATTGACTTGATTAATGTCACACAGTAATGACAGAGCCCAAACTGAAACCAGGCTCTGAATCTAACCTCATAAACAGCTATCTGGGTCCATATTTTTTTCTGGTCAGTACTGGCCATTTCCTAGGGTGACCGACTCATCTCAGTTTGACTGGGACTTGGGCTTTTCCTCTTCAGTCCCAGCAAACTGCCATAATTGGTCCCTCTACTAATTCCTGGCTTGCACAGATGTCACAGAAGTAGGGCCCAGTGTCAGAACCAAGGTGGACGGATGGGGCAGTGAACCTGCAGCTTTGCCCAGGCCTCTGTCCACCGCTGAAGTAGAAGTAATCTGGGGCAGCCTGTCACCTCCACGGATGGGAACTGAATCAGGGGCCAATGGAACATCTCAAGCACCGGCTAGTCTCGACGCAAGCGCGAACAGCGTGAATGAACAAAATGATCTCTAGAGGTTCCTCGGCTGAGGATTCAGGAATTCCTCAGTTTCAAACAGCCAACCGTCCTTCCTTAGAGAATCTCAGCTTCGGTTAACGACATGTGAGAAGCTCTGGTAGCAGGGAGCGGAAGTGCCCCCTGCGTGGCCATCTTGGGGAGAACAGAGTGCCTCACCCTCTGATGCTATGGCCCTTGCAGTGTGGTGAAAAGAGCTTCTGAAAGGAAGCCAGAATCTGTTGCATAAGTGATTACCACAGCGTACCCTGCTGGGCCCGCTCTAGTACTTCCTCGGTGCTGATGCATCTTCTACTGCCTACTGTCCCTTTGTGACTTGCTGAGGTACAGCTCTGGCAAGCTCCAGCATATTGAAACGGTGGGCCTCTCAGCTGCTGAGGTGCCAGGTACACTGGACCCCAGCCTCTGTTTGTTGTCATTCTGTTAGCGCTCAATGCTTCGATGAAGGGGTCAGGGGACGAGGAATAGTTAGGGAGCCTCGAAATTAGTTAAATCTATGGAAACTCCTAAATAAGAAATTTAGCTTTTTTAACCCTCTCCCCCCAAAATAGCCAATACATATTCTATTTTATCAGAATTCACTGAATTCTGCAGAATGGCCTATTACAAAAACAAGAGTCTCCCATAATATTTCTGATTTCAGGGAAAGGGGATTCCTTAACCATATTTAGTCACTAATTCTGTGTTCCAAGTTAATCAAGGAATTAACTGATAGATATTTAAGTAGGAACCTACTGTGTGCAATGGTGGTGTAATAAAAATTTTATTTAGTCTTTTTCTTGGGTTCCTGATATATAGTTCCTAAAAACCTTGGAATTTTTTGAGTGACAGAAGCATCTTTTATTATTCCCAAAGAGGCCCTTTTGATGACACCGGAGTTTTTGTTAATGAGGTGACTCAGGATGAGACCTCTAGATAGCTTCAAGAAGGAGGTTAGTCATCAGAAAGACCAAACTTTTAGCCCTACTCTCTGACCTTTGGGGTCGGGGTGGGAATGGAGGTGGGTTATAAAACTCTTGAACAACGGGACCCAGGAAGCTTCCAGGTTGGCAAAGGCACTGGTGTTCTGGGAGGGTGGCTCACCCTTCCAGAGGGGACACAGAAGCTCCAAGCATTCTTTACCCTCCACCCCCACTACCCCATCTCATGCCTTGCCTTATGCATCTCTTCCATTTGGCTATTCCTGAGTTGTATCCTTTATAATAAACTGGTAAACATAAGCAAAGTGCTTTCCAGAATTCTGTGAACTGTTCTAGCCACTCATGAAACTGAATGGGGAGGAGTTTGTGGGCACCCTCAAGTCTGCCGTTAGTTAAGCAGAAGCGTGGGTAGCCTGGACACGCCATTTGTGGTTGGCATCCGATGTGGAGGCCGACTTGTGGGACTGTACCCTTAACATGTGGGGTCTGACACTAATTGGTTGCAGACTTGGGTCGTTGGACACTCTGTTGGTGTCGGAGAATTGGAGCATTGGTGTGGAAAACCCACACATTTGGTGTTAGAAGCGGTAGCTGAAAGCATCGCTCAGCAACGAACGTACTAAACGTCAAGGAGGGGACACAAAAGTAATAGATGGTCATTCGGGGTTTACAACCAACTGGGGGTTCAGATACACTCAGAAAAATGCACAGTTCAGAGCCGTTTTGTTAAGTGTCCTACGAATGAACTGTTGTACCTCATCAGGCCTTGATTTGATCTTGAAGTCCCTTTTAACTTCAGTATGGTTTTAATTTATGTATATTCTAAGGTGCACAGGCTGTGGGGTGGGAGAGAAGAGCAAGAGGCAAAAGACGGCCTCAGAGGCCCTTGGTTGTAGAGCCTCCTTCCAGGAGGGTCTGCCACACTGATTAGCTGCCGTGCTGGCAAGGCGGTGACAGCTGGGTGCTAGCCACTGTTTGTTCACAGAGCCCTTGAGTCCCCATGCCAAAATGAAGGTTAGGTTGGCAAACGTTTGCGTGTCCTCTGGGAAGTCAAGAAGCTTCCGTATACCACACACTCAGGACACGGCGTCCAGCCAATTCTTCCCCGACATTTTATGCTTTGCTTCATTTTTTTCCAAGTGGAAAGACTATCATAGAAGCTTCTAATTGGGAAAAGACTTTCTAATGTTTCTTATTAATCAGAACCTTCCATGGAGACCTCTGAATGCCAACCTCTCACAAATACATTTGGCTCCAAAATTGCTAAAAAGCAGGGGATTTTGACTTCTGAGTAGGTCATACAGTCCCCTATGCACTCAAGAGTGATTTGCAGACTCCTGGCCAGAAGTATCTCCTTATCTTAGACAATGATGGGACCTGGAAATATTTCAGTTCTCAGAAGCCCTTGAAAGAATCTCGGAAATATTAAAGCTTAGATTCCTAGAATCACTGAGGTAGAAGGGAGCTTAAGGATAACTGAGCCCATTTCCCTCTTTTTAAATTAAGCTAAATTAAAATTTTAGTTCCTCAGTCATACTAGTCACATTCCAAGTGCTTGATGACCTCACTTAGCTAATGGGTTATTGTGGCTATTAGACAGCACAGGTTTGGATGTCACTTCCTCTAACTTCCCCAGTCTGTGCTGAGCGCCCTCCCACATGTTACTAGAGTATTTTGTGGTAACCTCTATCACAGTACTTACCTCATAGTGGCCCGCTTACTTGTTTGCTTCCCATCAGACTCTAAACTTCTTAACAATTAGGACTTTGTCTTATTCATCTCTCTATTTTCAGCAGCCAGCAGTCGTAGCCTAAAACAGCTGCTCAGTTTGTTTGAGCAAGGTTGAATGCGCGAACACCAGCAATTTTCTCTGGACCTTCAAGGCCCAATGAAATCTGGTCCCTGACCTCATCTCTTACCACCCTCCCCTCTGTTCACTCTGCGGCAGCCACACTGGCTTCTTGCCATTCCTTGAATGCCCTCGGCTCTGTGTTCTCTGTGCCTGGAAATCCTTGCCCTGAGAGCCAATCGACTTTGCTTGCTCCCTCATTGCATTTAAATATCTCCTTAAAGAAACTGCCTTCCCTGGACAGCCTTTTGAAAATAAGCCTCACTCTGCCAGTCACTTTCTAACCCCTTTATTTTCCATCATGGTGCCCACCCAGCATGTTATTTACTTAATTAATCTGATTCTTCCAACTAGAATGCAGGTTTTAGGAGAGTAGGTTCTTTTTGGTGTTGTTAATGTTGTATTTCTGGAAACTAGAACAGTCTGTGACATCTAATAGATGCTCAATAAATATTATCAATTGCAAGAAGGTTAGACTATCTATCATAGGGGAGGCTGAGGAAAGGGGAAAGGGAAGATATAATAAGGTACTCAGAAGCAGAGTTCCAGGAATTTCAATATTTTTCCCAGTTCAAATTTCAAAATGTTTAAATGACTTGGAAAGTCACCCAACGACCTTGATTTATGACACAAAAGTTGCTGCTGGAGAAAAAGGATAATTATGAGTTTTAGGAGCCTGAGTCTTCATGAGTATGTCCAATTCTCTGTCCCCAGAACCAGGGGATACCTGATCCTCCAAAGGCAGAGGGGTTGGATGGGTGGAATATGGCTGCTGGAAGCTTCCATGGCAGGTGGTAAAGGAGACCACCGGTTGGGCTGATGACAGAAGGGACTCCAGCAGGATGCATGGAAGAGAAAGGGGACAGGTAGGAAAGCTCTTGAGAAAAGAGGTCAGACTGGATATTGGGCCACCAGAGTCCTGAGTGGCAGTGAAGCACGGTGGGAAAACGTGAGTTAGAGGCAAAGACCTGAGCCTGAATTTGCGTACTGATCACTTTGGAAAACGACTCAGTGATGTGGGGCAAGCTACTCAGCCAACGCTCTGTCCTCACCTGTGAAACACAATCTGTATTTCACAGGATCGTTGTGAAGATGACATGACATGTTATATGTGCTAAAGTGCTCTGTAAACTGTCAAGTATTTGAGAAATACAAGTTATTTGCACTCTAGGCATTTTCCCATGAGTTCTCTCGTCTGCTTGCCCTACACATTCATTCATTGACTTTATTAATTGTATACAACTCAGGGCTCTTATAAACTTTTATTTTATTATACAACTCAGATCCTTTCCTCTTGTACATCCTGTGGGGTTCAGGAAAACAAATTTCAGTCTGGCCTTGGAGAAACACCATAATTTGTAACTTAAGGGGCCACGTTTTAGCAGTTCAACAAATAGTGTTTTCCAATGATTTCATGTGTGAATGTCTTATCTGCCCAAATAGACTGTAAGCTGCTTGTTAAAAGCACAGATTTCAGTCATTCAGTCCTGAGTTTAAATATTGGCTTTGCTACTTACTTGCCGTGTAGGACTTTGGGTAGGTTACTTAATCTTTTTAAGCATTAGTTTTATCGGCAATACTGACATCATAATGATATCATTTGTAAAGCATCGTGAGACTCAAAAGAGATCATGAATATAAAGTTCTTAAGTCAGAACCTAGTACATAGTAAGAGTCTAATCAATTGTACCTTCTGAACACTAGCTGCTAACACCACACTAGGCACTAATATTGGGTTTTCCTAAAATACTTGACTGAGAACTGGAAGTAAAGCAAAGAAAGCAAATAGTAATTGAAGGTCAATTTTGGCTTTAATCTCCCAGCCTATCAATAAGAACTGAAAGAGTTATGGTTTCCTGACCCAGGCAGAGACTTAAACAGAAATATAAAAGCAATTAATTTTCTTGGATTGACAACTAATAAATCTCACTTGAAACACGACAGTGGGTTTGGGTGGATGAAGGGGATATTGGCGATATTAGTCCCGAGATGTTGATGAAATGGTGCGGGACATAGGTATGGGGCAGAATGACATATCTTCAACGGTATTTTCCAATTTCAAATCATTTGCCCCATTTTCAGACTATGTATCTTGATTTTCATTCAGAAAATTTAATGGACACAAATATAGCTCTGTTACTGTATATCACCAAAAATGATTAGCCGTATATTTATTTGGTTATTTGTTTAATTTATCCACATGGTCAACAGTTTTTAAACTCCTACTGAACTCTGTGCTAGGTTCTAAGGATCAAGCGCAAGGCACACAAGGTCTCAATCTCATGTTCTGGTGTGGGAGACAGACATAATATCAACTGTATTGAAATGTTGAATGAGTGATTTTAAAGGATTATGTACAAAATGGCCTGGGGTGGAGTAGATGGGGGAATTCCTTCTCCCTGGGGAAAGGTGTGATGAGGTCAGAACAAATTTCACAGAGGAAATAGCAGACTTGAAGAGTAGCTAAACCATGATGCCACAGCTAAGACCTGGAGCTATGGGCTCCATGTGTCACATGGTGGAGTCATGGGGCTGGGTGGGTATGGGGAGCTAAGACTGAAAGTTACTTTGGGCTCAGGATGTGGAGTCTTCAATTCTACGATAAGTAGAACTTTACTCAGTAGGCAACATGGAACTGCTAAAGGGTTTTAAACTGGGAAAGACTTGATTCTAAAGGTCGTTTTTTTTAAGAGTAGGGAGAAGAAATGGAGTCAGAAAAGCCCAGGAGCAGGGAGGGCATGGGGAGGAATATTGAAAAACTCAGACAAAGATGATTGGCCCTGAATTTGGATTGTAGCCATAGGGATGGAGAGAGGGGATCGATTTCGGACACATTTCTGATAGAATTGACCCAACTCAGTCCCTCTTCAAATTATGTGTACACACACACATACAATTAATTCAGCAAAAATCTATGATCTGGAATCAAGGGACAGGACAATTGACAAGAATATTGTAGCACTATGGAAATCGCACTGTTCAGAGTTGCAGAAATACAAGGCACACCTGAGAGCAGAGTTAGTAATTTATGCTGTACTGTGCGCTTTGATTTCACAGCATCAGATGACCTAGCATTAAGATGTGACACTGCCTGCCTTGTAGCTAGACCCATTTCTTGACCTTCAGCTAAATAAAAGGGACCATTTTAAATCAAGCTGCCATTGTATTTCTCCAAGACTCAGAAGGCAAATGGAATATGAGTGCTTCAAGTATTAATAACAATAATTTTATATTTGTATACTGCTTTTAATTTTCCAAAATATTGTTTATGTCCTTGGATTCCATTTGATTATATCAGATGATAGGTAGAACAGATATATTATGATTTCCTTTTCGGATAACGAAAAGGAGGCAAAGTAGGAGTACATAACTTACTTAGACTTACAGGTAGTTTTACTGAGACACTTGGGACAAGCATGCAAATCTCTTTATGACCATTATTATGCTTGTTTCTGCATTTGGTTACAGAGGCTTTAAGTCCCATGAAGTTGAAGACTATGGTTAAATCACTGCTGTATTGTCAATGCCTACTAATAGGAGCTCAATAAATATTAGTTTAATTAATAAATCAATTTTTTTTTCCTTCTAATTCTTCGTATCTGTTTCAATTGCTAGGTCCTGTTCATGCAACATCCGAACCTGTAGAGAATTTTTATAAGGGTTTATTTGAGCCAAACTGACATAAGCCAGGGGGCAAGATCTCAACTGCTCTGGAGAGTAAATTTTTCAGCTGCTTTTATGAATTCGAAATTAAGGAGGGAACATAAGGAGGATTATGCGGAGTTGGGCAAAGCAAGGTGAGGATTGGAGTACAGGATAGTTAATTTAACCAGATTATGTGCTCTTGAGGGTGGTTACGGACTCTTTCAAAGGCATGTTACCATAGTGCACAGAAAAGATCAGCGGGCTTGCTTTAGGCTAAGATAAATCTTTTACTAAAAAGTTTTATGCTTGGGGCATGACTACTCACCATGACCTGACCATATAGGAATTTATGATCAGGTCACCCTGTGAGGTTACTTTTCATAGATCACCTTTTTTTCTATCCATAGTTCTTAACTTCTTTTGTTAGTTGATTAACTCTTATGTTAGTTGATTATTTTTCTTGCCTTTTTTCTTGCTAATATGGGAAACAAAGACTGGACATTTCCCTCTAAATACTGATAAGGTCTGATCCCACAAGTTTTCTTTTTTTAATTACAGTTGACAGTCAATATTACTTTATATTAGTTTCTGGTGTACAACATGGTTAGACATTTATATAATTTATGAAATTGATCCTACAAGTTTTGATATATATTTTCATTATTATTATTTATCATTCAGGTATAAATATTTTCAAATTCAAAATTTCAAATAATGTTTTTTAAAAATTATTTTTTTAACTTGGAGTATAATTTAATTTCATTGTGTTCAGAGAACTTGGTTTATATGATACTGGTTATTTTAAATATGTTAGAACTTAATTTATAAGCTAGTGTATGTTCAATTTATATATAAAAATCTTCCCTTTTGTGATAATCTTCTCTTGCTGGGACTATGTTTTATACATAATCAGTTTCATCAAGCTTATCAAATTATTGAATAATCCCTTATTAGTGTTTTAGTCAGCTTGTTCTATCAGTTACTAAAAGAGGTAAGTCAGAATCTGTCACTATGGTGGTAGATTTGTCAATTTATTTTTCTTATTTATTCACTTTTTATTTTATATAGTTTAAAGCTATATTATTAGGTACATAAATGTTTAGAAGTTTATATCTTCCTGGGAAATGGAAATAGTGATGATTACGTAGTGACCCTATTTATTTGAGTAAAATTTTTGTCCACCGTTAATAAAGCTACATCAGCTTTCTTTTAGTTAGGACAGTGCCATTCTTTAAGTTTCAACCTTTCTTTGTCCTATGTTCTGAGTGTTTATCTTGTAAACATCAAATAAGCACATTTTTAAAAACCCTTTTTAAATAGTCCTTCCATATTTGACTTTTAACACAAAGAGTTTGGTCTGTTTAAGTGCTGTCATATTTAGATTCATTTCTACTATTTTAATTTGGACTTTCTATTTCTGTTTCATTATTCCTACTCCTTCCTTGCTTTCTTTCGAATTGAGGTTCCCCACTCCCATTCTATATTTTTTCCCTTTAGTAGATGTTATTTTCTTAACGTGGTTACCCTAGAAATTTTAATGTGCATAATTCACTTAATATATTTATCTAATTAATATATTTATCTTCCCTTCTAACAGTACAAAGAAGCTTATTGTGCTATTGCTCATATCAGTCTCCCCAACTCAAATGCTTTACTGTACATACTTGTTTATTTTTATTCCATAAATTAGTAATTTTATTATCATTTCTATTAATTGTTTTATAGATTTAGTTACATATTTGACAGACTATTTGCTCATTGTTTCTTCTAGTATCTCAAACCTTTTTCCCAGCATAATTTACTTCTTCTCAAAGAATATCGTTTAGAAGCTCATTTAGCGTTTGTTAGTAAAATTTGAGTTTTTAATTATCTGGAATTTTCTTTATTGCCATTTTATTTTGTAAGATTTCTTAATTAAGCAACCTATTTTCAGGCAGAATTATTTTTCATCTCAATCTTTTGAAGATATGATATGTCTCTTTTCTGGCTTCCATTGTGGTATTGAGAAACCAGTTGTCAGTCTAAATATCACTCCTCTGTAGGTAATACCTTTTTGCTTTGCCTGTTCTTGACATTTTCTCTTCGTTAACCTGTGGTTTTACTCCAATGTGTCTAGATATGTTTTTCACTTGTTATAGATTTACTGTAATTTCTTAAATAGAATATTTGTGTCTTATCAGTTCTGAAAAAAAATTATCAACCATTACCATTTTTTCAAGTTTAAAAAAATTATAGTAAAATATACATAACTATTTTAACCATTTTTTATTATATTTGTATTGTTGTGCAGCCGTCATCATCATTCATCTTCAGGGCATTCTTTATCTTCTAAAATTGAAATCCTGCACTCATTAAACACTAATTCTCTCTTCCCCCAGCCCCTGGCAATCACATTCTACTTTCTGTCTCTATGAATTTGATTATATACTTATTTCATATTCTGTAACATTAATACCTATATTTAAGGTCTTGGCAGGTAATTTTTCCCCCTTCGATGTTGCTCTGCTGTCTCTCACTCAGAGAATTTTGTGTCATGTAGTTTGTGATTTTTGGTTGTGAGCTCATATTCTTTGGAATTTTGTGGGAATTCTTAAGAGACTTGAGTGGAGAAAAAAAATTTTTTTTTTCCAGAGGCGTGGATATTACCAATCTGGAACTGCTTTGACTAAGTTTTTGATTTGGTGTTTTTCAGAACATGAGGGAAATCTGAATTCAGGTCCTAAACTTATTTGAGGTCTCACATGTGGTTAAAAATTCACAAAGACTTATAGACCTTGTACCGAATGCCATGACTGATTGTTTTTCGTTATATTCTTTTGAGGGGTATTATGTGTGTCTCATTTAACTATTCACTAAATCCTCTGCATCTCCTGGATAAATGTTTGGGTCTCTGATCTTATTTTTGAACTTGTGTGAACTTAAGACTTATTGTGCTGCCTCCAAGTGGCCATTAAAACAAATGCTCCAGATTACTATGGATTAGCAAATGCTCTAGAAGAGCCCTCAGCTTTAGCATTTACCTCTTCTCTAGGTTTGTGCTGTGTTTTTTATCTTTAACCTTTGAATATTTTTTTTATTTCCTTGCCAACCAGCAGATGTTTGTTAAATTTTACCTGGTGGTTTTAAGAGGTTTATAGTAGCAAGGTTTTTCGGGTATGAAATTCTCTGTAATACTTCATACCACCATGGGTTCTCAATACCTCTAAATGCTGTGATATTTTGCTTCTAGTTTGATCTTTGATGTATGTTTTATGCGTATTATTTTAATGCTCACAACAAGTCTGTAGGATGGGTATTATCATTATTCCTATTGTAAAGATGAAGAAACTGAGACATAGAAAAGTAAGATGCCCGAGGTCATACAGCCAATAAGTAGTGGGTATTTGAATCTGGGAACTCTGGCCTCTCCAATCAATTATATTGTTTCTGCTTGTGTCCAACACTCTTCCTTCCTGCTTGCCATCAGAAAGAAGAGGCAGTGCACACCCATATGGAACCTTTAGACAACACTATAAGATAATATACTCTTAAATTCTACATTATGTGTACAGGCTCTATAGATGTTTACAGAAACGATGATCAATGGGAAGTCTCCTGCCAGCTGGACTTGAAATAGGTCTTGAAAAATGGATTTGAACTGAGTCAGAGACAAGGGAAAGGGGAAGAAATTTCAAAGGAGAGGAAAGATGAGCCCAATGTCAGAAGTAGAAATGAGTGTGATAGAATATGTTTGAAAATCCATGAAGCAGAAGGTCTTCAGGAACAAATGAGCAATTCAGTTGGATAGGTATGGAAGAGACTGAAAGCCAGATGAAGGCATTTAAGTGAAATAGGTAGAAATTAGGTTTAAGATAGAGACTTTTGTAAAAGAATGGAAATTATCAAGAACTGCAAAGGGCCTGGCATTGTATTCTACCTACAAGCAAAAAAGTTGGCCTGTTGCAGAGATGCTGGCAGAAGACAAAAGACTTCTGAGTCAAAAACAAAGGATTTTGTTATTCATGGCACAGCAGGCAGCATGAGTTTCAGTTTCATATCTATTCTTGCTTCTCCAGTCCCACAGAGGCGATGCAGAGTTAATACTATACAGACATGGGTTTATGTCACAGCTAAGGAAACTCAAGCTGGAGAAACTCAAATCTTTTATAATGGGCTACAAGAATCTGCCAGACTTCTGCTTGAAAGGAGATAGTATCTTTTTGACACTAGGCAACACACAATCCTGTTCTCAGTGTTAGAGGGAAATAGTCCTCAAAATAAGGGCATCTGTGCCTCTGCTTGCAAGATGGGAAGCAACATGAGAAACCCATGAAAAATAGTTTCTCCAAGCTGTAATCTGCAAAATAGCAATCTGAATATGAAGAGCAAAGATCTAACCTATTCCTCTGGACTGACTTTTGTGTCCCCCTCCAAATTCACACATTGCAGCCCCAATGTGATGGTATTTGGAGGTATGGCCTTTGGGAGGTAGTTAGGTCACGAGGGAGACCTCTCATGAATGGAATTAATCCCCTTCTAAGAAGAGACACAGGAAAGATCATGTCTCTCTCTCTCTGCCATGTGAGGACACAGCAAGAAGGCAGCCATCTAATCAGGAAGAGCACCCTCAGCAGACATTGAATCTGTGGCACCTTGATCTTGGACTTCACAGCCTCCAGAACCATGAGAAATATATGTTTGCTGTTCAAGCTCCCCCAGCGTGTGGTAATTTGTTATAGCAATGCAAGCTATTGTCAGTCTTGTTCCCTGTAATAGTCCTACAGGTAAGTATATAGTAGGCTTTCAATAAATATTTGCTGAATGCATTTAGTGCCTAACAATTTTTAGTGTTTATTATGTGCCAAGCCCAGTACTAATCACTTGACAAGTTTTAACCCATTTAATCCTCATAAAAATGGGTACTGTTATTATTCCATTTTACAGATGGTAAACCTGAGGCATAGAAAGTTTTAATTAACTTGCTCCAGATCCTACATCTAAAAAGTGGTGGAGCTGGACTTCAAACGTCAACAGATGATTCCAGAATCTTTGCTCTTAACTAGGATGATCGGCTGCATCTCAGTGCCTGCCTAGTGGTGGTGTTTATTGAGAAAAACGTGAAAAAAAGGCTTCTAAAGGAATAGCTGGATGGATTTGGTGATTTACTAGATACAGGGGATAAAAAAAAGGATGAGTTTTGATCTCAGCGAAAATAGTGGAGTGAGTTACTTCAAAAGTCTACCCCTCCATAAAAGCAACTAGAAATCTGGCAAAAACTGTCAGAATCAACTTTTCAAAATTCTAGAAATTAATATTTTTTAAGCAATGCAGGGAGAACACGTTCCAGAAAAAAAAAAAAAAAAAAAAGCTGAATCTTGGTAAGAATGGCAAGCATGTGGCATTTTAACTTGCCCTAGTCTCACCTCCAGCCCCCAGTTCAGTGGTAGTCTTGAAAATAACAGCCTACATTCTAATACCAGTACCAGAAGGAGTAGAATGAATGTCATTTGAAAATATTGATCCTTAGTTGATCTGTCTGGTGACTCCCTAGATAACAAGCTCAAAAAGCATTTTATCTCACTTAACTCAGAACTTGTCCAGCTTAAAAGCCACTACCCATGGTCATTTGCTGAAAACACTTATAGGCAAATGTTTTAGCCTTTGCTGCTAAGGCAGTGGATAACAGTTGGGATAAACTATATTATTAACCAAATTCCTTGGTAGGAAAGGCTAGAGAGAGAGATGCTTTAAAGAAATAGGAGTTTCGAAAAGCTTGGACATATTTCTGGGAATCTAGCAGGCCCAGGGATGTCTATATGCTCAAGGAAGACCAGAGAAGGTCCTAAGCTCTAACTTCTAGTTGATCTGCATGAGCAGGAAGTGAGCACTAAAGCAGAGTTGTAAATTTCCTGGCCGAATGTTGAAGTCTTGCCCCAATAAACACATAGAATTCCTCTGCAAAGACTGGGATATTTTTTGTTGTTGTTCCAGGTGTTTAAGGAAATCCTTAGATACTCATTAGCTGAGCACTGAGTCAACAGCACAGAGATTTCAGTGGCTAGACATGACAAAGAACACAATCTTTATAAAATTAGTTTAGAGAAGTCACTTAACAACAGCTATAGCAAGCATCAGCAAAGCTTGTGGAGGGAGTAAAATAAGATTTCAGAGTTTTTAAATTATAATATCTAAAACGTCCAGTTTTTAATGAAAAAAATATGAAGCTTGTACCGAAACAAGAAAGTATGGCTCATCCACAGGAAAAAAAAAAGCGAACAACAGAAAGTGTTTCTGAGGAAGCCCAGATATTGGACATCCTAGACAAAGAGAATACTATGAACACTTGTATGCCAACAAATTAAACAACCTAGACAAAATGGACATATTTCTAGAAACCCACGAACTACCAAAACTGACTCAAGAAGAAATAGAAAATCTGAATAAATCAATCAAAAGTAAAAAGATTGAGGCAGAATCAAAAAACTTCTAATAAAGAAAATCCCAGGACCAGATGGCTTCACTGGTGAATTCTACCAGATGCTCAAAAAAGTAATACCAATCTTACACAAACAGTGAACACTTCCTAACTTATTCTATGAGGACAGTATTATTCTGATATCAAAACAAGACACCAGAAGAAAACTACAGTCAATATCCCTTATGAATATAGATGTAAAAAACCTCAATGAAATACTAATAAACTGAGTCAGCAGCATATAAAAAATATTATACATCATGACCAAATGGGATTTATCTCATAAATGAAAGATTGGTTCATTTCTTGAATGGTATTCAATCTATGTAATATACCTTATTTATAGGATAAAGGGAGAAACACATGATTATCTTAATAGATAGAAAAAGCATCTGATGGGAGTGGCTCCATAGGTTAGTGGTTAGCACGTCTGCTTTACACGCAGAAAGTCCTGGTTTCGTGCCCCAGGTGGAGCCACGGACCATACCTTGGGTTGCGCCAGGCCCCAGGTGCGCCAGGTCTCAGGGTGAACCAGGCCTCAGAGTGCGCCAGGCCTCAGGGTGCGCCAGGCCTCAGGGTGCACGCTGCATGCTGCACTGTGCGAGCCTGTGGGAGGAGATACCCCACCTTCAGAGATCTAGTTCTTAAGGGGAAATGGCAACATCCATAGGTCAGGGGTGGAAGTAAGTGGGAGGGAATCAAAGGCGGGGGTGGGGGGGGAGAAAAAGCATTTGACACAGTCAAATACTCTTTCGTGATAAAAACATTTAACTAAACCAGAAATCGAAGGTAAATTCCTCAGTCTGATAAAGAGTATCGATGAAAAACCCACAGTTAACATCACACTTAAAGGTGAAAAACTGAAATCCTTCCCCCTAAAATCAGGAATAAAATGACCACTCTCACCACCTCTACTCAACACTTTATTGGAAGTTCTAGCCAGGGTAATTGGGCAAGAAGAGAAATAAAAGGCATCCAGTTTGGAAAGAAAGAAGTAAAACTATCTTTTTCACAGAAAAGATGATCTGTGTGCAATTTAAATATAGAAAAGCCTAAAGAACACACATACACACACATACATACATACACACACATAATTAGCACTAATAAACGAGTTTAACAAAGTTGAAGGATACGAGATCAATATATAAAATCAGTTGTATACACTACAATGAACAATGCAAAAATAAAATTAAGAAGACAATTTCATTTATAATACCATCAAAAAGAATACAATATTTAGGAATTAATTATTGTTTAGAAGACATCATTCCACTTCAAATCAATTAGAATGGCTAAAAAATATAAAACTGAAACCAAACAAAACAATAAAAAACAGCAAGTGTTGGTGAGGATATGGAGAAACTGGATCCCTCGTGCACTGCTGGTGGGAACGTAAGATAGAGCAGCTGCTATGGAAAATAGTACGGTGGGCCCTCAAAAAATTAAAAATAGGACTACCATATGATTCAATAATTCCCAAAGGAATTGAAAGTAATCAGATATTTGTACATCCATGTTCATAGCAGCATTATTCGCAATAGATAAAATGTGGAAGCAAATCAAGTGTCCATCGACAGATAAATAAACAAAATGTGGTATATACATGCAATGGAATATTTTTCACCCTTCAGAAGGAAGGGGATTCTGGTACCTGCTGCAACATGGATGAACTTCAAGGACAGTAAGTTAAATAAGCTAGTCACAAAGGGGCACATATTCTGATTCTACTTATGTGAGATACCTAGAGTAGTCAAATTCATGGACAGGGAAAGTAGAATGATGGTTGTCAGGGGCTGGGGAGAGAGCAAGATGGGGAGTTATTGTTTAATGCGTATGAAGTACCAAATTTAGAAGATGAAAAAGGTTCTGGAGATGGACAATGGTGATGGTTGTTCAACAATATAAATAACCAAATGTGATGTATCTATAAAATGGAATATTATTCATCCATAAAAGGGAATGAAGTACTGACACATGCTACAACATGGATGAACCTTGAAAACATTACGCTAAGTAGAAGAATTCAGACACAGAAGGTCATGTATTCTATGGTTGATTTATAAAAATGGCCAGAGTAGTCAAATCCATAGATACGGAATGGAGATTAGTGGTTGCCAGGGGGTGGGGGTTGGGGGAAGGAGGAAATTGAGAAACGTAGTTTCTTTTTAGGGCGATGGCAGCATTCTGGAATTAGATAGCAGTGATGGTTGTACAACATCATGAGTATACTGAAAATTACTGAATTGTACACTTTAAAATTGATAAAATGGTAAAATTCACATTATAAGGATTTGATCTCAATTTAAAAAAATGAATCAAAACTGAACTAATCCTTGTTAGGTTTCAATTCTGGGTAATTAAGAGAATAATTTCACAGCCAGAGACGAGTCAGTTAGAAAGGGGAGCCTGATGTTTGAGGACGAATGGCAAATTTGACTTTTAACGTGTTGACTACGAATTGAAAGCTATACATTTGGTGGGAAATTATGACCTCTGATAGATGTCTAGGGAGAGTGCAGGGCTAGAAATAAGTTTGGGAACCTTCTGCATAGAGCTTAGTAGAGACTGAAAGAATGAAGTACCACTTAGGGAGAGGGCCCCTTCTTGCAGATCATAGCCGATTCTCACTCTCTCTGAGAAGGCCCAAGGCTTGAGAATAAGCAAAACTCCGCCACCTTCATAAAAGTCTGCTCTGGGTTGGAAAGATAAGTGATGGAGTAGGAAGAAGGGTGATTCTATTTTTATTCGAAGCTTTCCAATCTATCCTAGAGCATCTTCCCTCCTCCTTCTCAAGTGCTCAGTCGTTCAATGAGGAAAATTCATTTTTCATTTTCTCAAAGCACCGAGACACCAATAAATGACTGTGCTAACATTTTGGTGAACTCTCTCCATTGGGAGTTTTAGGCAGAAGAATGATGTTATCCAATTGCATTTCTAAGATCATTCTGTTTGCTTCGTGAAGAATGGATGGGAGAAGGTGTTCAGGAAGACCAGACAGTTTTGTGCCTTTGGTAGTGAATCTCCTTGGGAATGAAATTATTCAGTTTTTCTTTCAAAATCAAGTACGTATATCTGAGTTCACACAGAATTACTTTAGTTTCATTTTTTTCTTTTTGCTTCATTTATAAAAATACCCATAAAAGCTATTTTTAATAGCCAAGTTGCCAAAGAACTCGTACCTCGTGTGTGTGTGTGTGTGTGTGTGTGTGACAGAAAGACTCTCTTTCAAAATGTTCCAGATATTATAACCCAGAGAAGGAATCTACAAACAGACTTGTGATTTCAGTTTTCCATTGCATTCCAGATTACAGTTTTTATGTTTCTTTTATCAAGAACAAACAGTTTGTGAAGGAGTAGACACACACAGCAACGAGTTACCTGACATTTCAGCAGGGCTGATTGCAATTCTTTTAGAGCAAATCTCAGGAAGTTTCACAGTGAAATAATCAGAAATCTCCAAGTAATATTTTGATAAGATATTTGTGGGAGCCAAACGGTTGTACCTCTGTAAGTCTGGTTAGCTTTTTTGTATGAGGACTCAAGACTTTCCTGAGAGAATTAGGAATTTAAAAGGATGCTCTCAGAGCTGCTAGAAAATTTTTACTTATTCTTTCCTTAACCATGGTTACAGAAAGAAATCTACATGACAAGTGTCGAATTCAAGAACTGGTCTGGATGTGGACAAACATGTCTGGGATTGTAAATTTGCCCATAGGGAAAATGCTCCTTTCACATTATAAGTCACAGATGAATGGGCGTCCATACGGGTGTGCTGCCTGAAGTCTGCACAGCTTCAGATAAAATGTGCCCACCCTCACGTCTCAGGGGACTGTTCCAAAACTTCGCTTCTCTCTTCAAACTCTCTCCACAGCCCTGGACTTCCTCCCTGAATGACTGTCCCGGTACTTACTTCATCAAATGCAAGGAGGCCTTGGGGCAGCTTCCGGCTACTCCCTCCTCTATCCGGCTCTGCCCTTTCACCCACGTGGAAAGGAGCCACACAGCCATTCCTCTAACCTCTGCACATTATCCCCAAGTTCAACAGCTATTTAAAGAAGGAACACTAATAGAATGACCGTGATCCTGGTGACACAGACCTCATAAAAATTCACATCTTGCTTCTCCTCTCCAGTTGTTTCTTTTGAAGGCAATAGCCATTTTCCTCTCTCTCAGTCCTGATTTACTGGATTTCTCAATCTCATCCTCAACAAAACTTACCAGTTTTATTGCAGTCCCTTTCAGTTTCTTGAGATTATTTTCTTGGCCTCTGTGAGGCTACGTCTTTCTTGGGAACTTAGACTTTCTAGGCTCTTTACAGGTTCTTCTTCCCCAGTCTGTCCACTGAATTTGAGTTCCTCAGGGTTCTGCCTTAGCCCACTTCTCTTCTCTTTTTCTTTTTTTCCTGGTTATCTCGTTTATTCTCATCACTGTAACCATGTACATGCCTGCTAAGCATCTCCACTTGGATATTTCGTAGGTGCCTCAAATTTGGCATGTCCCATGTTGCCTCCTCTGCAAATTTATTCCCCCTCTTTCCGTTTGCTTGCAAATTACCTGCTGTTTTCAGCTCAAGATTCTTTTAGGATGCTCATAGCAGATTTCAGATCCCCTATACAGAATGTAAAGCCCTGAGCTCATTATTTTCTTTCTCTAAGTTCTCCAGCACTCTTAGAAGCGACCAATCAACCCTATTATAGTTTGTATTATCACTAAAATATCCCATAGCAGCAAATATTTGTTCATCCAAAGCTTTATCTTCTATGGAAGAAGTTGGCAGACTATGCCATCTGGTCCAAATCTGGCTTGCTGTCTGTTTTTGTGAATAAAGTTTTATTAGAACATAGCCACATCCATATGTATACTTATTGTCTATGGCTACTTTTGAGCAACAACTATGGAGCTGAGTAGATCTGGTTTGCAAAGCCTAAGGTATTGACTATCTCTTCCTTTTCAGAAAAAGTTTGCCAACTCCTGTTTTATAGGCATTTTGATTAAAGGTGTCAATGTGTGATAATTTGCATAACTGTTTTTCCATTGCATGCCATATAATACTAATGTCCCCTTACCACTGAAAACAGAGCCACTAATACCTTTAAATTTAATTTTTTAAAAAAAGAGAATGAATTCCAGATAAACCAGAACCTTTTTACAGAAGTCACCCTTCAGGTCTTTGATCCTAGAATCGTGTCTAGAATGAGATTCTTTACATATTTTGCCTCGAATGCATCTTTCATCTTTGATGTCCCAGGAACCAAGCCTACTGAGTCTCCTTTGGGTTTAGCACCATGTTGTCTACAAAATAACTGCAACCTTACACAAGGTTACCTTAGATGTTACCTTACACGATTGTGAGATGTGGTTCAACAGTCTCTGCAAGGCTGAAGTCTCAGTGCCTGGTGCTGGAGTGTGAAGCTTGCAGGGGACGCAGTCAGGAAGGGAAGAAGATGGATGTACAGTGTGGAAGAGGAGCAGGAATGAGCTGGCACCCAGGGCCTCCAGCTGGAAACTGTGAAGATGGACTGGAACCTGTGTCAGTTTCTCATCACCTTCAACTTCCGCAGGAGGAGCTGACATGATTTGTCCTGGAGCTAACACTCACCTGGCCCAAGAGTCAGAAAATCTGAAGAAAGAACCAGAAGGAGGTAGAACAGCTGGAGGACTGGTTGCTGCCCCAAACCAAGGAGAGGAGCCAGTAGAAAAGTGACAACATGCACGAGTTCCATCGATGCGTCCTGCTCCTGCACCAGCCTTTCATGTGTCAAAACGTTGTGGTTGCTGCTTCCCTTTCACATAAAATGTCCCTAAGGTCTCTTCCTAACCAGAAATACACAGGGCAGAGAGTTCAGGAAAATGGTCATTCTAACCAAGTTAGCAAATTACAAACCACCACAATCACATTCCCAATTACTAAATTTTTAATTCAATTCATTTTAAATTTTAATTAAATTATATTTCCTGTTTCTCTGTGTATCTAGTCTTGAGCAATTAAATTTCTAAAGCTGGGTACCCAGTTTCATTCTTCTTCATCTTCATCATCAGTCCCTCACCAAATCTTGCTCATTTTAGGTTCTAAGGATACTTCAACTATGTCCTTTCTTCTTTAGCAGTGAACTAGCGCTTCCCGAGTTCAGACTTTCTTTATCTTTTGCCTTATTGCTATCACTACCTAACTAGTCTCCCTATTTGTCATTTGACTTGCTTAAATCCATCTTCCTTTCTCTAGCTGAAGTAAACTACCTCAGACTACCTCAAGCTGAATTACATCATGCGTTCTCCCATTCACTACTCCAGAGTGTTATAATTGGTAGTGGAGATTGGGAATAAATATTTTGTAAGGTTATGAGTAACTTTCTTGCTTTTCTGTGTTTCTAGTGGGGTTTGTTTGTTTGTTTGTTTGTGTATATGTGGTAAAATTTAAATAAAGTAAAATCTACCATTTTAGCCTTTTTTAAGTGTACAGTTTACTAGCATTAAGTACATTTACAGTGTCATGAAACTGTTACCACCTTCCATTTCCAAAATTTTCTACAACTTCTGAACTGAAACTCTACCCGTTGAACACTAACTCTCCATCTCCTCTCACACCAGCCCCTGGCAACCACTGTTTTGCTTTTTGTCTATAAATTTGACTATCGACCACCCTAAGTAATTCATATAAGTGAAACCATACAGAATTTGTCCTTTTGTGACCGGCTTATTTCACTCAGCATAATGTTCTCAAGGTTCATTCATGCTATAGCATGTATTGAAATTTCCTTCCTTTTTATATACTAGTCCATCGCATGCATATACCACATTTTGCTCACCCATTTTTCTGTGGATGGACGTTTGGGTTGATTCCATCTTCAGGCTATGTGAGTAACGCTGCTGTGAACATGAGTGTACAAGTATCTGTTTGAGGCTCTGCTTTCAATTCTTTTGAGTATACTCATGTCCTGTCTTCTACAGATTTACTCTCCTTTGTCTCATCTCTGTCCCCATTTTCTACCTTGTTCTTCTTTGATAACTTTTTAACTAACGCCTAACTACTAGTACTTCTTGTCACAGCCCATTCTCTTTGTACTGCTGTACCTTCTTATACTCTTCTCTGTCAAGAACGAACACCCATCCTACTTTTTAGTGACTCCTCCTAATTCTTCCTTTAGAAATTAGGTCATATGCCATCTTCTCCAAGAAGCTTTTCCCAAACCTCCATGTTGGGTGACAATCCTCTCTTCTGAGTTCCAACGATCCCCAGACTACGCTGTTTGGTTAAGATTATTGCAGTTGTCTATAAATTCTTCAAAATCAGGGATCAGATCATCTTCTTCTTCTTCTTCTTCTTCTTCTTCTTCAACTTCCACTGGCTAGACACAATTTTTGGCACATAAATAACATCTGTTAAAATTAGTTTAAAAAACTAACTTCATGTCTCCAAGGCTAGTCCCTGCTGCTAAGGGTAAGATTTGATTGCCCATGGCAAACAGAAGCTCAAGTAGGAGAAATCCTCTAGTTTTGGCCCTTAGGATCAGGCTGATTTTGGGGGTAGAGTACATGAAATGTTGCAGAAGAATATAAGTATCAGATGACTTCCATGTCGTAGACTACTTTGAAAAAGTATATAAAGTTCAGGCCATTCAAAGGCCATTAGGCAAAAATCCAGTTCCTCTGTGATGTAGTCGTCCTTTCTTGGAGGAATGCCAGGGGTCCTGGGAACCATTTTATGCTTCAGCGCATTTAGATAGAAACATGTTTTACGCAACTTTAGTTCTTTAATTCCTGAGAATGTTTCTCTGAATGCACTCCAATGAGTATAGATGTTGCAATTATTTTGTAGGCAATATGGTTCTAAAGCCAGAGGAGACTCAGTGGGCTTGGTGCCTGGGACAGCAAAGATGAACAGATGCATTCAGGGCAAAATACGTAGTAGTAGGTGCCTACCACACAGGGCCAGATGCCAGGAGCAGGCTGATTTAGCAGCCACAACAAAAGAAACGCATCCTCATCAAGAGCCTCCTCCTCATATTCTGCTCAGAGACACTAGTCACACTGGACATATGCCGTGTCTAAACAGTGAACTCGATAATGGAAAGACCTCTCAATTTCTGCACACACGTGAATGAAGGGTGTGAGTAATGAACTTCTCAACTCAAATCCTCCTTCGGTAGTTGGAAAACTTGAGAGCAGGAAGTCGCTTGGGTACAATGTGTTTTTCTGCATAGTATCTTGTCCACTAAAATGTCCATTGCAAATGGGGGAGTTGATTGGTTGCCAGCTGACATCCTTGCAGCATACTTATCAAATGTACTTGATACATGTTTGATATGATATCTAATTCCAGGAGAACAAATTGTGTGTGTGTGTGTGTGTTTAGTGGAATTGGTGTCGTTTTCTGCATATCACAGGAAGTATATTTTAACGACTGGTATCACTCATGACATCATCCTAATATGCTTGATTTTCCAACACTATTCTTTTAAAAACTGTGGAAATGCTATATAAGTTGACAAATAGCCAATGAGTGGTTTTAGAATCTTAAATGCTTAGTTTTTTAAGGAAAGCATTTAAATAAAATAAGAGGGCCATTCTGGTAGTAAGCACACAGGGGGGAAGATACTCTTGAGTAAATGAATAGTAATTAAAGTGGCCGAACAAAAAGGATCACATCTATTTTAATCCTGGTTATCACGGCCCCCTCATGTCTCATGTTGCTAATTACACTCTTTTAATTTTCCTTAAAATTTATTAACTCCAGATTAAACATGTATTCCTTAGGCTTGGTAAGGTAGGATTGTTTCCCTCAGAAAAATAGTATTTTTATTCCTTAGTATTTACGAATGAGTTTAGATGACCTTCTTTCCAGTGTCAAAAGGAGGCCTTCCCTAGCAAGGACCTAAAACAGTTTGTCCTGGGGACAACTTTCTAAGTGCTACTTGGATTTCAAGTCTCTTTGGCCTCTGTTACAGAAAAAGGGGCGTTTCCCCTTTAAATAACAATGGTCTTCCGAAGGTCTGTTTTGCGTCATAATTGCTATTTACAGTCCTGCTTGCATCATCATCACCAGGTGATGAGCTCTGAAGTCTGGTTACCTTCAGGTGCTCATAAGTCTTCCTGGAGCCCCTGTGGAGGACTGAGCGCTAGGGGCTCTTTATTCATTCCAGAATTGCAGGATATTTACTGAGCATCTCCACTCTGCCGGACATTGGAATACAAAATAAAAAGGATGAGCCCTGCATTCAAAAAGCTCAGAGTCCAGGTGAGAAGCCAGCGGATGAACAGATAACCTGCAGTTTGACGAGTCCTGTACGAGTCGGGAGTGCCCGGGGAGGAGTAAGGAGAAACAGTGGGAAGTTGGGGAAGAGAAGCTTTTCAGAGAGTAGGTGATACTGGATCTCAAACCGTAAAGGATGAGTGAAATTTTACCAATTAAAGAAGAGTTAAGTGGAAACAGTGGGGAGGTATGTTTGGGCATAAGGTGGTTGCGGGATAATGAAAACCAGGGGGAAGAATTTGGACCTTAATTGGTGGGTAACAGAAAGCAAGCAACCGCAGGCTGAGGAGCAGGGCGGTGTGACCTGTGAGTTGTTCAAGACACTTGCGACAGACATGACATGTTGGAGCAGAGAGAATGGCCTGGAGGCAGCCAGGTAGTTCTTACACATACCAGTCCATTGGAAGGAAATAAAGCCTGGGATTTGGGGAGATGATAGAAGGAATGGAGAAAAAAGGAAGGTAGCCCAGTGGAAAGGGACAGTGCTTGGCACATGGTCAGAAGATAAAGGTCTGTTGAGAGCATAATGGAATATTTAAATGGATAATTGACAGCACTTGATGTATTAAAAAAGAGTGAACATAAAACATGACTATGGCTTTAAGGACTGGCAGGGATAAGGAATATGGGAAATGAAGTGGGTTCAAAGAAAAAGAAATCAACTCCTGCAGGGTTAAAATTTTGCTTCCTTCTCCTGAGTACATGACTTAGTACTAACATTTGTCAGTAAATGTTAATGAGCAGTTTATCATGCAAGTCAGTAGGGGAGAAGAAGGCGTGGCTTTCAGCCTTCTGGTGTCCTAAGATGGCTAATCCTGGGGGTACCTCTCAAAGTGCTGCTCAGGCCGTTAGCCTCTGTGGCCTCAGTTTCCTCCTCTGAAAAATGAGAGAGTTGATTGGTGACTAGCTAATAATATTCTTTAAGCATTAATAATCAATTACTCTGTTTTTTGTCAATATTGGCATTCTTTCTCCTTAAAAATTTTTTAAATGAACCCCAACTCTTCAGGCTCATTCCTTCCCTCTGAAGTGAGCAAAGAACACTAATGTATGAGGTACAGAGAAAAATCTAAAGGACTAGTGAGCTGAAGGGCTATTTCTCACTGTTCGAAGGATCCTGTTGCCGAAAATGGAAGTGGTGTTTGGAGTGTTGTTTTTGCCATGTCCCCTGGACTTAAATGGAACTAAATTCTCTTGCGGAGAGGAGAGGAGAGGAGAGGAGAGGAGAGGAGAGGAGGGGCTGCCTTGGCTGGGAGCTGGCTGCTAATCTCTGTACTGGAGGTTCAAGTTCAAATACGCTTGCAGTAAAGCTTTAGCTCAGTTTTTTCTTTGTACACAATGAAGCTGTTGTGCGTCCAGAAGCTGGATGATGGCGGCAGGATTTCTAGAGCTCAAGTGTGGTACTCAGAGCTGGACACGATACTAATTTCCTGTAAGCAGGGTGTTCCCTTAACTTTCATGCCTCTTAGTTTCCTGAGTTCTTGAGAGCTATGTTGTGGTTTAGTTCTGGATACGGTTCTTGACTGTTCATTGTCTTTATACTCTGGTTCTCAGATATAAGATGAGCAGAAAGTAATGGGAAAGTAAATAGGAGTGGAGAGTAAGAGAAGAAGTCATGGCATCGAGTATGCACACATACACACACAGAGGCAATATACACATATGCACATACACGTGTATACACACATACTCACAAGCTGGCTCATTTATTTATTTTATACTCCCGTCACTCGTACTCTCAAAGCCTCCTTTCCTGCCAGGTTATATACGTAGTTTTCCCCTGAGGGCTCAGCCTTTTCCACTCCAGGTCATGGGAAAGGGCAGGAAGGAGATGACTTCCTTTCCAAGGACCGACCGGAAATCCATGTTTGGAGAGGGTCCCTTATAAGAATCGATCAATAAAAATAGCAACGGTAAAGGCCAAACCTGTGTGAGTGAGACCGCACAATCACCAGCTCTCAGAACATGGAAGGAAATCAGTCTTGTCCTTCAGGAGCTCAGCAGAGACAAAAGCAAACACCAATTCTGATGTGTCACTCCCTACACATGATCACAACCCAGGAACCCAAGATTATCATCTCGGGACATATTCCATAATATGCTGTCATGTGCTCTAGTTTCTTGTATCCTGGATTTAAAAATAACTCCAACTCTTACAACCATACAGATGAATGCTGTGTCACCATTATAAGTGAGGTTAAATTAATATTGAAAGACACCCATGGCATATTTATTAGGTGAAATAAGCTTGCAGAACTGTATGCATGATATGATCCCATTGTGTAATAAAGATGAAACACCTGCATAATAACAATAAAATGCATAATAATATCTGTATGCTGCTTATTATACACCAGGCATTGTTCTAAGTGTTTTACATTTGTTAACTTATTAATCCTCAAAACAATCCTATGAAATGGATGATAATATTATCTCAATTTCATATGAAGAAATTAGAGTACAAAGAAGTAACTTGCTCAAGGTCACTCAACTAAGTGGCAAAGTCAGAATTCAGACCCAAGCATCCTGGCTCCAGAGTGTCTATTATTAATTTAAACAATTATATGCTGTACTAGAAATGCCATGTAAGCATAGAACAGTTCTAGAACAAATAAATACACAGCAAACTATTAACAATGGTTAGCTAAGAAGTATGGAAATGGTAGACGAGATGAAGGACAAGAGAGGTAATTTAATTTTTCTAACATATACCTCTGTATTTTGGGGCATTATTCTTAAACTATCTTATTATTTGTTTAAAGTCTTTAAAAATTCTTTAAGGGTTGGAGACAACCATTGAATCTGTGGTAGCCTAGTCAAAGGAAGAGATTAAACAGATCCTGTTTCTAGGAGGAGAGATAGAGAACTGGGTTGAGTTTATGAATAGAAAGGAAAGAGTAAGAGATGACTGGGAAAGAAGGGGAGACATGAGGCACTTAGAGTAGTCGAAATCATAGCAACAGGAAGCGTAATGGTACCCACCAAGGGCTGGGGGGTGGGAAGAGTGGGGAGTTAGCATTTCATGGCTACAGTTTCAGTTTTACAAGATGAAGAGTTTGGTAGATGGATGGTGGCGATGGCTGCCCAGCAATGCGAATGCATTTAACGCCGCCGAACTATGTACTTAAAATGGTTAAGGTGGTAAATTTTATGTTAGGTGTATTTTACTACCAAAAAAAAAATGAAGAGAAAAAGAGAGAAGAACGAGAAAGAGGACTGAGAAACCAGTAGAGGCAACAAAGAAGGGAAAGTTGTTTAATTGGTGCATCAAAGTGTGGCGAGGTCCTGGGAGCTCTGACCGTCGGCTCTAATATGAGATCTTGGTGGTGGGGAAAACCTGTGTTCTCCATGTACAGAAATGAAGTATTTTGTACACTTTTAAGTTAACCAGGAATGTCTTTTGCGGGGAATAGTCAGAGGGTCCCAGGGAGAATTTCAATCACAACACACTTGTCTCCATCCTGAGACTAGGTATTTTGATTTAGAAAAAAAAAAAATGCTGTTTTAAAGAAGAAGTGTGTCTCCCTCCCTGTCTCTGAAAAATGCAAATGTAAATGATCCTGCCCTCTACCCAGCAGTACAGATAAGCAAGGCCACTCACTGCATGCTAGCGTGCCAGGTCAGGGATCAGTTTTAGCTGCTGGGACACCTTGCTGGCCTGGTGACAGGCATCTGTGAGGTGGTCTCACTCCAGCAGATCCCAGGAGCTTCTTTGCCAGATCTGCTATCAGCTCGTCTGCCTCTACCCTTGAACTAGAGCCGAGGTCTCTGGAGGAAGGAGCGTGCCCCTGCCTTTCACACCAGGGCCTTTCGAGCATGCACTTCCTAGTGGCCAGGCAGTGCTCAGCCTTGGGTGGCTTCAAGGTCTCATGTGTGGGGCACCGTTATAAGAAAGGCTGAGTCTCTGGAAAAGGTCGCCTCCACGACCAGCCATCCTAACTTGAGATGTTTCTGACAATTATGATTTTTTGGAATGTGAATGAGATTTTCTTAGTTTTTCCTGATTTGGATAGATTTCTTTTGAGAGAATGACGTGTGTTCATTCTGACGAGTGTGAAGAGGTACCAGCTTCCTATCTCCTTCCTGTGGTCACTGTTTCATACCTAGATATCTACTATTACAGTTGTGATCACTATATTTATTAAGTATCATGAGTTATACTGAATATTTCTCACAACAAAATGCTGGCAACGGGGAATAGCATCACCATTTTATAAATAGATAAAACTAATAATCAGTAAAAAAGTCTTATTCAGAGCCACTCATTTGTAGCAGAGGTGAGAGTTGAACACAGGTCTGTTCAACTCCAAAGCTGGTTAATGTATACATTAAATTTGTACATTACAAAGGGTAGATTGCCCTTTCAAATGCAAATAGGAACTATTTTCTAATCAAATAGTTCCGTAACACATGACATTAATAACGACTATAAGACACTGAACATGTTCAAGGTTTGCTTAGCTTGGTTCAGTCATCAATTAGAATAGAGACCATAGCCAAGAAATCAAGGGAAGGGCTGAGATTTGGAAGGGCAACAATGGGAGAATTAAG
>CM053517.1:32808309-32864521 GCA_028627145.1 Eidolon dupreanum | reverse complement strand
TTTTTTGCTAAGCTAGCAGAAAGCCAGAATATTACAGTGCTCCCAGCTCCTCTCCTACCCAGAGCTACACTCTCATCTGGTCCTGGATGAATGCATGCTAGTCTTCTCCCCGCCATCCATACCCCCTCCTCTGTTCTTTCCATCTCCTTGTTGAGTGTTCCTGGCTCTGTGCTTCCTCTTGGCCCATCTCACTTCCTGAAAAAAACCTGAATGCGTTGCTTATCTTGATAGAGTTTCAGTAGCCCTTTGGGGGTAGGAGAGGGCGGAGGACTTGAGAATATCTATCCGGGGAACTAAGAGCAGCCGCACGTCAGATTCAGCCCACATAGAGCTGTCTTCCAGGTTCCAGGAAGCTGGTGATATGTGGCCTGCAGAGGGGCTGGAAGTGACTTCCCTGTGATGGGCTCTCTGTAAGGAGGGGAGGTCCTGCAAGTGAGCACGCCACTGGAGAAGAGAAGAAATGGGTGAACCGTGAGTTTCAGACTGTTGCTGCTGCACCTGGACCTCTGGCAAGAGCTACGTTCACGTCTGTCACCTGGGAGGCTCCTCTGGGAAACTAAGATGTTTGTGAACAGCATGGCTCTGCTGTTGTCTGACATTACCTACATCACCATGGAGATTGTCATTGGGCTCTGCGCCATAGTGGGCAACGTGCTGGTCATCTGGGTGGTCAAGCTGAACCCCAGCCTTCAGACCACCACTTTCTATTTCATTGTCTCCCTGGCCCTGGCTGATATTGCTGTCGGGGTGCTGGTCATGCCTTTGGCCATTGTTGTCCACCTGGGCATCATAGTCCACTACTATAGCTGCCTTCTCATGTCCTGCCTGCTGCTGATTTTCACTCACGCCTCCATCATGTCCTTGCTAGCCATTGCTGTGGACCGATACCTGCGGGTCAAGCTCACAGTCAGGTAATCTGCTTGAAGAGGGGTGGTGTCAGGCAGTGATAGAGGTGCCCGGGAAATGGGGCCACAAAGTTCAGATCTCAGACTTTTTGAATGAAATCAAATTCAAAACTGGCCTCTGAGCTCGAAAGAGGTTCTTTTCACCATTGATGTGTCAGGAGTTTAGCCATGAGGAGCTGAAACTCAGAAACTAGAAACAAGAATGTTTCTCTGCTGACTACAGAAATGTCTGCTCTATTAGCCAGGAGAGCTAAAGATGATAAAAGCTTGATGCATCTTTAGTAAAAAAAAAAAAAAAAAAAAAAAAGTTCTTGACTTTTAGAAATGATAAACATTCATTAGATAAGAAACAGACAGATAAGAATAACAGGAGATATGCTGATGGTTTCGTTCTTTGCAAATGTAGGTTATCTTAACTTTGCTTCCTCTTCCATGTTGAAAAGGGGATCAAAAAAGTTCTCCACTGCACAAAGTAGTTAACAGCCTTTCATGTGACCATGTGAACAGAACAGACCACCATATGGAGAAATTGAATTCCCCAAGTGTCCTGACTATATCGGCCTCACGTTTCTCCTCTCTTAGAGAAAGAACATAGTGAGAGAGCTATAGATAAGCTTTTGATAGAAACAAGCCTAGGTTCAAATCTCAGATCTTGAAATCTGATCTTGCTTGGGAAAGTTGTTTAACTTTCTCTGCTTCAGTTCCTCATCTTACATCTTACCACTCCTCATCATATGGCTAAAATGCTCCAAATTCAGCCTTACTTTTCAATTTTAGCTCCACCACTTCTAGCTTGTACAAGTTGCTTGATTTGTCTGTTTCATGTTGCTCACCTATAAAATGGGGACAATAATAGCACCTTCTTCATAAGATTAACACATATAAAGCTCTTAGAAAAATGTCTGGCACACAGCCTATGCTCAATAAATGGTAACTGTAACTCCCACTATTACCATCAATGAAATGAATGGTAATATGTCTCTCATTTATTTGATTTCATTGAGAGAAAGTCCACTGAGTACATAGTACTTAACACAATCAGGTTCCTTTTTGCCATCTGTGTAGAATGTTCTCAGGAAGGATGGTTTAAAGAGAAAAGGTGACTCTCACTGAATGAGCCTTTTAGGTGCCAGAAGCATTTCAACATGACCTTCCCAACTCCATGGATTCATTTAACTCAAACACCAAGTGTGGGCGCCAGTGCAAGAAGAGAAGCAGGCCAGGCACAGGAAGAGGGGTTATGGGGGAGACAGGGTATTATTAATGGACATCGGTATGATGGCCCCACCCCCAAAAGAAAGAACAAAAGAAATAAAAGGCCAACAAACCAAAAAAATGCAGAGCACAGCAGACAAACATGTTTTGATGAGATCATTTCTCAGCAGGTGGGCAATCTCAGGGGACTTAGATGACTCTTACCTCCCAAGAATTCCAGGTAACATATTCCTGATCCATTTTAAATTGTACTTCTAGAAAGTCCCCCAGAGAAGCCTGTGGATTTTTCTCTAATCATTGTCTGCTCATTTGGTCTTCATATCCAGTAGAATTTAGCCAAAATTATCATAGAATACTAATACTCTCCCACTCTATCTCCTTTATCAGCTCTGTCTCCCCCAATACTTTAGTAATTCCTACTGTGAACTCACCAACTCTATTCCATTCAAACAGGTACAGAACGGTCACCACTCAAAGAAGGATATGGTTCGCCCTGGGCCTTTGCTGGCTGCTGTCATTCCTGGTGGGATCGATACCCATGTTTGGCTGGAACGTGAAACCGACCCCAGAGTACCCCGGAAATATGACCTATGTTCCTTGCCAATTCCGTTCTGTCATAAAGATGGACTACATGGTCTATTTCAGCTTCTTCACTTGGATTTTCATCCCCCTGGTTGTCATGTGCGCCATCTATATTGACATCTTCTGTGTCATCCGAAACAAACTCAGTCAGAACGTTTCTAGCTCCAAAGAGACAGGTGCATTTTATGGACGGGAGTTCAAAACAGCCAAGTCTCTATTTCTAGTTCTCTTCCTGTTTGCTTTGTCCTGGCTGCCTTTATGCATCATCAACTGTATCATCTACTTTAACGGCCATGTGCCAAAAGTTGTGCTAAACTTGGGCATCCTGCTGTCCCATGCTAACTCCATGATGAACCCTATCGTCTACGCTTACAAAATAAAAAAGTTCAAAGAAACCTATGTCTTGATCCTCAAAGCCTGTATGATCTGCCGGCCCTCCGATTCCTTGGACCCAAACATTGAACAGATTTCTGGGTAGTTATCCATGAATGGCAACCGTCTGTCCCATTGACCTTCAGATTCAACATCAACACACATTTGAGGGACTATCCATGTGGGCTAAGAGTTTTCCTATCCTTGATTCCTTCCACTGATGAGGAGAGCGCTTGGCTGGCTGCTTCCAATCGTATCTCTTCTACGACCCTCTTGCTCAAATTCAGTTTTTTTTCTTGTCCTTCTTCTCTAATTCAATTTTCTCAATGCCTGACTGGAGGACAATGTTCTACTGTTCATCCTTCTCAGACGGAGAAGTCATGGAATCTGATGGATGCCTCATTGACTTACTAACAAAAGGCACCATTTGTGCTGGATGCGTTTGTGATGGTGGCTCAGTTCCACTCCATGGTGGAACCAAGCAGAGAACACTGCTCTCTGGGAGATGGTGGTAACAGAAGGAGTGAACTGAGTTTAAGGGGGGCTTAAACCTCTGGATTCGCCTGTACATGTATTTGAGTAAATAAAATATGAAGCTAACTGTGTGTAGCTCTTTCCTGAGGGTAAGGTTCCCCTGGAGCTTGACAACTCAGCTAGCTACTCTTGGCACTCACCCTGCTTGCTACCTGGAGCCATGTGGCACGTTCAACCGTGTGAATTTTGGGTCCCTCACCCCTTCCCCCAGAACACGCTTCTCCCTTTTCCTGGGCTGGTCAGAGCATTTGTCAAATTTGTGAGCCATTCATTGATTGTTAGAGAAATAATGATTCTCTAGAGCTGAGTCCTACTATTTCCTCTGGTGTTTCATTTTAATAGAAGTAGTTGGAGTGAAGCAAAAAGAGACACTGAATAGTTAATATTGGTTGAGCATATTCCATGCACTAAGCACTTGGAATATAGTATCTCTTTAGTTCCTTACAATCTCCATTTTACAGAATAAAAAACTGAGGCACAGAGAGATTAAGTAACTTATCTATGGTCATACAATTAACAAGTAGTAGAGCCAGGATTTAAACCCATTCCTGCCTTGTGGGAGAACCCCAGCTACTAACCACCTATGCTCAGACATGAAGAGGGACTTGTAAATCCTCCAAAGTCCAAACTCTCAAGTTCACTTCATGTATAATTAGCAGATACATGGGTACAAGTTATGATTTGTATACCTAAGGACGATTACATTGTTTGTTTGCTTTTGCCTTAGCTACTATTGTTGATCTCTCATTAATCAGGACACCAGACAAGGATGGATATCTAGTCACATCATTCAACATTAAGTGTGGCTTTGGAGATTCAAGACAGTATCTCTGGTTTGGTCTATTCAAATTTATAAATATATAAATATATGAACTTGATAAGAGCAGCAAGATGGGATTTCCATTAAACCACATCAAAGTGGATAAGTATATTGAAGAATGTTTTTTATTAATTCTTAGCCAGCCCGAAAGTTTATCCTACACCCAATCTTAGGCTAGAGAATGACAATCATATTTATCTTATCAACATTTCATTTCAGAGAAGGGTCCTTGTTTCTCCTCCTGTCACTCCAGGTAGAATCAACACTATCTGGGAAGTCTGAGTTGGTCGCCCCACCCATCCACTTCCTGGTGCCACTCACAATCATATCTTAGAGGCAGAAGACTGGAACCCACTGGTCCTGTGGGTCCCTGGGAGTGGGAGGTGATTTTAGCCCCAACAATCTCCCCTTCAACATCTTAGGGGGTATTTTTCTTCAAAAATTCAACCCACTCCCTAGTTTTTTTCTTAATAGTATTCCCTTATTTGATTTGAGGCTTTCCCTCTAAATTAACTTCTGTTTTTAACTTCGCCCCTCCAGGACGAAGCCCTGGGTTTATTCTGGGGCTTCTAGTGACTCTGGCACACTGTTCTGCCAGGAACCACCTTTGCCCAGTTGGAGACTTGGGGGAAGTGCTGGTTAGTTCTCTGTCCCACATGATTTCTTCAGAGAGGCTTAATTTACCATCTCAAAGTTTGTTGCTGTAGCAACACTTAGCACCTGCCCTTTTTGGAAAGTGATTTAAAGTGACCATTTCCTTTAAAACAAAACATCAGCCTGTTCTGGATCTTCTGGTGTCCTGGAGAACTGTAGCTCCTGAATTTCATTTATGCCCCCACTCACTTCCCCTACTGTAATTATCTTGAGATTTAGACATCAAATTGTTTCATCTGTAAACATTTTGGTTTGTATTTCTAAAAGATACTTTTAATTATTAATTGGCTTATTCTTATTACCCATTTACCTTCTTATTTACACATTGAAAGAGTGAAAATTAATTCTATCTTTAAGAAACAGCAACAGAACCAATAAAACCAAGCCATACTCAGAATGTAGACACATCTGGTTATTCTCTGTAACTCTGGGCCTTTTATTTGCTTTGGTACATTACTCTTTTCTTAGGCATTGTACCGATATCTATCTGCACACAATCCATTTCCCTTTCTCTTGGTACTTTCTTTGGTTTTATGTTACCATTTCTGAGCAAATAATTCAATTTAAAAAGGGCAGAGACATTTCTCCAAAGAGAACATACAGATGGCCTACAGAAATATGAAAAGATGCTCCATGTCACTAATCATCAGAGAAATGCAAATTAAAACTACAATGAGATATCACCCCACACCTGTCAGAACAGCTATCATCAATACATCAACAACCAAGTGTTAGCAATGATGTGGAGAAAAGGAAATCCTCCCGTGCTATTGGTGGGGATGTAAATTGGTCAAGCTGCTATGGAAAACAGTATGGAGGTTCCTCAAAAATTTTAAATAGAACTACTGTATGACCCAGCAATTCCACTTCTGGGTTTTTATAAAAAAAAAAAATCAAAACACTCATTCAAAAAGATATATGCATCCCTATGTTCATTGCAGCATTATTTACAATAACCAAGATATGAAAGCAACCTAAATGCCCATCTATAGATAATTGGATAAAGAAGTGGTGGTATGTATATATATGATAGAATACTAGAATACTACTCAGCCATAAAAAATAATACTGCCATTTGCGACAACATGAATGAACCTAGAGAGCAGTATGCTACGTGAAATAAGTCCAAGACAAATACCATGTGATTTTGCTTATATGTGGAATATAATGAACAAAATTAATGAACAAAGAAAATAGAAACAAACTCATAGATACAGAGAACATTTTGATGGTTGTCAGATGGGAGGGGGGTTGGAGCGATGGGTGGAAAAAGTGAAGGAATTAAGAACTACAATATGGCAGTTATAAAAGCAGTCACGGGATGTAAAGTACAGCATAGGGAATACAGTCGATAATATTGTAATAACTATGCACGGTGTCAGATGGGTACTAGACTTATTGGGGTGACTACTTAGTAAGTTATATAAATGTCTAATGACTATGTTGTATACCTGAAACTAACATAAGATTGTATGTCAACTGGAATTAGAAAAATTTTAAAAATCAAAAAGAAAAGCAGTCTGGAGGCTGCAGCCCTGGCTGCTGACTCACAAACACCCACACTTTCGCCTGCTCACACGCTCCGATGCCAGGCACATCTGCAGCTTCTTGCTTCACTCCCCAACCTCACTTCCAGGTGAGGCTCAGTGTCCATCAGGGGTCAGGAAAGTTAGGACTCTCCTTACTAGTCTTCCTTGCAGCTAAATAAGAATTGGACCTCTGTGACTGGTGGACAGACAAGAGGAGTGACCTCTGGTGACACCACAACATTGGCAAGCAAGGTACAGTGGCACACACGGCTGTGTGCCAGCAACGGTGTGTGCTCGTATACTCTGCTGAGTGTGTCAAGGCTTTGTTGTGCTGGGGTGAATTCATCCAGGGGAGGAATCTCCATTCCTGTTCGGGGCTCTGCCAGGAAGCCCAGAATTTTCTCAGTTGCCCCATAGAAGTTTAGGTCCATGAATGACATCCTTCTGATGAGGTTCCCTTGGGCAGTGCACAACCTGGTTACTTATCCGTGGAATTGGTTGTTCTTTTTTTCTCCTTATTTCTCCAAACAGGATAAAACTACCATAAGCTCAAAGATACCTGTGTCCCTTAAACAAATCCAGGATTCTTGAGATTCCTGGGTACAACTTGCCATCCCAGTGGAAGGTTCGCCTCCTTTCAGTCACATGGCTCTTCATTCTGCCCTCCTTGACTGTCTTTTCATGAAAGTCATGGGGAAGAAACATCGCCAGCCTCCCAAACTTC
The DNA here is from genome assembly GCA_028627145.1 of Eidolon dupreanum. NCBI lineage: Eukaryota > Metazoa > Chordata > Mammalia > Chiroptera > Pteropodidae > Eidolon > Eidolon dupreanum. Next base: position 32,857,186 of record CM053517.1, on the reverse strand, counting down.
CCAGAGACCTTGCATTTCCTTCTCCGGAGAGTGAGGGAATGACAGGCAGGGACACAGAGCTACAGAAGGGTGGGCCTGGCAAAGGACTTGCTTCCTTTCCGATGAAGACACAGCTGGCAGCAAGAAGAGAAGCTGTATGTCTTCCGGGTCGTGCACCAGGTGGGTCACTCCAGGTGAGCGGTGACTTAGGAGGCAAATCACCCTGGGGGGAGGGGCGCAGCAAGGCATGACATAGTGACATAATGTTGACCAGCACCTACTACATCTACCACTTTTCAGCTGCATGCAGTTTCTCCACCTTAACTGTTTATCTTCCATGTGATTTCTTTCAAAAGAATATAGTTCAGGATTCTTGGTTGCAAGCAGCAAAAATGACCTCTCACTATTTTAATTAAAAGAGAGAATTCATCCTAAAGAGAGAACAGAGTCTCAGAATGCAAGGGCAGGGATGCAGCCATCCTTGGAAAGGGTCAGGAGTGTCAGCAGGGCTGTCTTTTTCTCTGATCCGTGACTCCTGTGCGTGTTTGCTTCCCCTCTCCCTGCATTGGCCTTTCATGCTTCATTCTTGCTCTGGGGAAATATATCTGTGCCCAGCTCCTAAATTTATTTCTCCCTTGTTCAAGAGCCTAGCCCATCTGAGACTTCTGGTCCCAGGCTAGTTTCTGAGGAAGGGGCTCAGCGCAGCTTCATTAGACACCCACTGCAGGTCCAACCAAGGCTGGTCTGGAGGGCGGGGGCCGCTCTAAAGGAAGAGTTGCCAGGAGCTACTGGAACTGGGTGGGGGCAGGGACAGGACAGGGGTGACAGAGCCCAGAGAAGAGGATCCTGTGCAGAAAGCCAAAAGGTGATTTCTCCCTAGGGACATGAAAGCTGTCTGTGGTTCCTTCCAGGATGTCCATTCTCATCCCGTGCATGCTGATCTTGGAGGTGGGGATCATCTCCATAATCAGTCATTTGCCCAAAAGGAAGAGAAGTCAAAGGAACAGAAGGCGTAAATTGCAGTTATGGGGTAGGGAGGGTGACTGGGGAAAATGGAAGGGGTCCAGGAGCAGCTTTCAAATGAGTAAATGTGACCCTCCTGTTGCCTGAACCCCTGGAGGCCAATGCAGCCAGCCAGACAGCAGTGGCCTGGGGAGATTCTGCTTCATAGTGACAAAGGCACCATGAGAGGTGACAGACAGAGCGCTACAGGCTTCCTAAGCGGGTGTGTATAGACCAGGGAGGAAGGAGGCCCTGAGACAACCACACCGTGGGTCCCATGTCTGGGGGGCCACCTGCCTCCCCAGCAGACAAACTTTGGGAGGCAGCCGTACTCTTGATTGCAACGTCTTGTTCACCTGGAGGGACCAGAAGCCAAGGCTCCTGTCCAAGGAGCTTGTGGGGCCCCTGAGTAAGCAGGTACATAAAGGTCACCGTGAGACTGGCCAGACCTGGAAGAGGACAGGCCCGAGGGCCTCAGCCCCAGTCTTGAGCCACGGGAGGAACAGCCTTTAAGTTTTGTGCCTTCTGCTCTCTGGCAGTTGCAGGTAAAGGGCTATTTAGAAGCCAGAAAACCAGCCAAGCTTCTTCAGTGACGCCCACACCTCTGGTAGGTTCTCTCCTCGGCTCTTCTGTCCTGAGCCCTGTGCCTCACAGCTACCTGATTTTAGGGGTCCCTGTTCCTAAACAGAGAAGGGGCTGTGTGTTCAGAAGGGGCTGTGCTGATCTGTCCACCTTTCTTTTGGGGCAGCATCGGAGAAACCAAAATCCTCAAGACCACCGTGCGGGGATTCTGCTAGTCTCTCAAGCGGAAGGGTAGAAAGAACATCAAACACAAGTGCCACTGTTTGGCCAATAGATTTTTTTCTTTTTATGCTCAGAAGCCACAGAAATACCTTGGGCAGTGGAGAGACTATAGGCACAATTACTAAATGAATTTCAACCTCCTCTGGGCATGGAAATGCAGAAAAACAACCTATCAGAGAAGGAAAGAGAACAAAGAAACCTGGAGAAGCCTGTTAATGAAAAACAAAGGCTGCAGCCAGAAGAATCTGAAATTCAAAACTAAGGCCACAGGTTCTCATACCTGCCCTGTGATAATCTGGCCGCATGGCTAAAGGAGCCCTAAGAAATCAAAGTAGTGGCCCCCCAGCAGTCCTGGCCTTTTATCCTCTAAGAGCTTGGGGCGCTGTGGAGTAGGGGGGTATAGACAAAGCAAACATCTTTCTTTGGTTTGCCCAAAAACACTCCCTTTGGGACACAATAGTAGTCTAAGTTTTTGCAAAAACCACTGTCACTTTTTTAAGGCATGACCTTGAGTAGCTTTTTACTTCTCTAGGCCTATTTTCTTCTCTATGACTTTGAGGACTCCATTCTCATACTCCCCAGGAATTTTTATTCAACATTCGATCCATTCATTCAATGAACAAGGACCATGCTAGATGTCAGGGATACAAAGATGAGCAAAAGAAATAGCATGTGTCTTCGTGGAATTTATAATGTAGAGTGGGAGGGAGACAAACTATCACACACACACACACAGAGTATAAGTTGTCCATTGTACAGTAAGTACTGTGAAGGAGAGACACATGGCAATGGAACCCAACCCTATTTCCTTTTAGCAAGGGGCAGTACAACCCTTTCTAGCCATGCTGCTCCCTCACACTCAGGCAATTGAAGCCCGACAGCCTGAATCGAGGTCTCTTCTGCCTTTGACATTGGTGGGTTCTGCACGAGCCCATTCTGCATTTGTATCACCAAAGTGTGGCAAGAGGTGATGCAAGCTCCATGTCCCAAGCTTCCTACCAGTGGGCTGCGAAGTAATGACAGCCAGTTTCGGCCCCGGAAACACACTTTGATGTTTAGTCCTTATCAAGCCCTCGTGAGAGAGCTGGAGACTACCGCTGAAGAAAACGCTCAGCAGAGGTGGGCAATGGATCTCAACTTACTTTTTCCTTTCCGTTTCCAGCAACGTAGACAGCGTTTGAAACCTTTCCCGTGTGTCCTGACCCCAAAGGAGATGGCTCAAACCAAACAGATGTGACTGAAGATTTCTTTTTTATTCAGCTCATAACTAACACCTGAATCACCATGACAACCCACCCCTATCTTGGGGACTGCTTCTGATCTCTCTGGTATCTGAAGACCCCTCTAACCTTGCTAGCAGTTAAGTAAGAACAGCGGCAGCCAGAGGAGCTATGCGAGGCCACCAAGCAAGGCTGCCGGCAGATAACACTCCAGATCTTACTTCTCCTGCACAAAGAAAATGGGGCTGAATCTTGATGAGGCGGGCAGGAGAGCACTTGTATTTTATTTGTAAGACAATAAATTCCTAACCAGTATTGCATGAACTCCAAAGTATGACTAACTTCTCCCAGGATATCTCTGGAAAAGCACTTCTGGAAAAGTTTCTTTTAAAGTATAATATTCCCATGTATTCCTGAATTGATACGACATGCTATCTTACCCAAAGAAAAGGCGAGAGGCTAAATCCGTGGTTCTCAGATTCGCTTGGTGAAAAGACCGTCCTGTATGAGAAACTGCCGCCGGACCGAATGGATGCCGCTTTTGATCAATGAGAAACCAAAGTGTGATGACTCCAGTAAAATATTCATTCAAATCAGGGAGCACAAATCAAGACCGAGGCATCAATAGCTGTGGCTGCAAGTGGGGTTATACTGTAATGAATGCCGGAATTACCAAGACCCTTCGCTCCCACCCGCGTGTCTGCACCCTCTCTCCCCACGTGGTGTCTCTCCTGCTATTCCAGGGGGTTCCCAGGGTGTCCCCATCATTGCCTCTGCTGCCCTCATAAAACACCTCTCTCCTGGTCTCTTCTAATTGGGTTTGGCCAGTGTCAGTGCTCAGGATACTCAGGTGGCCCTCTGGGCTGAGTAGGGCTGGCGGGGGGAGGTGGGCTCTCGGCATGGTCCTGCACGTGCCCTGCACGTGTAGGTCCAGGGTCTAATGAAGTCTTTCATGAACACAGTTCCTTCAGCTTCCACCCTAAAGGACCCCTTTCTCCGCAGGAAGGGAACTCAGAGCTAGTCGACAGTTTGATGGGAAGGGGAGGGTGTGGGTACCACTCCATTCCCACCATCTTCTGTGTTTTTTTCATACAGCCAGTTGCCCTCCATCCCAGAGCCTCAGATCAAACATCAAAATCACTTTTCCTTCAGCCACAAAACAATCCTAATCCGGCCCTGTGACCATGAACTAAACTTACTCAAAGGAGCCTCAAACCTATTGGTTCTGCAAATAACGATCTAGGTGGGGCTCGGTTAGGACATCCTATGATACAGAGCATAAGAGCAGATATCCATCTTCCACGGCTACAGACCAAGCCATCTATAGATGCCTCGGAAGATTTACACTTGACTGTCTGGCCTACAACTTCCCCTGAGAATCCTACGGGTTTGTTCTGCTTCTACGATCCAGGGTTCAAGAGTCTTTTTTCTCCCCTTACCTAGCAGAGAATTTTTCAATCTGTAGTCAATTGTTTACTCACTCATTTCATTCTCTGGGAAGGCTAGTTGCCCATGTTTTCGTAGTAGGGAGACAAAATCAGAAAAACAAGATTTTGTAAACATAGGGCTATGCTATTAAAAATGGGAAGCTTCAAGAAAACAGAGAGAACAACAATTATTCAGACCATTCACATACAAGTGCATGGCCACAGGACGAGGCTCATTCCTCCTCTTGTAGCTGTTTATAAGGCACTGGCTCTGGACTGGAAAGCTGATATGGCTTCTAGCTTCAAGGCTGGTAGAAATGTTTGATGTCAGCCCAGAGTTTAGGAAGAGCTGATAGCAAGAGAGGCCTCCCTTGGGGATGCTTCCCACAACCAGCCACAGGAGAAGAGCATTCGTGGTGCTCTGCTGCCCTCGTGGGGCTGGCTGCCCTGCTGTGCGGCGACCTGGTCACAAGTCTGTTTCCCTAACCCGTCTTTCTCCCAGACCTGTTTACTCCCACAGTGGGCCCACTCCTTTCTCAACCTCCATCGTCTTCTCAAAATCCAGCTGTCAGACGCAGCTGCTCTGTCTCAGAAGGAAGGTGCTCTGTGGATCGCGTCACCTGACTACCTTTCTGATTTGTCTGCCACTACACCTGGCTCTGGGCAGCTAGGTGTGGAGGCAAGATGCAAAGAATCTGAAGTCAGGGGACTCGATTTAAATTTTGGTCCCTCACTTGCTAGCTGAGAGATGTTACGTAAATTATTTCATCTCTTTGAACTTTAATTTCCTTATCTTAATTTTTTTAAAATATTAGTTAATGAATTTTTATGAAAGATTTGTGGAGGATGTTCCCCATCCCCCACTTGGCTTCCTTCCCTGCGGACCAAGCCCCATTAGGGTGACACTCCTTGATGACACCCATCGGAGTTGGAGTGACGTGTGTGTGGTGTGAGTCTGAAGGAAGGAACTGGGTGTACTTACTCTACCGTTCTTCTTCCTTTTTTTAATCTTTTTGGTACAACTTTCGAAGAGCACGTGATCTCTTCTGCAACTTCTGAGAACAGCTGAGCGCTGGTTTGGTTGCAGGGTGAGGAGGGTGAGGCTTGCCTTGGTGCTGCTCTATCGATCATGGGGTCCACTGATCTGAAGCCCACTTGTCTGCAGCTACAGTTTATCCCCTATTCTCCAGTGCAGACTAAGTTTGTAACAAAGATGGTACTTTGTTCTTTATCAGCTGAATCCTCTTTCTTATTTCTCAGTTGGTTCAGAGCTCAGGTGGGGAATGGGAGCATTAGGTATTGGGTCCCCTTAAGATGCTCAACAGGTAAATGAAAAACTTCAAAAGTTACGAAAAAGCTGTTATGGGAAAGCCTGCTTCCTTCCATCCCGCCTCTCAGTCCCTCGGTTATCAAGCGATTCGGGGTAATCACTAAGACCCGTCAATGTTTTCTTTCAGAGACATACTAAATATATACAAATACAGGTGTGAACACACACATGCACACACTCACATTTTCTCCACTGTACATGAATAAAACAGATGCAGAAATCTGTTTAGCAGCTTGTCCTTTTCATTTAACAATATCTCTTGGAGTTTTTTTTTTTTTTCTTTTTCTTAGAACATAAGAGCTGCCTCCTTCTTTTTAATGTCAACATTGCACTTCATCAGCCAGTGCCTTCTCAACGGACACCGAGGGTTTCCTCAATTTTTCACTGCTTCAGAGAGTTAAGCATAGGGATAACTGTGCAAACTCTGGAGCCAGCCTACCTGTTTGGGTCCCAGTGCCACTACACAGTAGCAGTGTGAATTCGGGCAAGTTATTTAACTTCTTTGTGCCTCCATTTTTGAATCTAAATGAGAATAATAATAACTCTAACCTACGAGCATTTTGTGAGGATTCCATAAAAACATGCCAAGCACTTAGAATACTGCCCAGAATATAATAAGCCTAAGTTTTAGTCAATTTGATGAATGCTGTAAATAGAATTACATAGGTGTTGGGGAGGAAGAAATTTTCCTCTACCCTTCTAGATTCTTTCAGCTGGCCTAATAATTAAATTGACATGAGACAGATTAACAGGAGAAAATAAAATTTAATTTCATGCACATGGTAACCCCACATACACTAGAGAGTCAGAGACCCCACATACATGAGAGGTTTGGAGACAGAAAAGGAGGAATGAGGTATATATGACATTCTGAGCTAAGGAATGAGGTTAAGATGCCTGAGGCTTCAGAGGGGAAGAGGGCAATTCTCAGGACAATAAGAAGAACAGATGTTCAGTAATTAGGTGTTTGCCTTGCCATATACATAGGTCTCAAAAAGTTTTTTTCTGGTGATAACTCTTATTATGGGCAAGGTCCCCAATTTAAATTCTTTAAGGGAAAAATAAGTTTCTCTTGAGCCCACAGGGTCTGATTGCCTCCAGCTCAAAATAATCCACACGCCAAAGTGGCACATCTTGAGGACGCCTGTTCTGAACCCCATTCGTAGGTGACTTTCCACTTGCTTAAGTAGGATAAATTCTTATGGACAGAATTTAAAATGTTAGCTATTGCCAAGACACCAGCCGACTCTTCCACCAGTACAACGTGTGTATCTCGGTTCCGTGCAATCTTGCTCAAACAGTTTGTTACTAAACTTTGTGAGTTTTGCTAATCTTATCAATGGAAAATATGATCTCATTGTAGTTCTAATCTGTTTCTCTTATGATGAAATAATTAGTTGAGTATCTCTTCATATATGTAAAAGTCATTTATATTTGCTTTTCTATGAATCACCCAAACTTATCCTTTGTACTTTTTAAAAATTATTGAGTTTTTATTTTTTCTATTGATTCATTGAGGAGCTCTTAATACACTAAGAAAATCAGCCCCCTGTCTATGAGATGCTTTGCAAATATTTCCCAAGCTTGTCTTTTGTTTTTGAATGGTACTTCTTAAGTCAAGTTAATCTTTTCTGGTTTCTGGGCTTTGTGTCTGTCATACATTCTAAGCTGTGCTCTGTGTTGAGATGATTTTTAAAATTCTCTAATATTTACTTGTAGTACTTTCATGATTTTTTTACTGTTTAATTTTTGACACATATGGAATTTATTTTGATATAAAGAGTAAGAGATTGATCCAATTTTATTTTCACCTACATGTCTCAATACCATTTATTGAATAAACCGCTTTCCCCTAAATGATTTGATATGCCATCTTCATCATACTCTAAATTTCCTTATGTATTTTGGTCTATTTCTGGTCTTTTTATTCTGTCCCATTGATTTGTTTATTCATGTACTATTAACATACTGTTTTAATTAGTCATGCTTAATAAAACAGTACTTTTAGTAACTGTTATGGCTAGCCTTCCCATATTGCTTTTATTTGCTTATTTTTATGAATTTTTCTGGATTTGTTTTTTTGCTTATTGTTGACATAAGAACTTTAGAGTAATCTCTTGCTGAGTAAAAAATAATCTTATCGGTAGTTTTACTGGGGTCATCGTGGCAGGGGTCCCCACTCCCTGGGCTGTGGACTGTTAGGAACCAGGCTACCACAGCAGGAGGCAAGTGGTAGGCAAGTGAGCAAAGCTTCATCTGCATTTGCAGCCGCTCCCCAGTGCTAGCATCACCACCTCAGCTCCACCTCAGATCATTAGGCATTAAGTTCTCACAAGAGCACTTGCCAAAAAGGTTGGGCACCACTGGCTATAGAGTTATCCATTGGGATTTAGGGGTGTGCACGATTAATGTTTAGATTACTCTTTAGTTCCCACATAATGTTGTTATGTATATATCATGCTATCACAAGGAGATGGATGTCACATTTGAATAGTGCTTTACACCACAAGGGTCTTGTATTTGTGTAGAACTCTGAGATATACAGAGGGCTTATGTATATATCATTTATTCTCACACTAAGAGGTAAGTGTTCTGTTTTTCAAGATGAAAGAACTGAAGCTTTAAAAGGTTAATGAACTTGCCCAAACAAATATAGCTAGTTAGTGATAGAGGTTGATCAATCCTGAATTTGAGTACCATCATCTCTGTTAGTTTTTTCTGGCTACAGATGAGCTTCGGAATTTTGGCCCTGATATCTGGATGTGACAAGGACAAACAAATGAGGAAAAGGAAGCCAACATTACAGAGGGTTTGCTTTTATTTGTAATTCCTGCTAGATTGTTCATTTGGTTGACTCCTTCCAAGCTGATCAATGATACCATTGAATGGTCATTCTTGGTGCACAGAGTTTGTGCCACACACTTTGGAAGAAGACAAAGGGAGGCAGTCTTGGCCATCAGTGGTTAACAGGCTGTCGTTCCAAGTGGGAGGGCCAGCAATTTTTTCTTGGGCCAGGAAAATGACTGGCCCTTGGTCTTCGAAACTGCTCGCTAACTTATCAGATCACACTCAAACAACTCCACCTGCAGTTTCACACAGGTTGTCGTCCAAAATTTGGAAAAAAAGGAAAGTGATGTATGGAGATGGAGCTGAGATGAGAGGAATTGGAATCAAGATGTACTGGAAACCTAGGGTGAGTTTGTCACTTTAATTTCAGCGTAGACAATGGAGTCTGGGTTTGCAGAATGGTTTGCAGTCAAGTGACCTCTCTTTTCTTCTGAGGTTTTGAGAGGTATGCTGGCAGAGGTAGGTCCCTCCTCTGCGATGGCTGGAGTCTAAACAGGAAGAAGAAAGAGAAGTGAGTAAGCTCAATTCGAAGGGATGTGTCTCTTTAGAAGCGAGTGCTTCTTCAGAAGCAACTTGAAAGCTTTGGTCAGAGATGACCCAGAGAAATAAGAAGAACCCTTCAAAGAATCGTTACCCCCATGTCCAGAAAGCAATGCTACCATTCTAGCAGATAAGGGATAGCATAGAGGGAAATTCCAATGGCAGCAGGCTTCCAGTATTGCAGTGTGGTCATCTTACCTTGGCCAGAGGATCTGAGTGGGGATCCAGGGCGTGTGAATTCGACTGACCTGCCAAAGTGCCAGGAAGAAAGGGACGAGGCTCACTAATGGGGTCTGGAGGAATCTGAAGCCTCTCCCTTCAATCTTGGGTGAAGGGGTGGGGTGTGAGGAGGTATTGCAGGTGGAAAGGGTGGAGGGTCAGGAGGGCAGGGAGAGAAGAAGGGATTTGAATCCATGGTCTGCAGAGAGGGTGGGCTGAGCACATTTTTATCCCCTCCCTCCTGGTATTCACTCAAGGCTCTGTTTTTAATGGCAGAGAAAGAAGAGCTGTCCCGTTTCTTAGAGGCCACTTACGTTTTCTGTTGCTCCTTATGATGAAGACAAGGGCCATCAACAGCAGTGTCAGCAGAATCCCGGCAAAAAAGGCCATGACCAAAAGAAGTTCTCCGCTGTTGTGGCAAAGAAAGGGAGCATATAACCTGCTGCGCTTTTGAAGGCCTTTCCTAATGACCAGGGTACAATTTTTCCACCTATGGGTAAACTTCTGAAATAGCTGTCAAGCTGGTTCTTAACTTTCATTCTCACACACTGGTTTTCAACTTTTTGCATTAGTGTTCCAGATCCATTTGAGACTTTGATGAAAGCTGTAGGCTCTCTTCCTCCTTCAGAAATGTTCATAGTTCTCAAACAATTCAAAAAAATCAAAGAGGAGGGAAGGCTCCCAAACTCACTTTACTAGGCCACCCAATATTAAAACCAGACAAAGGCAGGACAAAAAAAGAAATTTAGGCCAATATCTTTGATGAACATAAATGTAACAATTCTCAACAAAATATTCGCAAACAAAATTGACCAACAGGATCTGGAAGAATCAGAAGCCTCTCCATTTAATCTTGGGTGCAGGGGTGGAGTGTGAGGAGGTGCTGCAGGTGAGTAAGGTGGAGGGTCAGGAGGGAGGGAGAGAAGCAATTTGAATCCTCTGTTTGCAGAGGGGGTGGGCTGAGCACATTTTTATTAATTAGATTCAATACATTAAAAAAGATCATACACCATGATCATTTGGGATTTATTCCTGGGATACAAGCCTGGTCCAATAGCCACAAACCAATTAATAAACAAAATGAAGGATAAAAACCATATGATCATATCAATAGAGGCAGAAGAATCGTTTGACAAAATCTAACATCCATTTATGATAAAAAAAAAATTTCAGCAAAATGAGAATAGAGGGAACATACTTCAACATAATAAAGGCTGTATATAACAAACCCGAAGCTAACATCTTACTGAATGGTGAAAAGCCGAAAGCTTTTTCTTTAATCTCAAGAACAAGACAAGAATGTGTACTTTCAGCACTTTTATTCAACATAGTTTTAGAAGTCCTAGCCACAGCAACTAGACAAGAAAAAGAAATAAAAAACATCTGAATTGGAAAGGAAGAAGTAAAACTGTCATTATTTATAGATGACATAATACTATGTGTACAGAACCTTAAAGAATCCATGAAAAACCATTAGAACTAATAAATGAACTCAGTAAAGTAGCAGGATACAAAATTAATATTCAGAAGTCAGTTGCCTTTTATATACTGATAACAAACTATCAGAAAGAAAATTAAGAAAATAATCTCACTTACAATTGCATCAAAAAGAATGAAATACTTAGGAATAACCAAGGAGGCAAAAGACCTGTACTCAGAAAACTATAAGATATTGAAGGAAGAAACTGAAGAAGATGAAAATAAATAGAAAGATACCATGTTTACGGAGCAGAAGAATTAACATCGTTAAAATGTCCATACTACCTAAAGCAATCTACAAGTTCAGTGCAATTCCTATCAAAATATCAATGGCACTTTTCACAGAACTAGAACAAATAATCTTAAAATTTATATGGAACAATAAGACCTCGAATAGCCAAAGCGATCTTCGAAAAGAAGAACAAAGTTGAAGGAATCACACTACCTGATATCAAACTATTCTAATTATAGTAATCAAAATTATAGTAATCAAAAATAGCATGGTGCAGGCAAAAAACAGACACATAGATCAATGGAATAGATTAGGGAACCCAGAAATAAACCTACACCCATACAGTCAATTAATCTATGACAAAGGAGGCAAGAATATACAGTAGGGGTAAAGATTGTCTCTTCAATAAATAGTGTTGGAAAAACTGGACAGACACACACAAAGGAATGAAATAAAATCATCATGTATAAGAATAAACGCAAAATGGATTAAAGACTAAAAGTAAGACCCAAAATTATAAAACTGCTAGAAGAAAATATAGGCAGTAAGCTCTTTGACATTATTCTTAGTAAAAAAAAATTGGGGGGGATGTCTCCTTGGGCAAGGAAAATAAAAGGAAATATAAACAAATGGAATTACATCAAGCTAAAGAGTCTTTGCACAGCAAAGGAAACCATCAGCAAAACGAAAAGACAACCTTAAGAATGGGAGAAGATACCCACTAACAATACATCCAATAAAGGGTTAGTATCCAAATGCATAATGCATAAGGAACTTATACAACTTAATACCAAAAAAAAAAAAGAAAAAGAAAAATAATCCCGTTAAAAAATGGACAGAGGACTTAAGCAGATATTTCTTCAAAGAGAACATACAGATGGCAAATAGACATGAAAAGATGCTCAAGGTCACTAATCATCAGAGAATGCAAATTAAAACCACAGTGAGATATCACCTCACACCTGTCAGAATGGCTATCATCAATAAAGCAACAGACAACAAGTGTTGGTGAGGATGTGGAGAGAAGGAAACCCTTGTGCACTGTTGATGGAATTGCAAGCCGGTGCAGTCACTATGGAAAACAGTATGGTGGTTCCTCAAAAAATTAAAAATAGAACTATTTTATGATCCAAAGAAATCCAAAACAAAATAATATTATAATTCAAAGAGATACGCATCCCTATGTTCGTTGCAGCATTATTTACAATAGCCAAGATATGGAAGCAACCTATTGTCCATTGATAGACAAATGGATAAAGATGTGGTATATTTATACAATTGAATTTTACTCGGCCATAAAAAAGAGTGAAATCTTGCCATTCGCATCATCAATGAACCTGGAGAGTAGTATGCTAAGTGAAATAAGTCAGATAGGAAAAGACAAATACTATGATTTTTACTTATATGTCGAATCTAAACAAACAAACAAAATATGAATAAACTCATAGGTGAAGAGAACAAACTGATGGTTGCCAGATGGGAGAGGGCTTGGGGGGATGGGTAGAAAAGGTGAAGAATTAGGAAATACAAATTGGCAATTACAAAATAGTCCCAGGGATACAAAGTACAGTATAGAGAATATAGTTAAGAATATTATAATAATTATGTATGGTGTCAGATGGTAACTAGACCTTATCAGGGTGATCACTTAGTAAGTTACATAAATGTCTAATCGCTGTGTTGTACACCTGAAACTAATATAATATGGTATGTGATTGAAAAAACAGGTTCATAGCCTGCCCCACACAGCTAACTTTACCTATAAATTTAGGGGATTCATGGATATTTTGAGACTTAGGGGTCCCCAGGTGAAGAAAAACACTATGAAGATAAAAAACTAAATTAGTTATTCCACTGTTTCTGGTCCCTTCTCCCCAGGCTTCCCTCCCCAAATCGAGAAGGTAAAGCTGTCAACACAAAATTGAATGCCATGTGGTACAAGATAAAATGGGTGGGAGAATGCTCACTTACTTGCTGTTGTTGGAAGGGCAGGGCATAGGGGTAATCGCTGGGGCTGTTGTGGTTTGGATCCTTTGACTGTCTATGAGAGAATATGAAGGGGATTAGTGTCTACGCCACTTTTCATGATCTTTCCCAGGTACCTCACCCTGTCCAACCTGTGGAGATCGCTGATGGGGCTACAACTCTGCAAATGGAGAGGATATTGTTCCTTAGATCTTTTACATGAAAATTAAAACCATCAGCTACACAAACGACAGAAGAGTCTGGTGTTTCTGTAGCTCCACATGTCCCTTGACAAACAAAAACATCTCCCTCAAAGATTTTAATGGGTCTTCTAGGGAGATAAACTCTTTTGGATTTAAGCAGAGAATCTCAAGGCCAGCAGGTACAGACCCAAAAGTGAATCCCAGAACTAGTGTTTCCCAAGGTCCTTGGGAGTCTGACCTTGGAACCTGCTGCCTTTTATCTCGGTTTCTTCATTCCTTTGCTGGGCAGCTATTCACAGTGCTTGGCCAAAGGCAGCCACAGTGAGTTTTCCTTATGCCTATACCACAGATGGGGTGGGGGAGTAAGGGAAGTGAACGATTCCCATAAACTACCCAGCTGAGCTAATACCGAGCACAGAGACACAATTACACAAATTTGGAGGGTCAGACAATTCTCTCTGGTTCCCTTTTTCACTTTTCTTGCCATTAGATTCTGCATCATGGTAAAATCTAATTCTTCCAACTTCAGAAATGTTGTTTCATTGCAGCCTTTCAGCACAGTTTCCAGGTATTCCAGTCCATTTTAATTCGGCAGTGAGACAGGTAATGGTTTCTATCCCGAACTTACCAGTGTTGGGGTCAGGTTTGGATTGATTTCCTCCCATGCTGTCTTCCCCTGAGAATAAAGAAAGCACCTCTTAGAAAGCCTGGAAAGGAGTGGCAATGGAGGTCTCCATGGTAAGAGCAGTAACAGTGAGAGAGAGGCAAGGCATGGGTGGGTGTTCTAGTGGGGTCAGTGGTCCCAGACTTTACGTGGTGTTACCGCAGCTCAGAAGCCAGTCCTCAGCTTTGCAGGTCCAGAAATTTGATCTTATAAGGGAACCAAGAATTGACCAATTGCTCCAGAAGTAACTCCCGCCAACGATCTCACAGGAGACCGATGTATAAACTGGAATGACATAAGGAACCTGTTGGTATAACGAGTTGCATTCTATTAGAACATGTAAGGAAGCCAATTAAAACCATAATTTTGTTTGGTAAACATTGAATTGAAGTAAGGATGGGAGAAGATGAACGGATGTTTTTAATATTGAGTGTCGTTCAGTTCTGATGTGTCTGCCTCACTCTCCACTGGTAGTATCGATCCAACTTTGACAAATTTGTTGTTGGAGTTCCATCTTCTAGGTTTCATCAGACATTTCTATTCTGTTCACAGATTGTCTTTTTGAGTATGCCAATATCCTTGTCTAAGCTACGGTTCTATTTGTTATGTTATACTTTCTATATTTTCCCTCTTAATTATTTATTTGTACCAAAAAGTATAAAGTACTGAAAAGCAGAAAAGTAAAATCACCCAAACTCCCACTAATATTTTAGTGTATTTCCTTTTAATTGCACTTGCACGAATTTAAAACATTTTTTTAGTTTTTAATTTCTTCCAGTTTTATTGAGATGTACTTGACATATCACATTGTATTAGTTTAAGACAAACAAGTCAATGATTGCAAAATGATTACCACAATGAATTTAGTAAACACCCATCATCTCAAAGTTATATTTTTTTTTCTTGTGAAGAGAACATTTAAGATCTACTTTCTTAGCATCTTTCAAATATGCAATATGGTATTAACTATAGTTACCGCCTGCATATTACATCCCAAGGACTCATTTATCTTATAACTGGAAATTTGTAACTTTAACCACCTTCACACATTTCTCCCACTCCCCAGCCCAAACCTCTGGCAACCAGCAATCTGTTCTCTGTATCTGAGGTCAGTTTTTAAAGATTCTACATATAAATGAGATCATAATGTATTTGTCTCCTGTGCATTTTTTAAAAAGCTAGTTGAGATATTTCTTCATATCACTTTTTTGCTAAGCTTTTTATCATAAGTACTCTCCCATGCCACTAAAATATTTTTATAAGCATTTTTAGTGGTGATAGGTCTTTCTGTTACAGCTATGTGCCATCGCTTGTTTAACTAGTTCCCTACTTGTTAAAAAACATTGTTTCCACTTTTCTTTAAATAAAATAAAATAATAAATAAAAATGAAATAAATGAAACAATTTTAGGAGGACACAATTTTACTTCGTATTTAGGTAAACCCATGATAAGAATCTTTGGCTCTGCTGTTTTTGTCACATTTTAGGATAATTTATTAAGAAGACAAATGCCATCAATTATTTGTGTTTAATTGTTCAGCTTTCAAAAGTGAATCAACCATTTTTCAAAGGTTTGGGAGCAAGGCCTCAGTCTACGTACCAGTGGCAACAGCAACAGTGTCAAGTGCCTTACAATCCACCAAACCTTTTAGATCGTGCAATGTCGGGTAATGAGAAAGGCGCCAACGGGAAAATTTAATGAGAATCTTGAGCCAAGAGAGAATAGGAAGCGCACCATCCATAGCAGAATCAGCAGTGTTAACAATTTTTCTAGCACTTTTTGCTCCTTTTCTAATTTAAAAGTCAATGGTGCTTTTTGTAAAGCACCATAAAGCTTTTAGATAGCATTTTTAAAATATTGAAATATGTGTTTGTACTAAACAGAGTATGAACTTATCCTATGAATTTACACTAGACCTTACCATGGAGGAGGTGAAGGTGATCATAGGTTTCTGTAAAATCTTAACCTTCACATCAGTGGCTCTGGATTTACAACTGTCCCAAAGAAATGTTACCATAGTCGCCTTGAAAAAAAGTTGGGCCACCCCACCCAGAAAGACAAAACCATCAAACAATACCACAGTGAAATAGCTACTTATAAATCCAGGCTGAGAAAAGCAGGAAACCCATTGCCCTTAAAAAACAAAACACACATTTGACAGAAGCATAAATTAAAATAGAAACAGCGCAACGTATATATATTTTTTCACATTTTTTCTGGCACCGAAGAATCTTCCTAATTGCCACGAAGTCCACCAACTAAATGTAGACATTCAAACACGACCCTTCCCCCACCAAATGAAGTTAAAAAGAAAAAGAAATGATAGAAACCACTAACAATTAGATGACTTTTTTTTTTTTTTTTTTTTTTTTTTTTTTGCGAATGGTTATTTTATCCAGTTAAAAGCATGGAGTAAATGCATTTACCTTTTAAGAGAAAGTCTGGTCACAAGGTGCCCTGGTCTGAGGCCGAACTGTTTGCTTGCTTCCGCTCTACTCCCAGTTTTCAGAAATGACGAAACAATTACTGCCACTGCCACTATCAAGCCATATGTCGCAAATCTTAACTAAACTTGAGGGCAGACTTCCTCTTTGAGGACAACACTCTGTATTTTTAATCCCATGAGCAGTGAGCTTCTTTTATATCTTTGGACACATGAACACAGAGTATAGAGGGATAAGACAAGCTTGTTTTTAGTTAAACATGTTGAATATTTAACCACCATGCCAGATATTGTGGGGGTGACAGCAGTATCACGTTATTATTGTCACAAAACATCTTAGAGTGTCATTTATTTTAACTATGGAGATGAGGTTGATAAAGAAAACCAAAGAGTAGTGTTCAGTGTCAGCTGTGTAGACTTTGAATGTGTTGAGCATGGAGAGCCCTTCAAAGAGAAGGTGAATCATTTATAACTATTTATTCATAAAACAATTTTAATAAATATACTTATTAAGCGCTATGGACCATACAGCGGGCTAGGCAATGTGGATGATTCAGAGAACAAGGCAGAAAAGTTCCTCCTGGAGCCGACCATCCAATCGAGAAGAGACATGATAAACGAGTGAACAACAGATTCAACACAGATCCTGTTATGGGCCACAAAAGAAAGAAGCAGAATGACGTGCTAGAGAGTAAATGGTGGGAAAATGTCTTTAGATCAAATAGGTGACCAGGAAAGGCCTGTCCACGGAGCAGACCTGTACACTGAGAACCATAGGATGGGACAGAGCTGGCCAGGCAGAGAGCCCCAGGGACAGGGTTTCAGCCAGAGGGCGGAGCAACTCATAGGCCCTGAAGAAGGGAAGAGCCAGCAGAGCTGGCACCGACATAGACTTGAGCCTGGGGCCTGGGCATGCATGGGGTTTGGATGGAGGAGAGGGATCGGGTGGGGAGAGCCCAGGCCTTAGACTGGTTGCTGGGATTTAAGTGATATCTTTCTGAGATTCCATCATAGTTCAAGAGTGAGGCTAGTAGAAAACAGTTATGTAGATGGATTTTAGCCAGATTGTGAAGGTCTTTAAATCCAAGCCAAAAATGTATTTTAAGTATTAACAAAGAACCACTAGAATTTTTTGGATTGAGATGTAAGAATTATGTCTCCTAAGGAAGGTTATACTGCATCATATATAGATAGATAGAGAGAGAGAGACAAGAAAATAAACTAGGAGTGTAGGGCAATATATGAGGTATTTAATAAGGACGTGAGCCGTTAAAAATGGGGAGGAACCCACAGGAAACCTGTCATAAGACTGGAAATTCTAAGACTTGGGACATGGATATAGGGAATGAAATAGCAGTTTGAGTCAATGATAACATAAAAATTTTGAATCTCAGTGACTGAGGAAATTCACTTTTTCATTCATTCCAAAATCATTTATTGAACATTTACTATGTGCCATGTACAAGTCTAAGTTCTGAGGATGTAATGGTGAGCAAAAAACGCCTTTTCTTTCTTTCATAGAACTTTCAGACTAGTAAAGTAAGCTTTTACCACATAAATGGTAAATGGCAGCAATTACATGAACTGTGAAAGAGCAGGAACCTCCCCCCGACCCCCCAAACACATCACAGTAGGGAACAAGGGAAAGCTTCCTGGAGGAAAACAAACCAAATCTGAAGTGTGAGTTGGAGTTCCACTAGACCAAGAATGGAGGAATGATCAAAGGAAAGAGAACATTAAAATTCAAAAGACCTGTGCCAGAAAGAAGTGTAGGAAGTCCAAATGAATAAACAAAACAAAAAGGCTAGTGAGGCCACAGCTGAAAGAGCAAGGAGGTGTGTGAGTGATGCTGGGGTGCGGGGGGGTGTGGAGCGTGGCGGAGGATGAAGTTGAAGAGGCAGGAAGGGGCCAGTTCCCTCAGAGCTTTTGTCTATTATAAGAGAAGTGGGTTTATCTGTATTAAAGGTATTCAAGCAAGGGTGACACGATCAGACTTGCATTTTAAAAGAGTCACTAAAGCTGGGGGAGACAGAACAGATTGGAAGGCAGCCGGAACAGATACGAAAAGACTGGTTGAAGAGAGGAGTGCAGTGATCTGGTTGAGAGGCTAATTACTAGTAACGTGAGGCCAGGGAGGCAGCAGTAGAGATGAAGAAATAGATGTAAATGCATGTGAGAGACACTTAGGAGAGTAGTAGCCAAAACAAGGAAGGATAAAAAGTCAAAAACCGTCATCAAAGATATCACCAAAGGGGAGAAGAAGGAAGAGGAGCCAGAGAATAAAATGGAAGCTGCTCAAGATTTAGAATGAAGATGAATGAATTAGACATTTACTGAGCACCTACTATGACCCAAACACACTGCTACGCTCTGTAGTACATATATATGATGAAATGTTATAGATGCTATGTTGGGCATCCTACAGGAGGGAGTGGAAATGGACACAGAAAAGGCTCAGGTTACACAATAAAGAGGGAGACTGGGTGTCAAGATAAGCAACATAGAGGAGATGATGTTTGAGTTGCCTTGAAAGACGAATCACATTTTCTAGGCAAATAGAAGAAAGAAGCGTATTCCAGGCAGAGGAACAGCATGAGCAAAGGCATGCTTTGTCATGTTTAGGAAAATGTAAATATTTCACCATTGCTGGTGTTTTGAGGTATGAGGGTGGGGTGGGAACAGGAAATGGAAGAGGAAGAAGAGGCTGGAGAGAAGGGCAAGACCAGATGATGGCGGTCCCTAAATGAAGTTGACCTTAGGAACAATGGAGAGACTGTTGAAGAACAGTAACATTACATGTGGGTTTAGGCAACAGAGTAGAGGGGGGCAGGGGGTCCTTTAGTATTGCACAGCTCCAGAGAAGAAACAAGGATGATTTGATCAGAGGCAATGGCCATGGGAAGAAGAGGTAGGGCAGATGAGTTATTTATTAGTTGTGAGAGGAAGGTGAGGGAGAGAGAGAAGACTTGGGATAACTCCCAGGTTTCTGCATTGTACTGTTGACAGTGATAATATGCAAGAAGGGGGTGTAGGACTGGGCATAAATAATGAATTTACTTTTGGACACATGGAGTTTAGGGTGCTTATGGAACATTCAGGTAGAGATGTCGAGAGGGTAGCCAGACGCACAGGTCTGGGGCTCATGAAAGAGATCTAGGTTTGTGCTGTAAAAACTACTTGTCTCTCCTTTTGTCTCAGAGCCTCGCTTGTGGTTGGGAAGTGACAAGTTCTGGCCAATGGATTATGAATGAAAGAGATGTAGGTCCCTTTTAGTTAAAGCATTTACTACTGAAGCAAGACCTCCTCTGACCCCTTCCCCGTAGGGTGATGATAAGAGATTTTGTGACGAGGTGAGGTTGAAAGCTCTAACACTGGATCACGGAGTCATCATATGGAATACAGTTTCTCTGAAGAGTCACCTGAACCTGCCATGGATTTTCTATGAGCAAGAAACAAATTCATCCATGTTACATTACTGAGATTTTGGGATAGTTTCCTATCTCACTTAACCTAACCTATCCTGCCTAATATTATTTCAGATATAGATTAGGAAGTCATCAGCATTTATGTGATAGTAGAAGCCATGGGAATGGATAAGATCATGCAAGTACAATCTGTAGAATGAGAATAAAAATCCCTAGGATAGAACTCTGAGGAACACCAATATTTTAGAGGGAGGCAGAAATAGTGGAGTCAGCTAAGGACACTTGAGAGGAAAAAGTTACAGCAGTAATAGCAAACACATGCTGTTGGAAGGCAGGGAGGAATGGAAGGAAGGAGAAGCTGTGGCCAACAGTGCCAGATGTTGCTGAGAGAGATCAAGTAATATGAGAACTGGAAATGAGTTTATTGGGGAATTGAAGAGATCATAATCTCTGCTAAAGGAGCATGGGTGTGGCAGTGGTGGGGTAGAATACTTCAGCGGGTTGAAGAATGAATGGAAAATCCCCAGACATACAGCAGATCAGGTCTTTGAATAAATTATCTTGTTAAAGAACATCAATTGCTGGATAAAATATTTCAAACACCATAATTTAAAAATGCAAAACACCATAATTTAGAAATGCGTGGTTGAACTAGATGTTGGAAATCCTCAAAGGTCGGAAAGGAAGAGTTGAGTGAGACGGGGAGCTGGTGTTTGCTCTGGAAATAGCCACCAATTTTGGGTGAACTAGAGCTTGGGTCTAAATAAAGGCTCTGTGTATGAGGTCAGGAAATCAAGTGCAAAGCCTGCACAAAGATGGGAATTTGTACTGGACCTTCTGAAAGGGGATCCACGATGGGTGAACTAGGAAAAAAACCATGCCACACATGGGAATGGTAGGGAAACTTGCTATATCACTTTCGTATTGCAGCATGACAAATAAGGACAAATTTAGAGGCTTAAACCAGTACGTATTTATTATCTCAGTTTCTGTGGGTTAGAGGTGGGGCACAGCTTAGCAGGGTTCTCTGTGACAGGGTCTCACCACGCTGCATGCAGTTCAGGTTATTGGCTGGGGCCTTGGTTTCATCAGATCCACTTGCAAACTCCCTATTTGTTGGACAAATTCATTTCCTTTCAGGTGTGACTGAGGGCCCCAGCTTCTTAATGGCTGTCAGCTGGAGTCTGTCCTCAGGTCCTAGAAGTCACCTTTATTTTTCTCCTCCTTATAGCCAGGCTTTTGAACAAAATGCTCCCAACCAAGAGCAGCAATGTCCCTGTTGTTGCTGAGTCGAAGGGGCACATCGCAGCCCTTATCTTACTTGACCTCTTAGCATCAGTTTCCAATGTACTTTCCTCCTTTGCCTGTTTGATCTCCATCTAATTTGAGGAAGGCTTCCTTTCTCACTCTATGCTATTTTCCTAGGTTACTTCATCCATTCCCAGGACTTAACTTACTATCTATGTGCTACTGATGCCTTAGTTTATGCTTCTAGCCATAAATTTACCAGAACTTATGCTCATTTCCTACATGTCACCATGTGGCTAATTCACTCATATTCAATATATTCAATTCATATTCAGTAATATTCATATTCAATATGATATTTGATACTCAGTCAATAAAACTGAATGCAGTACCTTCTCTCTTGACACTTGCTTCTTCTCATCTGTTCTGTCAATTAACAGTATCACCACAAGCCGGAAACCTAAAAGACAATTTACACACTTCTCTCACACTCCACTCTCCTGATACGCAAGCCTTGTCAATTCAAACTATAAAATCCATGTCAAATCTACTTTTTTTTCTCATTATCACCATTCTCTCTCAAGTCACCTAGACAACTGATTGCTTTCTAACTGCTCTTGCCATCCACTCTGTCCTCCATTGTCCTCCAAGGGTCAGAGTTGTAAAAAGAAAACACAACAAAACCTAAGGACGAATATGCAGCAGAGACTGTATGTGGCTTGCAAAGTCTAAACAATTACTATCTGGCCCTTAAGAAAAAGAGTTTGCTGACCAGTATTTTAATACATTACTCATTCTTTCCTCTACTTAAAATTTTTACTGGCTTCCCATTCTTTTAAAAAACATAAAAGTCTTTACCATGGCCAGAAAGGCCATAAACCTGCAGAATCTGGACAAGCTATGCCTCCAGCATCATCCCTGGCACTCTACCCTTCCCTTTCTATGCTCCAGTGCTGTTTTTCAAGGTGCCACGCTCTCTCTCATCTTGGGGTCTTTGTACAAGAGGTTTTACCATCTCTTTATCCTTCAGATATCAATTTAAGTACTATTTATTTCAGAAGAACTTTCATGATCTCCTGTACCAGATTAAATTCACTTATTGCATGGACCCCTATCATCCCACAGTTGGAATATTAGGAACACATATTGTTCAGTGTCTACACTGCTAGACTGTGAGCTCTGTGGGCAGATACTATATTGTCTTACTTGCTATATCACTTGATATAGAAGCAAGTGTCAAGGGAGTTTTGAGCGGCACCTGACACACAGTGTAATTTTTATAAATGATTGCTGAATGAGCTCTTTTTTTCCCATTGAAAAACTTCATTCTTTCAAAGTCCATCCTTACCTGTCTTGCTTTAATTAAAGTTTTCCTTCTGTTAAAGGCTAATTCCTCAACTTGTCATCTGAATATCATACTCCAGTTTAAGGATTTTACATCTATCATCCCTCTGTTATCTTTTTCATCCTCTTCCTTCTACTGGCTCTTTCTTCACAGGTATTATTTGTTCAAGCCTATCATCTTAAAACATTCTCTTGAGCCAAACTTTGGCTCCCTCTAGTTACTATCCCGTATCTACTGGAATGAATGGCATTCTGGAAATGATTCTTCATTGGTCTATTTCCTCACTGCCTTTCAATCCTTGAACACCACTAAAATCTGTCATCTGTCACCACCATTCAACCATAACTACTCTAAGGGCCACCAAAGACCTCCACGCTATTAACTCTAATGGGTGCTTTCTGTTCTCTCAATCTCCCTGAAAAATTTGCTCTTTCCACATGAAACTCCACTCTCTTGACTTCATGACAGTCCTCTCTCTTGGTTTTACTCCAATGACTGGCCATTCTCTTTTGCAGAATCCTCTTTTTCTGTCATTTCTCCAACACTAATGTTCTTTCATGGATCTATACTTAGCCCCATTCTTTTTCTTGAAACACAGTTCCTCCTATATTCTAAATCATATTGAATAGTCTTTTTCTTCTCTCAAGCAGGAAACCTGTGACTCAACTTAATTCATCCCTTCTTCCATATTCTCTCCACTCAACCTACTAATAATGTTGCCTTTAGTATGTCTGAATTCTTTCCTTTCCATCCACACTGCCAAGGCCTTTGTTAAGGTCTTCAATATCCTTTAGCTAGAATGAACCAACATCCTCTCCAAACCATCTTCTATTGTTGCTAGTGATTTTTCTAAAACAAGAATCTAATCATTCCTCTGTTTAAGACCTTTTCATTGGCTTCTCTGTCCTCGAACAAGATCTAACTTCTAAGCATAGCATTTAGGGACCCAATATAACTCCTATTTATATTTTACTCTTGAACTTCTTGAGTTTAAAAAGTTACTCTCCTACACTAGCTTCTCTACAATCACAAATGCTGCTCCATCTGCTCAGGACTCTAATCCTCACTCTTAGCTAACTTCCTCTCTCAAATGCCCACCTCTTTTCTAAACTGTCACCTTTCTGCTATCTCCATTTAATTAGGTGCTTTCATTGACTTCTTGGGACTAGGATTTTTGCTTTAAGTATTACTCATTCAGGTTAACATTTGATAGGACAGTTGTGGTAACGTCGTCAATTCGATTAGGCTAAACTGCACTTTCAGAATTCTCTTCTCGGATGTTCTAGTAAGTGAGCCACAAGAGATTCTTAGATTTCAACTGTCACTCTATTGCAAGATGGTAGAATATGTTACAAATTTTAGAGGACAGATGTGAAGCAGCAAACACTCTGTAGTTCATACACGTTGCTGTGATCTGTTGGTCCCCTAGTTTTAGCTAGGCCTGCAAATTCTCAACCTTTTTCAGGATTGGCCTTCAGCTTTTCTAACCTTTGGATTAGGTGTGTGTGATAAAAGGGCCTGGGGTTTTGTAGGACAATCAAAGTCTGAGGTAATAAAAACTGACAAAGATTTTGGTTTGTGCTTGTGATTTCCACTCATTCCTACCCACTCCCACTTTACATCCATTTCCTCTTCTTAACTGCCTGTTCTGTACACCTCACATTCCTGCATCAGAAAGAAAAATAATAGCCTTACAGAGACTGCTTAATCAGTTCCCACGACAATGTAAAGTCAAACCCCTTACACATGAACACATAACCCAGGAGTTGTTTCTGATTGAATGCTGATGGTTATGACAAGGAAAATGATGAAGCTGCTGAGACTACCAAAATGGTGCTTGTCATTCTACTCTCAAAGCTCACCTTGTGCTAACGTCTATATTCTATCACACATTCTTATTGCCTTTCTAGTGGATTCTTAACATTTTGAGGTAGGGATTTTTATCTCTGTATGATCAGTGAAGGGTGGTGCTTAGCACAAACTAGGTGTTTACAATTGTTAAATGAATAATTTGGAACCTCTGTTGAACCTATCAGAAGCTAAGTAACAATAAAGATGTCAATCTAATTTCTACAGTAGTTGACTTCATTATCCATCAATAAATACTGAGTCAAATGATCTATTGTTACATATATTAAAATCCTAGGAAATCAATGAAAATAGCAATTACCCATATGGATACATATTTTCAAATATTTCCTATAATGTAAGTTGTCCATTTGTATATAAGTAAATCCTTATACAAGTATGGAAGAATTAGACAAACCTACGGAAGGGCATAATTTTCTGATTTATCTGCCAGATTAAGAGTGACTTTATGATACACTGAGTCCATAATATTTTCTACAGATGTGAAAACAGTAAATGATTTGATTTGATATACAATATTTCTTTTAGTTATTTTAATATTGAAAAGCTTTAAATTTCCCATGACCTATTAGCCAGAAATAGCTTACCACTAATAATCTTATAAACAAGATTATCAGTTCAATGACATCTTTAATTTTTACCCATATGGCAAAGACTGAAATAATATTTCAGAAAATTATGCAATCTGAACAACCTTGTTTCAACTGTCACTCTATTGCAAGACGGTAGAATAAATTACAAATTTAAACTGTAACTTAGCAGTCTCTAATCAGGCACTAAATTTTACTAAAAGCAAACTGCTGAATCAAAAGTGATCATGGAACAACTCAAAATGCAGAGCAAGAAGGACAAGAAACATTTCACTGACCAACAGACTGTTTTAATTCTCTTTCTATATGAAACCAAGCTTTTCATTTTCAGGTATGAACTGAAACTTCAGTAGACCGCAGTACAGAAAGATTCTGTCCCATAGGCTTGCTTCCATTTAGTCAGTCAACTGTTTCTAGCTGTCTCAATCAGGATAGACGCATTTACAGAACTGGCTGTGCTTGGGCCTTCTTTGCAAGCAGCTTAAGATCTGCAATGCACTTGGCAATTGTCTCCTTTTCCTGTGATAAGGAGAGAAATCTGGTTAGACCTTTCCAAATCATGGAAGGGTATAAATACCAAAATTCTAAAAGATACCTTCGACATAATCTTGACGGTCCTACACAATCTCAAAATGGATTACTGGCTTAACATAATAGATTACTAGAAATTATTTAATTATTTAACAAGAGGAGATACAATTTGGTTTAAGCAAATCCAGGGAATTAGTTCAAATCCTCTGGCTCATAGCTTTTATAAGTGAAACCTATATAGAGTTTGAAGCCAGATACTCCTGTAACCACATGCCACTGACATTAGCTTGTACAGCAAATAGCTGCTTGAAAAAGACCAACCTAATGAACATTAGTAATACAAAAATGTTAAGAATGAACTTTAATCCCTTTTCTGTATTTTGTATTTTTCGAGTTTCTTAAATATATTATTTTTATTTAAAAGAGTATTAAAAATATTAAATATTTATTTTAAAAATTAAATATACTATATATCTGGGAAAGAAGAAATCATGGCATAAGCTAGTAAATAAAAAACATCTAAAAAAGAAAATCAACTTTAGATAAACAATATAAAACATTTCTTTTCTGTTCAAGACCAATAAATCAGGTGGCTGGGAAGAGAAACAAAGAAAATTATGGAATTATTAAATGGAAGGAGCTCAGATACAGCCTTGTCCAGTCTGTTTTACAGAAAAATTAAATTTGTTGGTTAATGTTTCTCCCAAATGATGGAACTTGAACACAAGTCTGCTACAACCAGTGTTCTGAACAATCTTTTCCACTGTTTTGACATACGTGGTCAGAGACCCTTAAACTTTCAGGATGGAGAAAAGCACCATGGCAGTGGTGCAGCATTTTCCAGGTTGCCGCCATTCAGAAAAATGAACCGGGGCCACCCCACTGACTCTAGGCTACAGACTCCTTGCCAGCTATTCCTAGCCTAACAGAGCCATCAGCAGATGCTTGTCAGAGATAGCAATACAACTCCAGAAGCTTCAAACATCATGTACCTGCTGTGCAGAGATGCTCTGTACCACGTGCTTCTCTACCCAGTTTATCATGTGTTCTTGCTCCTTTCGACGCATCATATTCTGCACAGAGATATGATAGTCCAGGCGACTCTTCACCTCCTTGTATACTCTATGCAGCCGTTCCCGATAAGTAACCTCCAAGGCCATAGCAATGTTATTCTGAAGCAAAATTAAGAATGATGAAAACTATCTGCATAGCTGAAAGAGCATTTCCACTCTGAGGATTGTGCCAGTTAGAATACACAATCACTTTCTTGCATTTTATGGAAAATTCTTTAATTCAATATGAAAATAACACAGACACATGGTAAAAAAAAATCTAACAGCATATGGTAAAAATATATATAGTAGTAAGTCTCCAGCACCACCCCCCCGCCCACTCGCATAGGCCACCAACTTCCTACTTCTTGGATCCCCACCCAGAAATATTTAATAAACAAAATATAGGTATATGCATGCACACACACATCACTTTTACTAATCATGACATGCAGACCCACCTCAATTTTAAAAGTTACATTGGATTCTACAATACTGGTGTCAGTAATCCATAATTTATTTAAGCTCTGTTAATAGATTAGGTTGCTTCCATTTTTTTCTACTATACATAATACTTCATATATTTTTATATATCTTTGCACTTACTTGTGAATACTTGCTGGATCAAATAACAGCTAACATCTGTTGAGTACTACTATGTTCTAAACACTGTGTGTCAATTCAATTAAGTCTTACAATCACATTATGGGATAATTACTATCTTACACTGTAAGATAGTTTCATCTCACAGTGGAAAAAATTGAGGCAGAAGCTAAGGAACTTGTCCAAGGTTACAGAGCTAACCTTGTGAAGCCAAGAACTGAATATAAGGAATTTAGGCTACAAAGCCCATGCTATTAAAAATCCATTTTAAACTGTGATTAACATTGTCAATGGCTACAGAAGAGTTGTACCACTCCATTCTCTTACCAGCAACATGAATATCTGTTACTCCAAACCTTGACCAAGTGTGTATAAAACCTTTTACTCTCCACTATTCTGATAAGCAGAATATCAATTTTAATTGTCATTATCTGAAAAAATTTACATATTTAGAAGGTATTTACATTTACTTATTTTTTTATGAATTGTCCATCTCCTATGCCTAATTTTCTACTGGGATGTTGGTCTCTCTTATGGTAACTACCCTTTTGTGCCACATTGAATGCATATATTAACTTTGTTTCTGGTAACCAGAACCTCCATGCTGCTAAAGTCTATGGCAAATTCTTAGGCCCTTTATAATTTGTAGGGCAACTCCAAATTGAAATAGCTCTTCTTTTCACCTGTTTTCTTCCTCGTGGTCCAGTCTTATGGCTTTAAGTGCCACCTGTAAGCTCCTGATTCCCAAGTGCCCAATTGGGAGTTCTCTCCATCATTTTCAGACTCATATAATCCATGGTCTACCTAACAACTCTACTTTGCTAACTCATAAGCATTTCAAACGAATGCATACAAGACCAAGGCTGTTAGCAACAAGGCAATCAGAGTAACCCTTCAAAACCTAAGTAAGATATCACTCCTCTGCTTAAAATCTTCAATGACTTTCTCTCCCATTCAGAGTTTTTACAGAAGTCTGTAAGACTACATAATATAGCCCTGGCCGCTCTCTACCTTGCTTCCTCTTCTTTTCCCCCTTACCCCTTTCACTTGAACTACATTGGTCTCCTGACCTTTCCTTAACCATAGCAAGTAAGCTTCCAGACTTAGAGACCCTGCAATTGTTCTTCCCTCTGCCTAGAATATTATTTCCCCAGAAATCTACACACTTCTCTGTTCAAATATCACATTAGAGACCCCTTCTAGGGTGCCCAATAAAAACAATAACTCGCACCTTCTAAAATCTCCTTCCCTTTGACAGTAACTTATTGGTCTATATAGCCCTTAGTATCAGCTGACAAGTCTGCTCCATTTTTTGCCTGTCCTTCTCTCAGTCCTTGGCTAGAAAGTAGACTCCATGAAGGCAGACTTTGTTTTGTTCTCTGCTGTATTCCCAGGACCCTGCATTGACCTGTGTCTCCCTACAGGAAGAACACAATAAATATCCATTAAATATTTCATTAATAAATAAAAATTTTAATGACTATCATTTGGTTCTTTTGAAAAAGTCACATCTTCAAAAGCCAGACTTGTGTGTGTACATATTATGTATAAGACAGAAAGCATTCTCTGGTTATGTAACTTAAATAAGCATGGAAAGAAGTTTTAAAATTTTCTAAGGTTTTCAAACATTCATGTGCTTAAAAATCTTTAGAGATCCTGTTTCAAAAATATAGATTCTTGGATAGTTCCTAGCAGAGGTTCTGATTCCAGTCCTGCAATGGGTCCAAAAACCTGCACCAGATGACTGGTGCGCATGTGATCCTGAAACCACAATAAGAAACACTGGCCTAGAACCCTAATGTTTCAGATACTTACTTTACCTTACCATTTCATGTTTCATTTCATAGGTGCTTCTATAACATAAAATTGCAACATAAGGATATCTCACTGTAAATATCAGCCATAAAGTACTGGGCTCAAAGTAAATAAAAACAAAACACTTGAACATGTTCCTAAAGTTGTTTTAGAAACTAACTATATTAGAATCTAATTATGCTCTGACTATGGTAAAAAAAACTCTACTACTAACTGAATCTGCTTTGTGAATTTGGAATGCAATGTATAGTATTTTCTTGTACAAGCATGTATGAAATAAACAGCATGTATTTTGCCCATGACCTTAAGACAGTGAATGTCATTTGTTAATCAGCTATAACTTAAGTACTATTTTCTGTTGCATGGATTAAAAATGTGTTCTTTTATAACTTTATTCTTTCAAATTTTAGAGTAACGATTCTAATTATTTACTCACTTGACAGGTCTTAAATGTTTAAGTAGCTGTTAATTGCCAGTCTGCACTCAAATCTTCTCTTTTCTAAATAAAATAAACTCAATCTATCCAACCACTCCTTATATATAAGAGAGTCTAAATTTTTTTTAAATGCACACAAGTAGGTAATTTCATTTTCCTTAGAAAGTTCTGAAACCTACCCTCTGGACATCAAAAAGGTAATGACGCTTTTGAACCAGTGCCTGCTGTGACTTCTCCGTATCAATTGCATCCTGGATGTATTTGATGGAAGCCTGCTTCGCTTCTTCCAGTTGGGCAATTTTTTGCTGCGATTATGACATTTATATAACAAAGATCAGTGAAAGCACCAAGGGTAATAAAAAGAGATTCATTTTCTTCGTCATCAAAGTTTTACCCCTCATTCGTAAAAACATCCACAAAGAAACATACAAACATATAGGGAGAAATGTACAAATCCTTAAAAAGAATTGCCCGTAATAGCTACACAATATTTTGTTGAATGAACAAAACTATGAAAAAGCTGAAGAAAGTTTGGTAGATTTAAAAAATTTTATCTCAACTTCCGATCTCAAATTAGTAACTAATATTAACACCTATAATTGTATTTACTAATTCCTAATTTTATTGAATGTATGTGTGAGTATACATACACTCACAACAAAAATATCACTTGATGACCTTGATGCTTCTACTACAGCCTAAAATGGTAAATAGGGTTTACAGTTCTTACCTCATTGAGTTTATCAGCAAATTCCCCAACAGAGGCACCATATTTTTTAATTACATAGACAAGCAACCCTATTGTTGATATGGCAGAGATGGTCTCTGGGGTAACCACATATATTTCTTTGGACAGAAAATATAAGATAAGCCCAGTTCCAAGCACATAGGGTCCTAAAAGAAGAAAAAGTTATTTTATGATGAATATGCTGGGTCTAAAAAGGGAGAAAGATACTTCTGCATTTAATTAGTTGATAGCAAAGTTAAGTAATGATTTAAAATAATTAGATTCAAAGACAGAACACTGGATTGAGAAGCAGTATGACAGAGTTGAAAGACAAGAATCTGGACTCAAGGAAACCTGACTCTGCAACTTATAAGGAACATCGACATAAATAAGCTCTCTGAGCTTAGTATCCTCATCTGTAAAATGGGAACAGAATCTTCTTCACAGGGTTGATAAAACTGAGAAATAATGTATGTAAAGTGTTTGGCACAACTGCTCAACAAACAGCAACTACTCTACAAAGATGTCAGGTAACTTTCACAGGTAATTTGTGTAGCAAAATATATAATTTATTGAATGTGAACACTGGTCAGAATATAATCTATCCATTCTTGCCTATTTTTATTGAATGGGAACCTGACACTGGACATAAGCAAAAACAAATAAACAAAACCAAAACTATAAAGTAGTGTGTGTGTGTGTGTATTTATATATTTATATATATATGGAAGAATTAAATATCACCATTCTCAATTCCTATAGCATCTAATTATAATGCTTCAAATATGGCAAACTTTTTCTTTAATCAGGACATGAGCTCTGAAAGAACACAAACCATGGTGTATATGTCTTTAGGATTTTCCTTTGTGCCTCAACAAGAGGCTAAGCAGGGACAAAGCAGGTCTTCAGGACAACATTTTACAGTGTTTCTGAGTAACACTAGTAATCAAAGGAAGTTAGAATATATTATGCAAATAAAAGCGTTATACGCTGACCCTTGAATGATGTGATGGGGGAGTGGAGACATGAGGTGCACTGACCCCCACCCTTGCATACACAAAAATCTGCATATAACTCTGAATCCCCCAAAACTTAACTACTAATAGCCTAGTGTTAACAGTAGTCTTACTGATAACGAAGAGTTGACTAACACATATTTTGTGTTTTAAATATGCTGTATTCTTACAATAAAACTAGAGAAAAGAAAATGTTATTAAGAAAATCATAAGGAAGAAAAAATACATTTAGAGCATTTATTGAAAAAAAATCTCTGTACAAGTGGACCCATGCAGTTAATCCCTATTGCTCAAGGGTAAACTGTAGTCTCAAATATATTTTACCCAGAGTTTCCCAGAGATTCAAGTTTTTAAATTTTCCTTCAATATATAAATTATAAAAGTGAATTTGCAAAAAAGGTCTACTATATGTAACATTTAGTCATCTATGGAGATCGGAGGACACTAACGTTTCTTGCAATTTCAGTTCGGGAAATGCTATTTTAGGCCACTCCTTGGAGGATTACAAATAAATCTTTGGTTCCCAGTGTTCCACAGTTATATCAGTATTTGGGTACAGCGAGAAATGCAGTGTGTAGTGGAAAGAACACTGATCTTATCTGGAGAACAAGTACAGCTAGTACAACTCAGTCACTAAAGAGAACGATCTTGGCGAATTATTGGTTTTCTAGTAATAAGAAAATAAGACTGTTGTAAGGATTAAGTAACATTAATTGAAAGCATATTGCAGTGAAAAAATGTTATGTTTTAGAATACGCCTTTTTAAAACGGGAGAAAATGGTATGACCCTATTTCTGTTTTCATGCTTATATATCCAATTTAATAATTTCTATTGCTTTACCTGGCTTTATTTTAATCCATAGCTCTTTCCATTACTTGAGAGTATATAACACCGTTATTCATTTCTTTACTGTCTATCCTACAATTGAATGTATGTTCCATGAAGGCAGGTACCTTAGTTCACCACTGTAAGCCTAGAACAGTACCTGGTATAGAGCAAGCATTCAGTAAATTTGGTACCAACAAATGGAGACAATGCTTCAAAATCAAGTTAAAATCTCAAACACATTTATTCCAAAGACACATTAGAGCAACTAAATCAACTGTTATACTGGGTCATTTCCACAATTTCCTTTTAAAAACAGCTGACATGATTTTTGTGGTACATGTGGAAGAGGGAAGAGACCACTAAAATCCTAGGTTAACATAAACTATACCATCCAAACATACTATCAAACACTGAGCAAATGCTCACCTGTTACACCGGTTTTGGGATAAAGGAACTGGAAGAATTCCTCAGGGATCAGCCCATGACGAACTTTCCCTCCATATTCAGGAAGAGGTGGTACAGGGGCAAGACTTGGCTGCCCAGTGTGAAAGATCCTTGTTGCCTGCAATACTCTACAGGTAGTAATTTTACACATTTAAAGCTTGTTCTTTAAAGAGAATACAATGTATGAATAATTAGAAACAATGTATGGGGATGAGGATTAAGGCAGTTTCCCACTGTCATAACAGAAAGAGAATAAACCAGGAATTGGAAGGTTAGGGTGCAATAATTAACTGTGTGACAAGGGCAAATGACTTACTTTAATCTGTATGTAACCTACCCAATATTAGAACCCCTTCCAAGTCTCATGGGTCATCCGTCTAGCACTTTCTTTGTCAACTATTAGCACTGAAATATATAAGAACATAGATTCTGCAACTAGGCTATCTGGGTTCAAATCCTAAACCTGCCACTTGACTTTGAGCAAATGACTTAACCTTTTGTAATTTCCGATTTCTCTAAGTGGGAATAAAGAATACGACCATATCGGGCTATTGTGAGAATTAACTGAATTAATAAAGTGTTTTGAAAAATGGTGTTTGGCACATGGTAAAATTCTATGTAAGTGGTTAGCTAATACATGTCCACTGTGTTGTGTCCTTGATGGCAAGAAATTTGACCTTTTTAAATATTCTCTGTGATGAGTTCTAATCAGTACATGAAATGCTTTTTCTGTGTTGGATAGCTCTAATTATGATCATCTTTGACTTGAATTGCTATGTAAATTCTTGAAACCTCAATCCATTGATTCTAATTTTATTTTTCTCTGAAACGAAGATATGCTCTTATATCTAGGTTAAACACCTCTTTCCCCTCACAATCCTGACTGTCCACCACAAGGAGCTCTCTGGTTTTGTTTACAAAAATGAGGTATACAGAACTGAACATAATACTCTAAATATAGCTTGACCAAATCATTCATTCTACAAATATATATTTTAAACTTGCTATTGCCATTATTGGGTTTGAACTATTGTATCAGTATCATGATTTGCTTATTAATCTTGTTTAGAGTAGCTTAAGATTGCATTTTTAGCAGTTACAGCATATTGGCGTCTCATTACATTTCTAATGAAATAAAATCCTCTAGTATTTTTCATATCTGCTGTCAAGCTTAGCCTCCCTCGAATATTCAGTATGTTTTTGTCCCTTAACTTCTCATTCTCTCTACCTGTATCCCCTTACAACATACGAATTTATACTAATTTCACTGATTTTGGTTCATTGCTTGTCTTTTTAATACTACTTCTGCCTCCCAATGGATTAGCTACCCCACCAACTTTTGAAATCTGAGAATCACGCTCAAAATTCTTTCATTTAAATCAGGGTTTCCCAACCTCAGTACTACTGACATTTTGGGACTACTGACAGTCTTGCTGTGGAAGGCTATTCTGTGCACTGTAAAGTGATCAATAGTATCTCTGTGGCCTTTACTACACTAGAAGCATCTAGTATAGCATCCCCACTCCCACTTGGTGGTGACAACCAAAAATGTCTCCAGACATTTCCAAACGTTTCATGGAGGGAAAAATTGTCGCAGGTTTAGAACCACTGATTTTAACCACAGCACCAGAGAATTGCTTTAGGCTGACACAAATCCTCCCCTCAACTGGCTGTTCTACTTTAAGCCTTCATCGTCTCTTGCCTAAACTCATTAACAATCCAAAACCTGGTCTCCCTGCTTCTCCTCAAATACCACTTAAACCTAGCCCCCTCCACACTAGCTGCCAATGCTTTTAAAATGCAAACTTGACTTTAAAACTGATCAGCAGGCTCCCTCCTGCTTATGGAAAACACAGTACTTAATACAACCTACATGTTTCGGCACCTGTCAAATATTATATTCTCACTTTCCTTCATTCTCCTACCTTCCAGCCATATGGAACTACTTACACCTCTCAAAAACAAACAACCCCCCCCCCACACACACACACAAAAAAACATGCTTCATGCTGCTTCTTCTGCCTGGCATGCCTTTCACTTAATAACTGTCAAGCCCAACCAGCTTCAGAAGTATATCCTTTATAAAGGCGACTCTAATCTTGGACTAATTTTTACTCATTCCACAGAACCTTTACTGACTTTCTACTCGTGTCAGGCCCTGGCAGCATAAGAATGAGCAAAGTTCCAGCCTTCAACACTCTAGTGGGTGAGTGGGAAGTGTGAGTGTATAGGTCCATACACAATTTCAGGCAGCTGTAAGTACTGAAAAAAAGTGGAGCAAGGTAAGGGGATAGGGAGCAAGAGAGTGGGAGAAAGGCTTTTTTGGTAGGAGGTGAGAGGACATTTGAGCCAATGACCTGGAGAAAAGAGAGAGGAACAAGTACAAAGCTCTTGTGGCAAAAATAACCTTGGGAGTATTCAGAGAACAGCAAGAAGGCTTGTACGGCTGCAAAATGAACAAAAAATAGGAGGAGATAAATCAAGAGGCAGGATGAAATCCATTCATTTTGGGCCTTCTGGGTTATGGTAAGTTTGGATTTTATTTCAAGTGAGATGGGGAGCTCTGGAGGGTTTGTGGAGCTGGGTGGGAGACTGGCATAATCCCTATGGCTACTGAGAGAATGGGCTGTAATGGGACAAGAGATATGCAAGGAGACTAATTAAGAAACTACTGAATAACCTAGGTGAAAGCTGATGGAGGTTCACTCTCTAGTAGTAGTGGAAGAAGTGGTCAGAGTGCAGATAAAATCTGGTGGAGGAGCCATGCTGGTGTATTAGATATGGAATGTAAAAGAAAGTGAAACCGATGATGTTCCTTGTTTCTTATATATGGATCTGGTGTATTTATTACCTGTATTATGATCATTTACTTGTCTGTATGGAATCTTTTTTCTCCGATAGTTATAACCTCACTTTATTGCATATACACAAAATTTGATTAAAGCCACTTTTTCAAGCCATAAAATAGTTATCAAATTTTGCAAGATTTAGGACTAAGTTTGGAAGTAAAGAGAAATCTCAAATAAAATTTACATGTTCCATGAAATAATACTGGTGATAATAGTTGCTAACATTTACTAAGCACATACTATGTACAAGGCACTATTTTTATAGTTTCACAAGAACTATCTCTTAATTTTCATAACCGATAATGTACTATTATCTCCATTTTTCAGATGAGGAAATTGAGGTCGCACAGCTGGTAAGTGGAGGAGTCAGGTGTACTTCATTCTTCTAGCTTTGGAGTCTTCATTCTAAAGCAGCAGTCCCCAACCTTTTCTCAGCAGGGACTGGTGTTCCTATGAGAATCTAATACCTGATGACCTAAGGTGGAGCTGAGGCAGTGATGCTAGTGCTGGGGAGCAGCTGCAAATACAGATGAAGCTTCCCCTCTGCTGCTCACCTCCTGCTGCACCACTGGTTCTTAACAAGTCTGGCTCCTAACAGGCCACAAACCAGTACTGGTCTGCAGCCCTGGGGTTGGGGACCCCTGCTCTAAACCACGCTTCCTCTCTAGGCTGTGTATGAGCTGCATGAAAGCAGGTATTTAGACTTATTCATTTTTCTATCTCTGGTTATATGGGTGGCAAATAAACATTGACTGAATCAGTGGATTTCTGACTCTTACAGTCTGGCAATAAGTCGGAATCTGGGAAAGAGATAGAAAATAACACACCTCATTGTTTTAACTCATATGGGGGCTATAAAGCAGGAAGCAACAAACAAACGAACGAACAAACAAATTCATAGACAACAGTATGGTGGTTACCAGAGGGCAAGGAGGATGCGGGGTAAAGGGGGTAAAGGGGGTCAAACATAAGGCGCTGAAAACAGACTAGCCGTTGGGCGGTGAGCACACAATGCAATATACAGATGATGTACTATAGAACTGTGTACTTGAAACTTAATGTTATTAACCTACATTACTCCAATAAATTCAACAACAACAACAACCACAACAACAACAACAAAAACCAAAAAACTTGTCCTTGGGTATGCAATCTAGGAACTCTTGATTCGGCTGCGGCAGCTATGTCTAGCTGAAGGTCAAAAGTGAGAGGGGCAGGCTCAGAAGAAACAAAACCAGTTTCTAGTTTAGTTAGAACACATCACTTATACTCAACTTTGCCATACGGTGATACGACGATGTTCCAAGCAGTTACAAAAGCTCAAGTGTTTGAATCAGGCTTTATCCATTCCAAAATTACCTAAAGAAACGTAATTTCTGGCCTAAAGCTAAGAGGTCACCGAGAAACGAAATGAGATGATAAACATGGACGAAGGAGGGGGGGGGTGGAGTATTACACCCCTCTCACTTACCCTGGACCGAGGAGGGCTGCGTTTTTCAGAGAGGGGGCTGCAAAAACACAAGGCGCAGGTGAGCAAGGTCAAGGTGAAATTTGGTTTGCTCCTTCCTCGGCCCTCGCGGGGCCTGGTCACTAAGGCCATGCACCCCTCTTTCCTGCACCCCGAGAACCCCACGGTCACCTTCGGAGCAGCGCTAATCACTCCCCACTCAGGCCCAAGTCTCATTGCACCTTTCTTCACCTTTCCTTCCACCCCTCCACGTAATTAGACGCGCTTCTTTACAGTCACTCTAAGCGCCTGGACCCGGGTCTACACCTCTTACCCGCTGTGGCGGCGGCCGAAAGTACCACCCGGGACAACATGGTCAACGAGGGGAAACTCAGCTGTCTTAGCGTCCCAGTGACCTGGAACAGAGAATCTGTCAGGGGCAGGAGCAAGATGGTCGCTCGCAAACCTCGCGAGAAGAAAACGTGTGACGTCTTTCCCTCTACTTCGTCTCGCATTTTTTTTCTCGCGATAAGAGGCACAGCGCATAGAGAAACTGTTGCCCGAGGGCCGCAGCCAGAAAGCGGAATGGAACCGTAGAAGGAATTCTCGCGAGATGTAGCGTACCTGTCTGTCTAGAGGGGCGGAGACCCAGAGAGACACCACGTGGGGACTGTCTGAGCTGAATCTCCCGCGGGCGTTCAGTTTAGGTCTAGGTTGGAACTGGAACTGTGGCGATGAGGAAGGAAACCCCGCCTTCCCTAGTGCCTCCCGCAGCCCGCGAGTGGAACCTTCCCCCTAATGCGCCGGCATGTATGGAGCGGCAGTTGGAGGCTGCGCGGTACCGGTCGGGTGAGCTGAGATCACGGGCCTGGGGTTCCCTCTGCCCGGCTCGGGGTGACCATTCCCCGGACTGATCCTTCCAGCCCGCCCCCGCCCCGCTTGCCATCCTGACCCCTGCCTTATGTCGCTAACCTCAGTTCCCAACCTTGCTTGGTATTCCTGAGCTCAGATCCGGACCCGGCCCGCGTGGTTTTCAGTGCGGTCGCCATGGAGACGAGCCCTTAAAGCCTCACCCTCTGACAGCTTGTACCTCCCTTAGATGGGGCGCTCCTGCTCGGGGCCTCCAGCCTGAGCGGCCGCTGCTGGGCTGGCTCCCTCTGGCTTTTCAAAGACCCTTGTGCCGCCCCCAACGAAGGCTTCTGCTCTGCTGGAGTCCAGACGGAGGCCGGAGTGGCTGACCTCACTTGGGTCGGGGACAGAGTTATCCTAGTGGCTTCCGATTCAGGTGAGTCATTTTTCCACAGGTGGAATGGAGGCCAAGGGGTACAGGTCGGGCTTGGTTCAATCTTTAATGTCCCCACTCAGTACTTTGGAAGAGTTTAAGGATGTTGGTCCCCAAGGTGGGAAATACCTTTTCCAAGATTCTAAATTGCCTGGTGGGACTTTCTAGCAAAAGCCACAAGAAATGGGTTAGAACCATTTTCCTTTTATGTAACCTCCCCTGTATCCCCCCAATCCGGACCAACGATAATCTTGATCTCAAAGATGGTGCTGAAGCCAATCTGTGGTCTTTCCAGTTCTTTTGATTTTCTTAAATGCCTTCATTCAACTTTCTTTGTTTTAAATGTCAGGCTCAGCAGTGGAAGCTTTGGTATTTTTTAAAAAATCAGAATTTGGGTGTTGGCAGGCATTGCATGGAAGGGTAAATGTGGACATTAAAAATTGAGCCTCTCTGACAGTTGAACACTACATGTTCAAGACAACTTTTGGGGGGTTTTTTGTACTTAACCAGTCACTGTGAAAGACACTGAATTATTCAGTATATTTTTAAAGACTCTGTAAGACATTTATTTAAATTGTTCAACAAATATATATTACAATTGGGAAGGTTTAACCGCACTGGACTATGTGTTATACGGACAATTGTGGAGACCTCATCCTTTTCCCTGGGAACTTACTTTCCAATGTTTTCTCACTGGAAACAGGGTAATAGATTTTACCAGCTATTCCATCTTTACCTGGCGTTTTATAGAAGCCTTCCTTACCTGTCTGGTAATGCCAGTATAAAGCCAAATGGCTTAGAAGTTAGCAAAACCCTTTAATATAAACTTTGCTTTTATAGGAATAACTTATTTTGTTAGTTTAGTGACAATGGACAATTTGAATCCTAGAAGCGAATTACTGTCTCAATATAATCCAAGCTCATTTCTCTCACCCTCCATCCTATCCCTAATAGGTGCTGTTGAATTGTGGGAGCTGGATGAGAATGAGACACTCATTGTCAGCAAGTTCTGCAAGTACGAGCATGATGACATAGTGTCTACAGTCAGTGTCCTGAGCTCTGGCACACAAGCTGTCAGCGGTAGCAAAGACTTCTGGTGAGTCCTTGTTCTCATTGTTCCTGTCTCTTGGCCTCCTTTGGGTGTCTTTATTATCCTATTAGCCTCATTAAGTAAAGTCTTGGGGTCATTATAAGAATGTAGTGATTAATTATGACATGTCTTAAGGTTTCCTTGGAGATTTTGCAATCCATTATAAATAGATGGTAACAGAAGCCCAACAGGCAAAAACATAAGACGTGTCAGTTAAAGGAAGTTTCTTGTTGAAACACATGTTTTTATGTAGATAGTGTAGGTGAAAATTATCTGTTTCCTTTTGCTTCTTAGCATCAAGGTGTGGGACCTTGCTGAGCAGATGGTACTGAATTCATACCGGGGTGAGTGCCCGTTCTCTCCTTTGCAGCCCTGGCCTCAGCTGTATTGTCTTTAGTCTCCCCTTTGGGCTCTTTGAACTTCATGTGGATATTAGGGGCAGTGGTCCTTGCTCTCCTGCCTGATAGTTTTCTTCCCAAACTATAGGCAGGTCCCAGTGCCCATCCCTTACCCTTATCTTAATATCCCTATTTCTGTTGATGACCTCATCACCTTCTCGGCCACCTGAGGCTCAAACTCAGTACCCTTCCACTCCTCCTGCTTTCCCACTGTTAGCTGATCACCAAGTTCTTTTGAGTCTTTCCATTTGGTCGGTGACCTTCCTTCGCATTTCTTATGCTCCCATTTACTTTCAGGCTTTACCTCACACAGATGGTGGCACTCATCTCATCTCATCTCTCCACTTGTAATCTTTGGTCTTTCCTTGGTCCCTTGTGGCTTACAGATTAAAATCCCATTTTTCTTGCCATAGCATTCAAGCCCTTTTACAGTAGATCCTTGCATTCTTTAAGTATAAATCCTGACGCTTGTGAACCTTGAACTTTTGAATATTCATCTCCATAAAATTTTTATTTTTCTGGTGAGACCTATCACTTTCTATTAATGTTCTTTTTCTCTGCTCACTTTCATTAACAATGCTAGCAGTTGACTTTATTTTGGGAGCCATTCTTCATGAAGATACTGTATCTTCATGAAGATAATGTCTAGAGCATTAATATGCATGTGGCTAAGAGAGGTGGATGCTAAGTGCTCATGTGGTTCACTCAATGGCCAAGTGTTTTTCTCTGCCAGCCCCCATCACTGAACTTTACCCAGATGCTCTTCCTTTTGCTCTTTGGCTCTTAGAGAGAAGCCCCTTTTGTTTTATTCCTTTGGTTTTTATACTCCTGAGCATTGTACCGTGGGAGGGTTTAGGATGGGTGAGAGATGTGTGTTCTTTCTATGCAGTGGGAGAAGGGCAATTGTGAAAGCAGAGACGGAAAAGGGGCACTGACGGATTATAAGCAGCTTCTCAGATCAATTCTAGGAGAGAGATCATTCAAGAATTCCCTTAAAACTCTCAGTGTCCAGAACTCCCTTGAAAGTTTGTGTATACTACCTGCAAGCATGTGTCCTACAACGTGAAAACTGCTATTCCAGGATGTCTTAACAGTAAATTCTTTCACTACTCTTAATCAGTCCCTAATTTCTCTTTTGTTGTCGTTACTAATTAATTTTTTCCAAATCTTTTTTGGTTTTATAACTCCATCAACATTTCCTTTTAGATTTTGTCTAATTTCTCTCTCCTGTACAGCTCACTCTGGGCCGGTCACTTGTGTTGCTGCCTCTCCCCACCAGAACTCCGTGTTTCTTTCATGCAGTGAGGTGAGATACAGCCTCTTCTTTCCTTCCCACTCCCTAACCATGCTCAAACTTGCTGGGCCAGAGTCTAGTGTGGAGACCTCCAAGCTGGCAACTGCTTCTTTGGATTCAGAAGCCCTTTTTCTGTTCCTCTGTTTCTAGGACAGTAGAATTTTACTCTGGGACATGCGCTGCCCCAAGCCAGCATCACAGCTGGGTGAGTCTGGGAGCCAGTGGTGGGAGTGTGGTACTAGGAACCCACCTGGAAGAGGCTTTCCTTTCCCAGAGGCAGAGGCAGAGTTGCCAGATGCCTATTCACAGTGACATAAGTGACATAACTGTTTCTTTCCCACTGAGGCTCTGCTGACCTCCTTTTGTGCAGCAAGTACCAAGAGGAAGGGCCAGTTCCTGGATGGGCAGTTTACATTTCTGGGATGGGTGGACAAAGGAACCAGAGTTGTTACCTTCATATTTTATGCTTGAAACTTGTCTGTGACTCGTGCCTGGAAAGGGCAGGAGGCTGATGGATAAATGGAGGTTATGAGGGTCAAGGATGAGGACACACCTGCCTTAGTGGGTTTGGGAAACCAAATAAAGGGACTCCTGAGATTTAAAGTGACTTCATCTGAGAAGCTTCTCCGAGCTGGGCTCTGAGTCGTGTTCGCGACCCCTCTTCTCTCCTTTGCAGGCTGCAGTGCCTCTGGCTACCTTCCTACCTCACTGGCGTGGCATCCTCAGCAGAGTGAAGTCTTTGTCTTTGGTATGGCAGCACATCAGACTGCATTGACTCTGGGAAGGGGGAGGATGAGAGAGGGAGCGCTCCCTCGTAATGCACGAGGCTTCAGCTGCTCAGTCCTGTTAGCACACCCGGGCACGAGGTGACCTATGCTAATGGGGGACGGGGGAGACGGGATGATCCAAAAGTGCTTTCGGTTTAGCTTTAGGGAATATGATGATTTTTTTTCCAGTAGATTTGAGTCCTTATTGTTTTGTTCTGGCTTCTACATTCTGGGCATGGCTAGGAGTCAGTGGGCTACAGAGCAGTTGGATTACTATATATAGCAGGTCCTCAGATAATGTCATGTCATTCAACGTTGTTTTGCTACATTGACGAGAAGCCATAGGAACTTAACTCTTGTTTATACCAGTTAGCCTATGGTAACACTGGTTTTGTTATATGTCATTTTGCTTAAAATCGCAGAACCTAACAATGACGTTAACTGAGGATTTCCTGTATAGGGAACTCTGTTCTACTGTGGATAGTTGTGGCGCTATCATGGGGTTGTGGCTGTGTATATGGTGACATAGTTTGTGTTTAAATTAATAACTACATCATCCATTAATTTAACTTTCACAACTACCTGACGACTAATTATTCTTACTTTACAAAAGAAGAAACTGATGCTTAGAGTGGTTATCTTGTCTAAATTAAGGAATAGCCTTCAAATCCCGGTCTGGTTGATCCCAAAGCCCATGCTCTTAACCACTATGATGTGCCCTCTGTTTTGCAGGTGATGAAAATGGGACTGTCTCCCTTGTGGATACAAAGAATGCTAGCTGTGCCCTCAGTTCAGCTGTGCACTCCCAGTGTGTCACTGGGCTGGTGTTCTCCCCACACAGGTAATGTTCTTTGTCATCAAGGGCCTGGAAGGTGTGAATGGGCACAGCAAGGAGAGATGCTTCTGCTGGCAAAGCCACTTAGGTAGCTCCTGGAAGCAGACCTGCCCTAGCTGAGGTTTCAGAATGTCAGAGATCTTCGAAGATCTTTAGGTTGTATAGTCTCTTTCTGCAAGTGGCTAATACCCTGCTTGACACCCAAATCAATGAC
Source organism: Eidolon dupreanum (assembly GCA_028627145.1). Classification (NCBI taxonomy): domain Eukaryota; kingdom Metazoa; phylum Chordata; class Mammalia; order Chiroptera; family Pteropodidae; genus Eidolon; species Eidolon dupreanum. The sequence continues at coordinate 32,814,725 of CM053517.1, read as the reverse complement.
TTGTGGCTTCTGGGACTGTGTGATTGGGAAGGCCTGTTTCTGGGTTATTGCTGAAGCTACAGTGAGGGACTAGATGGGATGGTTAATGGCCAGGACGGTTGTTAACCCTGGCCCTCCTCCATTCCCCTTGTCTTCCCTTGAATGTGGACTTGAGTGGTAGCCAGACCTTAACCCAAAGTGTTAAGGACCAGGCCACCTTCTCTGGGTCACTTTAGGGTAGGGGTTGGTTGCCGGCCCCGTCAGGGTTTGTCTTGGTGCCTGTGGGTTTTACCTGTCACAGCCCTCTCCTTCCCCTCCTAGTGTCCCCTTCCTGGCCTCTGTCAGTGAAGACTGCTCTCTTGCTGTGCTGGACTCTGGCCTCTCCGAGGTGTAAGTGTGGAGTGGAGGGCTGTGCTCAGGAATCAGGGAGGGGTGCATGGGTGGCTGGGTCCTTCTCTTCAGAAAGGGCATTGTCTTGTTCAAGGGGACTAGTGACAGAAGCAGGCTGGCTGTTGACCATGTCCCTGGCCCCGGGGCTGACTCACAACCAGCTCTGTCCCTGGTAGAGGAGAAACGTGGTGGCAGGTGGAATTTCTAAGTCCGGCATTCCAGTTATCTCCCAGGAGGGCACCTTTTGTGCATAAAGAACCACAGACGTGAAGGGCAACCTGTTACAGGCTGAAAGGCATCAGACAGATGATCTGAATTGTACTTCCCTCTTACCATGATTTGTTGTCTGATCTCCACCCACCCATATCACTGCCCTTGCTCTGGTCACCACTTCTTCATCTCTGAAAATAAGGCAGTGGATTAGATTATTGAAGAAATCCTTTGCGTAGCTTCGCTGCTCTGCTGGTGACAAGGCCACGCATTTGGTGAAGTGTATGTAACTCATCCAAAAAAATGTGCCCTGGATGTGTCGAGTTCTCTTTCTTTTCCAAGTCACTTTTTCCTCTTGTCCCTTACTGTGCCCATACATTTTCTCTCTTTTAGGTTTAGAAGCCAAGCCCATAGAGACTTTGTGAGAGATGCTACTTGGTCCCCGCTCAGTCCCTCCCTCCTTACCACAGTGGGCTGGGACCATCAGGTCATCCATCACGTCGTGCCCACAGAGCCTCTCCCAGCCCCAGGACCTAACAGTGTTGCCGAGTAGCTTGGATTTAAGACAAAAAGCAAATCCCCGTGAGCGGCCAGTCGCTTTGCCGCTGACCTCGCAGTTTGTGAGACAGCGCAGGAGCCTTACGCCAGATCCGTGCGGCCACCGGACATGTCGCTGAGCCTGGGGGTGGCGGATTCTGCGGTCTTATAGTCATAGGGAAAAAAAACTTTCTTAAAAATAGATATATATGTATGACTGTGTGTGTAGATACATAGTTTTTGATGAGGGGATAAAAAATCCATCCTACATCATTCCCAAGGCCTATCCACACACCCCCACACACTGTCCCCCTAAAAAAGTCCACAGAAGGGTTTTATGCTCCCCAGGTAGCAGTACATGAGGAATCGGCCATAACTGGATGAGGTATGAGATGTAAGCACTTCTGGATTCTAGGAAGCAGCTCATGTACTACTCATAGAAATAGAAACAACTTAATATTTTATAGAGCTACATTCACCTTCCTCATAGGTGGCAATGCTTCCACTCACAAAAATCCAGCCCAGCTCACCTCGAGGAAGAGCCAGGACACCCTCCCCACAGTTCTGCACATCTTGCCATTAAACTGAGTATGAAATCCATATTCTGGCTGAATAAAAGGTTTGGCTGGTCCCTGTGTAATAATGTTCGACCCGCGACACCCAGAGGTGTATATGTGAGAGAGGAGTGTTATTTGGTCACAGATGCCAGAGAAACGAGTTTGGGGATGGTGGAGTGCTTCCAAGCATTTCAGTTTAAGTTAAAAACTGACAGACTTGCAGAGAAATGTCTTGTCACTTTTCCTACCTGAAAATAGCCTGGGGCCTGACCTCTCCTGCCTCTGGGCCCCTTTCTGTGGACATAGGAAGTCTGAATGCTCCTTTTTTGGACTCCGAAGATTTTTAAATTGCAGGATCAGATTGAGAATCAGAAATACTGACTAATGAAATAAAACATTTAGGCTTTTTTGGTCTGTCTTTTGAACTGTGTGTGATATTTGCAGTTAGACATATTTCACTTAGGTGAGTTTTTAGAGTGTCAATCTTAGGGATTATTATTTATTTTTTTTATTATCATCATTTTATTAATTTAGCTTCCCTACCTCCCCAGAGTACCTAGTTGGAACTTAAGGTAAGTGTTTGGTTAATTGGGTTTGTGGACTGGTTACTGCCAGTTAGAAGTCATGTACTTTTGTGCTTTACAAGTTTAGCTAAAATCACATGAAACTTGGACAATTTAAAGGAACATGGACAAAGTATTTCTGATTAAAGCTTCCACGTTTCACCCTTGCCAAGCATGAGCTCTGTTCTCACAATTACCCTCGAGTAAAACGGGAGTTTGTGGCCGTCTGGTCTGCGTCATTTGGGGTGAGGTAGGAATGAGGCCCTCCCTGTTTCTAACTATAAGTTCCTGCGAGAGTACAGAGTGCGTCGGTAGAAATGTAGGTTCTTCCCAGAGGTCAAACCTTCAAATCTGTGATGATATAGAGTTGGGGGGGGGGGATTTAATTTGCATAACCCTATTACTTGTGGACTTAGAATGACAGAGAGAAAACTCAGTAGAAGAAATAACAATCCACGGAAATGTATGTATGTGTGAAGGTGGTTAAAATACATCAAAGAAGGAAAACAGTTTTTGAAGAACCACATTACTGTAAAAAATGTTAGTTCGGATTCAGATCTGTGCTGATGAGAAACCCACATTTGTTACTGTTTGCCAAGACATTTGCAGACCTAATCAAAGTCACAGTAGGAATGACCACAGTTTTGGTTGAATTGTGACAAAAGATGGCACAACACAGAATGTGACCTCAAAATGAGAAATGTAGTACTGCATGCCAGGTTATTCACTAGGTCTTTGGCTAGAGAATAGTTTAGTCATGAGCATGGACTTGGTGATTGACAGGTGGGAATGAGCTCATTTTATTTTGTGTGTTTAAAACATTTAATTTCACTGGTTCAAGTGTCTGAACGCTGGAGTAAGTCCAATTCCCTATCTTCACTCTTATTCTGAAGTCCATTAACGTGACCCACTATGTCCCACTGCTGCTCGGGTCACAACAAACACAGGAAGGCTTGAGTACAGCTGGCACCAGGACACTGGGCTGATGCCAGAGGTATCTTTCCTGCCCCGCTGGACAGTAGGAGGCCAGTTCTTTAATAAACAACTGTACGGGCATTACTTCCTGGTTCACAATCATTGCAGCAGCAAAATCAACCAAGCTCTGACTGCTCTGGTCTCCCAGCCACTTCTCTGAGCAGCATGTCAAGAAGGGCAGGGAATCGGGGCCCTGGGTGAGGGAGCAGGAAGGGTTCCTATAGTTTATTTTTTAATCATTCAGCTTCAGACTTTCTTGCCACATCCAGACTTAAAAGTAAGGGCTCAGATCTTCAAAAGGCAGATTCTTGTTACATTTGGACAGCACGAATAGTCTTTGTATTTCAGTAGTTGTTTGACTTAATTACTTTGTATCTACAAATTAAAACAATAGAAAAAAGATTTGTTTCCAAATACGCTTGCATAAACATTTCTTTCAGTAAGACACACTGAATATTTTGATGTGCTCTGGGGAAGCTTTCAAGCACCAAAGGAGAGAGCCAACATACGTGGAAGGAGCTGAGGATTTGTGATCAATCGCCGTTTGTAGTGAGTTTCTTACCCCCAATTTGTGGGTCTCACTGAACACACCGCTATGGTAACTTGTATAGGATAAGCAAGCTTTAGCCTCAATTTTGAGCTACTTAAAATTCCTCAAGAACAACAGCGGCCTCTACAGCATGGTTTTGGAAAAGTAAAGTAAGCAGACTAGTCTTGGACCCAAAACATATTTTTTCGGGTTGTCCATCAAAAATGGGCAATTATGGAGTTTTTCCTTCTTCATTATTCATTATATGGTCACAGGACAAATACAGTACAGAGAGACAAGGAAGAACAAAGGCCAGGAGAGGAGGGTCTGACTCTTAGACAACACAGTCTGTGGTCTTGCAGTCTCCTTTTATGGTTTAATGTAGCCCTCAACTTATTCTGCAGCTTCAATATGGAGTAGATCATTACAATTCAAAAGATCAGTAAATAAAGAGTTTAATCCCCAGACAATGTCCTTTAACTTTGTGGTGGGAGCCCAGCCAGTACCATCCATTGAAAGTCCCTTCAGTGACTATAGACCTTTCACCTGGCCCATGATGCGGGTGCCTGATGCTGGTTAAGCACTTCACTTCGGGAGGCACTATGTTATAAGCATTAGGAACTTTCGTTTCAAACTAAGCTTTTCCACTTCACTAGTAAGCCTCAGCTGGGGCCTCATGCAGAAATTAATGAAGCTTGTTTGGACATAGTACTTACCTCTATAACTTTATTAAAATATTCTTTTTCGAATTGCCTCCATTTTTAAACTTAAATAATATCTACGAGGGGTGGCTCCATAGTGTAGTGGTTAGCATGTCTGCTTTACACGCAGAAGATCCTGGGTTCATGCCCCAGGTGGAGCCACGGACCATATCCCAGGTGCGCCTGGCCCTGGGGGCATGCAGCAAGCATGTGGGAGGAGACACCCCACCTTCAGAGATTCAGTTCTTAAGGAGAGATGGCAACATCCATGGGTCAGGGGTGGAAGCATGGGGTAGGGGGGAGTTAAAGAGGAGAAAAAATAATAAAAATAAATAATATCTATGAAAGGATGGTTTTTTGGATAATATACATTTCGATACACACTAAAATAAACAGATAAACATTAAAAATTTAAAAAACAATCAAATCATCTTTTATATCAAATATTGAGAAATAATGTTCTAGTCTACTTCATTTTAAAAATGTGGTAAGACTTTAAAGTTTACATTGCTCTGTAGTCAACACTCTTTGTTTTCTTATATCATTCAACCAATTGATTTTTGCTCAAGTCATACTTTTCCTGTTGTCCTTATAGATGCCACAAAGGATTTGGTCAAATGTTTCATTAAAACCAAAGTACTTCACATCTGTGGTCTTGCCATCTGTGGTCTATGGCACGTCTATCTGCGTGTCATAAATATGGAAGGGGTTGCACTGCGGTCAGGATGTGTTCAGTAAGCCAACTACAAGACGTTTGTAAATGTCTTTTCTCATTTGGTGAGAACAGGCTAAGCACTAGGGAGGAGTATTTTTAAGTATCCGGTGGGTGTGTAAAAATAAAAAGCAATGGTCATATTTTTTGACAGCAAGAACTCAAGGAGAAGGATTGAGAACAGAGCAACATGGCACACTGATTTTCAACATAAGTCTCATTCAGCAACTTCCTATCCATCATCTGCTCTACACATAGAGTCATGGTCGCCAACTCTTTGGCACAGCCATCCCCGAATGGAACAGAGGTCATTCTTGGGCATCCATTGTTATATCTTGGCATTCTCAGCATTATCAGTCACTTTTGCAGGTACAGAAAAGTTAGGCCTGAGATCTAGCTTTGCCAACGGAGGCAGAAGAGGAGCCTGGAGGACTGACCCAGGTACAGATGAATGAGGTTCAGATTGATAGGCAAATCTGGCTCTGTGATGAGTACTGCATTAACAGCTAACACCCCTGGCGGGGGTCTGGGGAGAAGGGCATACACCTAGTAGGAAATCTCAGTGATGTGAAATTTGGTGGTGGTGGGAGTCAGAGGTGGGATGAGGGGAGACTCAGAAGTAGAGAATGGCAGGCATTCCACACAGAAGAGGTCTTAAAAGACAGCCAGTAAGGCCCCAGGAGTCTGGCAAGACTGAGACAGAACCCAGGCCCTGGGGGACAACTGTAGACAACCATATACAGAACAGGAAGAGAAATCAGAGGAGAGACCCAGTAAAAAGAATTAGGGCATATGGGCTTGAAATTGGGAAACAAGTAAGAGTGTAGCCATTAGAGTCAGAAACCACACCAGGGGAAAACTAACCAATGATGCAAGTCATTGCCCAACCTGATCCAGTGTCACTCTCAGGAGGCTTAAGTATCTCATGATTCAGGCTAATATTAGCTTAAGGAATGGAGGGTGGCATCGAGCATGCAGGTGGGGCTCAAGTGGCCCCAGTGATGGCCCAGAGCAGGAACTGGATCTCAAGTCTGTTTGGCAACAAAACTTGTTTTCCCTGCTGCACCCATCCAAGAGAGACAGGAGAAAGAAACACACTCTAGCTCTTTGAGATGTAATCAATATGCTCACCAGACTAGAAGCTCCTTGAGTGCAGAAACTGTCTTGATCACCGTTATATCTAGAGTGCCTAGCAGGGCCTGGCACATGCTCAAGGAATATTTATTGAATACATAAAGGAAGGCAAAGATGGATGAACAAATA
>CM053517.1:32771372-32807809 GCA_028627145.1 Eidolon dupreanum | reverse complement strand
GATGTGGGAGGGTGGATAGACACTTGGAAAGGAGAAAAAAATGATTGCGTCTCCAAATTTGGGTGTTCTGGCATAGCATGATATACCTGTGGAGGTATTATTTTATTACAAAGTAGAAAACACATTTAGAGAACATTGTCTTGTGAGGCTAAGTCTCAGCTGGTCAAAGGCAACAATTACGGAGAAAAAAAGTGAAATATTGAGAGGAGCTTGGTCCCACATGGGATGGAAAAGTTGTCAGAGAAGTCTCTTATTCCCCAAAGGAAATGATTTTGATGAAATGTGGCTTCCAGTGGGTCAACTTCTTCCCCATCCTTAGGACAAGGCTTGGCTTCTTAATAAGGGTACAAATCTTTCTTCACAGGCTTTTTATTTTGGAGAGATTGGCATTGGGACACCACCCCAAAATTTACTGGTTCTCTTTGACATGAGCTCCTCCTACCTGTGGGTACCCTCCACGTACTGCCACAGCCAGGCCTGCTGTGAGTACATACCCACCATCACCATCTGCCCATGGATGGGAGCAGAAAGAGAGGCAGTGTGAGGATTGAGCACAGGCTTGTAATGTCAACTCCAGAGATCTCTGTGCATATCATTCTCTCATTCTCCTTAAATGAGGAATATCTAGAAATCTTGCCCTCAGTCTACATTTTAGAAGTGCTGACGACTCTGGAGAGAGACAGAAGAAATAGACTAACACTTCCATCCCTTCTATACTGTCCCTTTCTCTCAGCTCTTTTTGTGGGCCAGGATTCCTGGCACTTTCGAAGTGATTCGTTCCTCAGGGAATGGTAGATTGGAAAGAATTCGGGCAACATTTGTCATCCAAGGGGACAGGCTTTTCTGGAGCTAACACAGTTTGTCTCTGTTACAAATGACTGAGGCCGAGCTCCCTCCCAGACTTGGTCTGATGATCCCATTGGGGGTAAGTTGCCTCCAAGTATTTTGGGAAGCAGTGAATGACATTAATATTCCATTCTGCTTTTCTACAGCCAATCACAACAAGTTCAACCCCAGCCTGTCCTCCACCTTCAGAAACAACAGGTTAATCTACACACTGTCCTATGGGAGTGACAGCCTGAGTGTGGTCTTGGGATATGACACCATGACTGCGGGCGATGTTCTCATAGCTTCTAAGGGTTTGTGATTGGGTGCCCGTTTTCTAGGGCCTTAAGCTGAGAGAGAAATCACGATTACTAATTAGCTACAACCTTCCCAGGAGCTGAGAGTTGGAAAGGATGTCAAAGATCATTGAATTCAACCTTCCTCCCCAAACAGGAATTGCTTCCGCAGCAGTCTTGACTGTAGAAAGCTTTCTATGTGTTCAAGTTGTTGTGTCTTCTTGTGACTTTGCTCCCTGGACTTAACTCTACCCTCTGGAACCACATAGAATAAATCTGCTTCCTCCTCCACACAATTCCACTCTGGATATTTGAAGACCTGCTCTTTCGCTATTTTCTTATTTCTTTATGACTAACGCCCACAATTTCTCTATCGTTCTTGAACATGGGTTGTTCAACATAAAACCAGTCACAGTCCTTTCATTGTACAATGAAGTGGAAATTATAACTTCAGAAAACAGTTGCCTCTGCTTCCCCAACACCCACACTCTTGTTTCCAAAACACGTGGTTGGGTGAAACTGTTGCCCTTTCACCTTCCTCACCCACGCGCATGATTGAGCTCAGCATGAAACAGGCCAACTTCCTCTCCCCAGAAGAGGTCCTAGCTTCCACATCCTGGGCACCCAAGTCTAGGAAGGCTTTGTCCGTGTCAACTGTTAGGCTCTTCTGTCTGCTGCCCCAGGTTCAGAATATCGTCGTCAATAACCAAGAGTTCGGCCTGAGTGAGAATGAGCCCAGCACTCCCTTCTACTATTCAGACTTTGATGAGATCCTGGGAATGGCCTGTCCCCACATGGTGGTGGGGAATGCCCCGGCAGTTATGCAGACAATATTGCAGCAAGGCCAGCTCACCCAACCCGTCTTCAACTTCTACTCCTCTTGGTAAGAAGCCACATCCTGGGAAGGGCTCAGCAAATGAGGACCTGTGCTGGCTTTTGACAAATCAATATCAGACAAGGCCCAGCTTATGACAAATCATATACATTATGTCAGGAAACTTTATAAGCATGCCCACCATCGCCTTCCTCATCAGCGGGTCCCAGCTCCCTCTGCCTCCCTCTGCCTATGTCTTCACTCCCCAGGCTCCTTGGAAATTCCATGCCCCAGCTCACATCTGGGCAGCCACAGGGAATCCCCAGTGGCAAGGCTGAGTGTGAACAATAATTCAGAGATCCCCATAGGTGTCATGGAATATAGGGTGGGGGCAGTTCCTGTGGGGAAAGGTCTCCATGGTGAGACTGGTTGTATCCTCATGTCCTCTGTCTCTTTAGAACAACGGCCACTGTAGGCTTGGACTTGAGGCTACCTCCCTGCCCTCCCTGACTGGGCAGCTCCTGTGGATTCTAGGAGTTGTCTTCCTCAGGGAGTATTACTCTGTCTACAACATGACCAACAACAGGGTGGGCTTTGCCTTCTCCACCAAACGAGAGGCAGCTGTCGCCACCTTCCCTCCAGGACTGCGGGATTACCCTAAATTTTCTGTGGGCTGACAGCAGCATTTTTAACTATCCTGACCCCTTCTGCTCACTAGAGTCTTACTTCCTGCAACTAATAAATCAAGAAACACCAAACGTCTTTGAAGTGCCTTTCGAAATATCTTTTTGTGTCTGTGTGTTCTGCTTTTTGTAGTTTATTCTAAATTGAAACATAGCAACAGCTATTTTAGGGGACCTGTTAATCAGTGGGAGAGAACCCAGGAGTGGAGGTCTCTGAGCACAGAGCTGCAGCACAGATGGTGTGCTGTTCCTGTCTTGGTGCCAGAACCATGCGTCTAAGAGAAGCCCACTTCGACTTCAGTAAGCGATTCCCTCAGGTTTGACTAAACGGACTTCACTGTGTCATTTCTTTGTGCTTCTTCATCAGTAATGAAGATGTAGTTATGCTGCTGGTCATTGATGGGTGGATCTTCAGGACTCAGAAGTACAAACCTCTTCTTTTTATGGGGCTGATCTCAGGAGGAAAAGACTGAAGCTAGTTTAAAGGTGAATAAAAAAGTGACTTAAGGTGTCATGAAAGACCCAAGACGTGTATCTGTAGGAGGTTTTCAGAAATGGGAAAGAACTGGAAAACAAGAAATTTGTTTACTTAAAATAGGGACTGACTGGAGCCCAGAGTTTTTGATCCTAGGATCATAGGATGAGAAAAGACAGAGAACTACAGGTTGAGAACCAGTATGAGGGGTTACTCAAGGGAAGGATTGTCACATGACATGTACATAGTACATGCTCAATGTTTATTTGCAATGCTTTGATTTATTTCAACAAATATTTACTGAGCATGCATCAGATGCTAAATACTATGGTCAGTACTGAGGATACAGATCACAGATATTCAAGGATGAAGGAACTATGGAAAGGAGATCTTCAAGGATACAACATATTTTGCTATTTCAATTGGAGCAAAGAAGATAAACAAGGGATATTGTCAGCTTGGAGAATTCATGAAGGATAGTAGATATCATTGAGATACCTCAAGGATATTAGAATTCATTGAGTAGCATAGAGCTATGCACCTTTCAAGACACTATAGGAGAAAAAAGATGGGAAGCTTTCTGTCTGGTGGAGAGACAAATGTACACACCCAACTGAGTACTGCAATGGATGAGTGTCATGTCGGAATATGTAAATGTGACAAGAATGGGGAAGAAATGGTAAATTCTGCTTAGGTGAAGGGTTTAAAAGTTGGTAACATTTGAAACGGACAGTGAATAATAAGTAGAACTTTGTTAGAGAAGAATGGAAATGGCATTGTCAGGGAAGAGAACTGCACGAGTGGAGAAATAGAAGTGTGAGGGGATAAAGGAGTGTTCAGGGGGAAAGCTGAACAATCACGTATCTCTAAAACCAGATCCTTCAGACAGGAAAGGAGGAAGTTCTGGTCAAGATGGTGGGCTATGTAAAAGCAGGGTTTACCTCTTCCCAGGACTGCATTAAAATTACAACCAAATTATAGAACAAACAACTTGGACAACTACTTGAAGTCTAGCTGATCCTAACACATACATCTGAGGCCGTAAAGAAAAAGCCACATCGAGACCAGCCAAAGACACGAAGCTGGCTGGTCCCGCACCCAGGCGTGGTGGCTGGTCCCGCACCCAGGCGTGGTGGCTGGTCCCGCACCCAGGCGTGGTGACTGAGCTCCAGGAGGGAGAACACAGCCGCAGAGGCCTCCGTGAAGGGACGAGGGTCCCTAGCCCCACACAGGGCTCTCCAGCCCAGGGTTCCAGCCCTGGGAAGAAGAGTTTCCATGAAATCTTACTGTAAAAATCAGTAGGGGTTCTGGCCATCTGGGTGAGTTAGAAGGAGCCTGAAAAACCAGACATCCTCCTTAAAGGGTCCGCACACAGACTCGCTCGCAGACACTCAACCTGGGTACCAGCGGAGGGTCAAGTCAGCAGCTTGGGAGGTATGGGAAGCATACGGAGAAGGACTGAGTTGTGTGGCACTGGAGCAAGGGCTGGAGAGACAGCCACCATCGCTACCTTTGTGGGCCCTCCTGCGGGGCAGACTACAGATGGGCACCATCTTGCCAGGGTTGGATACTCCTCCCATTCGGCCAATGCTGAAGCTGTATTGGCTGCGTGAGATTGGCCTGCTCCACCCCATGTCTTTATGGGACCCTGCCCCACCTTGCCCACAAATTGCCCACAGCAGGCCTGTTGTCAGGCAGCCAGCCCTACCCTGCGCCTTCCTTGGGCCATGCATTTGTGAGCAAGCAGCAGCCCTCAGCTTGCAATGCCTACATGCAGCCCACACTTTATGGGGGAGATTTTTAGTAGCTGGCCACTGGTGCCAGCCCAAACTGCAGTGTCTCTTGGGCAGATCCCTGGAATCTATGGGCCCAAGGTGGACAGCGGCTGGCCTCACGGTGATTTGTGACTTTCATGGAAGTCCATGGGCTCAGCTCTGGCAGCAATCTACGTTGGCCAGACAAAATTGGCTCACTATGTCTCCCTGAGACCCCGCACCACCCAACCCACAAATTGCTCATGGTAGGCTCATTTCTCAGTAACCAGCTCCACTCTGTGCTTTCCCTGGGCTGCAAATTCGACAGCAAACAAACAGACCTCAATTCACATGGCCGGTGCACAGCCAGTGCATCCTGAGAGAGACTTTCTGTGGTGGGCCACAAACCCCACCCTGAGCTACAGTATTTCATGAATGCATCTTGGGTGCATGCAGGCACGAGGCAGGCCACAGCTACCTTTGCTGTGATCTGAGACTTTTATAAAAAGCTGCAGATTCAGCACTGGAACAAAACATGATTCTGCATTGACTGGGTGAAATCTGCACACCTTATTCCTATAATTCCCTGGGTCCCTGACCCACCCAACTCCTAAGCCAACCAACCAAAGGCTCTTTCAGCTGTGGAGACTTATGGGCAACCAGCAGACAGCCTCAGGCATTGAGGTGCTGGTCCTTTTGCTGGGCCTGGTACTGAGGGTAACCAAGGTTGGCCTGCAGCGTGGTCTTTCCCACTTGCCTCCAGATCCAGCACAGACAGCAATCATTCATGGATCACTTTGTAAATCCTATCAAGTAACCCTGAATAATCAAAGGCAGCGGCTGACATTGGCCTACATGAGAGTCCCTCCCAAGGGGCCCCAGAACCAGCACACCTAGAGGCTGGCAGCAGACCACAACAGAACACCACCTGACTAGCCTCATAAATGGAAAATTTAAAGGGTGGTCTCTTAAACTCTCTGATATTGCTATTAGTAATTATTATTTTTTTGCATATATCTTCTAGGACAAGGGAAACAAAAGAAAAAACAAACAAATGGGACTACATGAAACTAAAAAGCTTTTGCACAGCAAATGAAACCTTCAAAAAAATGAAAAGACAACCTACTGATGAGAGAAGATATTTGCCTATGATACATCTGACAAGGGGTTAATATCCAAAACTTATAAAGAACTCATAAAACTCAACGACAAAAAACAAACAATCCAATTAAAAAATGAGCAGGAGACCTGAATAGATATTTCACCAAAGAGGATGTACATATGGCCAATAAACATATGAAAAGATGCGCAAGGTCACTAATCATCAGAGAAATACATATTCAAACCACAATGAGGTATCAGCTGACACCTGTCAGAATGGCTATCATCAAATTAAAGAACAACAAATGCTGGTGAGGATGCAGAGAAAAGGGAACCCTTGTACACTGTTGGTGGGATTGCAAATTGGTACAGCCACTGTGGAAAACAGTTTGGAGGTTCCTCAAAAAATTAAAAATAGAACTACCTTTCGATCCAGCAATTGCACAAGATATGGAAGCAACCTGGGTGTCCATCAATAGATGATTGGATAAAGAAGTTATAATTCATATATACAGTGGAATATTACTCAGCCATAAAATATGAAACCTTACCATTTGCAACAACATGGATAGACCTAGAGATTGTTATGCTGAGTGAAATAAGTCAGACAGAAAAAGATAAATATCATATGATTTCTCTTATATGAGAAATTTAAGGAAAAGAAGAAACTGATAAACTAAGCAAAACAGACTCACAGATACAGAGAACAAACTGGTGATTGCCAGAGAGTTTGGGGGGCTGGGTGAAAAAGTGAGGGGATGAAGAAGTACATATTAGTAGCTACAAAACCACCATGGGGATGTAGAGTACAGCATAAGGAATATACTTGTTATTACTTAATGGCTGTTTGTAATGCCAGGTAGGTGCTAGAGTATTCAGAGGGATTACATTATAAATTATATAAATGTGTAACCATTGTACTGTATACCTTAAACTAATATAAAATAATTTTGAAAAAGAAAACCATCAAACTCATAGAAGTATGGAATACTGTTTGCCAGGGGCTGGAGGAAGGGAAAAAACTGAAGGTGATGGTCAAAATGTGCAAAATTTCAGTTATGCAAGATAAATAAGTTCTTGAGATCTACCATATGACATAGTGGCTATAGCCAGCAATACTGTATTACAGACTTAAAGTTTCCTAAAAGGCTAGAGCTTAAGTTAAGTGTTCTGTCACACACAGAGACAAATAATAAAGGAGACATGGGGGTTGGGGGGAGAAAAGGCAGGAAAAGAGAAAGAGGGAGAGGAGAGTTATAATAAATATTTTGTGAGCAGAGATGTCATTTTTCTTTTTTATTGCTGTGTTATGATGCCCTTCGCGTAAGTATTTGGGAGTTGATGAGAGGCATAGAATATGACTGGTAACTGGTTGCAAGAAGATCCTAAAATAACTAAGGGATTGTTCATCTGCACACACCAAAAGGCTGGTCCAGCTTTACCAACTGCTCTGTAGGCTCTGTAGAAGTATTATTATGCCACCCGACACCAGGAGTGGATGCTGGAGTTGCAATTGGATTTCTAAGGACCAGGTTGCATGGGTTGGTGATAGTTCCTATGATATTTATGGGATCTTGGGCTAAACTGAGTCCACATGAAAGAAGGAAGGGGGCAAAGGTGATGGCATCTGACTGCCACTAAGGATCATGCCTTCTCCAAGTTCATCACCATGGTGGCTACAGCTGGCAATTGTAAGATTTTCATTGACCTGGTAGTTGAGTATCTCTGGCTGTATGGGTTTAATGGCATTGACCTCGAGTTTGAGTAACCAGGGTCCCAGGGCAGCTCACCTGAGGACAAGCAACACTTTACCATCCTCACAGAGATGAACTTGCAGGTGCATTCATATAGCCCAGGACCTGAGAGGGTCCCCCATCCTTGACTGACTTTCATGTCTAAAGAAAAGGGGAAAAGACGGCAACTGTTGAAAATCTACAATATGCCAGACACTATTTCTAGGAACTATGGGACTTCATTTAATAGTCATAACACCCAACTGGAATATGTACTTTTCTATCAAACCATAGAGCATACGTAATTACAATTAGAAAGTGGTAGAGATCTCTGTAACTTCTTTCCCTATAAGACACTGCTTTCGTGAGGAAGTAAGGGACAATATTATTAGGTCTCAAGACTTAGCTCACTCAAACTTAATACACATACCCCTAGTATAGACATACATTCCAGTATACGCAAGGAGTTTTTTCCCACCAAATATTGCTACATTGTTAATTAAAATTTGGGTCATTTATGAGCACTGTATTTTTCCTGTAATTATCACTGCTCATAATCACCAATATTGTCCTATCTCTTGCAATAGGAAATGTTAACAGCTTTTTAAGCTGAGACCCAAGCCACAGGCTAATTAATCCCTGTCTGCTAATCTCAGCAGCCCTATCTGCCGGCCAAGGAACCACTGATGCAGGTTATGAAATTGCCAAAATCCAAGTGTGAGGCAGCAATATCTGAAGGCTGGAAAGCCTATCTTGTTTCAGGGTGGGATTTAAACCTGTGAGACCCTTGGAGTCGCAGCCAGACTAAACTTAGCATAGTCTGTACATCTTCGTCTGGTGTTTGCGGGGTTCCCCTCCCCTCCTCTCTTCCTCAGGGCTCTTGACGGGCAGAAACTAGGTACTGACCTCTCTTATCTCCTGCTTCAGACCTAGAGAATGTTCTGCGTGTTCTGTGTTATATGAGGCTCTCCAGGGGGCTTGCACAGGGGTGGACCCAGCCACAGAGCCAATCCCCTAGAGAGAAGAAGGGTTATCCCTCCGCTGAAGGCATGCCGTTAGTGAGCTCCGATAAGGACACTGATGTCTGCAGGATGGAAGGGCTGGCTGCAGCAGACATGCAGGAACAGCAACAGTACACGGAGAGTGAGTGGCCAAACACTCAAAAGAATAGGGAGAACGAATAGGAGAGAAAGGACTTGGTGACGCAGGAGCATGTGGTGCAATGAGAATGTAAGAGGCCTGGGCTGAGTCATAGGCTTTTCTTCTGGGAATCAGTGGAAAAGAATTGGTGACCTCACAGGCATTTAGACTCTGAGTTGGAAAAATAAGTGGTGGGGTTAGACTTGACTTTTATGTAAAAAGTTGTCCAAGTTGGTCGTAAATTGCTTTTCAAATTATGAAAGTAATATGCTCCAATAATTACATTAAAAAAGAGATAGCACAAAATTATCAGACATAAAAAGTAACTTGCTCTTCTCTCTTCTCTCCTTCCCCAGTTCCCCAGGGGTAGCTATGCTTAAAGTGCAGTGTTAGACCAGGTTGCAATGTGTGTTTTCATTCTCACCCAATAGCCAAGTCAACTTTCCCGCAATTACCTATTAGGTAGCAAGATAATTCTCATCCATGGTATTTGATCAATATTTCTTCTGCCTGAAGTGTTCACTCCAATGTAGCTTTTTCTTATCTTTCCCACAAATTACTTAAATTAGAAAATCTTGACAGGTTAATCCCCCAAAACTCCAAATAATATCTTTCTTTCCTTGCCCTCTTTTTAAGTTACCCAATTTGTGCCAGTCAATTTACTGCTATTAAACAAACAAACAAACAAACAAACAAACAAAAAATCTTACCAGGCATTAAATATCGGAACTAAAGAAAAATAGATAAATTAAGGAGGTTGTGATTCTGTTTACAAAGAGTTCATTGCAGGCTTGCTATAATCAGGAAGACACGTAGAGTGTTAAAACGTGTTTATTTAGGCTTTAAAATTGCTGACTATGGCAGAAGAGCTCAGTTTTCTAAATATTAAGACACCTTTGAATATAGGACTCAGAATATATTTAATAACACATTCTTTGAGGGTCAGAAGTGCTTCATTAAATGTATTCACAGATTGGAAATCACATCTTAATTTTGGAAACAGTAAATATAAAAAATGAACATCTTAGAATCAAAGAAATATAGTATCTGAACCACTGCTTCTGAAAGATCCCACTAGTAAAGAAAATGTCCATGTACCTTTGATCTTATAAATAAATAGAAAAATATTATTCATTGGATATACTGAAGAAAAAAGTTTAAATTAAAAACACTTATCCATTGATCAACATTGATATTTCAAGTTTATCGTAACTGTAAAAATTCGAAAGGGGTTATTATGAAATGCATACTGAAAATTGATATAGGAGGTGGTGCGGGGAGGATTCCTGGGATCTCCTGATATTAATACAGATAAACTCCCTCCCTATTCACCACCGTGGTCTCTATAGCCGCCAAACGCAAAATCTTTATGTTTTGTCCTTGACTTTCTTCGTCAACATGGATTTGATGGCATTGACCAGAATGTGGAAAATCCAGGGTCCCAGGGGAGCCCACCTAAGGGCAAACAGTTTACTATCTCGATTAATGTGGGAATGGAGCACTAGCTCTGGCTCGTCTTGTGCAGAAGCTGGTGTCTTAGCAGATTTTCTGTGAGGGCTGCATTTCCTGGAGATAGCTCTCAGACAGTGCACCAACCCGTTCAGGTGTTTGTGGTTGAGGCAACAAAAACAGACTGTCTGGCTGGCTTCAGCCCAAAGAGAGTTTTACAGGAAAGATACAGGTATCTGAAGGAATCCAAGGGAGAAATTCTTGAATTGAGAAGGTGGAACTATTAATTATATAATTTATTAGTATTTATCAAGCACCTACTATAATCCAGACCTGTGCCTCACACTGGAGATAAAGCAACGAACAAGACAAACATGATCCCTGCTCTTGTGGGCTTACTACACAGAGGAGGATAAGAGAAGGAAGGAGAGAGGGAGGGGTGGAGGGAGGGAGGAAAGGCATCAAATGATTGCAGATGGTGATAAGAGCAATGAACTCTCTGTCTCTGGTCTTCCTGGCTATGCGAAACAGAACTGCTCTTTATAACAACAAATAGGATTGTCAGGGAAGTCTTCTCAGAGGAAATGACATTTTAGCTAAGATATGAAGAATCAAAAGGAAGCAGGCATACAAAGGAGAGCAAGAAGGATTTTCTAAGGAAATCATTAACAGCATTGTAAAAGCCAGGAGGCAGGAAAGAGCTTAGCATAGCCATATGAAAATGCCCAGCTAGAGCTTTAAAGGGAAGGTAAAGTCACAGTAGGCAACACAGTTCCTAGACCCTCTGCCAGGAGTTCCAGGGCTTTTTCTCTAGAATGTCATTAAATGTGACTTGGATTATAGGACTCTTAGTGCCTATATCTCTTTGTTCCAATTTATACCTTACCAGGTCATATCCCTATATTTCAGGGGCTATTTCCAGAAATGGAGGAATTGCTATGAGCTAGAAACCTGCCCAAGAGGTTCTTAGTAGCGGAAACAGAGAATGAAGACTGCCACTAAAATCCACCCTCTTTTCTCTCTCCAGGAAATGTTAGAAGCTTTTGGAGAGGAGGCTAAAGAAACCAGGACAACCTGGACTGTTGGTCACAGCAGGCGTATCTGCTAAGGGATCACTGGTGGAGGATATGAAGTGAGTGTACTGGGTCTCTTGGAATATTTAGATCCCAGAGCAAAGATGCCTGAACTTAGTGGAGGAGAGCATCCCAAGTAGTTCTGTAAACATAATGTTAAGAAAACTGGTATCTTTAATTTAAAAGAAGTTTGAGGACTTAGTGGCTCTGGGGAAAGGTGGCAGCCTCTTTCAATTGTCACCGTGGTAGCTTTGGGGAAAAGAGGAACAAGATTCAAGACCATGGCAAATCCTTGTAATAGCAATCCTCATTAGAGTTTCTTTTGGAAAAAGCTGTAAAAACAAGAAAGCCAAGCAACAGGTGAGCTACTCACCTGTGATTCCCATGGCCCTAAAGACATGTGTCTCTGAGTCACATGCTCGTGGAACCTACATTTCCTAACCTGCTTTGGTTTTGCCATTTCTTTCAAGATAGTAAAGGAGATTTCCAGCCCTAAGGGGGTCACTGAAGATAACCTGGAAGCCACATTGGAGGGGCCATATGGATATCTACTTGACATCATGAGTTTCCTACTGCTACCATTCCTTGCTCTTAGATTATATATAAGAAAATGGCCCCAGGATCCTGATGCCTCAAAATTTATTTCAGACTCCTTGATTTCATTGATGCGATGACCTATGACTTCTTTGGTAGTCACACATACAGGACGCAACAGTCCCCTGCATGTAATATCTAAGGATCAAGGTGACATGCATCATTTTAATTGTGTAAGAAAGAAAAGCCTTAAGTCATAAGGAAAGAGGAGATTGGGGAGAGCATTGTTGTTGGGAAAGAGGCTTTCTCTTGGGGGGGGACAATTAGCTAGTCTTTGTTAATCAAATGGGACAAATACTGGTGAGGAAAAAAATGTCCCTATTGCTTTCTTCAGGAATATGCCATGAAGTACTGGAGAGACAATGGGGTCCCTGTGGAGATACTTATCGTGGGGCTCCCCTCCTATGGGAGGACCTTCCAGCTGCCTTGGCACTTCTGACACCTCAGTCTGTGCCCTGGTCTCTAGAGCAGGGTCATCTGGGCTTCCCGCGAGGTAACTGACATGGTTAATTCAGACTGAAAATGCTCTGGGGAAAATTCTTTGATTCTCTAAGTCATCCCACTACCCTTCTACTCTTGAATTCCGTAACCCTGGCTTCTCATAGCTCTGAGCACAAGCAGCCTGGGAAAAGGCAGGTTGATAGCTGTAGAACACTTTTCACTTAAAAAAATAATAATCTGAATTTCCTTTTTGGGTTTTGAACTGTATGGCACCATTTTCCCCACAGCCCCAAAGCTGGAAAAAGATTTCAATAGTCTAGCCTGGGGATGTAAATAATTTCATTTCCCTTCCAACTTGAATTGATTATGTTTATTTAAATCCTGTGCCGAAAATTCAGACTGAAAAATAAGTGATTTGCAGTATTTGCCACCCCACTGAACATGCTACAGGTACCCCAGATCTACGTACGCATGTATACAACAAACCAGCACAGGGAGAGAGAACATTCTGAACTGGTCTTTATTCTCTCACATGGTAGTTATGAGCTCCTTGCCCCTCTCTGGGCTCCGCGCTAGAAGACAAGAGGGCCGCAGCAGCGCAGAGGGAGAAGAGCAGCTCTGTTCTCCCTCCTGGAGATTCTGTGCACAGGAGGAGCACGTGGAGATAGTTCCAGCTGCTCAATCGTAAAACAGGCTTAGATAGGCCACACGGTTCCGATGCTTTCTGAAGTCTTTGTCAGTGGACAGCTGCAATGAAAGAAAGTTTTCTTGGTCAATATTCTGACGAGAACCCTCTGTCTCTGGTCTTCCTTGCTGTGCAAAATAGAACTGCTCGTTATAGCTGTTGTAGCCTCACGAAACCTTACCCTGCAGTCACCTCGCCTTAGCGATTCTCTCGACTTTTATATGTATGTAGACTCTCTGTCATCTTACCCTGGTGTCTAGCATGGTAAGAATGGTTTTTTATTCAGTAAATCTCTAAGTACAGCTGGTAAACTCCTTGAAAACGAAGATTATATGTTTAATTCTTGCATGTTACCCATAAGCCCTAGCACGATGCTATTAACACATTAAACATTTAATAAATATTTGTAGAATTATCCAAAGTCCACTAGGAAAAGAAAAGTCACTTTTTTTCTGACATCCAGCTTGGGTAAATTATGATAGCTAATATAGATTGAGCGTTTATTATAGATACAGTATTAAGTGCTTTTCTATGCTATCTCAATTTTTACAACCTTATCAGATTGATTCCATTATTATACCATTTACAGATAAGCAAACTGAGGCTTAGAAAAATTAGGGGACTTGCCCAAGATCACACAGCAAGTAAATACCAGAGCGAATATTTGAACCCAGGCAGTCTATCTCAGAATCCATGCTCTTACCAGAATGTTCTATAGCCCCCTGATGATGTAATACTCAAGCGATATGATGGAAAGAGCACTGGCTTAGGAGTCACAAGATCTAGATTCAAGTTGTGCAACTTGCACAAGTCACTTAATCCACCTGAGTCTTGACTTCCTCTTCTATCATATAAGGATAATTCTCCTGTACCTACCACAGAAAATTATTTGAGGATTAAATAGAAAATGTGACTTTTGTTCAGTCATGCCCACCTTTAAAAATCAAATAAGATTGTGTAACTTTCCAAAAAGACCCCCATATGTACATACAAAGAAAACTGTGCATATAATTTCAGGGAACAAAGACTTCCTGCAGCTCATTTGCAGACGCTGGTTAAGAACCTTTGACACACACGGGAGGACTAGAGCGTGTGCTCTCCAGAAGCCCGATGTTATTACCTCAGCTTTTAGGGTTCTCTTCTGTAGACATGGAACCTGAGCCCAGTCTGGAGATCCAAATTTCATTGGCCAGGTGATTCTGGGGGGTGGTTTTATTTCTGGGTTGTATGTGCCAGGACTAGAAATAAAAATACAAATAACATCACGTCTAATGAGTTACTGACCATATACAAACTCCATCAGTACCACTGCTGTCCCTGAGGCCTAACTCTTTGGGAAAAGGCAACAGACTGACCCGCTTTTTTATGTCAGACTTGCACAGGATTCCTTTGCTTAATGTATTTCTAATTAAAGTGTTAGTGTGAAAGATATCTAGTCTTGACATCCAGCTTGGGTAAAAATTGACTCTAGCTTAAAAGATATTTCCTTAGCTGAGAGACCAGAAGATCCCAGAAGTGGTGGACAATAAGAGGGATCTACCATAGTGATGGATTGGTATTGCCTATGATCCAAAGTTGGGGATAAAAGTGCAGTGATAATTTAATCTACCAGCAGTCTAGGGGCACCAAGCAGAACCAGTTCAATTTTCTTGACGATGAGATTATTTTATAATTGCTTTTGTTCATGACACTTTGTGTTTTGGTGTAGACTGTGCTGTGGTGGAAATAATACTTAGAGCAGACATGGGGTTCAAGATCCAACACTTCCACTTCCTTATTGCAACCTTAAGAAAGTTACATTTACTCTCTGATCCTTGGATTTCTCATCAGTAAAAGAAAAACCTTGACCCTTTGCCATATAATTCCATCCATTCTTAATGCACTTACAATATGCCCTTGATCTACAGACTATGGAGTCTAGCCCTGTCCCTCCTCCTCTGTCTCATTTCCTCCTTGCTTACTACACTGTAGCCATACGAACCTTCTTTCTTTTTCCCTCAAACTAAATTCATTTACAGCTTTTGTATTTGCTGTTCCTTCTGCCTGGGAAGCTCTGAGACTAGATCTTCTCAAGGCTGGTTCAGTTTTATTCTGATTTCAGATCAAGTGTCATTTCTCCTGAATGGCCTTTCTTGACAATCTTTGATAAAGCAGCCTCTGGTCTATCACTCCATATTATATCATCATTCTGTTTTATTTTTTTTCATAGCACATCAGTAGGTCACCATATTTCCTGGTTTGCCCATGACAGTCCTAGCTTATGGCAACCTTCTTGGTATAACTATTAATAAGGCTCCTTTTCACTTTCAGACGTGTCATGATTGGACTAATAAATTACATGGCCTCTCCTTTTTACTATTGATATTTTCTGATTTATTTGCTTCTCATCTGTTTAGGCTCCACAATGTAAGCTCCAAGAAATCAGGAGCTTTGTGCGATATGTTTAATGCAAAATCTCAAAACCTACAAAACTGCCTGGTATATTTATAAATATTTAAGTGACTTGCTATGATTTACAATTCTATGATGCCAGAGATCTGGAAGGCAAGAAGTTGAATCTTTAAGATGAGTGGTTATTGAGCTAGCACGGTTGGAGTATAATCCCTTCTTTGTACTTCCTTTCCTGTTGTTCTTTATTGAAATGGACCAGAAAAGAGGAAACATACCCAGGAAAATACGTGTCCTTTGAGTATGTCTTAAATCGAGGCAACAAGGTATTAAATGGAGCAAAATTTTGTTTGTACTTTTGCTCCTGATTTACTTTCTGGTACGTGCTGGGGTTAGGTGTCATATCCTGTTTCCGAGAAAAAGATCAATATGTTAGAGGGTGATATATATAACATATAAAGCCTTCTACATAGAAAAAAATATATAGAATCATTCTCTCCCTGTTTACATATCAGCTACAATTTAACCACCTCCAGCTATAGAAATAGGCCTATGATAAGTAGAAAACCAAGATAAAGATGTGGTTCAGGTACCTAAAGATACATGCCTAGGTTGTAAAAATCAGCCAAGGCTGGGTGGGAAACCAAGGTTAACTTGTTGCCGCTACTACCTCCACCATCTCACTCAAGAGATTTTTTTTTTTTTTTTAGGGTCAGTATCCCTCTCCTTGAGCTTAATTGTCAAGAAAATGTCCAAAAGATTAGGATTCTATACTGAAGACTTTTAGACTTGAAATTCAATTACACAAGAGTGGAAAAGTTAGAATTTGTTTTTTAATTGACAAGATAATATGATGCAGATAAACAAAGCTTCCAGTATTTTAATATCTCAGCACCAAAGCTCTGTTATGGCATTATTTCTTCCTAGAATTGTTTTTCCGCTCTCCCAGGACACTCACATACACACATTTGCAACGCTAATACCCAAGATTTTCAGATAGATTTAATAGCTTTTGCTTAAACATCTATTTTTCTTGAATTTCGGCACATATTGCTTAGGTAAACTCCCACTCTCTGCTCTTTGCTCCCAAATGCATGCAACAACATGGATCACACTAAAATTTAAGCACAGTCAACCATTTCTAACCTTGATTGGCTTAAACCTCATAGATGTTCTGGCTCCAAAAGCATATCCTTTTTTACTGGTCGGTATCCTAGAGAGGTTGTATACCAATTCATACACATTCTTTGGGTAGTATAAAAAAAAAAAGATAAAGAAAAAAGAAAAAACACAGAGAAGGTTATAGTCATCAAAACAGATTGAACTTAGAATGTTCTTACTTGAATCTTCTCTGCAAAAGTTGCTCTCTATTGACCCTTTTGGGTCAGAACCATACAAACAATTACATAAATAATACAGGTAACTTTGCAAATGTGTCTAGATAGATAAAGTGACATTTCTATGCCTTCCAGTGAATCCAGTGCCCTGAGGCCCAGAGAGCTGATCTTGTTATTTCATAAACTGACCTACAAGCACATCCACATTAGCCCAGGCTTGGACTAATGGGAGAGTAATTGGCATTGGTTCACAGGACTTTGGAGGCGGGAATAAAGTGGGGACTATATTGGGGAGTATATGAAACAAAGGCTTGCATTTGGTGGGGGTTGGAAGGGGGAGCAATGGTCCTTTAATTTCTGACATTGACCCTGACAGCTGGTTGCAGGGAATGAGGGCACCTTTCACGTTGGGACCCTGATTTCACAAATTCTGTAGCTCTTCTTCCAAGAAACGGGTGTCTTTAGGTCGGTGGGGAACTGAGACCCACCTAAAGGAAGGTGAATACTCACATTTTCTGCTGTGTAACATCCAGGCCCTCTGTGAGGTTCCCCCCTAAGAGGGAGAAACTTGTTTCCCAAAGAGTTTGGGGGATGGAAGTGAGGAAAGAGCTTCCTCCGTTGACATGTTCCAAAGGAGTATTGAACCAGTGACTCTGAAGATGAAGAAAAGAAGAAATTCCACATGAGGGAAGCCCTAACTTAGAAGGGTCTAAGTGAGGGCGTTGGTGGTGAGTGAGGTGTGAGAAGGCGGAGCAGAGAACAGGGCCCAACCGAGCTCTTACGAACCAGAGGCAGACTCCAGCAAGGGGAGCAAACTGCATCTCCTCACTTCGTCTTTCCCAGCCTCCCCAGTCTCCTCGTTGCTCTCTACTCTTGACCCCTCTGCTGCAGCCCTCCTCACCCGCTTTATTGAAGCACATCGCGCGTGCTGCTCGGGTTAGCACTTGTGTACTGCTACTACGTTGCTAAGGGAACACAGGGAAGCCCGGCGAGCCCGGCAAGCCCCTGCTGCGGTGCTTCCCAAGGGCAATGGCTCCGAGCGCGCCTGCGCAGCCGGCGGGGGCGCCCGAGAAGCAACGGTTGCGGCGGGAAGCCGCGCCTCCCGGACAGAGAGTCCCGGGGAGTGTGGACTCTGCAGCTCCGCTGGGGGTAGTGGGATTTGCTGGGCCCGTGGCTGTAGGGGCTGCTGGGGTGAAGGGATGGACCGAAGGGCTTTGGAGACTGGGCCACCGGGAGTGCGAGGAGGAGACAGGGACGCTGGGGCTCAGAATGCCTGGAAATTCCTGCGGCTGGGATCAGGGAAGTAGGAAACTGCAGCCGCTTGAGTGATGGCATGGCGGAGTGGGCTCCCAGGCAACGCCCAGAGCAGGGGAATTGGGGACCAAATCGAGGCCCCAGTTAGACCGATTTTTCCTTTTCCTCAGCCCTTCTCATCAGGTTCCCTTGTTCTCCTAAGCAGGGCGTGAGGCTTTAAAAGGGCAGGAAGCCTTGAGTGGAGCAGTAAGGGTGCAGTAGAACCACAAAAGTGCTTAATAATTTTAAAACCTGGGGCAGTCACTTAAACGTCTAGGTCTCAGTTTCCTCATCTCTATAATGGGAATAATAATTCATTCTTAATAGGGTCATTGAGAGGATTAAGATAGCAGGATTAAAGCACTTTCAGTGCCTGGTACATAGTAGGTGACAGTACAGGAGGTTGGTTACTGGTACCGAAAACTATATCCAGCCAGCTCAGGAGCGCTCCCTTCCCAACCCAAGTGGAAACGTCAGGGTGTATGTTGACTCCTTTATCTTGGTCCTGGGTATTACCACTAACTTGTTTTCACTTAACTTTAGGATGGCTTCAGGTGTGGGAGGTAACAGAAACACCCAGGTGTGATGGATCCATACAACCCTTTAGCCCCTGAGGATGACTCTGGGCTGGCCTGTCTACAAGGATGATATTATAGATCTAATGTGGGGTTTCCAAAAAAGGTAATGCCAAGTCCCAGAGGATATTTTGGATACTTGTGGAAGCATTTTCCTTGTTAAAGGTTATTGGGGGGATGCTCCTGGCCAATAGGCTAAGGAGACTGGACACCCAGCAGTGTATTGACCATGTAGTCAATTGTGTCATGTCCTACATAACATTCAAATATCCTGCTGAACTCTACAAGAATAATCGGCTGTACTTGACATATATAATAACATTGAAAAATTATTATATATAATAATATTTTTTACAAGGAATAATGCAGAAAGTACAGTAATATAGGAGAAGGTTGTATGGAAGCAAAGCCTAAATGGAATAAAAGATATGGTCTTAAAGATACTCTGTAATTTATTCCAGGCATTCTGTCTACTCAAAGTACAGTAATACTGATGGTAAATAAAATGTAAATAATCTTGGCATTGATTGGTCACTTTCACTTTTCATATTTTAGGTAAAATTAATATTTTTAGGTACCCACAGTATTTTTGAAATTAGTATTTACATTGTTAGTGATGTGAAACATATCTTACAAAGTGCTTTGAAAATATGACAATCTGTCTCCTCATTGGTGGTCTGGTTTGCTTCCAACTCATCCTCCAGCAGAGAAGACATAAAAAAAAGCTAGACGAAATAAAATATATATATTTGAAGACATTAGAGATATATCAAAGAAGAAAGAACATGCAGGGCCAAGACCCCAGACAGAGGGGAGTCCAAAGTGGTGAAACCAGCTGTTGATGCGGCTCTTCCCTTTGACCATTTGCTAATTAAAAAGCTGGCTGAGAAGCAGAGAAGTTGGGCAGAACTTTGAACAGTCTCTGAAAGGTGGGGAATGAAAATTAGGCTGGGCATGGAGGAGCGAGGACTGGAAAACACGCTGAACTTTTAGTTGGGACCCTAAAGAGACAAACACTAAGAATAAGGGTAAAGAAGAAATAGACCAGCTCACAAATAGCCCTGAAGTCCAGCTTTGTATCAACTCAATCCTTAATTGCATTAAGGTAATCTGCTTCTACCCTTATTGCATACCAGAAACAAAAACACATCATCTATGACTATAATATATCATTCAGAACCTCAACAAATTTTTATGATTTTTTCATGCAAAGTGTTTGGCATTTAATATAAAGCAACCAAAAATAAATAAATAAAAATAAGCCCAAAGGAAATCTAGATATTTGGAATTACCAAACATGGACTTTAAAATAACTGTACTTGGCTTGAGATTTTGAAGGAACTCTACTACAGGGTGAATATAAGAGGCAAAAGAAAACAAGGAAATATATGACTATAAAGCAAATTTTTGGCTTCTGAGATTAGAGGCTCTAAAAACAAAGTCAATAAAGATCCAGTGTACTCAATGAAAGAGAATTTTCTCCCATCAATCTTCCTGTTCGTATTACTAATATAACACACTACTGGGCCTGTTTACATCCTGATTGATGCGAATTTATCAACTTTTCCTTAAGGCCATGCCAAACACAGTAGAGTCAGAGATGGAGTGTCTATGTGCCACATCCCTCTCCTGTATAATCAACTGTCTAATGGTAAAAGTGAGAAGTTAAGGCAGAATTTCAGGTAACCTTGAGGATTGTCAAGATCCACCATTTGAATGATGATCATGCACAAAGAAACCTATGCAGGTGACCAGCTGCTTAGTATAGAAGAATACTTAGACAAAGTTTTATATTGTGGCCACTTTTGATGAAGACCTCAATAAAGAATTCAGCAGTTCCCATCGCATACATTTATAACCATCATTATAACATCAAAAGGACGCCTGATGTTTATGGAGACTATCTGTTATCTGTTTTTTCATTGAGACAGTTATCTGCTTTTTCATTGACTACTATGAGGCCATTATAATTATTATTATTCCAGGAAACCACCTGCTCTGTTGCAGTGATCTAACTGAATAAAGATAAGTAGATTTGATTTTTGGTATAATGTTTTAAATAGAATTTGTCTCATGAAATACTTTTTTGGATTAAGTGATAATAAATCAGTTCGGCAAAGAAAATAAAGCTGATAATTACATCCCAGAAATTAAATGACAAGATGGAGAATCTTAGAAACAAAGAAGAGGAATCAAAATTTGTAGAAAGTGCCATCACTGTAAGTAAGAACTCAATGCATGGGTTTAACAGGAGATTATAAAGCAGAAAAGAATTAATGAAATGGAAAATGAATCAAAAGAATGAACCCAGATTGAAGATTGGAGAGGCAAAAGGACAGAAAATAAAGGGAAGAAAGTGTAAGGACAGATGAGAAACAATGAAATGGTCTAACATACAGGTATTTAGAGTTTTACAAGTAATGGAGAGAGAGAATATGGCAGAGACAAAGAGTTGAAGAGATAATGGCTGAGAATATTCAGAACTGATGAAAAACATTGAACCAAAGATTAACAAATGCTACAATCTCAAGTAAGACAAATACAAAGAAAGTGTCACTTGGTCATATCATAGTAAAACTGATTAAAATCAAAAGGAGAAAATCTTGAAGTCGACCAGATAAAATAGGCTTGTTACTTTAAAAGAAGCAACGAGAAGCCTGATGGCTGACTTTTCAGCAGAAACGATAGGAGTCAGGCAACAATGAAATGGTATCTTTAAGTGCTAAAATAATAACAGTAAAAGGACGGAATACACATTCCATATGAAGACTAGCAAAAAGAAAGTGATCATGTGTATACCAAACCATCAAGGATAGGAGGGGCAGAAGAAAGCTGAGGAATTATTCCTGATTGAAGGCTGTAGATGAAACATGATGATCTAATGTAACACATATTTCTAGATAGGATCCTGGTTGAGGTAGGAAAGATATGTTGGTACAGTTGGAAAATCTGAATAGGGTCTGTGAATTTAATAGTAGTGCATCAACGTTGATTTTCAGATTGGTAGGGTTGTATGGTCATAATGTAGGAGAGAATTTGTGGGAGAGTTACACTAGGCTTTTTAGAGAGGATGGGACATGGTGTCAGAAAGTGTGTGTATATATGGAGGGAGAGAGGGAGCAAGGGAGAAGTAACATTTAACAATTGAAGAATTTGGTGAAGGGGATAAGGGAATTCTTTATACTGTCTTTGCAATGTTTCTTTAGGTTTGAAACTGTTTTATAATGATTTTTTTTAAAGAGATACTATTAAAAGAGTGAGAAAGTAAGCCAAGATTTGGGAGAAGATATGAGCAAAAAAGCATCTCTAGCCCTGCAATGTCCAATACAGTAGCCACTATATATGTTAACCATTGAGCACTTGAAATGTGATTAGTCCAAACTGAGATGTGTATAAGTATATATAACAGACTTTAAAGACTTAGAATGAAAATAAGGGTGCGAAATATCTCATTAATAAATTTTATATCGATTGCATGTTAAAATGATAATATTTTTGGATATATTGGGTCAAATAAAACAGTAATAAAATTAACTTCACTTATTTCTTTTTACTCTTTTTTGATGTGGCTATTAGAAAATTTTAAATTAAACACATTGCTTACATTATAAAGCCATTGGATAGTGCCAGTCTGGAATGTATAAAGCACTATTACAGATTAATAAGAAAAAGAAAACAACCTAATGAAAATGGATAAAAGCCTAAAATGGGCACCTTGGAAAAAAGAATATCCAAATGGCCAGTAAAAATATAAAGTGTGCTCCAATTCAGTAGTCATAAAAAAATGCAAATTAAAACCACAACGAGATACCAACCAGATGGCTAAACTTATAAAGACAGATAACGCTTAGTGCTGCTAAGGATGCCAAATGACTCGATTTTTTAAATTTTTTTTTTTTATGGTGAGGCAACCCTTGGTTGACCTTACAGATTGCAAGGACCTTGTCGATTTACAATCCCTTATTATTTTTTCTACTTTTTATGCCTACAGCACCTGGTCTTCTTAGGTCGTCTCTGATCCAAGTACTAACCAGGCCTGACTCTGCTTAGCTTCTGAGATCAAACGGGATCAGGCTTGTTCAGGGTGGCCTGGCCATAGACTGACTGGATATTTTGAATACACTTTTAGAGTAAGACATATTCGCTTTGGAAAACTGGCAGTATTTACTGAACCTTAACATCAATACCCCTATGACTTAATAATTTACACACTGAGTAAATTCACATAAAGTTCAAAAATAGGCAAAACTAATCTATATGCTAGAAGTTGGAATGGCTTTATAAAGGAGGGCGAAAGGAGTAATCGAGAAGGGACGTGAGGAGAGCTTTTGAAGCGACAGTGATATTCCATTTCTTGAACTGGGTACTGACTGTTGATACCTGTGAGTTCACTGCACATATTTCATGAATCTGTTCAATTATGATGTGGGCCGTTTTTAATATATGTGATAGACCAATAAAATAATTATTTTAAAAAATCTGGCTACCCTAGAGGAAGCACATTAACATTATTTATTTACTTATTTTCAAGAGTAGCATAGTCACATCCTTTTCCCTTTTTTAACTTCAGTGGTTTGTAATTTGCCGAGTATTATCCCTATTTTAACTAAAATGATTTACTGTTTTCTGTTACGAGAAACCAGTAAGTCTGGAGTGTTAATTATTCTCCTAACACTAATTCAGGTGTCCACATACACTTCTGTTCTTTTATTTTCCTACACTGCTTGTATAAAATGACATTTAACCTTCTCTCTTAACTCTAGACTTATTCATTATTCATTATATGGTGCAAGAGCATATATATATATATATATATATATATATATATATACACACACACACACACACACACACATATATATGTATATATATATACACACACATACATATATACATAAATATGTATATAAATATAGAAATAATATATATTTAACATGTTATATTACATAATAGAAATATGTTAATGTATTATTAAATATATATTATTTTATTAGGAATTATTTTTTCTCATCTACATTAAAATTATGGAATTATATTGTTTGGGAAAGTATGTGTGGTAGGTTATGTTACCCATGACTTTAACTTTAGCATAATAAAGGGGTGTTACAAAATAATTTGTTACTCTAAGCAGGACTTGGGTCTGAATAGGATCGAGAACCCACGATCCAGATTCTGCTGGAGAACAGCTGTCTCTCGAAAAGGGAGATGGAGCAGGGGAAAAAGAGACCTTCTATATCCCACTTTTCAGTTGTTCTTAAATACCAGCCTCTTTTATCTGGTTGTAGAAGAATGAATACAGGATTTGAAGCCACTCAGAACTGGTTTCCAGTAGACACTAGACTATGGTGTACTAGCTACACAACCTTGTGGAAGTTACTTAATCTACCTAGGCTTTGGTTCATCTATAAAATGGCTCTAATCATTTCTTGCTTCTTAAGGCTGCCATGAGAATTTAGGAGATAACACGGGACAAAACTTGCCCAGCAAATGACTAACATATAATTGGCGTTTAACAAATGATAATGCACTTCCAATCTATCACCTCCATGCCCAGGGCTACAGCTAACTCCAAGGGCACCTGTGTGCAAATAAAAGAAGTTGTGCCCTTTCATCTGGGTGGGTGCCACCCCTTGTCAAAGCTCATGACTTGGTGAGAGGAGCACTTTCTGTAGCGCCGTCTGGATCAGGGCTCGTAGGTTATCTCGTGCATACCCAACCTTATTCCAATTAGATTCCAATACAAAGAGATAAATTTTCATACAAGTACTAGAGTCCAAGAACATGATTACCATCAGTAAAATCCCAAAGGAATGGCTGAGAGATCTTTGCCAAGTGTTTGTTGCCCTTTATGTTCCTAGGTAGCTCAGATGACATGGACACTGTAGATCTGGACCAGAGTTCTCTCTCAGAGCAGCTTTCAAGAATTCTGTTTTTCTCATGTCCTATCTTCATGACTCAGCATAAGTGGACTTTAAATAAGAAAATAATGAGTGTAACTAAAACTGGCTGCTAAGCAATAGCCCCACCCTTGAGTTCCCCTTCAAGTTATTGTGACATGGCTTTCTATGAGGCAACATTGTAGTTTGAAGGGAGCCAGAAAGACTCAACTGTGAGAATCAGCTCTGCTAATTAACTCTTTGATCTTGGGAAAGTTTTTCTCTCAAGATCCAATCTCTTCACTTGTAATACAGGGACAATATTCATCACTCAGGAGATAACCTGCATAAAGTACCTAACCCAATGCTTGGAACGCTCAACCTGTTAGTTGCCATCTCCTTGATTTATTCATTGATTTATTAATTCAACAACTACTTATTCAACTCTTGTAATATGTGACGCATTGTGCTAGGCAATGGGAATATATCAGTAAACAGAAATCCTTGTCCTCATAGAGATTCTCATAGGGGAGGTAGACAATAAAAAAAGTAAATACATAAAATGTATGTTGTGTCAGGTATTGATAGGTGCCAATACAAAACAAAGGAAGCCTGGGGATGGGGGAAGAGAAAGGGGCTTTCAATTTTAGGTAGAATGTCCAGGAATGGCCTCATTCAAAGCGTGGCTTTGAGGAAAGGTCTGAAGGAAATGAGGTAAAAACTCAAATGGAAATCTGGGGAGAGTGTTCTAGCTTGTGCAAAGGCCCTGAGGCAGTAACATGCCTGGACTATTTGAGAAACAGCAAAGAGGGCTGACATTGTTGAAGTGAAGGGAGGTTACAATGGTCATAAGATCTGGGTCACACCCATCCTCTTCTTGCACATAGTAGGTACACAGTAAACATTCATTTGAATGATGAATTAATATGTAAATCTAGCAGGAAAATGGGGGGACATTAATTTTTAGGCTGTGGTAATTTCTGCATTCTAGAAATGGTGACAGAATTAATCTTGGTGGGAAAATAGTGGCATTAGAAAAGACATTAGTCTGGAAACCACTCTGATTAGCCACTGGCTGCTATGTTGTTCAAAGACGCTTTTCTCAGTCAGCAGCCTCTTTCATGTCCTTCACCAAGTCCAGTGCCTTACATCCTCATGTCACCTCCTCAGTGCTATTTGTCTTAGTAGTGACCTACATAGGAAGCTCCTTCTAAAAAGACTCCCCCAAATTCCTACATCTTATTTTACTCCAGACTTTATCATTCTTTGGCTGGAGGTATAATTCATGCATAACAATACCCAGTTTTATTGACTCTTGCCTTCACCTGTTCATTGAGGACACTAGTCTCCCATACCTATGTCTTTGATCACCAAGGCATGTCACATAAGTGCTCAGAAGTCAATTCAGCAGCTATTAACACCATGAGTGTGCCATTTTCCTATGTTCTGTGACTCTGTTCCAGCCCTCTCTCATCAATATTGAATTTAGATTATGTCATCAGCCCTTCATCCCTGCTGTGACCTTCCAGTGGTTTCTCAGCTCACTTGTAATAAAATCCAAACTACCACCGTGTCTGTAGCACCTAGAACATTAGCCAGCACATAGTAAATAATCAGTCAGTGTTGTGAGTTCATGGCTGTTCACTACCCAGAAAGCTGTGTGTGACTCATTGCTGGCAGCGCTGAGGTCTGGGTGAAGGGAGGCAATGAAACAAAGTCATTAGGACTGTGAGCTCTGGAGCCAGCCTCCTTGGCTTTTAGCCTGGCTTTGGACCTTATTAGCTGTGTGATGCTGGGCAGGTTACCTAAGTCCTCTGTGCCTCAGTCTCCTGAAATTAAATAAGAAAATACATGTAAACACTTAAAACAGTGTTTGACACATAGTAAACATGCCAGAAAAAAATAAGAGCAATTACATTCTCACTATATTGCTAGGAGTCTTTTAGTTGCAAATGAAAGAAATTTGAGCCAGCTTAAGCAGCAAAGAATAGTTTAGTGTACAGTTATAGGGGAGTTTTACAGAGCCCACAGGCAGAAATGCATCTGAGCCTCAAGAAGGTGCTGGAATCAGGTTGGAAAGCCATCTGATAAGTGTTCTCACTCCTTGGCATCGTGGCTTTTCTCGGTAGCTCCCTTTCAGTCTTCCTCCTCTGCATCTGGGCAAACTTGCCCTTCTCAGACCCTCACTACAGCTCCTGAGCTTACTCGTTACAGGCCCATCCACTCTCAGGGAGTGACAGCCAGTCCATGCTCCTGGTTGCTGATTCAAAGTGGTGATAATCTGATGTCCACCCTAGTCAACCAGCCAAGCTGGGCGAGGACACGGCGCAACACGAGCACAGTAGCTGGTGACCACCACTATGGGTTCAAGGAGAGGACAGCTATCTCCTGAGAAAGGGACACGGATTGAACAGACACCCCAAAAGGAGCTCACTGCACAGATCTTTCCAAAACTGCCAATCCAGGAGGTGTTGGACCAGCTCTGGGACCTCAGCAGAAGAGAATGCTCTGGCTTTCTGTCCTCGAGGGAGCCGGGCAGGCCTGTGCCCCGAGTCTCATGAAATCACTTTGGCTTTTTTCCTGAGGACAGTCACCAAGCTACAGGCCTTTATTCTTAATGTCCACATCCCATCCCAGCACCAAACCTTCAAACATTTCCTCCTGACAGCCTTCGATCTTCATGCTTATCAATGCAGGCAGATTGGGAATTGTGCTGTTGTTTCCACCACTTCCTTAACACTTGCTTCCTCCACTCTCCCTCAAGCACAGCCTGTATTTTCACATCTACAAAGGTTTCCACTCAAATCGCTAAACACCAAGGACAGTCATGTTTTGACTGATAGATTTTATTGCAGAACTCTAGGTAGGAGCAAGATGTGTCACACACAGGAGGCTGTTCAGAACCCTAGGGAATGGAGACAGGTCAGGTTTATGCCCAGTTGCAGCAATCACAGCTGGTGTCAAAGACAGGCCCGGCCTGGCAGTTTTGCTGGTACGCGATTCCATTCGGGCAGTGCCAGAAGGCATTTCTGTTGTTTGCCAAAGCGTAGAGGCCACTGGCTTTGCTGGCCCAGAACCCACTGCCCCCAGAACTGCCACCAGAGCTGCTGCTCCCAGTCCCCATCACATCACACTTCCATGTCCACTTCCGCTCCCACTCCCACTACCGGGATGAGGAGTTATTGGTGCAATGGGCTGAGCAGGAGCAGCGCAACCTGAAACAAGACAAGAGCAGACAAGTGACCTGGTAGAGGCTTCCAGCTTCGCCTAGAGGGGAAGAGACTAGTGGAGCTGGGGATGAAATCTGGAGGTGGGGCGCAGTTAGTTCTGGAGCCCCACAACTGCGAAGATCACAGGATAACGCCATACTTAAGAATAAGGGAAAGCTATCACTTCAAGCCAGCCTGGTTTAAAAAGCTTTTTCTTCTCTTATCATGTCAAAATCATTTTTAAAAAAATCACTGAGTATCCAGATGTGCAAAATACTTTTCTAGGGTCTGAGTATAAGTGGTGAGCAAATAAGCACTAAGAGAAAATATGGAAAAAATTTCAAGGAGTTGGTACTTCCCTTGAATTACAGATTAAAAATATATGAGCACTCTTAATATATGACAAAAGAGGCAAGGATATACAATGGAGTAAAGACAATTTCTTCAATAAATGGTGGTGGAAAAGTTGGATAGATACATGCAAAAAAGAAAGAAAGAAAGAAAGAAAGAAAGAAAGAAAGAAAGAAAGAAAGAAAGAAGGAAGGAAGGAAGGAAGGAAGGAAGGAAGGAAGGAAGGAAGGAAGGAAGGAAGGAAGGAAGGAAGGATGGAAGGAAGGAAGGAAGGAAAGAAAGAAACTGGACCACCTTCTTACACCATATAAAATATAGACTCAAAATGGATTAAAGATTTAAATGTAAGGTCTGAACCATAAAACTTCTAGAGGAAATCATAACCAGTAATCTAATCTCTCTGATATTGCTACTAGAAATGTATTTTCAGACATATCTCCTCAGGCAAGGAAAACAAAAGAAAAAATAAACAAATGGAACTATAGCAAACTAAAAAGTTTTTGCACAGCAAAGGAAACCATTAATAAAATGAAAAGAAAACCAACCAACTGAATGAGAGAAGATGTTCCCTTATTATACATCTGATAAGAGGTTAATATCCAAAATATATAAAGAACTCATACAACTCGACAACAAAAGAATAAACAATCCAATTAAAAAATGAGAAGACTTAAATAGATATTTCTCCGAAGAAGAAATACAGATGGCCAATAGACATATGAAAAGATGCTAAAGGTCACTAATCATCAGAGAAATGCAAATTAAAACCACAATGTGATATCACCTCACACCTGTCAGAATAGTTATCATCAATAAATCAAAGAATAACAAGTGTTGGTGAGGATGTGGAGAAAAGGGAACCCTCATATACTGTTGGTGAGATTGCAAATTGGTACAGCCGCTATGGAAGACAGTCTGGAGGTTGCTCAAAAAATTAAAAATGAATATACCTTTTGACCCAGCAATTGCACTTCTGGATATTTATGCAAAGAAAACCAAAACAATAATTCGTAAAGACCTATGCACCCTATGTTCATGGAAGTACAATTTACAATAGCCAAGATATGGAAGCAACCTTAATGTCCATCAACAGATGGTTGGATAAAGAAGTTATGGTTCATATACACAATGGAATATTACTCAGCCATTTGAAAAAATGAAATCCTAGCATTCACAAATAAGTCAGACAGAGAAAGAGAAATACCATATGATTTCACTTATATGCGGAATCTAAGGAACAAAAGGAACAAACTAATCAAAAACAGGCCCCCAAATACAGAGGACAATCTGGTGGTGGCCAGAGGGGAGGAGGGTTGAGGGGCTGGAAGAAAAGGGTGAATGGTCAAAGGAATGCAAATTAGTAGTTGATAGATAGTCACAGAGATGGGGAGCATGGCACAGGGATTGCAGTCGCATTAATGTAATGGCTAGGTGTAGAGTCAGAGGAGAGAAAGAACAATCAGGGGGATTGTTTCATAAACTATATAAATGTCTAACCAATGTACTGTATACTTGAAACTAATAATAAAATGAAATTTTAAAAAATATGTGAGGGTTTCTTGTTAAATCTCCCCAGGTGGAATGAAAGAGACTTTTAATAAAGAGTTCATAGGGAATAAATGTTTATGTTGTAAGGTCAACCTAATTTCTTGAGGACACTTTTAGGACTAAATAGACCTGTAAAACCCAACCAGGTAGACAAACATAAAATTCCTGACATGGAAGTTCAAGGGCAAGAGCAGTGTGGTGAAATGGGAAAAGGCTCTCTGGGCAATGGAGGTGGGCAGATATGAGAGCTGTCTTTTGAGTTGGAGAAGGAGTATTTATAGACCCTGGGCACCTTCCTGCTGTAACTCACTGGTGCTCTGCAGGCCCAGGGCATCCTTCGGGGTGGTAACCAGGGGGAGTTTGCCCCGGTCACAGAAAGTGCCGTGAAGTCATCCAAATCAATGGCCCAGACCACGGCACCTCCAAAGTTGTTCTTC
Organism: Eidolon dupreanum; assembly: GCA_028627145.1. NCBI lineage: Eukaryota > Metazoa > Chordata > Mammalia > Chiroptera > Pteropodidae > Eidolon > Eidolon dupreanum. The sequence goes on along the minus strand of CM053517.1, from coordinate 32,777,732 downwards.
AGCTAGTCGGTCGATGGTAATTAGAGAGGAAGCAAGCGAAGTTCGTACATTAAGGTCAATCTGGGCTCCAAATGGCAACAAACTCAAGGACAACAACAGTCCGTGGAACACAGTCTGCCTTGATTTTGAAGCTCCTGGTGTCATCGTAGCCATGCCCCTCATTGCCTTCATAAGCATAAGGAACATCTTCAAAAGCCTCCCGCACTTCAGTAGCTCCATTCTTCAGGAAGGTACAGATCTAAGAGGAGGTATAGAAGTAAGAGGTAGGAAAGAGGTTAAGAGGTAGGCAAAGCGTCCATATAGAGTGGTGAGAGGCATGGAGGAGGGGAAGCTGAGAAGGATGCCCATGAAACCTACTTGAAAAGGAAGGCCTAGAGCTCTATCAGCAAATTTCTAAATTCATTTAAGAATTTGATATTTTGTCACATTCGGGTCATGCATTTCAGTGTGGGGAGAAGCCCTTAAATTAAAGAAAGCCTTGGCAGCCAGTTAGAAGTGTCTATACACTGATTTAATCTCTTTGATGATATCCCTTTTTCTTAATCTCTCTGTATTTTGAGTCCAGCCTAAACGGGCTCTCAGGAGGGTCCAACTAAAATACAACATGAGTGCTCATCTTGCCTTTCCTACAAATAGCTGTGGGCATCTGCTTTCAGCCCCAACTACTTGTTAAATGAGGTTAGAAGCATTGAATCTTATTTATATTGTTAAATCCATGGCCCAAGAGAGAGCCACTGTTCTTCTGCCTAAGGTTTGCAGGAGCATACCTCAAAGTAGTCCTGGAACTCAGGCTGACTGGCGTAGAGCCCAGCAGGGCCAAGGCCAGTGGTAGGAGCACCAGTTGCATGGTCGGAGGGGTTGCTCAGGATGAAGGCGTGTCCGTAGGCTGGGAATCCAACGATGAGCTTCTCAGCTGGGGCCCCGTTGTCCTTCCAGTAGTTCCTGGCGTCATCCTGCAATGGCAGCAGTTTAGCTAGAAGCCCCACCAGCCTGATGGTCCAGTGCTCAGTTATGTTAGATCCCTGTTCTAGCAGGTAAAATTGTTTGATATTATGACAGATGGTTTTGTTAGTACTTTTAAAAAACATTTTGGCAAAATTATACTTGAGGAGGTTTGATCAGTCGCTTAAGAGGACATTATACAAGTGAGACACTTGCAGAATTTTTGTTGGTTTTGTCCCTAAATCTCCGCATGATTTACGGCATGGTCTCTGGGCTGCATCTGCATCTATTCAGGAACTCACCACATTGAACTGGACAGTGTTGCCAGTGTCAGTTGGGTTTTTGTAGAGGGGGGTGTTCTCTCCAGTGTAGCTCTTCCAGGAGCCATGCAGGTCATAGGTCATGACATGGATGTAGTTCAGGTACCTGAGTTGATACAAAGGAGTTAAAGACATCTCTGATGGTCATTTCTCACACGTCTGCAGGCAAAAGATACCACTCCTAAAGCCTCCTAAACAAGGTCCCTGAATAGCAAGCAGACTAAGGACGAATCTCTTGCATAAGTGACACACAGAGTTGTAGGACAAGTCATCACTCACTGGGACAGCTGTGGGATCTCATAGCCAGATTGGATGTTGGAGATGTCAGCAGCTACTGCAGTGGTGACCATCAGCCTGGGCTTGTCTACCTGTTTGGCGTTCTGCTCAAAAGCTTCACATATTTCCTGTGCAAGAATAGGAGGAAGTTTATGAGTATTAACTCTAAGTTGACTTCCGTGACTGTTCTTTGAATTAAATTAAATTAACCTCTTCTGTCTTTCATTCTTCAGCATTCTCTCTGGAATGGGGTTTCCAGGTCCTTCATCTCCTACTGAGATTGTAGGGAGCTAGGTTTTCTATATAGCCTCAGTAATCTTTCACATGAGATTCGTCATGTGCTTTCCAGCCAAAATGATATGGGACGCATCTCACCTGCACCAGGACAGTGAAGAGGTGCTTGTCCTGAGGAGTGCTCCCACGAGAACCAGGGTACTCCCGGTCACAGTCCAGCCCGTCAAACTCATACTGGTGCAGGAATTTGATGACTGAGACAATGAAAGTCTGGTGGCTCTCAGCACAGCAGTGTAACTAAAGGAGACCCCAATAAGGCAGAGGGAGGGAATACCTGGGTTGTCCCGACACCTTGTAGTGAAATTCATGCAGGAAATCATCTCAAAAAACTTGCAGAGTAGCCCCAAGTTTCCAGCCGCCAATAGATAGGAGAGTTTTCAATTGACTGTTTCTGGGGGAAAAGAAGCAAAGAGTTTTGTTGGAACAAATGGAAAGAAAGATAAATCATTTCAACATTAGCTGTTATAGTGATTGAGAAGCCAAGAGAAGTCTCATGCCACCTCTCATACTGAATTTCTTCGTTCTCATCCTTGTTTCCTAAATTGTGAGAGTAGTTGGAGTAGGTGACCGTAAGTTGGTAGTTTCAACTTAGTGTCTACGACTTGTCTCATTACTCCTCCTGCAATGGAACCTCAGACTAAGGACACCGCATGCTTCATCAATGCCAGCTTTGGGCTGCCTCCAAGTGAAAGACTATTCTCATCTGATTTCACAGTACTCAGACTTTTCTTGGTGACTGGGTTGGACTTCAGCTGATAACCTCTTCCTGTGGGCCAGCCATGTCCCTTAAGTTGGAGTCATCACTGTCTTGGAAATAATAAGAAAGCTCAGAATTTATGTGTGTTTCCTGTTGGCCTGTTAGGAATTTCAGCCTGGTGGCTACTGTAGAAGGTTTTGTTCGAACTATTCGTGAAGGTTAAAAGACTTTAAACTTGAGTCCTTTCATCACTTACTTGTTTTTCAGGCCACTGAAAGTTTGGTAGAGGGTCACGTCATTCCATTTGATGGTAGTGACCTTGTTGTTCCACATCCCAGCAAAGGCATAGATCAGGGGAGGACAGAGGTAGGGTTGGTGTCATCAGGCTTGAAGCATCCCAGGCCAGGTTGGTACTGGGCCCAGCTGGTGAAGTAGTATGTCAGCTGGTAGGCAGAACCTGTTATCCAGGGGAAGAGGATAAAAAACGATTACAGAGAAAGTTATTGACTGTTTAAGAAACCACAAATTTCCAAATAACTTTCTTGTTCAAGTCTCAAAGGGAAGGGGAAGATCTGCGTGAGATCCTTGGCTAATGAGATAAACTCATAATTAGCAGGCAATTCAGGGCCGAACTTATCTCTTAGAGGTAATTCCGTCCCTCAGAGAGAATTAAAAAACCTTAGAAATCAGCGCCTTTTGCTGACAAGAAACCTTAAAGCTGGTAAATTCTGATTTAAATGTATTCTTGCCCCGCTACATGTTAATACTAGCAATTTTAATGCTACTCAGCGCTCATTATGTACTAAGTAATGCTCTGAGTGATTTGTTTAAATTCATTCATTAATCCTCAGCAAATAAGGTAAGTGTGATTATTATTCCCATTCTACTCATTTGGAAACTAAAATACAGAAAAGATGATAGTATAATCTATTTAGCACTTGAAGATGTCTCCTGAGTAATAATTTCACTCAGAGAGAAAGGAATCATGCACTAAGGGTCAAGAGCCCTGGTTGTAGGTTTAGATTCTGTCACAGACTCCTTATATTCCCTGGGACAAGTCATACGATTCATTTCTGCCTTAGGTAACCAGTCTGTAAGGTGGAGTGGTATGCCTCTTCTGTCTACCTCTCAGAGAAGAATTGTTTTAAAGACTCAGTAAGATGAAGAGTTTGAAAGTGCTTTAAAAGAGCAGATGCCTTTCTGTGTTATTTTTTATTGTTAACATTTACTTTTAAGACCACCATCTATTTGGTTTCAGCTTTGGGATTTTTAGGCCAATGATCCCAATCCTTTAACTTAGGGAATTTCAAACTCTCTAAAAAAATGAATTAATATTCTTTGTTCGAAGTAGGACAGAGGGCCATGCTGAGCTTCCATATTTGGAAGAAATAAAACAGGAACATTACGGTGGTCCATCCCAAGAAAAATACGTACCTATCTCAGCTGTCAGCATGAGGAGCAGACCTTCAGGCAAGAGAGATTAATGAGCTAGAGGGACACATCTGTGAACAGACAGCCTCTGTATGCTGGTGCTTTGTTTGCAGTAGGAAACTTCCTATATTTTACTCTTTGAGTTATTTTAACATTCTCTGTAGACTCCTAACCCACTGAGGCTCATAAAGCCTCAGGATTTCTCCCAGAATCCCACTCCTCTCTACTCCCACTCACAAGACCACTAAAGTGTCATGAGCCTTGAGGCTTGGTGAAAGGAGGGAGACTTCAGGGCAGCTAAAGACCTATCACCAAGGAGGGAACTGTGTCCCAGTGCTTTTGCCAAAAGCAAATCAAATCCGAAGATTTGGTTTGAAGGCAAAAGAAAGTTTTAAAGGGGCAGTAAAAGAAGAGTGAGCAAGTGAGAGAGAGAAAGAGAGAGAGAGAGAGAGAGAGAGAGAGAGAGAGAGAGAAGCTCACAGGCACAGGGTGGTGGTGGCTCTTGACCCCGCGAGGAGGATGGTGGCGGCTCTTGACCCCGCGAGGAGGGCGAGCTTGGTCATCTTGTCTCAGTGGTAGAGAATCGCTGGTCCAACCTGCCTTTTATGCCCCCTTCCTCCCCATGACTTATCAGAGTCTTCTTTATCATGATTGCCTCTAAAGTCAATGTTGATATTGGTAGTGCTCGAAAACCTCAAACCTATTTAAGAACTCACTATTGACAGGGAAACCATACTATCTTGACTTCGCTTTACAAAAAGGAAAGATTAGGCTGAAGCCCAGAAACCATACTAAAAAGCTCCATTATGGAATAGCTTATGTAATTCAAAATAGTTTATGTATAGTGGGCTATACTTTCTGTTTGGATAGCAACTAGTTGGCTATTTCATACTCATGTATGAGATACATGGTCTTTTCCAGAAACAGGTTAATATGTTCTCCCTCTGTCTCTCTCTTTCCTCTATGTCTTCACACGTGATGCTAGAATATCTAACAACCTTTTAAAAATAGAACAAATGTCCAGTTTATCAAATTTCCTATATATACTTTGCTAGAATTTATTTTACTGAAAACTAGTCTAGAGTCTGAAGACTTTTCTTCCATGTTTTTCCTTTTTTTAATTTTATAACTCTGATAAGTTTAACGTAGGTACTGTATGTTTCCACATCAGTCAGTGCAACTTACATTAAGTTTTATACTTACTCATTTTTGCAAAGATATCAAATACACAAAGATACATATTCAATAACTGGGAAATCATAAAACTTGTGCTATGTACTTTCAGGTTCGTTCAATCATAAGACTTCTGATAAGAATCACGAGCATACCAGTTTCACCTTTTCCAGAAAGACATAATTTTATCTAAGAGTTTACTCTGGGTTTTGTTGCAGAACACAAATTCCCTCAAGCGTCTTTTTCTTGCAGTCATTTTTTTTTCCATGATTATTTCTTATAACCTGTCTTCTTCCTTAGCCCGGGGCCAGAATGAAGTCGAAGAAACCTGTAAATGATGGCCGTCACGGCCTCTCTCTTGCCCTTTCATGAGCTGAAGCACGTCGTGGTTCTGAATGCAGCTTCAGGACACTTGGAAGCCAGGAGGCCACGCCACGTGACCACATGTCAGATTTCTGACCAATGTGATAAGTCTGGGAGCAGAGGGAACAACTGAAATCTGAACATGACTAAATTGTCGGGCGGACGGTGCAAAGCTAAAACAGTTTCCAGAGGCAGAAGCTGCCCAAATATTCAGAGGCTGTAAGATTCCTGCTGCTGTTCTCGTGGCATCAGCAAAGCAGGGGCCACCATCCTGCCACCCCCCTTGCTTCCTTCTTCACAACTGTTAGTCTTCCCCAAAGAGGAAAGATAAAACACGTGAGTCCAAAGGACTGTAGATTTAGCTCTTCCTCTTAAATGAGGCAGCCAGTCGGCAGATGGGGTGATGCAGGTCTTTGCAAGGCCCTGATGGGCAAGGTCGTTGCCCTTGAGGTTGAACCCAGGGGCACCATGGAGAACGTTAAAGCCCAAAAGGACAGGGAGGGCACCTTAACTAGCCAGTGGCGTCTGATTTTGTGGGTTACTAGTTGGATGATGGCCACAGTCACTTAGACTAATAATATCCAGAAAAAAATCACCCCTGAACATGGTGCTTTGCCTGCCAGGTCAGGCGTTGTTGATCCTTCCCTCCACCAGCTCTCCTGGAAATACAATTTCCACAAAATGTTCTGTCCCAAGTGTTTCCCTCACCCGCACCCTCATGTTGTCAAATGTTATAAGCCACACTACCAACCTAGACCTCAAGAAGAAGGGCAAATACAGACCGCAGGGTGGCATCCCGCACAAGCCCCATGGCCGCGGGTTCTCAGTAAGGATTCCCTTTAGTTAGCTGACTGCAGCATTGAG
>CM053517.1:32695335-32770872 GCA_028627145.1 Eidolon dupreanum | reverse complement strand
AGAGTAGAGACTTTGTCTAGAAGAGAGAGATTTGAGAGCTTTGGCTCCAGGAGCTCTTCATAGTGAAGTAAAATTTTGGCCATCTTTGTTTCCAGCACTCAGATGTTCTTTCCTACTCCTGGCCATTATTATTTACTCCTGGCAGACTTATGGTTATTGTCCAAGTCATTCATCACAGGAGATCAGAAGTCAAGATCCTAGGATCACTTGAAGGATAGGTAGTTGGGCTCTGTTCACCTCAAGCTACAGAGAGGATGGATACAACACTATTGGACATATATAGCACCATTGATAGTGTTATCTGTCCTGAAGGACCCTTTCTTTGGAGATATTTTTGGTTTTGTTGTTGTCATCCTGGTGTTTTTATGCCGAAGGACAAGATCACATCCTGTGTATGAAACATGGTCCTCCCCTGAATGTAATAAACATTACCATTGTCAATCAATCTGGAACATATGAATACTTATTCGAGTATTTCCACTGCAGTTGGGGCAGCTGGTCCCTGCAACCTGGAGCAGGCCTGGTGGCAGGCAGACAAGTGCCCAGGGGACCCCTCTGCAGATCCACCTCAAGAGCAGAAATACTTGTTTCTACAGTTCTCTCTGTTGTAATATCCTTCTCTTATCACAAAGCCTTCAGCAAAGTCATCGCAAACATTATTTCCTGACCTTTGCTATTCTGTATAGAATTAGAGACAGGGTCCAGGTTGGGCAAAATGGGACAGAGCACAGCAGTAGTGGTCTGTCCTGAGACAAGTGGGAGGAACTACAGGAGGGGAAGTCATAGTTTGGAGCCCTATGACAGACTGATGGCAAGCAATTACCAGAAATGACCTGTGGAGCATATAAGCACACCTTAAGGGTTTCTCAGAAATACCTGGAGACAGGAGCCTGGTAATAGACAGTACTTCTGCCATTCAAAGAGATGAAGTTGAGACTACAGAGACCTGGGCATTAAAGGGATGTGTGAAGTTTGGACATTTGGATTACAAGTCTATTCTTTCTAGTGCTCACGACCACCTTGCAAGGTGATTTAATCATCTCAGGAGAGGGAGGCTCCATGTGCCCAAGGTCATCCTGTTATGCCACGCTCTCTCCCTAAATAAAACTTATCTGTGGACTCCCTTCAAAATCTTCCAGAAAGGAGGGCTGGTACCATTTCTTCCACTCACAGCCAGACTCTGGGTACAGTGGGAGGTGGAAGCTATAAGAAGAAAAAAACCTTTTCTCTTAGCAAAAACGAAGGTCTCTTTTTCTATTCTTTAACTTCCTACTTCCTTATCTACAAATTAATCAACCTCTATACCCATTCTCATATTTTTCCCTCCTCAAATAAAGTAACCCTTTCCCATTTAAAGCCAATCTTCTACCTAAGGCCCTGCCTTCCACCTTCTCCCCTCCACTCAAACCTTGTTTCGTCTGCAGCTTTTTCTTGTACTTTACATCTCATCCCTGCTGGTTCCCTACCCTACCTCTAATGCCCATAAATACAATCTAATCTTTTCCATCATAACCCATCACTTGAAACTCAAATGTCCCTCTCATTATGGACCAATGAACACTTTTCCTATTGTTATATACACTTCTCAAAAAAAATTATTTAACTCTACTTCCTTACATCCCAATAATTTCTGAATTCATTCTCAACTAGCTTAAACCTCCATTTATGTCATCCCAACATCCTAATGAATATATATTTTTTAATTTTTTAAAAAAGTCTCATATATATACAGAAAAATGCACAGAAGTGTACAGTGCAAAGAATGATCACATAGTGAACACGCCTATGTATCTGCCACCAGGAGAAATAGAACATAACCAGCACCCAGAAGCCCAATTACTTCTTCCTTCCTCCCTAAATCTAACATCATCCTGACTCTTCATACCATACATACAATTTATCTATTTTTAACTTATGTAAATGGAATCTTACATTATGTACTCTTTTGTGTCTGGCTTTTTTGCTCAACATTATGTTTGTGTGAATTAACTGTCATTGTATGTAGCAGTAGTTTGTTCATTTTTACTGCTGTGTAGTGCTCCATTGTAAGAATACGCCTCAATTCATCCATTTCACTGTTCATGGATATTTCAGGTTATTTCCAGTTCGAGGCTATTTCAAATAGATTTCCATAATCATTCTTGTACATGTATATTTGCTGCACGTGTGCACATACTTCTTCATATGTTTTTAAAAGAAGGAAGTAGTTTGGTTGGGACCACCATAAAATAGTTTGGGAAAATTAAGGCACAGTAATATTCAAACAAATTGGACAAGTTTATCATGAACAATTTCTAAACTTACACAGAAATGCAAAAGACATAGGTGCAGCCAAGAGAAGGTGCTTGGGGAAGAGATGTGTCCTTGCACAGGGGATTACACTGAGAATAGGAATAGAAACAGACTGTGTAATTAAGTACAGAATTGCATAGGCCCAGAGTGGAGGTGACTTTTAGAATCTCTGGACTAAAACCAGACAAAACCAGACAGTTTAATTCCAGGGCTGGATTCCTCACTCCTGCTCACCCATGTGTGGGAGAGGGAAGGGAGCTGTAGGTCAGGCGGTCATATCTATAGATCCCAGATATCTTTTTGCCAGGGTGTCTTCTTCTCTCTGCCTCCCATGCCTGAAACTGAGGCTGAAACCTCTCTGAAAGAAGAAACTTCAGGACTCTGTACTCTTCCCCCCCACCCCCACCCCCCCTCCACCCCATAGATGCTGGTCCTGGGGGGAGGGGAGGACCAGGATAGATCCCCAGGGAGCAGTTGAGGCTTATCAGATGTAGATATTCATCTGACAACTGAAGCTTGAATTCTGGGCATGTTTGGAAACCAGTGAAGGTGAGAAGGGTGGAAAAGGATCTGAAAAGCTGGACTGAGATTTGGGATTAGAAGACAGGAAGTGTGGATAGCTGCAACTATCATCATTATCATTATCATCATCATCATCATCCCTTAAATTTGTATCACATAAGAGTTTAGAAAAAGCTTTCTGTTCCTTAATTTTCACAACTCTGTGGGGGAGGGGAAGCAGGACTAGGCTTTATCCTCATTTTGCTCATCTGCCTAAGAACACACTGGATGTTCGTTGCTTTTTGTTTTATATCCCGCATATCAGTGAAATCATACAGCTCTTGTCCTTTTCTGTCTCACTTATTTCCCTTAGCCTAATACTCTCGAAATCCATCCACGTTGTCCCAAATGGCAAGATTTCATCTATTCATAGCTGTGTAATATTCCATTGTACATATGTGTCACATCTTTACCAATCATCTGTTGAAGGAGAAAAGAAACAAAAAACCAAATTCATAGATACAGAGGACAGAAGGTGGCTGCCAGAGGGGAGGAGCGGGAAGGGAATCAACCATGTGGTGATGGAAAGAGACTAGACTTCGGGTAGTGAGTACACAGTATATATACATGTTGAATTATAAGGTTGTACGTCTGACATTTATATGATGTTATTCACCAATGTTACCCAATTAAAACAAACAAACAAACAAACAAACAAACAAAAAAACACACTCAGAAAGGAGACAGTAAGAGGACCCGAGCCACCTCTCTTGTCCCTCCTCAGGAGGCCATATGGCTCCCCTAGGATCCCTCCGGCTCGCTGGGGGAAGTGAAACCGGGAATAGAATGAGGCAGCCACACGTACCCCATGCCCCATGCCCCGTGGGTGGAAGGATAAACACAGCAAAAGATCTGGCACTGGCGAGAGGCTGAAGCAGTTGCAGGGGGAGAGATGGAGGCGCTGGAACGGTGTGGCGACTCTGAGAACTCTATCCCCTTCTGGGGTAAGGTCGCGGCCACCTGGACCGTGCGCCGGTGCCGGCGGGGCACCCCCAGCCAGTACCACGGAGGTAGGGGGGTGACTTCGCGAGCACCCCGCGCGTTTCGGGACTGCGGGGTACAGAAATGCAAGCTCCCCGGGGCGCCCCACGGAGGGTGGGAGCGAAGTGGCGCCGCCCCTCCCGGACTCGCGTCGAGCGCCCTCTGTCACCCCACGGGCTCCCGCGGTGGCTGAGGGACGAGCCGGCCCGCCCAGGTGCGCCAGGGATTGGGCCGAGTCCGGAAGGTGCGCCGCTCCGCCCCGGGCGGGTCCCCTCGGCCTCCCCCCGCGTGAAAGTGAAAGTGTCGGGCCCGAGGAGGTCGAGCACCGGGGGGCGGGGCCGTCGCGGACCCGGGAGCCGGCGCCGGCCACTGGAGGGGCCATGGATGGGCTCGGCCGCCGCCTGCGAGCCAGCCTGAGACTGAAGCGCGGCCATGGGGGTTAGTGCCGGGCTGGGGCGCGCGGCAAGGGCGCGAGGGCAGCGCGGGGACTGGGGCCAGGACACGAGGCTGACCGCGCCAGGGGCCGGGGCGGGCGGCGCGGAGAGTCGGGATCCGGGAGGACAGGGCACCGCTCAGGTGAGAGGAGAGAGGCGCAGGTAGGGGTGGACAGGACCAGGTGGAGACGGGGTCGGAGGTCAGATGAGCGGCCAGGCCAGCAGGGGTCAGGAGGAGGCGGCCGGGCAAAGGAAACGGTTGTGGGGCCCCGGTACCGCGTGTGATTCCAGTCAGGAAGCTTGCGGTGCAACTGCAGTGTGCCGGGAGCGCCCTCCCGCACCCCGCCTCCGCTCCGGGGTGCCCGCCGCCCCGCCCCTGCCCTCCCCGCGGGGATAGGCCACTTGGCGACTCCCCGCTGCGCCGCAAATAGCCACAGGCCAGAATGACTGGTCTCCCTGACGACGTACCACCCCGCCCAAGGGCATCAAAGGGCCCTGGAGTCTGTGGTCACTAGCAGAGCTGAGGTGGCACCTGCTGAGCTGCTTCCTTAGAGTGTGTGAACCACATGAGTCACGCCCCCCTTAACCCCCACCCGTGGGGTGAGAATAATTCCTCCGGTTCAGGGCTGTGGGGATTACGTTCCTTCGTAGGCAATATTTAGTCCCTCTCTTCGTAGGAGGGGCGCTGGGCTTTGGAAGGAAGACAATTAGAAATTCACTCATTTTATTCATTCAACAAACATTTATTGCTGCTTCTCACTAGCCAGACCTATGACTGAGTAGCAAGACCCCTCAGCTGCTTGCCCAGAGGTCCTACCTTCTGAAGAGAAAGCCAACGGGACAGTAAGCAGGGGTGATTCCCAGACAGCACACCCGTTCTAACACTGGCAAGTCAAAAAGTTGCGTGAGACCCCTACCCCACCCCAAGCCCCAGAGTTGGGGAGCCCTAGGGGTGAGATCAGTGCTCCTTTTGCCAACAGTCCTGCCCTCCACCTTCAGCCCTTGCTCTTCTCCTTAAACATGGGTTCCAGTATCTGGTCATTCCACCGCACCAAGGCAGAGAGGTCGGAGACCATGTGTGGAGACAGAAGCCTGAGACGGTGGGGTGGGGCTGGTGTCCTCTCCTCTCTGGAGAGCCCTGGCCTGGTCTTTCCTGGTCTCCCTCTACCCTGAGGATTCTGTATGAATGCAAGGGTCTGTTTCCTGCAGCCCAGAGGAGACAGTCCAGTTATCCCCACCCACTGTGGCCCCAAACCAGGCTGATGATTGTGCCCAGAGCTTCCTGGACATGGAGGAACTGGAAGATGAGCAGCCAGTACTACCTGTCCTGAGGTCTGGCACCTGTCAGGCCAGGAGAGTGTGCTCTCTTCATACCTTCTGCCTGTTCTCCATGTCCTGGGGAGTCCCCTCCCCTTCTTTGGCCTTTTTGGCTGTAGGGCAATTGTGTGATAGGAGGGGGGGTGTGTGTGTGTATGTGTGAACGTGCAGGCATAAATCACCCTGGTGGGGAGGCGTGGCAGTGGTCATCCTGGGTTGAGAGCAGCTGAGTTAGAAAAGAAAGGGTCAGCTTTATAAATCAAGGTTCCAGAAACTCCTCTCACCTATATTCTAGCCTGTTCTGGGGCTTTCCCCAGGTGGCTGTGGGTGGAGCTTCCTGGTGGAAGAACAAGTGTAACCAGACTCCTGATTTCCTTAGAAAGGGTGGCTCCCTCCTTAATTTAAAACCCAGGATAATAATTCCTTTCTAGGGCACTGGGAATTAAATGGGACGACCTATATGAAATACATGTGTTTGATGGATGTTTTGTCTTCTGCTGATAACCCCCTTTAAAAGGTAGGAGATAGCAATCTTTTTCTGGACTTCTTGGGCCTCAGTCCAAAAGTGAAGTAACTTTTTTTTTGTTTGAGTTTGTGAGTTTTGTTGTTCTCTTGGCTCTCCTGATAAAGCAGGAGGAAATGGGCTGTAAATTGCAACTTAAGGGATTTGGGGAAAGGAATAATTTCCTGAGGTTCTGGAATAGTCAGCGAAAGATTTTGGTCTCAAAGTCCTTTGCAAACAGGAGGGATCCCACATTTGTGGGATATTTGGTGTGTCCTACTTCCAGAAGGCAGGAGCATGGCATAGAACTCTCATAATTTCCACCCCCAACAGATTCTGTTAGTCCCTGAATTACTCTGTGCCTCAGTTTCCCCACCTGTGTTAGGAAGACGCTTGTTCATCAGGCAGGTGGTGAGGATTGTGCAACAAGTCTGTGCAGGTTGCAAGCAAGGTGTGGTGACAGCTCTGAGTGTTCCGGGTCACTCACTCTTCTCACCATCATAGCATTCGTAACATCTTTGTTTACTGTGATGGGGGTTCTCCCCAGGAGTTATGGCTGGGTCACTGAGTGCTGGTTTTTACTAGTCCCACGAAAGCCAGATCTGAAGCTCTTAAGAGCAAGGTGGCCGTTTCCACTATTTCAGTGCCCTACTTTTTCCAGGGGGCTGCTAATTCTTTGCAGGAGTGGCAAACACTGGCACCAAACCCTGTTGCCTCCTGGCTCCTTGTAGGCACAGCATCATGGCCAAAGTCCTTCTCTCTTACCCTGTGGTTTCACTCACTCAGGGGTTTATGTGAGAATCCTGTTTAATTTAAGGCTATTATTTCTCTCTTTCTTAGACTCCAGACATTACTGGAGCCCCAGAGGCAAGCTGCTCTGCCTTTAGCTTGGGCAGAACTGTTGAACAGGGGGAACAGGGAAAAAAGACTGAGCAGGAATGAGGGTGGGGTGGAGATCACCCGGATGCTTTCCACTGCCACTGAGTGACCCTCAGGCTGCTGATGCAACCAGTCCCCTACTGTAGGCCAGGGAGAATGTCCTGATTCAGTGCTTCCTATTTGCAAGAGGGATTCTTTGCTGGAGCCCTGGAACCGGTCCCATTGAGAGAAGTCTGTCTTAGGACATATTGCAGGGGTGAGAGATACGCCATTGTAATTCTCCTGAAATACCAGGAACTCTCCAGCTCAGAGATGGACTTTGCCCTCTGCTTCACCACCAGGAGAGGAGGCTTTTAGGTTTGTCTTGATTTCCAGGATTCCTTCTTGCTAGAATAATTTCTCCTTTTAGATCATTAATGGGCCAAGTCTACTGATCTAGATCAGGGAAGGCAGAATGTTTGGTCCTGTGCTCTTGCTTGCAGCCCTGAAATCCTGGAAGTCCCAGTGTGCAACAGGTGGCCTTTGCAGGGGCTTTTGGATGCTGTTGAACAGGTTGAGAAGTGAAAGGGCAAGAATCAAAGTTATGGGAATGTAAGATCCCTGTCCTGGGCCCAGCCAGGTTGCAGTACCCACAGTCCGATGCTATCAGGCATTCTTCACTTTCCTGAGGTTGTAAATAAACCTGTTATACAATCCGCAGCCCAGAATTCAAAGCCCTTAGCCCAGAAGCAGCTGGGCCTTGGAGGTGTTTGCTCGTGACCTTTTGTCTCACCACACCCTGGGGCTCCTGGGAGGAGCTGAGGTCTGAGTGCAGTGCCAGGATGCTGCCTCTGTCACTACGGGCATTCGGCTGCCTTCCTGGGTCCTGTCACATCCTTCTTGCTCAACCGTCGAGTGCACAGGATGGAAACTGCTCTCCCCTGTTTGGAAGACAGCGTGGGGCTCGGCTTCATAGAGCTGTGGTTGGACACTGAAGCGGCAGCTCCTTTCTCAGACTTTCTGTAGCCAGTTCGCGTTGGAAGAAAGGGTGGCGCTCCATGCCCCACAGGCCCGAGAAGAGGGAAGGACAAGTGATAGGCGGGATGCTCAGGCTGTTCCAGAAATGGCTGCCTCGACTCCGAGCAGGTCTGGACTCGATGACCCACTTCCTTATTTCCAGGATCACTCTCATCGATGGGGTTGTTTCTTCCTTGAAACGCATTTTTTCTCTTCTTTTATATCTTGACTTCCACCTCGTCCCCCACGTGACCGGGCTGGGAGATTTCCTCTCCTGGTGTTCAGAGCTCATCGTGCCCTCCGTGGGGCTTGGCTTGGTCACAGCCACATGGCCCTCGTGCCTGTTCTGGTTTCATGAGCTCAGGTCTGGGCAGGGCACACTGTTTCGGGTACGTCCTGTGCACCCTGCAGGGAGGGGGAGCCTCCATGGTACCCTGCGGCATAGGGCCTCCCAGGTGGCCTTGCCAGTACATTTCCTTGGCTTCCAAACCAGTGGTTTCTTTTCTCCTCTTTTCTCCTCGTGGTTTCACATCTCCCAGGGCAGGCATGGAAACTGCCCGGTTGGCTCTGGGCAGGCTCCGGGGACCTCCACATTGGCATTGGCAAGGTGGCCTTGAGGCGCAGAAGTTGCCTCACAGAGGCCACTCGGGGCATGGATCGATGCGATACCGATGGGCCCCGTGCCTCTGTTTCAGGATCTGCCCAGGACAATTCGGGGGAAGCTGCAAAGGAGCCAGAAAGGGCCCAGGAGCACTGTCTGACCAACTTTACTGGAGGACAGCATTTCTTCGAATACCTCCTCGTTGTCTCCTTAAAAAAACGACGGTCAGGAGAGGATTATGAGCCCACGATCACCTACCAGTTTCCCAAGGTGAGGACTGAAGGGGGGAGGGAGGGGGAGACAAGGGATGCCATGTTTGAGAGGCCGCGGGGTGGGGGTGGTGGGGATGCCCGCTCAGTCTCCCCACCTTGCCAGGGTCTGAGTCTAGAGCTGCCCTGAGCCTGCCGCTCCCATTTCCTGCAGGCCCGCCCTGTGTTCTGTTATCACCCACAGAATCTAGGTCTAGCTTCTTCTCTGTGAGATACTGACCTAGGCTCCCTTGCTGGGAAACTAGGCTAGTTCTTATGTCCCTTTAGAGACCTCCTGGTTATTCTAGATTCCATCCCCAGTCACCCGTCTCTGTAGAGAAGCTTCCCTTGCAGGAATCGCCTCCCCCGGATGGGCGGGAGGGACGGGGTGGCAGGGCACACAGCTGGTGGCCAGGCTGAGCCTGTGGCCACAGCCCAGGTATCAGGCCCCAGTCGGCTCCCATCCTGGGCAATGGGGCAGGGATAGGGCTTCCTTCTCACTAACCCCAGGGGGAGGCAGCCGAGCCACTTCCCTTCTCTCATGTGGTCCTCGCAGGAAGTCGGGTGCTCTGCTTGCCTTTCTGTCTTCAGTGTGGCCCTGGCCCCCTTCCTGACTATATAGATCCTCAGGGCGCTGAAGTCTAACTCGGGACCATGTAGAGGTGGCCAAGGAGGGGCTGCTTCTGCCTTGGCGGTCGTTCCTTCCAGACCAGGGATGAAGTCCCAGTGCAGAGTGATAGGCAGAGGCACCCTTTGACCCCATGCCAGTGGCAAAGCTTTGTCTCAGACTGCTTTAGAGGCTCAGTGCAAGCGCGCCAGCCCTCCAGCCCTCTCCCCCCGTCCCTGCCTGCACCACCCACGCATCTCTCCCTGTTCCTTACAGCGAGAGAACCTGCTTCGGGGCCAGCAGGAGGAAGAGGAGCGGCTGCTTAGCGCCATCCCCTTGTTTTGTTTCCCAGATGGGAACGAGTGGGCACCCCTCACTGAGTATCCCAGGTAACTGCCCTGTCCCCTCCACCCCTGGATGGACTCTGGGACTGGGGGAGAAGGGCCAGCAGGAGCTGTGTGGCCCCCAAGCACGCCCTCGCTGGGTGTGCACGCCAGTTCCTCCCCAGCTTCCCTGTGACCCGGAGGGACTCAGTTGATTCATTACAAACATGTTACCTGGGGGCCCTCGAGGCCAAGGAGCTTAGCTAATTGAGTTAACCAGTCATCTCTGTGCTAGAAACGATGGGCTCTGGGTTTTGACTCTGTCACTGGCAGACGCTGGACTTAGGAGAAGGCCCTCGGCCTCTGAGAAAGTAACACAGCAAAGTCCCTACCGCCTGAGCCCCGCAGTTCAACTGCCTGAGTGTGAATTTTGGCTTCACCACTTATGAGTTGAATGACCTTGGACAGAAACATGTTCCCAGCCTCAGTTCCTTCTTCATCTTTGAAGTGGGGATAATAATTGAACCTACCTCAAAGGGTTGTTTTGAGAATTAAATGAGATGAGGTGTTTAGAGCTTGGCACCAATAAGCACTTAATAAATCGCTGGTGTTATTATTCTCACGACTAATCTGCAGCTCCCTTGGCCCTTCGCACACCCCCTGAGCACCCACTAAGACTGACCGCCTTCCTGGTCTAGAGTCTAGTGATCAAATGCAAGCCTTGTCTGCTCTTTCTCAGGGAGACCTTCTCCTTCGTTCTGACAAACGTGGATGGGAGCAGGAAGATTGGATACTGCAGGCGCCTCTTGGTCTGTGCAGCTCAGAACCACCCCCTCCTCTCTGCGGCCTTCTCGGCTCCACAGCTGGGCTCACTCAAGCCTCAGCTGCAAAAGCCCATGCTCCCTGGCAGTGGTGGTTGTAGAGAGCGCACAGCCCAGCACCAGCTGCCATGTTAGTGCCCTCTGCAGCCCCGCGAGAACAGGGACACACGCCTCTCCTCACCTACCCGAGGGACCTCGCTCTCCATGCTTCAGTCTTTGCTCTCCCCAGCTTTCAACAGCTCCCCTCTGAGGGAGCCTCCAACCTGATCCTCTCCGCCTTCTCCATCCAGGCCTCAGTGCCGTGGCCCCGGGAGCCTCCCAGGTCATGGACTGGGATTTAAAGGCTATTCTCAGCTCCCGGGCTTCTCTGAGTCACTTTTACAGCGCCCTCCTCCCGCGTCGTTTCCTCATCTCTGCTCCCTGTCTTTGCTGACTCCAGTCGGTGGCAGGGCCTGCCGGCGAGCCCACCGGCCCCGTCAAGGCCATCTTCTTTTGACATTGGTGGTCGCTCTGGCCTCCCTGCTGCCTGTCCCATGAACGGGACCACTATCCAGCCAGGCCTTTCTCCACCCAGCCCACCCATCACCATAAATCCCCTGCCCCAGACACCAGCCTGGTGCTCCGTCAGCCCCAGCTGGGTGAAGGCTCTGGGGAGGCTGCAGCGCTGACCAAACCATTCTGTCCCCCCAGCCCGCCGGCCCCGGCCCTCGCCTCCCCAAGGTGTACTGCATCATCAGCTGCGTCGGCTGCTTTGGCTTGTTCTCCAAGGTAGGGGTGGGGCGGGACTCCCCAGGTCCCAGGTCTGCCTGGCTGCCCGTGTTTCCTGAGCCCGTGGTGGGGCTTCCCCTTTACAGCCAGTGTCAGCCGAGGCAGACAGGGGCTGGGGCTCCACTTGTTTTTAGAGAAAAGTGGGAACTGAACCTAAGGTGCCGTCTTGTGTGACTCCAGCCAGGCAGGAAAGCAGCTGGGATCAGAACAGTGGGTGGAGCCTAGGTTAGGAATCAGGAGTTTCAGTTTCTTTGTCTGTCAAATGCAGACCTTTCTAGCTCACAGGTTGGTGTGAGGTGACCTGTGAGAAAGGCAGAGCTTTGAAGAAATGTGGAGATAATTATTACACAATGTCGGACTCCCTCCGACTCCTTCCAGGGCAGAAGGGAAGATGAGGGTTCTGAGACTTCCGCGGGAGTTCATTTGCGAGCCAGTACATCTGAGTCGGGATCAGAGGGAAGTCCCTCAGAAGGGATGGGGAGTGTCGTGGTGGCCACAAAAGGGCTTTGGTGTGCTCTGTCCCCAACCCCGGCAGCAGGTTCCTTGGAAGATAAAGGCAGGAAACTCCATCAGCCTTTGCTTGGGTGAAGTGTTCATCTGTGTGGGCTCTGAGGGACGAAGGCTGCCCCTGGCCCTGGGGAGTCCTCAGTGGAAGTTGGAGGGCAGAGTGGCAGCCAAGAGGCCTGGGCTTCTAGGCTCACACTCCAACCAGCACGAGTGACCATGGACCATCATGGATGATGGGTTTACTCTGGGATGACTCCGTGGGGAAGGTAGTTTATGTGGATGTTTGGAGAAGGGAGGCATATGGATTGGTGGGAAGAGGATGAAAAGAAGGCTAGGGACAAGCAAGAGATAAGCAGCAGACCAGTCTCTGCCCGGGAGGAGAGAACCAGCTGGTGCAGGAGCTGGAAGACACGTGAGGATTGGCCGGACCGGTGAGAGCCACACTCACGGGGTCTCTGCCCCTCTCCCAGCGGCATCCCTTTGCGCCATACCTCCCATGGTCCTTTTCCGTGCAGATCCTGGATGAAGTGGAGAAGAGGCACCAGATCTCCATGGCAGTCATCTACCCATTCATGCAGGGCCTCCGAGAGGCGGCCTTCCCCGCTCCTGGGAAGACCGTTACCCTTAAGAGCTTCATCCCCGACTCGGGCACTGAGGTGGGTTAGCAGAACGGGGGAGACACTCCTTGGCTGGAGGAGGCAGGCTTCTTATCAGTCCTTCGATTCACTGGGTTAACATAGGGGGAAACTGAGCCAGGCAGGGACTGGGTCTTGGCTTGAATTACTGGCAGAGCTGAAAATCAGACCCCAAATCTTCTGATCCTCCCAACCTGATGTTTATAAGGACCTAGTCACTGTTCAAGCCCCCAAGACTTGTCTTTATAATAAATAAAGCACGTAGGCCGAGGTTCCAGGTGCTGGAAGGGATTTTGCCTCCAGCCCCCAAACCACTTGCCCCATGCTCCACCCTCATCCTCCTGTGTCTGTCCACTTCAGTACTGTGGCCCCCACACGTCTCTTTCTTATCACTCATCCACCCTGAGTCCCCACCCATGCCTCACGGGGATGCTATTGTTTTAAGGCACTAAGCAGACAAAGCAGCAAGGAGAACATTGTTTTAAGAATTCCACTGCTGACTCCTGGTCCTCTGGAGATTCTGTGTCCCTCTGAACCTTGGCTCCCCCATATAAAAATCCGGGGAGGGGCTGGGTTTTTTCACTTACTCAAAAGATAAGTATGGAATGCTTGCTAGGTGCCAAGCTTGACTATTTTCTGGATATGAAGTGGTGAATAAAAGGGACATGGTCCCTGATGTCATGGAGCTAAAAGTCTAGTGGGGAGACAGACGTGAAATAAGAAAACAGGCAAATAAATATGTAATTAAAAATCGTATGATTGCGACAAAAGAGGAAAAAATCGTATGCTGCGTGAGAAATGGTGGAAAACACCCACTGCGTTAGGTGACCAGGGAAGGCCTCTGAGATGGGCGAGAGGACTAGAGCCAAGGGGAAGAGCGCCCGGGGGAGGGCCGAACCGGTGGAGGACCTCGGGCAGGGGACCGTGATGCCCGGGAACAGGAAGGAGGCGGTGTGGTGAGGGAGGCGAAGTGGGCTCAGCAAGGGCAGCGAGGGACGTTGTGGGTTGGGCTGGGATGACAACATCGGTGTTATCCCCAAGCAGAAGGAAACCGAGGTTGGGTGTTTAGCAGGGTAGAGACGGTATCAGATTTACTCCTGTGGGGAGAATGGAGTGGAGGCTGGGAGAGGCCCGGCACTCTGGGGTCTGTGCGGTGCCTCCGTGGTGACACCCTCTCTCTCTGGTTTCCCCACAGTTCATCTCGCTGACACGGCCCCTGGACTCCCACCTAGAACACGTGGATTTTAATTCTCTGTTGCAGTGTCTCAGTCTCGAACAGATCGTTCAGATCTTTGCCTCCGCGGTGCTGGAGAGAAGACTCATCTTCCTGGCAGAAGATCTCAGGTGGGTCCAGCCACTGAGCAGCCGACCTGAACTGACTGGCTTCCCTGGGCTCAAGGAGACAGCTAGAGGGTCCTTGAAGGAAATCAGGCTGTAGGACCTGTGTCCTCACCCTCCCACCTCTGGGTCTCGGTCTGCGCTAAACCGCTAGAGGAAGCCATTACAGTCCCCCTGCTTCTGCCTCTGAATTTGATTGCTGCCTAAGCCTGAGGAAGGTTTCTGATTTAGCTCCGAGAAGGGTATGATGTGATCCCGGGACAGCCCAGGCCGAGAAGTCAGGACAGATGGTGATATGATTCTGCTCGTGCAAGGCTGAGGGAGGGAGAGAGGGCGAGGACAGGGCATTAAGGAGTATAATGAGTATAATGGTATGGAGGTCAAGCCCATCATCCTTAATGGCAAACATATCTCATCTATCCACTTACTCATTCAACAAACATTTATTGTGTGTCAGCTCTTTGCCAAGCATCGGGAAGATACAAACAAGACATAGTCTTTGACTGCAGGGGATGCAGAATTCTGTAGTGGTTGAAAGCCTCAGTGTTGAAATGAGTGGAATGAGGCTCAAGTCCTGTCCTTCCATCTTTCCTTACGTGATTCCCCTTAGGTTAGTTTCTTAACTTCTTCAAGTCATGATCTCCTTATCTGTAAAATGGAGAAGATTATTGTGTCAACCTCATAAGGGTGTGGCGAGGATTAAATGAAATAATGCACCTTCGGCATTTAGCACCCTGCCAGGCACGTATTGGTAAGCACTAGCTGTTGTTCTTAAAAGATGTTCATGGTTGAGTTTATTCCTGTGTGTAGTTGAAGCCGGGTACTGTCATGTCTGGGGCTCTACCTCTTAGAGACTTTGAATCCGAGAAAGACAGAGGGAGATATGTGATAAAATGGGAGAAGAAAAAAATATCAAAACAGTGGGAGGTTGTCCTTCTATTCACATCTGGGGAGGGAGAAAGCCAATATTGGGCTGACGACCTGTTTCTGTATCTTAGAGAAGAAGAAGAAAAGGATGTGGGACATCCAAATGTTAGGCCAGAGGGTCAGGTGAATGCTATGGGTTTTAGAGGAAAGGGAGCTTGGGCGGGCAGTGGGCTCTGTGGCAAAAAAATAGGCTATAAGAACCAGTGGCAACACATAGGCTAATCCTGGAGGGAAGTGACGTAAGCTTCTGCTTTGGGAAGAGCTCTTCCACTCCCAGCCCTGCAGGGAAATGAGAAGCTCCTGTGTGGCAAGAGCTGGGATTCTGGGCTTTTCCCCTAACATTAGCGCTTAGGAAGTGAAGGCGGCTTCAGGTGTCAGCTGGTCGGGACATGGGCAGAGGCTGGCAGGACTTACCTCTCAGGCATTAACATTCTCTAGGGAGATCCCTCCACTCCCCACTTCCTTCCCAGACAGAGCTTATCGGATCCCCGAATTGCTGGCAGGGAGGGGACTTCCAGTCAGTCTAGGCCTTGGCTAGACTCTCAGAGGCTCGATCTTTCCCACTCAGGAAGCACTAGCTTGATACCAAGAATTGGAACAAGGTTTCCGCATCTGTGTTTTCACTGGCCATGGTCTGGGGGCAACCTGGAGAAATGAAGAGCAGGGGACGCTCGTGGAGAACAGAGGAGACAGAGAGAAGGCTTGTGCTGCTGTGCAGGGGGAGGAGCTGGGCCCGAGCTGTGACTTAGGCGAGGGTCACACCGGGAATGCCTCACTGGAAACGGGAGAGGAGGCACCTCCGTGGGACTTTCCGGGTAGGAATTGCTGGGCAGGGGTTCCTGGAATCCAGCAATTTCCCAAGCAAACTCAGGCGCCAATCTGGTAACTTTTAAGCTCTCGTGACCAGAAAAATGGTTCGCAGGTCTGCTGTGCCCAGTGTTTACGGGTGTGTCTCCTTGACTACACCGTGAGTTCCTTAAGCAGGACCAGCACCTTACACTGCCTAGTATCCACCTCCTTGGTGCCCAGGTGCGCATGCAGGAGCTCAGTTAATAATCGGTTTCAGCGAAGGCATTTCTTCTTTCCTCCTGTCTTCAGAGCCGCTTTTATTTTTGTCTGCTAAGTGAGTTGAGATGACTGACTGGGTAAGAAAGATCAAAGAGAGGCCCCATCCTTGATGAGAGGAGCCTCAGCCTCTGCCGATTTCTGCCCCTCCCCTCCCAGCCGCTAGAAGTCACGAGCTCTGTGACCAGCACGGCTCCCTCTGGGACTTGCGTGTGCGTCTGCACAGGCAGTGGTCACAGCAGCTGCCGTTGGGGGTGGGCAGACGGGGTGCGGGACGGGGGGCGCGGGGAGGCTGCTCTGACTCTCGTTCTCTGTGCCCTGTCCCCAGCACTCTGTCTCAGTGCATCCACGCTGCCGCCGCGCTGCTCTACCCCTTCAGCTGGGCACACACCTACATCCCTGTCGTCCCCGAGAGCCTGCTGGCCACGGTCTGCTGCCCCACCCCCTTCATGGTTGGAGTGCAGATGCGCTTTCTGCAGGAGGTTACGGAGAGCCCCATGGAAGAGGTGAGACGTGGGGAGAAGAGGGCGGAGTGTGGCGCCAGGCAGACCTGGATCTGGACCCCAGCTCTGCTGCTGACAGCTATGTGAACTGGGGCAAGCTGCTTAACCTCTTTAAGCCCGGGCCCCTTCGTCCGTAAAATGGGGATGACAGTGTTCCCTGCCTAGGGATGCTAGGGGGAGTCACCTGCTGCATGAAACTCCTCACCTGGTGCCTGACACAGAGCCAATGCTCAGTGAGTGTCAGC
The DNA here is from genome assembly GCA_028627145.1 of Eidolon dupreanum. NCBI lineage: Eukaryota > Metazoa > Chordata > Mammalia > Chiroptera > Pteropodidae > Eidolon > Eidolon dupreanum. The sequence goes on along the minus strand of CM053517.1, from coordinate 32,754,322 downwards.
TCCCTCCTCCTGAGTAGTTTCCCTTTGGGCTTCCAGAGCAGCACTTGGCTTACGTGGGGGCCATCCAGCTGTCCTAGGCCAGTTGGCCCCTATGGGCAGGCTCTGGGGCATCCCGTATCTCATCTGAATGAATAAGCGCAACTGGTCTATACAGCACATGCCCCACTGGAATTCATTCTCATTCCTTGGCCGCGAGCTAACTAAGGTAGCCCTCTTGAAAACTAGGAGTCTTGACAATGCAGGTTTTTGCAGCAAGATTCATCTTTCTGATTAGCTCAGAGCTCAGCTGGCAATGGAGGACATAGCCCTTTGATTTTGTCGGCTTATTTCCCGACAGTGCCCCAGACACAGCAAAAGGCCCAGTGGTGAAAACTCCTGTTCAGAGCATAAATCTTATCTCCAGTGTTGGAAGAACAACTCAAAACATGTGCTCTGCGTAGAGCTGTCAGTAGGAACTTTCAAGAGAGGGCACAGTTACTATAATCTCAAGTGAGAAGAGCTACTTAGAGATGTATGTCTGCACTGGTTAACCATTGGCACTCTCTGTGCAGCCGAAGGACCACCCAAGGGGGGAGGCTAGAAGCAAACTACTAAAGAGACATGGAACCAGCCCTCGTGGCAGGATCCCCCATTTACGTAAGAAATAACTGAGGTCCCGGGAACTCAATCGACTGACTTCTGACATTTCCGAGGCCACACAGGCAGTGGGGGAACCCGGCAGAGGGAGCAGCTCAGTCCTCCTTACGCAGGCTGTTAGAGAGGAAGGTGTGTCCGTCGTGCGTCCTGGCCTTCCCAGCCCTCCTCAGAATCACTGGGTACACACGCCCTTTGAACTAGCCTTCGCCTCAGTGACTAACTGGGGCACAGTATCAGCCCCGTGTTGAGCAATAAGACTTAAAACGTCTCAAACCCAGAAATTGTGAAACTTCCTGATGCTGCAGCTCCAGCTCGTCGGAAGCTGTGGCTCCTCCCCATGCTGATGGCCTGGCAGGAAGACACCCCAAGGCCAGCAGGCTGCAGCTCCTGCCATACAAGAGTCCCAGCCGATCTTCTTCAGGAGCTGCTCTGTGAAAGGGGCAGGGCGCGAGGCAGGGCGGGCGTGGGGGGTGCCCGGACTCCCCATATAAGCTCTCTGGAAGGGATTTCTTGACAGACAGCAATGTACCCCAACACAAGAAAGATTTGGGGGAACGACTTCACACAACAGTTCTTCCCACACACACTCTTACCTCCCAACCCCCACGCAAACAGCTGTCCCTGAGTGATGGCATCTGAGCCGACGTGTGTAAGTGGTTTCAGGCCTGGACTCGTTCAACTTTTCTCCCTTGATGGATAATTACAGTGCCTGCTCTGTCTTTTGGCACACTTTCCAGTCCCTCTCTTTCCTTTCATGTGGAAGAAGGGAACATGGAAAGCTCATTCACGCTATTGTCAAGGCCAAGAGTCCAAACTGAAAACAGGAGCCCAGACGGCATTTCAGTGACCAACAGTTTCTGCGGGATTATGGCAAAGGGTCGAGTGCTCGCCCACCCTGCCCAGCGGAGGCTGCACTTGGCTCCCCCTGAATGTTGTCCTTTAGAAATGAGGACCAGCGTCAGTCCCTCAGTTTCCAGAAGCTCAAAATCCAAATTTTATATGCAACTTTTCAATTGAAATATTGGAAACTAATTCAATTATTTAAAATGCTCTAAGGATCGAAGAAACAGATCTGCAGGTTGGATGCCAAACAGCAGGATGCCTGTTTGTAGTCTCTGGTCTAGACCGAAGGCCCCTCAGGCATGGAGGGAGCTGGTACGGGAACTCAGGTTGCCCAGGTTCCAGCCCCGTGCCTGTCTCACTGGTAGCCTGGAGACACATGGTCTCCTCACCGCCTTCCCTTCCCTCTTCCTGTTGACTCTGGGCCCATTTCCTTCTCTTGCTCTTTCCTGTGTGAAGGCCTAAAACTGAGGGAGTTTTTAGACTAGAACTCCAGGCAGCTGTACATAAAGCTGTTGCAAGCATGATAAGATGTTCACCCCTGTCCTAAAGTTGACCAGAGGGAGGGAGTCAAAGGCAGGTACGGGGAGTGCCACCGTGAGGACTGAGGGTGTGTGTGCACTCTGGGCTTGGAGGCTGGCTCTGCTCTTTGTTAGCAGTATGACCTCAAGCAACTTGTTTCCTCACTTGCAAAATAGGGATAGTGCCTGCCTCCACGGGGTCTGTTGGGAGGATTAAGTGTGCAAAACAATTACTGTGTGCGCCATGTTCGAGTTCCATGTATGAAGCAATTACTCAGTGTTGAATTAAGGGAGTGACTGGTCATGTGGTCCCCTTCTACCTTACCCCTCTCCCTTATCCTCCTTCCTACACAGTCATACCTTTTCCCCAGAAAGGGAACTGAGATTTCCAAAGAGAGGAAAGGTGAGAAAGGAGTGTCAGATAGGAAATGAGAATTAAAGATGCTGATTGTGTTGCTACTTGGGCTGAAAGGTATAGCCGCAGGCAGAAATGGAGGTGGTAAGGCCTCCTGAGGTCTGTGAAGCAAGGAAAGGCGATAGACATTCTGTGTTTATTTCAGGTCCTGTTGGTGAATCTTCGTGAAGGAACCTTCTTAATGTCAGTGAGTATCTGGGTTCAGAACCCCCTGCAGGCCCACCATCAACTCAATCACTCTAGTCTCATCCATGTTCCACTTATGTCAAAGAGCTTAAGTACTTTTGTTGAGTGAGAACCCATGCCAGCAAGACCCATCCTTGCTTCAAGGAGCCTTGTACAATTGTACAAACCAAGACACAGATGACTTCACAACAAGGCAATCAGTGTTGGTGCCTTTAGAGCAAGAGTATAAACCGGGAGCTGCAGGGGTAGAGATGAGACTTGCTGATGCTTCAAGTCAAACTAAGTCTAAGAACCACCTTCAGCTGTTTCTCTCCTATGTGGCTGATTATTGATTTGGGGGTGGTGTGGGGGTGTGGAATGCATGCCCTCCTCCATTATGGCCTTCACACCTCCTCGCTGACTGCTTGAACTCTGGGTTCTGTCCTCTTCTAGGTTGGTGATGAAAAGGACATTCTACCACCCAAGCTTCAGGATGACATCTTAGACTCTCTTGGTCAGGGGATCAATGACTTGAAGAGTAAGTCCCAGGCCCCTCTTATGTTGGGTTTCCCCTTGAGGGCATGATACCCAGCCATTTCCTTACCGAACAAAAGTGGACCCACTCGGCAGGCCTGGGCCAGTCTCAGACCTAGATTCTAGGGCAAGTCTGAGCATGAGATTTAATTCTTCCTAAGCAATGGAGAACCCATACCCAGTCTCCCATTTTAATGAGTCACTTAGTAATGATGAAGCCTACCCCCGCCCCTTCCCCAGAGCATTCAGCCTGCAATGATGGCCACTTGGAGGTAAGAGTGGGTAGTTTCATCCTTCTGCTGCTGAGATGGCCTTTATATGTCCCCTGCAGCTTCAGAACAAATCAACGAGCACGTTTCAGGCCCTTTTGTGCAGTTCTTTGTCAAGACTGTGGGTCACTATGCTTCCTATATCAAACGGGAAGCAAATGGGCAAGGCCACTTCCAAGAACGGGCCTTCTATAAGGCTCTGAACTCCAAGGCCAACCGCCGATTCGTGAAGAAGTTCGTAAAGACACAGCTCTTCTCCCTTTTCATCCAGGAAGCTGAGAAGAGCAAGAACCCTCCTGCAGGTACGCAGTGACAACCCCTATCATCTAAGCCCGGAGAGGGCCAGTGTGCCCCAAGTCAGGTGTGGCCCTAGGATGAGGAGGGAAGGAAGGAGCATCTCCTTCTAGAGGCCCGCAAAAGAGCTGTGATCTTACTGGTGGGGCTGAAATAAGCTGAAGCCTAAGAAAATGCCCTCTGGCCTGACATTTTGTAGAAGTTGCTCTATTCATCAGCCAGCCGGAGGCCCTGTGCTCTTCAAGTCTCTAGCTAATTCCTATGCTTTGTCTGTAGACCCCTTTTTGGGCCAAATTAAATATTTGGATTTCCAGAGCGCTGTGAGGGCATGGGACCCCTAACAGAAATGTGGGTGTAGCAAGGAGAGCAGGGGGAGCAGACAGGACACTTCTGACTCTCACTCCTGAGCTCATCTTAGTTGTCCTGGCCAGGTTCGATGCCTCTAAACCTGTATCTGAACCCACAGGCTACTTCCAACAGAAAATACTTGAATATGAGGAGCAGAAGAAACAGAAGAAATCAAGGGAAAAGACTGTGAAATAAGAGCTGTGGCGAACAGGAGTGATTAGACCTACACGCCAGTTTTGGACTTGTCCCCGGCCGGCATGGCAGGATCGGCGAAGCTCCACAGCCTTCTTCCAAGTCCTGGTAACCAGGTCTTGCTTCGAGCCGGTGTCTTGAGTCTGGGATCCTTGGAATCAGCTTTCGCAAGACTTGAGAAGGCTCTGACCTCTGTACCCACAGAGCTGGGCTCAAAACTGCATTTTCTGCAGAGGTGACACAAAGCACGAAACAGTAGCACAGGTGTTGCAGAGACTTAGAAGTTGTTCTAACCGCCTTGTTCCAGGAACCACTATGACAAAATCCTCAATGGAGAAAGTGGTTGTGACCCAAAGGCTCAGGCTCTCCACATAAAAAACAGAGAGGCCTATGGACCTGAGGATAAGAATAAAAGTGAACTCTTCTTGTTGTTTATAACGTGTATCTTTGGCTTCCACCATGGGAGGTGGCAGGAGAACAAGGAAGACAAGGCAATGTAGATGGGAGAATAAACTGGACTAGAAGTAGAGGACCTGGTCCTATTGGCCCAGAACTCTGGGGCTGTGTTTTCAGTGGCAGAATTACAGGAGTCGGCAGCTCTGCTTCTAACAGGAAGGACAAGGGATACTGGTACCAGCAGCAACAACAGTGGGGACAGGGCAGCGGTTGTTGGTTCTAGCCCGGCGTGCTCTCCAGACTCCTGAGAGGAAAGGCTGCTAGCCGGAATGCGGCATGCACAGGCTCAGGAAACTTGAGGGTAGGAATTCAGTGATGGAAGGCAGTGAAGAACACCACACTGCTTCCATAAATAGGCCTGTCTACCCACCACTTCTGGTTTGGACCTTCTGTTTTAGAGATCTACGTCCTACTTTGTTATTTTGAGAAGCCCAGTTCAACTCTTTGTTAAAGGTGAAGGGGTTCCTGCATAGACATTTTTCCCTTTGAGAAAAGAGAATCACAATCTGAAGTCCAAAGGAGCTTAGTGGTCACCTAGTCCATCTTCCCTCTGCACCTCCACCAACAGCTTCTGTTTAAACACTGTAGGAGACAGGAAACTTTTGGTATCTTGTCTTTCAAACATTCCATCTTATTAATGTGTGTGTTGATGTGTTCCTCAGAGGCCCCTGAATCCTATCCAAAGAATACAAATGTTTTAAAAGTGTGGGACAGGGGGCCAAGGTTACCAAATTGACGTTAAAGCCAATGAGATTTGATGTGGGGGCACGGAAACTTACTGCAAGTGGCTCGTGTTCCACTGTCCCCACATGCCACCCATAACTATGCCGCAACTCTTCACAGCTTCTGAGAGTCACCGCATCTTTTTAGGTAGTTTATGGCAGTGTTTCCTAAACCTAAACCCTTAAAAGGTTTTATTTAGAACAAGGACTGGAATCCCGGGAAGCTTATGAAAATACTTTTGAGGCCCCTCCCAGACTTACCAAATCATCTCTAGAGATAGGACCTTGGAACCTGTATTTTAAAGCTTCTTAAGGTGATCGTGATACCTAACCAGGTACATGATCACAAGAAGAATCATGGCCAGTTGAGGTTTACCATAAATGTACCCTTAGTATGACACTGATGGTATCTAGAGCTGAGGGAAGCACAAGCCAAAGATCTGAGTATTTTCCAGATTCAATTTGTGCTGAAAAAGATTCTAGCATCTCAGTTTACAGCTTTTGCCCACTAAAACCTAGTATGGTATAGGAAAGAACATTGGACCAGGATTCAGAAGATCCAGATCCTGGCCCCATTCAAAACAGTAGCAACTGTGTGACACTGGCAGGCTTTGTCCTAGCTTTCAAAACTTGATCTGCCCTCGCTTTTTCCTGTATGCACTTCTCTACCTACCCCAGATTCTGGAGAAGTTGCTAGCAAGCAAAGATAATGAGAGATTTCCCTTCCTGCTATAGTCTAGCAAAGAAATTAAATGTTTCACTGTTCACTGCTAATCCAGATTACATGGGACTGATGGAACCCCAAGTGCGAGAAAGCAGAGTTCTGGCTGCCGGGCAAGGCAATCAGCTATGAGTTTGGAAATGGGGCATAAGTAAAAATAACAAGATACTTCATTTTGGCCAATAGTTTAAGCTTTTTCTGCTGTCTCCCTTCTTCATTTAAGCAACTGAACTATCTATATACAATGAAAGAGATCTGGTTTATAGTTACTGAGGACAGCTGGTTCTCATTTCAAAGTGTAGTACAGTGCGTTTTCACTTAACATCAATAGATTCTGCAACTTTAAGCAAAACAATGTATGAGGAAACCAATTTTACCAAAGGCCAATTGATATAAGCAAGAGTTAAGTTCCTACAACACCTCGTCAATGTTATAATGAAACAACACTGAGTGAAATGACGTTATCCAAGGACCCGCTGTATAAACACTGAGTACCCAGAAAAGGAGAATGCAGGTTTTCAGTAATTTCCCAGAAGCCCAGGCTTCTTACTGAAAATCTGGGGCAAGGGTTTGAGATTCCTAAAAGGCTCAGAATCTCAAGGGTGGCAACTACAGCAAAAAAAACTTATCAAGGGAAAAAGAACATAGTTTTCCTATGTTTTCAGTTAAACAATTATATAAAGTAGAAAGGTCATAGGACACACAATGACAACACAGCTGACCGAATTTTCTTATTTATTAAAGAACAAATAGATTTTGCTTAAAGTTTTAAAAATGACATTAAAACTTAGTTCATCTTTCCACTGAATAAAGTTGAGAAAAAGGCTGGCTTTCAGATCATATATTTATTTAAAAAAATAAAATGAATCAACAAAATTACCACATTATTCTGCATGCGAATAGGATTTCCCCAGCCCATGAGAGATACCATTTCTTGAGCAATAAAAAAAAATGACTTCCTTAACAATGTAAAGATAGGAAACCTTTCAATTCAAATTCAAGGTCTTTATCACTAGTTCCACCTCACAAACCAGTGGGATATATCTGTGCCACAAGCTGAGCTCCTTAGTACAAAGCTTGAGAAGACATGAAACAAGGATGTCACTAAAAGATGATGATTTGTTAAACTTATAAAGCAACCACCTTTTGGCCTGCAAATATTCGTCATTAGAAATTTCCACCATGGGGGATCTGCTCCCCTCCCATGACAATTTTATTCAGAATCCAGGATAATTACAAACACATGGCATTTTTTCCTGCATGCTTTCTTGGGTCAAACCCTGTATGACAACGTACAATTTATAGAATGGGACCTGAAATTCCCATCCTCACATCGGATAGTTAAGGAGTGTTACCAATAACAAAGAATAAAAGTTATACAACATTGATTATTATAAATCATATTTGTTCTTGTCCACCCCATTCTCCTTAATATGCTCAGATTCTTTCCCACGGAAAACATGAGTTTCTTATAAAACACCAATGACTTTGTTAATGATGATTAGAATGAGCTATAGAGACCTTGATTCTGAAGACATGTATGTGCAGGTGAGACGCAATCTGATTGCAGACACTGACACAGTAGCGGATCAAATCAAAGAGAGAGAGAACCTGGAAGGAAAGATACTGTTAGAGTCTGGGGACTGCTACAGTCATCCCCAACATTCCCAAAATGAAGACGAGTAGCTTCTGACTTTGTTCTCTTCAGATTCACCTTCGATTATATATAGTTTAAAAACTCAATGTCTTCATTAATTTTTCCCTTATATTAAAGATCAACACTCTTAGAGACATAGTGACTATTTTAGGCTTTGCGGACAATGCTGTCTTTGTCACAACTGCTCAACTCTGCCACTGTAGCATGAAAGCAGCAGTGGACAATGGGTAAAAGAATGGCGATGGCTGTGTCCCAATAAAACTTTATTTACAAAAACAGGCCATTGGCCCACAGGGTATAGTTTGCGAACTCCTGCTTTATAGTCAGAAATATGGAATTTCTAAGCACTGATGCAGGCAGAATTTATAAATAATGATGTAAAAAAAAAAAAAAAAGGCTCAAAGATGAAGCTACAGGAACTCTCACAAAGTCCCATAAATATGGTTTTCTGATGTTTCAAATTGTTACAATTACATGATCTATCTATCAGGACTGGCACACTGAAACAAAAAAACAAGCAGCTTCTATCTCATAAAACAGAAGAGTACTTACCAGGGCAATCCAAAGTACAATATATTCATCAATAAAGCTGTTAAAATATTGGTCCAGAAACAAAAGTGCTGGGCCTATGAATGCTGTGTCATGCAAATGCATTTCACTTTTAGTCATGTGTGCCACCTGTGAATAAAAGAGAATCAATTATGTACGCATTCCATATTAGAGCAATTGAGAGCTACAGAGTAAATCAGTATTCTGCTCAGATATCAAATTTCAAGAATTTTTTTAGCAATATCTGTTGAATTTCCAAAACCAAAAAACCAATAACATAAAGCATGTGTGAGATCTACACACCAAAGGGACATACCATGTCACCTAAGTCCCACAAAAGATGCTTTTCAAAAGGAGCCTAATTTGAATGTATAGATTGAGATTTAAGAATGCAAATAAATGAAATAACCAAATTAAACTATGTATAGAAAGGAGAATTGTAGAGGTTCAAGGAGCATCTGGTAAACCCATACTGAAGCTTCACACAAGAGTAAAAACAGCTCCCACACTGATGTCAAGAGATTCTGATTGGAGGGGAGCAAACTCTAGAACTGTTTAGGAAGCTATGGAATGAAAACTATGGCCATAAAACCAAAATAAAATTAACAAACAAACCCAAACTTTTGTGCTTACCACAAGCTTATTGGTGATTTTAGCAGATACAAAACCAAATGTCAGTATATAAAGACAGGGATGCTTTTCAAAAAGCTGGACTGCTGATTTCTTGTAGATCATTACAGCTAATGTAATCACTGATCCAATATGGAGAAAAGGAGAAAGGACACTTGTTCCCTGTAGAGAGTAAAGAGAAGTGAGGCATTAATAGTGTTCAATACCGATCAGATGCTACCTGAATCTGCCGTAAGACAGATCAACTCAACTTTTCAAAACCTCACGATGCCTGGCGGCCAGCAGTTTCTATAACGGAATACCAGAACAGCAAGTGAAAAGCGGTAGCCTGGACCAGTTCGGCACAAACTGAGGATTTTACTTTTAAGAGCCGAGGACAAAACAGGTCATACCATTAAAAATATATATGTATATAAAAGTGTGTGTCTGTCTATGTGTGTGCATCACAAAAATATGCATCTATAAGCATAGAAACGTATGCATATATAAATAAAACTGAAGTTTTGGATATTATTATTTTTTAAGACAAAGCAGAAACTCTAAGTTAACAAGTGATTTTAAACAATTCAAATGAAAAACAGAGTGACCACAAAACCAGGTCCTAGCATAAACAATCACTGGAAATACACTTACTGCTATCGTTGATCCATTTTTCCCAACACCACCGGTGAAGATCACACGGAAGTAATTCATACAGGAAAATATGGTCCCTACTACAGTACAAAGTGCAGGAAAAACTTTCACTTGAATATTCAGCATTGGAATCTTTAATAGGTAGAGAGAAAGAATGATTAAAATACATACAAATTAAAATAAGAATCCAGAACAAATATTTGATTCATATTCTGATGTTCTCTATTCCCTCTAGTTTAGTAACTACTTAAATTAATGGAAGTTTCTCTCTCCTTTCCTTTATAAGCAATATAACAAGTCACAAAGGGTGAGGCTATATAGAAGTTGATCTCATTTCTGATATCGATCCTTAAAAAAAATAACTGATCCAACTTTATTTATTTGTGTCATAAGCTAAGTAAGGTTCACCTAACACATCCCAGAAGTCTGCCAACAGTGAACCTGGCTGTTTTCTGGCGTTTTTATAAAAGAAGTGTACTTTGTCTTTTCCTTTGTGCATTTTTAAACTCCATCTCTAAATCTGTAATTCATTACTAATTGTTATGGAGAGAAAGCATGGTGCATAAAAGACTAGAAATATTTGCAACTAGATTGAAAGAAATCTGTAAACTAGAGAATGGAAGACAGAATTTCTACTCAGGAGAGTTGCCAACTCCATATTGTTAGGATAGGGCAGCTGGTAAAAGCAGAGGGCCCCTAAGGGAGCACGCATATGCAAAGGAGGAAACAAGTCAAGCACGACCAAGCTATGTACAGTTCTACAATTGTGAAGCCAAAATTTTAACATATGGATTTCCTTTTCAGAAGAAGTAAATAACATATTTTTATTGCATACTGAAAATCTACCTAAAATAAAGAGGGCTGAGTGGACTGGAATCATATATTTCATCTCACAAGCACAAATCGGTCATTTAAAGTGAAAAATACTTGCATTAAAATTTCAAAATCATTAAGATTCTCTCCCTTTTTACACCTCTCCTTTAGCTTTTCTGAAGTCTCAAATTTTGTCCAATATGGACGGAAAAGAAAGGACCAGTAGAATGATACAGTCTAATAACAGAAACAAATAACTACAGGAATAAGATTCCAAAAGCCCATAAAGGTTTAACAGGCATTGAGTTCTTACAAGGAATATATTTTAATTAGGGCTGTTCATACATTTTAGGGCTGCCATCTGCCTACACTTTAAAATCAAACAGGAAATGTGAATTTTCCTACTTTTTGTATATGTAAAACCCCAGTAAAATTGGTAGAGACATGAATTTTAATGTTTAGATACTCTATTCAAAATTCTCAAGAACTTTGTTTATACAACTCTATGATCTCTTGCAAAACTGCAGCTCTAAAAAAAATTGAAATCAACTGTTCGAATTCCAAGTTGTACTGTGGCAGTGTTTAATTTTCTAAAATGAATAGGTCAACTTAAAAATCAAACCCAGAACTTTATGGAGCATCCTAAATAACTGTCTTACTTCCCTAACTGATCTCCAAACCCTACAGTCCAAATCAGAACCACTTTTCAGTAAAAGAGAAAATCAACACCATGGTTGCTTTGAACTCCCAAGAGATTTTTCTGCTCTAGTTCTGAAAACCAGAAATATCACTATGTGAATCTGATGCACCTGGCTGGTTTCTTTTTCTCTCCAGAGACAAAGAACCAGTCTAGCAAAGAGGGAAATACTACACTCCCTCAGATTTCAAAAGAAGCAAAGCATTAATCCATTGCACGCCTGTACTCAAGCCAGGGTAGTGAATGAGCGCCAACTCTGGAGTAGCAGTAATCTGTGCCAATTGAACTAAATGGCATCACAACTGTATTTAAAATCTGGAAAATGCTATAGGAGCATAGAAATTGTGGCCCTTTAAAAGAGAGAATAAATAGAAACATTGGAAAAGCCAGGCTTAGTAAATGGCTTGGAACACAAAGGAAGCAAGCAAGCAAGTACAGACTCGGAAGCAAAGCATCATAAACATTCTTAGGACCCTCTTCACTTCTGTCATATATGATAGCTATATACACCAAAACATAAGCTCCTGACTGCAGGACTTTGTTTGAATTGATTTTTATATTCACTCTAAAACTCTGCATATTGTAGGTGCTCAATATACACTTGTCGAATGAAGATCTCCCTCTTACTCTCCATGTAGAATTACTATTTTGAGAGAGTACAGAAGAAATCTGGGGTCAGAGGAATCCCACGCCTCACCAAGTGATCCCTTAAAAACCAGTGCCAACTGACTGACTTACAAAAAGCACTTAAAAGTGTTGCCATTTTCACCTCACACCCAAGATTAAGGGGGGTGAGCACTTTCTGTCTTTCCCAATCTTTCTCTTTCTGTCCTCCTGGAACTCGTCCAAGGTGGCCAAAGTGGCCAGAAAGTTGTATGAAAACATCTTTGTCTCGGGCCTACCCAGGCTCTTGGAACTATCCAGGACTCCCTTGGGTCATAGTGTCTACCCTACAGCCAAGGGAAACCCTCAGGATTCATGCCATGAAATTATATAACCCAATAATATCGATCTAATGGAATGCATTTTTAAAAAGGTTAGAAATGAAAAAATATCTTAAATCCCCCAATTTACTAGATTATAATGTGCCAATGCTTTAATAGTTTGGGTTAATGCAGAATATCAGTTACTAAACTTCTGGGCATAATAAAATGTTTTTATAGGCTTTATAACTTTTAGCAGAAATAGAAAGTATCATTTTGAGATCAGATACTTTCTTCCAAAGAATGTGAGAATATGCCTATTTATAAATATTTTTAACATAAGTGAATTCCAGCAAAATACGATTTAACAATAATTACAGTGTCCATCGAAATGTTTAAGAAAAATCACCTTGTCTGAATTATTTAAGGGTAAAGGTACTTCTTAAGTCTTTTAGTTTAAGAATGAAATACAAATAAATTACATTACTTAGGAGGTCTTTAGTTCTACCTAATGAATAAAGTGTTCCATGGTTTAATACACATTTAATGAACTACACATTTATAGAATCAAATGTCTAAAAATAAACAAATGAACAAAATCATCAAATGTCAGTGAAAAGTAACCATGAGAATCTGTGGGTCCCCTTCAAAGTAATGATAGTCTCCTTTGTTTTTTTTTTTTAAAGAGTGATGATAGAAGATGGTCCCAAGACATTCCAAAAGAACATATTCTTTTGGGGGAAGCAATACACAAAAAATATATTGTTTTGTTTCTTGCAACATGTAAACCATGTACTGACTTTTGCACATGGAAATCATTTCTTTCATTTAAAAAAAAAAATCCAGACAAACCAACAAAAACTACCTATCACCTTGGTAAAAACCCATTTCTTGGAAACAAACAAAAAAAGTAGCAAGGAATGGGTAATCCACATATATTGGACCTAAGTCACTTACCTATGTAAGACAGCTGATCTTATAGAATCAGCTTTATGAAGACATTTGCACTACTTTTGTTTTTACCATAAATTCACTTTCTAAATATCAGTTAAAGCTTATTAATGAATATTTGGAAAGCAATTTCCATTTTATGCCCTCAAACTCAAAAGAGATGAATATTTCACACCTGGGCCCTAAATAAATACCTTCTCTCCATTTTAGCACATAAGTGGGATCACTACATGTAGTAATCCTTCCTGAACCAACACAATATAATTCAAAACAGTGCATTTGGCAATAAGTCCATAGGGCCAAGTTAAAAAAAAAAAAAGAAAAGAAATATAGTGGCTTGAGATCAATTATGTGAATTTGTACTGGGAATTGCTCAAAGAACACAGAATATTTCTCTCAGCCTCTGAATAGCCCCAGTGATGTCAAGTCTTTCCCTTCTAACACTGGTACCAGTAGGACCAGTGATGCTCATAAGACAGGGGCCTGGGAGCCTGTTTCCCTACTGTAACCTGACCTCACTGATCCTGGAACTGGACTGCTGGATCTGGGAACTCCATTCCAGTCCTGGATCTGAGAGTCCCTCAGATTATTACTCTTTAAAATATAGAATAAAAAAGGATGATTGTTATCTTTATTATCAATGAAGACAGGACAAAATATTTGATCTTATTTTTAAAAAAAAAGTTACATCTGTGATGTACATGTACAGATATGTGAATAAATCTTAATTTAAAAAGGCAACAAGCATACTTGAAGCAAATTACTGCCAGGCAATACCTAAAAAATAAGGATATGTGTACAGCCGATGTGTATATATAACTTCATTTACAGCAATGCTTTATGTACTGATAAGAATAATTAGGTGTATATACCTGATGCTGATTTGTTCTTGGATGATCAAGCCAGAAATCCCATTTTCTTCTTGTTACTGGTATGCTGTAACTATGGTAATTTATATATGTTTAAGATATTCAAACTAATCTTGGAGGGGGTAGATTTTGGCATAAAACACAAATCCTCTAAAAATTATCAATATAGTCAAGAGATCTAAAAAATTTAAGTAGGGTAAGGCTTCAGACTTTGTGATCTAGTTTTAGGGAAAGAAAAACTTCCTCTATGGCTAAATTGTTTTAAAATGTAGTATATTTAACTTGGTGGAGAGCAAAAATAATAAAATTCTCTAGTGATATCTATAAATCTCAGATTTCACTACAGACCCTATTGGCTTTTGAGACTAATGTGTAAAAAAAGATGTGAACTTGAATATTATGTACATGACTGAATAGTTTCAAATTTTTCCTGGTTGACAATGGATTATTTTTATTCATTCATCTCCTTCCTCACAACCTTATTCTCCTAACAAAAGGCATTAAACAATTCCTGGTACTAAATACTAAGGGAAGTATATTAACTATACTTTTACATATCTAATTTACCATCACAAAGTGACTTGGGTAAGGGAAAACTCTTGCTCAGTACATTTCCTCTATACCTGAAAATTAACCTGATTTATAAGAATTCTTTTCATTTAGGAGTAGTAAGTCTTTTTGGTTAAGATCACACCAAACAGATTACAAATCCTCTATTCTGAATGGGTGGTGGCAGCAGTGAGCAGCAGCTACCTGGACCAGGGAGTACAGACCACTCTGACTCCAATCTGGAAGGAGTCATTCCACCTGCAAGAACAGCTACTTTTATTAAGGGCTTACCATTTGATAGGCACTGTCTGAAGTGCTTTATATGTACTTACTCATTTAATTCACAAAATAACCTGATTAGACAGGGGCTAGTATGGTCCTCATTCTACAGAGGAGGAAACTAACCCACAGAGAGTTGAATAAGAGATGAAGTTCACACAGTAGGCAGTGGATCCTGGAGAAACTCGGGCAGTCTGGTTCCAGAACCTATGTTCTTGGCCTCCATATTGTACATATTATATTGTGTCTTTCAGAAGTCTATGGGAAATAATTGTGATTGCAGGGGTGACTATATTTCGGGTCAGGTTGAATCGTGTCTTAGCTTGTTAAAACAATCCCTATGGCACTGATTTCAATAAGTATTTGTTCTGTTTTGGGACCAGAGTTAATGTGCTACCCCAAATTTGTTATTCAGCTTTAAGCACATGAGAGAAAAACTAGTAGACTCAGAGAGTTCAGAAAGACAATTAAAGGTCTGGTTTAATCTTGTCATTGGTTAACTTGGTACACTACCTGCGGTTTCCTCAGCTGTAAAACAGGATGACAAATAATAATTCAGACAGCCTTTAAAAATGGCCCTGAATGCACCTAATATACCCCGTAACTCAAGTAGTAAAATTCACCATGCCCTAAGAGAAGTTTGTGTCCTTGCTATGACTTTTGATTTTCAAAAAGAATAAAATATTTTTACATGTTACCCTTTAACTGGATTGTCTTATACTAGAAACACAAGCAAAAGACAACATACATTACATAGGATACACAATGTGAACAGAGTTACCATAGATTGCCAAAAAGGTGGTCCTCCAATCACTGCCAGCAAATGCATGATTATTATGAAGATTTGCACTTCAGTCACATCAATTCTGATTAGGTACAAAAAGCCAAAAAAGCAGAATTACTCACAACAATTTCAAGTTAATTACTTGCAAGCTTAGCAGCATTCCTCTATCATGCACAATAGAAAAAAAATCTCAAATATTGAGGAAAGGGGAAAAGGAGGTGTCAAAAATTTGTTATGAGCAAAATCAAATAACATCCAGACTTTTAATTTAGTTTGATGAATTTCACAGAGCAATAAAAACCCCTCCTTTCCAAAGGAAATTTCTGACTCATTGAAGTTGGGCTGAAACTATAATTTAACCTTTCCCACCAAACAAAAAAAAAAAAAAAAAAAGAAAGAAAAAAAGAGAAAAAAGGTGTATGTGTTTTAAATTTTTTGGGAGTCAAGCAGAGGATTGCATGGTACCACTATGTAATACGAGATCTTGAAATAAGTGTTCTGTAGCACCAAATGGAAGAAATGGTGAGCTTTAACTAACGTAACATAAATCACTGAGACCTTGCAAAACTTACTGCCCTGTAGATATATTCATTTAACGCCTTCTATAGTATGGGTATGAAAAAAGTTTTACCCAATTCTCAATCAGATGCTCATGCTTATTAGGATAACTACCCTAAGATTTCTGGAAAGAAGATACTGAAAGCAGCCAAGAATTAGCTTGGAGGTTGCTGAAAATGATCTTACAGTTGAGAAGAGACAAATCTGGTACAAAAACAGGGCAGTAGAAATGAGAAAATCTGAAGAAAAGAATATGGGCAAAAAGATTGAAAAGCAAAGCATAAATTGGTGTTTCTTTCCTTCTGCAGACTAGTGCTTCATAAAATCTTGAGATTATTATTCTCAGATTATTGGATCCAAATGCCCTTTAATTTTAAGAATTTATCCTGTAGATATGCTTGCACAAAATGTCTCTACAAGGTCATTCATCACAGCATTATTTATAATAGTAAAAATTGAAAAACATCACTCATTGAGGGAGTGGTTATAAAAATTATAGTAGTTCCACATCATGGAATATTTGGTAGCTTTTTACAAAAGAGTATGACAGCTCCTTACATAGTGATATGGAAAAATATCAGATATATTAGGTAAAAAAAAAAGTTCAAGAATGTGTATATGCTACTTTTTGTACAAAAACAAAAAATATTCTATTTTTATTTTTTGTCATTAATTACATAACAAATTTCCGGAAGGATGTACTACATACTAAGAACAGTGTTACTCACTAGGACAATGTGGGAACTGGGCAGCTGGGAGATGAGGATGGGAAGGAGACTATTAACTGCATAACTTTTTTTTGGTTAGTTTTTAAAGTGAATGATTTATCTATTAAGAAAGTAAATTTTTCAAAAATCAGTTTAAGTAAATATCATCAAGGGGGTTCACTTCCCAGAGCAGAATGGAGGCCTCGTTTCTAAAACTGATACTGAAAACAGTCTCTAAAGTCAGTTTAAGATACGTAAGCTCTCACGCCCACAACTAGGTTGAAACCAGTTTCCCACAACTAAAAAAACTGATCTTTGTTTGCTCAAGAATGTTTTTTTAAACAGAAGCTTATCAAGCTGCAAACATATAGTGATGTAGTTATCTTGATATACACATTTATTGGAAAAAAATGGACTGAATTAGGCTAAAAATAATCTGTAGAGCTGACCTGGTGAGTGGTGTTGCCAATAAGGGAAATTAGACTCAGTAGCAGACTCAGGAGACTAAGCAGGTGTCAAAGATGATCGACTCTGTCCTGGGTGGAGGAGGAGGGCAGACATCTTACAACATTTTGCTGGATATGTGAAGTAGCCTTTTGGGAGGGGAAGGGCCAGAAGTATAGAATTACAAAATAAAAATGGAGGGAACCTCATGCAATTAATCTTTGTACCTTGGATAAATGTAAAAGAGAATAGGAAACATGAAAGATCTTTATAAAGCCCCATATTGGGAGAGCTAACAAATGCGTTTAGTTTGAATTCCAACAAGACTCAGTATTAACTGAAGGATGTAAAGGAATTTAACTGACATCCAGTGAGAGTCGGTAAGCATGTTAATCATCTTTTCCCAGACTTTTTAAAGTGTCTTTCCCCTCTAATATCCAAAATAAGACAATTTAATCTATTTTTCTTCGAGACATGACATTTCAAAGATATACTTGCAGTTAATTTGTAAACATAATTTTTTTTTTTTTGTTAAACTATACATAATAAATATAATTGTGTTGTAATTTGGGTTGACTATTAGCTTGGTTAACACAATATATACTAGGGCTAAATTCACAACGTCAAAGAAACCCTAATTTGTATAATTTGACTTGTGAGCTATTATTTAAAAAGAAACATTCTGTTTAAAAAGTCACTGAAGGTGCCTAGAATCCTATTCAAGGATTAGATTGCTATTAACTACAGATTTGCAATTATTTATAAATGGTTCTGAAGGACTAGGGAATTTATGCGTAACCAGAATATGGCATTCATTGTATATTTTACCAGAAATACCATGGGTAAGGTGAAGATTGGTAGACTGAATACAAATTACCCTAGGCATTTAATATACTGCCTTCCAATATTTTACTTCCTATCCTTGATAAGGGGCAAATTGGGCATAACATTACCCATACAGCTGAGTGACAACTATGAGTTTTTTAATTCAAATGTTATATACAGAGAAAGTCTAAGCATCTCTTTTTGAGATGAGCTTAATTATTTAAAACAGTACTATCTACCATGTGAATGACTATATGAATCTTCAGATTATCTGAGAAGACTTAAAAACAAACAAACAAACAAAAAAACAAAAAACCCAACTCATCTGGTGAGTTTGAGTAAAAAGAGAACAGCAGCCAATATCCAGAATAGAGCCAGTCCTCAAGCTGAACTAAAATTTAGGTCTCAAATTTAAGGGGCAGCCTTTCCCTATATCATCTTTGGAAACAGAAGAATTAGAAGAGAGTTCTCTCATCTCATATAGTAATAACGTTGGAGTTAAGAGAAGGGATCATGGTCATATTTCTCCTCTCAAACGAGCACAGTCAATTCTGGAAGATATCTGGAAGCTACGGGGAATTACTAACACAGGTCTTAACATTAATATAAGAACAGTGATAAGGAATGCCCATTATATGTCAGGCACTGTGGTTAGCATGTTACATTTTTGACTCTTAAATCTTCACAACCATCCCAGGCGGTAGGACCTATTACCACCATTTTACAGATGAAGAAATGTATTCAGATAGGTTAAGTAACTTTTCCAAGGGCCCATTACAGAGAATAAATGGCAGAGCCTTGAAAGAAACTGGGAGTGTTGTTCCTACACAGGGCTGACGACACTCTTCTAATTTTTAGTCTACTAATCAACAGGGACAATCATCTGTCATACATTTTTAACTTGCTAGCACTAAGCTTTCGATATGTTTCAGGATAAAGTTTCTGTGTTCTAACACAATATTCCCTAAAATGGTAGAGTACAATAGGCAATAGGTGACATCGGAAGCTTGGATGCTAATAAACTAATTTGGAGACAAATGAGAAATACCACTCTTTCTGAAGCTTAATGTTTTCCCTGAACTTTGTTAAAAGCAAAAAGTACACCTGGCACTTTCATTTCAATGACTAAATCAGTTAAAGCAACAAATATTAAAAGCAAAAGAAAAATCTCTGCAAGTTAGCAGCAATTGGTAAAAAACAGTAGATCTGAAGAAAAAACATTTTTCATGATGTTAAAATTCAAATGCATTAGTCTCCAGAAACACTTTAGTAGAAAGGGCTCTATAAATACAGGGTACTTGTTATCATAGACAAGTATGTAATACATACAATCAATATCTTCTTAATTTCATTAAGAATATTGGTAAAAATGACCCTTGGTGAGTATATTAATAATAAACAAGCTATTAAAAATTACAAATTTAGACAACTGTCGTGAGCATAAAGCTTCAGTTCTTTAGAGAAAGTACCAGAAGACAGGTTAAGAGTAAAGGGATGCTAAAGAATGACACATCTTAAACTATGCACATTTTTTACTGTAGAAGGGAATCCCACAATTATATAAGTATAGTGTAAATTCAATTGAAAATGGCTTGTTTGCTCCTGAAACACTGCCTATAGTTAACTTCTCAGTATTCTTCACATTTCAAGTTTATGAGGACAAAAAGATGCAAAATATCCCCATTATTAATTTGTCCCCAAAAATCATCATCACTGCCACTGAATAACTGGATTTACAAGGCTGCAAGATATCTTTCAGAAACAGCTCTGCTACCAGAGACTCACTATTTCTATTATCGAAGCATTTGGGGGAATGGGGACTCAGTGTAGGAAATCTAGAGCAGCCTTACATTGCTAGAATAATCTGTCAGCTGTCCATGTAAATAGCTCCCCAATACTCCCTGAACTGCAAAATAAACAGAATCTAAGCTCTATTTTTCTTGTAAATAACCTTTTTCATACAAAATGTAAAGGATTCTGGGCTATTCTACCAGGAAATTATTTCCTAATAAATCTTGAAATTTTATAAGTCATAAGGTCAAAATTACACTTCTAGTATGAGAAATAAAAGATATGTTACTTACTCTTAGCATTAATTGAGGAAATACGTATTTATTAAAAACAAAAACAAAAAACCTGAAAAAAGGGGGTATTCAAAGGATGACTATAGTTAACATTAATGCCAAGGATATTTAGTTATAAAAGTGCAGATAAGAGAGGAAAACAGTAAACATAACAAATAAAAGTGAGAATAGCTTTTAGCATTATTTTTTTAAAAAACCAAGATCACTGAAAATAGAAGCAAAAGAACTAGTACTACATTGCTTAAAGGTTATGCTAAAGAAGTTAAGAGAATAAACAGAATCTTTTCTACATTATTATAAAAAGTCCCCTCAACTGACCTAAGGAAAACTCTGCTTGCTTTATTGTTTTCAAAATATAAATACCAAAAAAATTCTATTTAATGGTGGAAAGGTATTTGTTTTAAAAAATATTACATAGAGCAAAAATGATGTTAAGTATAGTAGGTAAATGAGAGAATTGTTTTTAGCATCAAATCACCAGAAATATTATTTTTCAAAAATTTTTGTTTAATAGGGTGGATTTTTATTGCCCTATTATATATTAAAATTATACTTCTAATAATCTGTTTGTCTGTGAAATACCACCAGGAAGACTTTATTTTGCTGTTTTTAATTACTCTGTGCATGACAAAGGTGCTGTCTTTGAGTTTCACGCCATTGTTCACTGGACAGCATGAATACTCTAACGGTTACCGTGAGGTTCCAGAACCAAGGTCCCAGGGTTCCTGTGAGAAGCTGGCTTATTACAGTTATGATCTGGGACTCTGTAACATCGAATCTATGCATAAGGAAACAAACATTTCAAAATAACTTTACTCGGAGCTTTTGCTAAAGAGCTCTACTAATACAGGTAACACAAATAAATTTAAAAGGTAGCATTCTCCTTATAAAGACATCCAAAGAGTCAATGATATAATTTATACAATACGATCACTATCCTATGTATACATAGGATACACAGGTTTATTTCTTACCCAAATCAAAATAGTATAAGAGCTTAAAAACTATAACACGCTGAATAAATGACTGTAAATCAGCAGCTGGAAACACTAGAACTGAAAATACATTCAACTCTCGGTTACCTCGGAACAGTGAATACTACTTGCCAAATGATCACACTGTCTGTCAGTGACACAGGTCCCTTCAGTGCCAGAACCTACGTAGACTTCCTTCCAGACAGAAATGCTTCCCAAAAGCCCCAATGCACAGTCACCTATATGTTTGAAAAACTATTACTATCTCGTACTCTTTCACTGCCCCACACCTCAACAGGCTCCCACCTCTGCTATCTCAGTAAAATTAGCACTTGCATGTGGAAAGCAGGAAGTCGAAAAGTGTGACTTTTTTGGATATGGAGCAAAATTCTAATTGGCCATTTTGTTGTCCTGTTTCCTGATAATCTCTAGTTTAAAATCTTAACCTTTTTCATCTTCCTCTTCCCTTAATTCCATACCAGCATCATAACTCTACTGGAGTTGTTTATCAGTGGTAAAAGTAAGTGAAATATCCAATTCAGTTGCTAAAAAAAGTTTTAGAACACAAATGTTAACAAAAATAGTGGTTTAGAACAGGTTTCAATAAAACTGGCATAATCAAAATTAAGCACTGAGCAATCCTAATGATACAGAAAGAGGTCCACAATTTTACCTGATGATCTCAGAGTTCAACCTGCAATCTAGGTTTTACATTAATACAAACAGTTGTTTTGGGATATTATAAAAATTTGATAAAATTAAAATGGGCTGAATCCAAATGAATGAATCATTGTTGAGAAAAAAATACATAGGAAAATAGAAACTTAAAGGAAACCCTCTGGTGTTTAATCACGTAATAAAACCTTAAACATCTATAGATATGCAGGTCCTATAAAGGCATTCAACAGGAAGTTTCCTAATTCTTAATCCACAGAAAGTGGATTACACATTAATGAACAACAGTTTTTAACTACCAGGATTGGATATTTATTCTTTAAAGGTTACTTGGATAAGAAGGTGAACTGAATTTGTCAAACTGCCAGTTAAATGGTCTATTAACTTTTTTCATGTGATTATATAAAAAAAGTCAGAAGTTATGTTTGATGGCATGGTTTTTAACTAATATAAATGTGAAACCTTAGAAGCATGAATTGAAAAATGTAACAAAGTGAAGATCATACTGTCTGCCATAATTATAAATAATAAGTACATTAGAAGCAACATCTGTAAAATTAACAGACTCACAGAAAGAACCTTCGATATCATCTAATCCCAGACTCAGGTCCATGAAAGTTATGGGCCTTGCCAGAGCTGACACATAGAAAACACAATTTGAAGATAACACTTGGGGCAAGATATACTAGCCTAAGTTCAATTTACTATAATTTCTTTCTTATTTTTCTCCTGAAAAGAGTTTTTTTTCTGAAATAATTTAAGAGTTCTACCTTTCATGGTGTGAAGGATTTTTTTTTAGAGGCCCATATTTTACATAAACTTAGCTTACTAAAGGTTATTTAGGGTTTCTAAGCACTTATTAAAATGATTCTATACAGACATCCAGAAGTTACACATTTAAAAATACCTAGATATGGAAGGTTTAGGCCTTCAAAGAGGAAATGTGAACTCTTCCACTTAATATAATCCATAAACATTTTAAAAAATATTTTACAAGTGTTTACAGATGAACTTCAACTCATAAGTCTAATCTTCTTCCACTGACCCAATCCTTCTCCAAAGTTCTAGCCTCTAAGCCCATTTCCTTCCCAGTCTTTCACATCCAGGCTAATAAAAATCCTGAAGGGCTAAGCTGGGCTTGGAAGGGTCCCAAAGAGCAGTACACATAACCATCAGATCTCTACTTGTTTAGTCCAGAAGTACTGCAGGGGCATGGGTCTGCCTAGATGTGACAGGTACTAATATTCTCTGCATAAGGCAGCTTTTAGCTGTGATCAGAGCAGAGTGCTGGAAGATAAGGCTCATAATTTCAGGGATGATGTATCCAAATCATATGGGCTTTCTCACAACACCTGACTTTAAGGGGAAATTATTTAGTTATGATTTAAATTACTGTGCCTATTTTTGTTTAAGATAGTAAGAGAAAATATAATAGCAATTAAAAATACTGGCATTAGGAGACTAAGAAATACAAATAAAAATTTCTCATTTGGCAAACATACTATTTTATAAGGTTATTAAACACATAACTTGAATTTATTACATATAAAAAATAAATTCTTGTGATATTTCTCACTCGTGTGTAAACATTAAAATAAAACAAGTAAAATAAAAATGTTTTAAAATAAAATCTCTAAGGTGCATAAGGCTGCTTTCACTTTCTGATTAAGAGTAATTTTTAAAAATTTCTCTACTCAAGTTACAACTGAGAGTTGACCTTGTTCTTTCCTAATTAAAATAAAACTTAGGCTTTCGCCTCCATGCATACAAACTTTATTTCCATATTTAACCTATTATACATGTGCCTATTCTCTCTTCTCTTGAAAAACATGTAAAATACAAAATGGCCTTTTTTAGGCTTTTTCAGCAATATATGACTCCATTACATGGGTATTTTGATAATATCTCCTTAAATGTAAAGCACCTGAAACATATTTCTATGATTGTTGTTAGCTGGCTTTTAATTTAAAAAATAAATTCAGTGTTGCTTTAGTGTGAATGCAGAATTTCAGAAAATTGTATACAACTTTCCTAAGTCAAAATCAATCTCTTATAATACTAATTTTAATTTAAACTGAAATATAAAATTCAAACTACGGTCTCAGTGGGAGAGGGTCCTCACTTAGTCCCTCCTATTACCCTAAAGATCTTTGTTTCTATACTTTTAGCAATCTAGCTCCATAAATCATCCTCTCTCTCCTCCTCTTTTTCAGAGATCTCCAATCTTTTCTCTAGTCAATTTCTTTCATACGCTTGAACATTTCCCATTAAAAACACAAAACCCTCCTTCCTTTGAGACCAGGTACTCTCCTCTAAGTGATGCCTTGCTCCTTCCCATCATGGTCACATATTCTGTAAGTAACCTGTGCTACCTGTGTGTTTATTTATTCCATTCACTTCTCATCCTCATGGTCTAGCTTCTACCCCACCACTACGGAGAAACTACTCTGGATGGCCTCGTACTGCCAAATTCAATATAACAATTTTCTGTCCTCATTTTGAGTTCTGGCAGCATTTAGCATTGTTCTCTTTTGAAATTCATTCCTATTCTGGCTCTTCATTCTGGTATAACTTCTCCTACTTTGGCTATTCAGTAATGTTCAGAGGCTTCTTTCTAGGCTTGCTTACATTTTCTGCTATTATTTTATCTGGATGTCTAAAATCCCTCATTACATGTTCTAGACAGAACTTTCCCTTCAAATAGGTTCCTTCTCCTGTATTGCCTTTCCCCACCTTCCAGCCAATCATCTGAGGAGGAAGACTGGGAGTCATTCCAGCCTCAGTTCTCTCATTCGTTCTCCATATCCAAACACAGACTATATCCTATAGTTTCTACCTCTTAAATGTCTCTCCATCTTACCTCTTAATAGCACTGTAATTGTGCTAGTTCAGACTTCATCAGTCCTCACACTAATTATGCTGATGCCTCCCCTAAGGGGTCTCCTTCTGTCACAGCCCACTCCAATTCACTCTCCAAAATGTTGTTAGACTTGTTTTTCCAAAAGGTACTTCTGTCATTTGCCTGCAGATTCAGGATAAAAGCCCATATTTCTTGGCAGGACATAGAACACCCTCGATTTTCTGGAGCTTCTCCAGCCTATGTCCTGCCACTCCCCCACAGGCATCTTAAGATCTAACAATATGGAACTGCTTGCAGTTCTCCATGACATATTTCATCAAAGAAATACACCATCAGGGAAATTCTAAGACCGGCAAATAGAAAGCTGTGACAGCAAATCACTCCTACAAACACCAACTATTTACTCTTCCCCTGCTTCCATGGATTTCTCTTTCCTTCCTTCGGTTTCCACACCATATGGCTGGTGCTGATTTACTTGAAAGGGAAAGAGAATAAATTAGGGCGAGATGATTAATAAAGGCTTCAAAATAAGGGCATGAAAATTAATTGTGAGATAATAACCAATGAAACATAAACTGTGAAATCCAGATATTGCGAATTCTTCTATCTTTGAAAACAGTAACATCACTAAAAATTAAAACTGAATTAGGGCAAACCAAGTGATCTTAGAAGTCTTATGTTTGGTGGTTTTATCTAATGCAGAGGAAGACTATGAAAACATTGAGATGAAGTAAAGGCTATGAAAACAATACTGACAAAAAATATCAGCACGTATTTTCAATTCCTGCTTTTTAAAAAATGTTAGAAAGCTTCAACATGTTCTGAGCACTGATTAATTTATAAACTGCTGATGAATGTACAGGCAGATAGTTTTCAATAGGACACTCATGTTCACTAATGTCACTTATAATCAGGATAACACCTTAAGAGGGGCCTTAAAAACCTTCTCTAAACTCCTTTATTTTGAAATTATTCTGAGACATGTCCCTTAGTTACCATCCAAAGTATTAATAATTATTCAGTTACTGTATAAGTTCAGAACATCTTAAATTCTATTTAAATAATTTAGCAAAAATCACCTGAACTGCAACTTGTAGGGAACAGCTGAACTTCTATGCATTCAGGCCTTTTCAAGGCCTAGAAAATTAAGTTTATTAGGGACTTAAGTTTAAAAATCCATTAATGATTCATATTAATTAGAGACTAGGTTAAGGTGTTTCCTATCATTTGCCATCAGAGATTTTGACTTTGACATTTCATGAAGTATACAGTATCTTTTTTCAAGTTCTTTCTTTTAATCCTACACCATGAAAAAAATAAAAGACCAACTTGAGCAGTGCAAATAGGATCTGTGACACTTAAACACCAGTTGGTAAATTCCATCCTCAACCTCATTCCAACACAGGTTTACTCATTAATATTTATGGAAAAGTACTGATCATCAGGTTGGAACTATTTGTTTTGAAGTCTGAAAGGAGTCTATATATTTTTTTTTAATTCTTAGGCATTTTGTTGGCAGTGATAATCTACATGGTGTGCTCATGTCAACTGAAGAGCTTAGATTTTTATAGATTCATAAATAAAACTGTGAAAGTAAAATCTAATTAAGTTATGATATTTAGAGATGAGAGTTGCTCTCTGCTCTCATAAATTACTGTTTCTTTCCTGAAAATGGATTTTTATATGTCCAAATAAAACAGAACTAAGGTGAATAGCAATAAGAAACAGAAAAGAAAAGCTATCTGATGGAAAGACAAGTGGATATGAGTGAGGAGGGACTACTGTTTTTCACATTACTTTAAAATATGGGTGGGAGGTTCTAATATTTCTTTTAAAAAAGTGTGATAGAAGGAGTACACGATTTAGACCATTAGGTAACAGCTATAGCAATGAGTGTTTTCAATTTATTTACTAATTTTGTGATCTGATCAATTCCTAATACTCAAATTCCTAAAGGCAAAATTCTCCATATCTGAAAGAGAAAACAAAAATCACCATTAAGCGTTACTTACATTCCAAATCGCAATGTTCCAGAAACATATGTTTGCCAGTGTGCACAATAAAATATGAATGTCCCAGCAAAACAACAAAAAAACATCCAATCAGGATTTGTTCCCAGTTGCACCGCAATACAAGTTCCAAGAACCACAAAAACTGCAAAAGAAAGATCACAATGAAAACTGGACAACGTGAATAACAAACATTGAGCTGGAAATGATTTCAGAGGGGGCAAAAAGATAGCTGTATGTGTACAATCTTCTCTCAATTACCTATGGCAATAGGTAAAGTAGAATATAACTTTTTACATTATATTTTACCTTATAATTTCAATCTCTCCTTTCGCTACACCACCTAATGGAACTAAAGTTCTTGAAAGCAACTAAAATACTTTAGCATTTTTATCGTATCCTTCCAAAACTTAATGTACTAACGAGCGGTAAAAAACTATAACGCAGAGAGTCAAAAAGAAAAACAAAAGGCTTAGGTCAGCAGCCCCCAAGCTTTTTGGCACCAGGGACCAATGCTCTTATGAGAATCTAATGTCTGGTGATCTCAGGTGGAGCTGGGGCGGTGATGCTAGCACTGGGCAGCACCTGCAAATGAAACAGATGAAACTTCGCTGACCTGCCAGTCACTCACCGCTCACCTCCTGCTGTGCAGCCTGGTTCCTAACAGGCAAAGGATCATACTGGTCCTTGGCCCAGGGGCTGGGGACCCCCTGGCCTAGATAATTCACAAAAGGACCTACTTACTTCAAATCGATAGCAGTCTTTTCTTATTTAGCAGATATCATTATGGGTGACACGCGTATAAAAAGACTTCCTACAAAAGTTCGAAATTCAAATTACATTGTAAAAACAACTCACTTAAAATAAAAAATGGGATATCTATCATTCTGCTATCACCTAATTAAAATAGTCTTTTGAGATGCCCAACTAGCCTTTATTCAGTGGAAGTTTTAAGTTTTTCTTGAGTCTTAAAAGTTTTCATAAGAGCTTAGCCATTCCTTCTCCTCTGCTAAGCAAGCTGATGTCAGAAAATACTGAAACAATAACTTTAAGATGCACCTACATCTGCAAATCTTAGTTCACGAGGAATAACTATCAAGGATTTTGTTTGTTTCTTTTAAAATATTTTAAATGCTATGCCAAATGGCAAAAAAAACAACTAAAAACTAGAACTTCCTAGTCTCCCACTATTATACTCACCTCTGTAACTGAGATTTTTTTTATGACAATTATGCCCTAAGATTTTAAAAATAACAGGTGCCAAAACAATTATATTTAGGGTTAAAAAAAAATAGAAATTAACGTAAATTCTCAATTTCCCAATACAGCCAGTAATGAACAAACATTATTTATAGATTTTTGAAAACACTAAAACAATACAAAATCACTTATTTTGATGGCTATACCATAAGTCTCTTATTTAAACTAACATTGTTTATTTATCATATTCCTTTAATTACTCTTAATCATTAATATTAAAAAAAAATCAAAAATACCTGTTGATAGTGAATCACAACCATGATCAAAAAGTTCTCCCAAAGGAGAACTACTATTGGTTCTTCTTGCCTGTTTCCCATCTATAGCATCCAAAGACTGATAAATAAAAAGGCCACATGCACAAGCAATATATGCCCATGGAGGTGCCTGTGAAATACAATAAGAAAAGCAAGACTGTTAAGACATATTAATTACTATGGCTGACTAATATATTTTTGTTTGCAGCTATTTTATCTTCATTCTCCAGAGAAGTATTCCTGGTTGGAAGCTATGAGAGAGAAGATCCAAGTGCTGCATAATGAAAAACGTTTTGAAACAATTTGAATTGTAAAAGAATTAAACTCCTTGCTTACTAGGGGCACTCAAACAAGATGGTGGCTAAGCACTTCACAGGGACATTACAGAAAACCCATGAAAGATTAGACTAGGCAACTTTCATAAGCTTCCTTTTAACGTTTAGATTTTATGAGTCAATTAATGAATAATCTAGTTCAGTTTTTTCCAAATTGTATCTTTGAAGACGTTCCCAGGTATTACATGAAAAAAAAAATTCCATACTACACTCATGTGGGAAACACTGGGTTAAACAATATTAAACAGATTTCTCTACTGGAGGACTTCCTCCAGCCCTTAATATTGCTAATGCGTATTGTGAATATTCAAGAAAGGGGACACAATATGCTGCCATTTTCCAAATTTATTTGAGCATGTATGTAATTTATTTTTAAACACACTTCTTCAATGTTCCATGAAATAACACTAGGGAAATAAAGATCTAGTACACAGAGTGCTTACAACATTATTTTTCTAATATTTATGGCCACATTTTCAGAGAATGGATTCTATTTCCCAGACAGAAAATGAACTGCTAATACCAAATTTAAATGTTGTGCATTAAAAAAGGAGAGCTTCTACTTGGTTTGTTCTCTTTAAGAATGTAGAAGTGTTTTGTATCACTTTTCACTATTTTCCCATGCCCAGGCCACGAAAAAATTATTATAATCATATTTTCTCAGGTACTGGTTATCAAGTTAAACCACTGAGTATTAAATGCTGAGCTGCAAATAATATTCAGTATATTCTGAACTGCAAAGAGGTTCCTCTCTGATAGAGATCTACTTAGTTCTGTTATTAAAGGTAAGGATTTTTTCTTAAACATTTTCTTGGAGTCTCATATTTTAGGACAGTGAGGCTGTTAAGAGGACCATAGTACATACCTCCCCCAAGCCAGAGTTACAAACCTGGAAAGCAGCAACCAAGGTTAACATGCAAGCACACTGGACTGAGTGATAAATCTTATGTGACTAAGAACCCCATCTTCTAGACTTCTGGTCTATTGCCTCTTGCTCCAACAGGAATCTAGAAACTCTAAAGGAGCACTGTGCTATATAGTAGCCATTAGATGTGTGTGGCTATTTTACTTTAAATTCATAAAATTAAATAAAACTAAAAATTCATTTCTCAGTTACACCACACATATTTCAAGTACCCAACAGCTACATGTGGCTACCAGACCAGACCACAAAGACACAGAACACTACCATCATCACAGAAATTTCTATTGAATAATACTGCATTAGGGGACTAGAAAGCTAGGGACTTCTTGGGGGTCTAAACTTCAGATTTAATGAAGCAAGGTATTACTCTGGAGCAGAGATAACTTCAACTATTAGTATACGCCTAATCCTAAAATGCAGCAAGATAGTAATTACATATATAAGAAGAGAACGCCTTCTTGTCTTTGAATTTTTCTTTCTTCCTGTGAATCTGTACAACACTACATTAGTATTTATATATTTCTTCCTTGTTCCCATTATTTCACAACTCTCAGAGGTGTTTTAAGAGGAAAGCCCTCTCATTCAGAAATTAGTATGATCTCAGCTGGGTTAAAAGTCTTGAGATACTAAATGAATGAAGGGACTCATGTATCAACCAGGAAACCATTATTACACCATGATAGGTGGGTGGGGGAAGAACTGGCATAAGCAAATAATCTTAGCAAATAATCTTATCAAAATCTAGCAATTAACTTGCAAAATCTTCACAGAGATGTTCTCCCGTGAGTCAACTCAGGTGAAAAATTCTAGGAAACATAAGGTCCTGTTGAGCTTTTGAAACAGAACTGAGGGATTTACATACACTCAAATATACTGGTACAAGGGTGATTTTTTTCCTGAAAGAATACAACAAAAAAATTGTTAAACTTTATGTATGAGGAGAGAAATTAAAGGTATAGGTGGGAAGGAAAGTCAGGTAAAAAAGGAAAGATTTTACTTTTGTTTTGTACCTTTCTAAATATTTCTAACTATATACTGTCTCCCCATTCCTTTTTAATGTTAATAGGAGTTAACTGGGCAACGAGATTATGGGCAACATGACATTTCAATTATCCTCCCATTTTTCTATATTTTAAAGAAATCTAACAATTTTTTTTAGTGAGTTAAATCAAAAGCATTAAATTTAGAAATATAAAGACAAAAATAAATGAGCATTAAAACAAAACACTATTATCATCCTCCAAAAAATTGTATTTCAACCTGTCGTATGTAATGCCATATGACTCAGTATTGGTTTTCCTGTGTATAAAACAGATTAACAACAATTTCCTTTATCTGTCTTATGTGGGAGGGGTAACTCAAGCAAAAGTAACATATATCAAGCTACAAGATAAATTTTAAATTAGCTTATGATACTAAGACCAAAACTACCAACTGATGAGGTTTAAATACTTAGTAATAGAAATGAATCATGAGGATATTTTGGTATTCCATATAAAAAGGGAGAAGTCTGAATTTCTACCTTAGGAGTTTGAAAAATAAGGACTCATATCTTTTCTTATCTACTGGAAAGTTTTTTTTTCCCCCCTAATAAAAAAGATAAACTCAGCTTAAACCATTACAATTGTGACATTCTTTTCCACTAGAAAGATTGGTATCTGAAACTCTAACATATTTTTAAAAAACAGTAACTTAAAAAATACATGGAAAGTTCATAATATCTGTACATATGAAATTTAATGCTCATCCATTGGTATAGGACCAAAAGAATTAGAGTTATAATAAATGAGAGTTTCACTGGGTGTTAAATTTACAGAAGCCTTTAACTTCAAAGTACTGATAAAGAAAAAAAAATAAGAAATTCAATAAGGACTTAGATGAATTGTATTATTAAAAGAAATCAGGAACAAGAGGGGGTAGTGGAAGAATAGGTTATAGACATAATCTTTTTGATCAATGAAATAATAACCACCTACCATTTACTGAGCATTATATGCTAGGCACTCTGAATACATATTACTTTATCTTCATAATACTTCACAATAAGGTTTAAAAGGATAAATGAACCCTGGCGTGGAGAATTTACATAACTTACTAAAAATCACAGAGATAGTAAGAGCATATCATGGAAAAAAGCCATGACCTATTTTAATGCATTCTGATCTAAGCCTGACAAGGATGTCCACCATGCAGCTATAAACACGCCTCGGCATAACCTTTGTTGAGTGTGACCTACCTTCCCTGGCAGAGCACCACAGAGGCTCAGTCATACTCCACCTTGATTCCTCCCAGCAGCAACATTGAAAAGTTCTCTGTGATTAGAGTAGTTCCTATTCTGGAAAATTTCCCAAGAGTTCACTAGCTGAGGACTATTAGAAGGCTTTTACCAGAATCGACCCACTTCCCTGTTGTTCTTCTGTATCTCTATTTAGGGTGTGTGAGATCTGGACGAGTTCCTCTGGAAGAAGCTATTAGGTCCTCAAGTAAGCCACAGGTAAAATAGCTCAAAGGACATGTAATAAAGAATCTAAGGACATATTGCGGAGGAGAAACTATTCCATGACGTGACCACTGCCTGACTGCAGCTAGATCCTGGCGATAAGAGAGAGCTCACCAAAAATCCCCTCAGAAACTATCTGACCCCTCCCCTGGGCCCCAGGCAGGCTGGTTCCTGGAACAATCCGTTGCCCTGCCCCCAGCAAGTGGGACATGCCTCAGTATCCCTATTCACCTTGTCTTGTTTTATATTACTCTTCAGTGCCTGCCCTGGGCAATTTTCCCAACAGTATTTAAGTAATCATACTAGTTTTTAAGTTTCCCAACTGATGTAAAGCAAGAAAGTTAAGAACATGAGGAAAACCAGAAATATGTTTAAATGATCTGTATGGACTGGATTTGTAAAGTAAAAGAGGAATTAAAGTTATTCAAGGATGAGAGGAAATAAGCATCTGAAAGAAATAAAACTCAACTAGGTAACTATGAATTGATGAAAACAAGATAAAAGGTTAAATGGTGACAATTTAATCTCAAAGGACAAATAATCTGAAAAGAATAATTTTTTTTTTTTTAAAGTTGTTACTTCAAGCTTAAAACAAGACAAGGAATGCTGTGACCATTATGACGTATGGTTCAGAATCACTTTTGACACCTTTAGTTGAAGATCATCTTCTATCTTCTTGGGTTACCTGTGACTGATCATTCTGATTTACACAGCACAATAAATGTTTCTGATTTTCCTTCATCTACCTAACTACCCTAGTTCATTTACTGACCAGGAAATTTTAATGTCAAAGAAATAAACATCATTTTACCCATTCTGATGAAAGGTTCTAGTTTCAGTTTTGGTTTTAGGTAATGAGTAAAGAGGGTACAAGAGGGAACAGCAGGAGAGAGACTTGTATTTGAGAAGGCCCATGCTTCCTTTCTTAATGGCAGCCATAGCAGGATACAGAACAGGAAATATACTATATTGACCTTTTCTTACACTTCTTTTGCCATGTTAGACTAATAGAGATATACCTGAGGTCTAGCAGCTACGTGTTCATAGGAAAAGGGTTACTGAACAATTATCACTGGAATGAAGAAGAAAACACTTTTGATAAGCCAGGACATCTTACTACCAGAGACTTTTCTCTGTGATCATTTTAAACTTTGCTAAGACTTTACTCAGCAATTTTTTTAAAAAAGGAAATAATATTTTGTAAAAAATTGAGGTTTACTTATTTTAAAAAGAACATTTAACATGTTAATCCCTACTAACATTAACTTATCTGCTGGGATCAGAGTCCACCTTTACTTTTGGTCTCTCATAAGCATAGTGTATAAAGAAGATTGTACTTTTATTAACAGTATGTGTGACAGGATATTTTAAAACGGTTGACAAATAGCTGTTAGATTATCTTATCTTTAGCTAAAATGACTTGGAAATATCAATTACTGTGTTTCCAGTATATAACAAATATTCACATCTGTTAAGAAATTCCTCTTACCTGCTCTGTAGCTGTGGGGCAGTAGAAGACTAATAAAACAGTCGTGCAGATGTTTATTGACAACCCGATGATGGTGATGAGATTCGGGGCAATCCAGGAGGGAACTCTTCCAACTAGCCATTCCCAATACCCTTGCATTAAGGGCTCAAGCAGCGACCGTCCAGCACTCTGATATCTGTGTTCTTCTAGCCGCTTTAGCTGGTGTCTTGACAATGGTGGGGTAGGTAACTGAAACAATTTATTTAATACACACCCAGGAGTACTCAGATGCCCGAAGCCCACAGGGGACTCCGGGTGAGAGTCTCCACATCGTTTCCTTGTTGACCGATGCCCACTCATGGACTTTGGCTTTCTTTTTGGGGGGCAAGAATAGTTTATCTTGTTTTATAGCTTTTTGTGGCTGGTCTTTACCTAAAAAAAAAAAAAAAAAAAAAAAAAAAGTCAGCCATCAACGTCAATAAATTATATCAATGTCAATAAAGTAAAAAAAAAAAAAATCAAACTGGTAATAGGTAACATATATCAAACAGATCAGAAAACCAGAGATCTGTTTTATTTCTAGTTCTTACTGATGGTGCGAGCCAAAAGAAGTCATATAACCTCACCTTTAAGTGAAAAATATTAAGGGATTTTAATCATAATGTGCATCTGGTTACCTTATATTTTGTCTGACTTCAAAGCTTCAAAACTCTTTTTTTCCTACCTCACACTGCTTTCAGGAGTTTAATGGAACAAATCTTAGAAATGACCTAATCATTTCACATATATGAAAACTGAGGCCCAAAGGCATACCCAAAGAGCTAGCAAGTTAGTATTAATATCAGAGGGATGACTTGGATAACATAGGTCTTAAACTAGATTTTCATTTAATTATAATAGCTAACATTTACTGAGCACTTACTATATACTAAAAATTTAAGCATGTTTTCTATATTAACTCATTAATCTTTACAACAACCCTGGAAGGTAAGGACACTAATAATCATCCATGTTTTTACAGAAAATGAAACTAAGCCCAGAGAGGATAATTAATTTGCCCAAGTTCATAACAGCTGGTAAATGAGGTTCAAACACAGGGTTTCTGTTTAAGTTTAATAGTAAAAGGTAAAACTTCTTACTAGTGGAAAGGGATATCCTATAGCTGGTATTCCAGGTAGGGGTAAACAGCAATGAAAAAAAAACTAACTTTAAGAGGAGAGTGAGTGAGTGAGTGAGTGAGTGAGTGAGTGTGTGTGTGTGTGTGTGTGTGTGTATGTTTTAGCAGAATGACCTGATGAACTGAGGTGGTAAGAAAAAAGTCTAAAGTGCATTAAGTGATGACTGTTCATAAAGGACTTTGAGTTTAAATTCTGAACTACATGCAAAAGACCCAGAAAATATTAAACAGATTACAAGTTATTAAGCAACGTAGGAAGTTAATGACAAGTATATTTTCAAGATTAATAGGATAGTTATACATATTCATCAGAATGGAGAAAGTAGTGAGAACATTTGAAAATTAATATGGTGACCTCAAAAGTTGTGAAGTGATGAGGGCCTAAAGCAGGGTGGTAAAATGGAAATATGAAACAGTCAAATCTATAAGTAATTTCTATTTAGAAGAGTCAAGAGCAGGTACTCTTACCAAAAGGGAGGGTTGGAAAGGAAAACCAGTTTATTATTTTGGCTTCTGGTGGTGGGGGTGGGGATGAGGGCAGGAAACATACACACAACTTTTAAATAGAGATGTTTTGGACAAATCATATGACTGGAGATGAAAATTTCAAGTTATCAATGTAGAAGCAGAAGTCTAGTTAAAGACTAAAAAGTAAAAAAGTTCCTAAAGGACTTAAGTATGAGAAGAAAAGAAAACAAAGAACTTTGTGGGAAACTTCTGGTTTGTGAGAACAAGGAAAAGAAGACATAAGAAGATTTCGAAAGAAAGAAAAAAAAGGAATAATCTTATAGAACTAAAAGGGCAGTGAACCAAGAGAGGTATACTTTGATCTTCTGGTAGAAAGCTATCCAGAAGGCAATATGAAATTCCTAGACATGCTGCACTATGGGAATACAGGTGACACAGGGTTCTAGGACATTCCAACAATGGACCTAGTATCAAAACATACCCAGGACGTCTTCCTTCTATTTCCATAAGTAGCCAATTCCAAAATGTCTATGTCCCCAATGATCTAATGTGGCATCCAAAATCTCAATCATGTATCTCAGTAATTGGTTTAAAAAATAATTATAGTCATTAACTACCTTAAATAAAATTTTGAAATACTCAAAAGAATCATCAGTGCCACAATTTAACTACCTGAAGTGCTCTGAAATAAAAATATTGAAATAATTTTCAAACCAAAGCAAATCAAAGCTAATTTCCTACTATTTCAAAGAATTCTTCCATATACCCATGTCACCAAACAATGGATTAAAACTGTTTTTAAGCCATATTTATATGTCAAACAAACTGGTGACAAGATCATTTGAGATCAAACGATAGATTGACAGTGATCAAAATACGTAGCTTTATAGTAGCCAAAATTTCTATGATCAAACTGAATGACGCATTTTCACATTTGGGGAGCTATAATCAATCAGCATTTACAGAATTCTATTTAAAATGGGAATAAAAAGTTAAGCCAACTTAATTTATAATTTATTATTGTAGTCTTCCATTCTCCTACCGCTAAAAGAAAAAAAGGTGACATAGTGAGGGTGCTGGCCTGCTTTTGACACTAAACAGCTACAAGCAACTGATCCTAATGGTTTTAAGTTTGAGTATTTGGCAAGACTAACAGATAAACTGATACTTTCCTTCTGAGTGTTTTCCCCTGCTGACCTAGATTGGTTTGTTTGTTTGTTTGTTTGTTTTTGTTTTTACTATCTCTCTTCTAGAAAAATCTATATTTTGGCAAATCTTTCTAGATCTAACCATTATATAATTCACACATGAAAAAAAGCCAATGAGTTTTTGACCATTTCAACTTGGCAGGATCGTCTCTGTAAAGTCATTAGCAACAAGATTGCAAATATAAATTCAGATCTATGTAGCTCCTGACATATAGATAGCTACTTCATTTTCAACAAATATAGACAGCCACAGAGGTTAAATTCATTGCCACAGGCTTATCTCTACTCTTCCTTCCATCACACCTGAGACCCAAAGGCTACTGACATGAAAACTATCTCTGGAAAAAACAGGAGCTTCTGAATTTCAGCAAAAGAAAAGCATGCATATTTCAAGGGAGTAGGACAGGGGAGGTGACTACAGTAGGAAGATCAGACTTGATGAAGAGAGAGGGGAAAAGGATGTGGGATGGGAATATGGAAAGAAGGTACAAATATTACAAAAATTATTTTAGCCGCTTGAGATTTTTATGTAAGCCAGGCCTATGGCCCAAAAGGGTGAGGAAAAAATGTCCTTTTCTTCCACACTACAAGGAACTAAATATAATAATAATAACAATAAAATAATAATAATGTAAGAAATTAAAATTATTGCTGGCTAGCCTAGCAACCTTGCTACCAGTTTTAAGCTGTTACGAGAAAACAGATTGCAAGTTGCAAATCCAATATGAGAAAATGGACTGCAAGCTGCAAATGCGATCAGCCAATATCTGAGTGCAGTAAACAAAACAGACATGGTCCCAGCTCCCAAGTCCAATGGGAAAATAACCAAAAACTGGTAAACAAGCAAATAACATTATACATTGTGAGGGGTACTATGAGGAAAAAAAAGGGTGGAGCCAGAAAACAGTTGGAGGTGCATAATTTAGATATGGTGGTCCAAGTCCATGGAGGTAACATTTATACCAAATTCAGAGGGAGAAAGGGAACTAGTCATTTTAAGAGCAGGAGGGAAAAGGGACTAGGCCCTGAGGCAAGGAAAAGCTTATCATGTTCAGGTGCCTTTGAGATCACCATTGCTGGACAGTAGTAAATCAGATGGAAGAGTGGGATAAAAGGAAGCTTGCAAAGCCAGACAATGCAGTTTTTATCCTGATGTTATAGAAAGCCATCAACAAACTTAAAAAGAAACCTATAATTTCGTAGCACAGCCTATTTGTTAACTGAGGATATCATCATAAATCATCATAATAAAAATGCATATTTTAAACTGTAAAATTTAGTTTATTATAATATTGATCATAGTCCTAGAGCTATTGTAACCTTTCCACTTCTAATCAGCCAATCTCCCTCCTGTGATAACCTGGCTTTAGTTCCATAGTCCTTTCATAATATTTACCTCATTTGGGACTTTTGTTGTTGGTGGTGGTGGTGTTTTGGCCTTTTCCCCACATTGATCTGTAAGCTCCATGAGCACAGGGGCTATACCAGTCTTAACATTCTTTTCTCGGAATCTCATACCCATACCTAACACTAAGTGGGTAATTAGTCCTTATTTGTGAAACAATAAACAAATATGATTCATCTAGGACTTAATGATCACTTAGTTGTTCTAGACCCTGAGGAAACAGAAAGACTGAACCATGCCATTAATGCCCACAAGAAGCTCAAGAGGGTGGGGTGGGGGGTGTCTAGTAAACTGCTAAATTATAGCATGGTTTAAACAAACTTGTGGGAGTCCAGAGGAGTGTGTACACGTGATTTAACAAAAGATTTTCTTTGTACAGGCATGGATATCTATGTAACAAGTCCAATACAAATATAATCAGAGACATTTAATGAATATTTTAACTAAAATCACACAATTTGTGGACCTTAAATCTGTGCTTATAGCAGCTGAGGATAATGGCATGCAGCCTACATTATTCTTGTGTTCAGCATTGGGGAACATCCGACAAGTATCACACTAAAAAAAGAATTTCCATTGCTCAGCAGAGCATAAGGTAAGCTTATACGATATCCAACCTGCAGTGTGAGAATCCAGAATTCCCATTCCCCACCCCCCCGCCAGCCTAAGGGTGCCAAGTTTTGAGCTGCACTGATTCAGTACTATGTTTAAGGTCCTTTCACAGAAGTTGGTGACTACATAGCTCTTTCCAACCTTTATGGCAACAAAAGAATAATACTAATGGCCAACACTATTTGGGAGGCAGAGCAAATTATAAAAGCAAGTTTAAGAAAAAGAAAGAAAGCCAATAAGATCACAGGATTACATTCAGCATTATTTAACAAGCGATACACAGAACAAGTTAGTAAAAACAAAAGCCTTTTCAGTAGACTTGGAAGCAAAAACAGTACTGTGTAATACAATTTAGATCTACTGTTTTGCGGAAGTGAAAACATGTATTCCTTAAAAATAGGAAATAACTTCCTCCAGAAAAAAAAAAAAGCAAAAGCCTAGCATTTTATAAAATTATTTTCCTATTCCTTTAAAAGAGTCAGCACAGCATGATCCTCAAAAAGAAGTCAGCTTAAAGAACACATCTAATACTGCCTAGAAAACAAACTGACTATGCAATAAAATGTAATTGAGGTTATAAAGAAAAGTTTGGAGTTATATATCAAACGTTTAATAGCGTTTATAATGTAAATTTTGAGAGATTGGGTGTAAGTGGAAGGAGAACGAATTTATGAAACCACAGTTGTAAATAATTCAGTAATAATCCATTAACTAGACAACAAACAAAGACGCCTCTGTCAAACGCCTCTGCCTGTTAATGCAAGAAGCAGATTTGTCTAACTTATTCTTAAATGTAAGGGTTGTAAAGACAAATTGTACAGGGTGCTTTGACAAGTTTTACTCAGCACAGAACAAACATGCAGCAAAATGCTTTTAGAACTTCGATCTCTAGAATTTTACGGGAACGCCGATGGTTCTCTAAATGCCCTTACTACAGTCTAACTTGTGTTGTTAGTCAACTCAATCCACACATTGAACACATTCCTACTAGTTCAAGAGCAGAAATCAATTCTTTATTCTTTGTCCACATACAAGATAAGATACTAATATTTGTTGAAAGAACTATGAATTTGCCTACTATCGTAACATGGATACATTAATGAATTGAGAGACTTCACGCAAAAGTATATATTCAATACCAATGATACAGACGGCAAAAATGACACAACAACGCCAACAACCGAACTGGAGAAAACAAGTTAAACACGACTAAAGAATCCATTCATCCAGTGTTCCTGGGAACACCAGCAAACACCAGCAACTGCCCCTTCTCTTTCCAATACTGATGAAATAAATCCTAGCTGGCGATCTCAGAGCTTGTCAACATACATTGAAATTTCCAGCAAAGTTGCTGACCAAGAAGCGTGGCCCAGCCACGAAACACCAGCACCGCATTCCAAAAGGAAGGCAACCCCGGCACAGGATGCAACACGGCTGTGGACCTGGCAGT
The DNA here is from genome assembly GCA_028627145.1 of Eidolon dupreanum. Lineage (NCBI taxonomy): Eukaryota > Metazoa > Chordata > Mammalia > Chiroptera > Pteropodidae > Eidolon > Eidolon dupreanum. The sequence goes on along the minus strand of CM053517.1, from coordinate 32,714,677 downwards.
ACCAGAGCAGGAGGGTGTGGACCTGACAGGCAAGGTCGGTTCCGCGCGGGCAGCGCCCCCAGTCCTCGGTCCGCCCAGCCTTGGCCCGGCGAGGTTCTCCCCACTCCGACTGCCGGCTCGCGCACAGCAGCCCCTCTCCCGCGCTGGCACTTCGCCATCTCAATCTTTCCACCCCGGCCAGAGGGGCAGTGGCACCTCGCCCTCCCCACAACCCCGTGCGGGAGGCCACCCAGCGCGAGGAAGGACCGCGTTCGCCTCGCGCAAGTCCATACACAGCTATATCCCCATGCCCCACCCCAGAGCATGCAGCCTTCTCTCAACCTCCCTTGAGGGTCGTGTCCCCCAACACAGCCTCCACACCCTGGTGGTTTTCCCAGCACAAGCCCCGCAGCCTTACCCGAACCCAACAAGCACACCGCTAGAAATAAGACCTCCGCCTCCAGCCGACTGGGTGACTCTGATGGGAGGCAGCACGTTGACGACACTTTCGCGATTGCCGTAAAGGGATACAGGGTTGGAACCCGCGGCGGCGCGGGCGCGGGCGCGCTCCTCGGGGCGGTAAGCGCGCCCCGGGCCTGGCCGGGCTGCTCGGGAGCGCGCGCCGCGGCCCCGCCCCATCTCCGTCCATCCTGCAAGCTGCAGACCCGGCGGCCCGCACCAGCGGCCTCATCCAAGCAAGGTAGGCCGAAAACGGGACGAAGAGCGGCCCCAGCCCTCTCTAGGGGTGTGTGTCAGGGGATTGGATGGGTCGGGTAAGTGGACGCAGCGGGTAGTCTCCCAACCCCGTGGGGGGCGTGCGAGTCGCGTGCCAGCTGGCTGCACCTCCTGGGACAACACTGAGAGGCGCGAGCGAAGGGTGGTGGCTGCAGGCGGGCTCTGGGGTTTCCGGAGGTCGAGGGCCAATGCTGACTGGGTTCAGGTCTCCGTGCCCCACCGAATTTCGGTCCTGGACCTTGGTCTCTTCCCCCTCTTCCCCTCCCCGCGTCCCCCTTGCCCCAAACCAGGTCAGGCTCCGCCTCTCTTATCCTTTCTCGGCCCCAGGCGAAGCGGAGTCTTGATCTTGGTCCAAATGATTGTCGCCTCCGGAAAAAGGCAGAGGTCTAAATATACAATTCAGTGGTTTTGTTTTAAGCGGTTACCGAGAACCTTTGCCCCATTCCCACAAAAACTACGGTTGAGTACGCGTTCCAGTTGTCACTCTGGGCTGAGATTCCTTGGTGGGAAGGTTTGAAACTGAGATATGTGGTGACCTTGTGTTTATACGAAGTTCAAGTTTACGCGCAATTCTATCCCGGGGGTGGGGGAGGAGGGTCGGGCGGGCGGCGATCCCAGTACCGAAAGGTAAATGGGAAGTCATTTGTATCCACAACCGTGCTTTACATTAGGATACATTGGAAAAACATAGAAAACACCACAGAAATGATTTTTCCAGTTTTCATAAATTTTAATTTATAAATTAAATTACTACCCAAATGCAGCTGCATCGTCAGATTCTCCCCAATACCCTGTAATATTCGATCCGATTTATAAAAAAAAGTCGCGTCATCTTTTAAACTCTTTAGGCTTTAACTATTACAAGAATATTACATTTATCAGAAAGCCAAGTTAAAGTTTAGAAAAATAACGATTTTTCTATTATGCTTTGCTTTTGGCCTGTGTACCTCTGAGTGAATCTTAGGGCTTTCTCTCTTCTCTTGGAATATCCAGAGTTTTCTTTCTTACCATTTCTTAGCAGTCACCAATTAGAGGAAACATCATAAGGAATTCATCTTATTACCAGTGGCATTTAAATATTTGTGAAATTTAAAAATTGTAACTGCAGTTCTGATTTATGGATCTTCAAAGAGAGCAGAGGAGATGGGTGAGAGATGCAAATACATTTTGTTAAACACTGTTACTGCTATGTGAAGTTGTTATTCATGCATATTTTCAAGTATTTTGAAGGGTTTCTTAAAGTATTAACCACTAAAATTCTATTTGCTTGATTGGCAGTTAGCCTTCAATGCTTCCAGCTTTCCAGTGTGGAAATACAAGGGCAATAGTAGTCTTCCTCCCCTGGTTGGTGCACTTAAATTTTTCAGTAGTCATTAACAAACTAGTAAACTGTTTCAAGCCCTGCTTCCTCTCTAAATTGTCTGTTGAAATAACTACACCCTCAAAAACCTAAGGAGACACATATCCAAGATGATCGATATATACAAAGAATTAAGTGTTGTCGTTCCCCCTCCCTGTGGCTGGTTATGGTTGTTCAAAATAGATAAATCAGCTATCACTATTATATTTATGCTTACTCTGTTTTACTCCAAGGAACAACCTTTTGAGATGGCTACCTTACAAATGAGAATACTGTAACTCAGAGAAGATAACTAACTTACCTGAAGTTATAGTTGGGACATGATAAAGCTGGAATTAGCACTTAGATAAATCCAGTCTCATCACTGTGTTCTTTCCATTGCATCACACAGACTAGTTATTGCTTTATCTTGCTTAATAACAAGCTATTATTTTTTTCCTCATTTATGTCTTTCATTCCAAAAAAGGAAACTCAGTGCTTTTTCTTTTATCTTTTTTTTTGAGGTCAGTGAGAGATGTCCTATATGAGAAAGGATAAGAAAATTGGTATCTTAGATTTAAAGTATTTAATTCCTGCTGGTACAACATCATTATAAAACACACAAGTATCAACTCTTTAAGGAAAAATAACCTTGTAATAATGCTATAGCAGAGTGTTCTGCCCTTGAACAATCTCAGTGCATTGACTTGAAATTGTACATGTTTAAAAGCATGCGGATCGAAACAACCTCCGATTTTCTTTGTCCATGGATTTCGGGATTTACAAAAAAGGTGCAGGTTTGGACAGATTTGAAGACTAATACTTTGTGAACTTTAAAATAGGTAATTCATCTTTTACATTCTAAAAGAGGAGTAAATGTTTATTGACTGCCTATGACAGCATCTTACACATATTATCTCATCAAGTTCTTGAATAAACCTATGAAGTGGGTATTTAGACATTTTAACAGTTAATCTTAAAAGCTACTATTCATTATATATCAGCAATGTGTTAGGTTCTTGTACTGTGTCAGTACAATTCTTGCAATAATTATATAATACTGTCCAATAGAACTTTTCCACAATAATGGAAATGTTCTATATTTTCACTGTCCTTTATGGCAGCCACTAGACGTGTGGCTTTAGAGCACTTAAAATGTGGCTAGTACGAGTGAGGAACTGAAATTTTAAATTTTGTTTAGTCAATTGAATTTTTTCTTTTTTCTTTTTTTATTTATTGTGATATTGGTTAAGAAAATCCAATAAGTTTCAAGTGTACAATTCAACAGTAAGTCATATATTGTGTGGTGTGTTCACGGCCCATATTGAAATTTTAATTTAAATAGCCACCTATGGATAGTGGCTACTGTATTGGACAATGCAGTTTTTGCCAAAAATATTATTTCCATTTTTCATAGGGGAAACTCAGAGAAATTAATGAAGCTTGTTCAAAGTTCATATAGTTTTATTTTTAAAAAAAGTTGTTGAGCAGAATGTTATAGGAATGTTAATTTAGAAGTACTGTTAATTCAGAATTTATAGAAATTGAGAGTTATTGTCCCCAAAATGTATGCTGGGGAAAGCACTATAGGAATTTAGCAAGAAATTGTCATGATTAACTAAATAGATGAAGAAAATTGATGGACTGTTAAGGACTGGTGGAAAAAAGAACAGGAAGAGGGAGTTATGGTAACTCAGACAAGAAATTACTCAAATTGAGTCTAGAATGGTAGCTTTAGAGACAGAGGAAAAGAAACTTACTTAGTAAGATTTGAATGTACACATTTAGCAGTAAGTCAGATGATCAGAGAAATGACAAGTCAAAAATGGCTGAGATTTTATTATTTGAAAGGTCAGTCTGAGATGAGGAAGCTGAGCACATTGGAGATAAGAATTGTAAGTTTTTACAAAGTTTATGGGAAATACTAAATTTCAGTCCAACAAACTATGAGAAGATAGTCCTCCAAACATGAGATTTTTTTCACATGCATAGGAGTAATTTCTTATAATTTGAAAGTGTTTCTATATATATTTTTATTAAACGCATGAAGACACATTAATGTTTTCTAATTCACGTTATTGACTCATCGTTACTTACCAGTATCCTCATACTGGAATGTAAGGGAGAAAGTGATGTGTGGTATGTGTATATTTAGGCCCTCTCTTTTTTTTTCCCCTCCTGTAGGAGCTGGAAGTATAATGGTGAACAAAACAGTTGGTTCCCGCTCTCACAGAACTTAAAGTTAAGGCAGGAAGATAAAACCAAACAAGCAAGTAACAGTTAAGTGTGATGAGTGTCCTGGTGGGGAAGTAAAGGGTGCTGTTGGTAATGAAGCAGGGACACTCAGTTGAAGCTAGAAGAGTTGGAACTTAAAATATGTGGGAGTTAACTGGTGGTAGTGGGGAGGGAGGGCTGGTCATCCAGACAGAACAGTGTGCGGGAAGAGCTGAAGGCACGCAGGAGAGCATGACACATTTGAAGATCTGAAAGAAGTTTGCTATGGCAGTATAGCATAGTGACTGGTGTTAGAATGGAACTGCTGAGTTTGAATCCTGTCTTGACCTCTCTATGACCTTAGGCAATTCTTTTAACTCTCTATAATTCTGTCGTGGGGAGTAAATGTGATCACATATTTAAAGAGCTTAGTAACGTTGCTGACACAGTAAAATACTGTGTTTTCTTTTGCAATGATGAAAATGATGATAGCTAGAGCAAGGAATTAGGAGCAGAGTGGCCACAGATGAATATAAAAAGTAAGAGCTCAGACAATATAAAGACCTATTTCTAGACCAGGTTAAGGAGGAAAGACTGTTTATAAGGGCACAGGAGAGACACTGAAAAATTCTTTGTAGAAGAATAAGGTGGTCAGATTGGTATTTTAGAGTTAGAAGGATCACTCTGGTTTCAGAGTGGAGTCTAGATTGGCTGTGGTCCAGACTAGAGGAGGACCACTTAGTAGGTTAAAATAATCTGGCCAAAAAATGATGGTGGTTTAGGTAGAGTGGCGGCAGTGAAGATGGAGAGAAAGGGCAGATTTGAAGGAAATTAGGAGGTAGAATAAATAGTCCTTGGAACTTGATTATGTGTAAAAAGATGGGAGAGAAAGGCTTCTGGATATGGCGACTGGGTGAATCTTGGTTTCATTTACTGAGAAATCAAAGGAGGGCAGGTGTTGGGAGATGGTGTGGGGTATGATTTCAGAAGGGGAACAGCTTGGGGCGATAAATCCAAGGTTGGGAGAGTAGGTGGCTAAAGTAGAATAGATGAAATACTTGCAAATCTCTTCTAATTTGTATTTTTCTTCTTCAGAAGACCTGTTTGAGATGTGGTGGTTTCAGCAAGGCCTCAGTTTCCTTCCTTCAGCACTTGTAATTTGGACTGCCGCTGCTTTCATATTTTCATACATTACTGCCATAACCCTCCACCATGTTGACCCTGCTTTGCCTTATATCAGGTCAGTGAAATGTATTTTATAGGAGAATGTTTCTCTCTCATTCATATTTTAACATTGAGGGCAAGATTTAATGTTAACATTTTAAAATTCAAATTTTATGTTGGGCATTACAACGATAAAAGGAACATGATAAGGAAGTTGTATTTGGCTCTTTCTATATGATAGAGAAAGTGGAGACAGGGCTGAGATTCAGTTGCGGAATTGCTTAGTAAATTGTGACCCTTCAGTGCCTTGTCTTCCAAATAAACATTTGAAGTTATTTCAGAAAATAGAATTAGATTTATTTTCCCCGTAAAAAAAAGGCTGTAAACAATAATATTAAAAGATAATGATAATGACAAACATTTATCGATCTACTTATTGTGTACAAGGTAATGTTCTAAGCATCCTTCAGGTCTTAAATAATTGAATCCTTACAGCCACCCTTTGAGGTAGGTACTACTAACCCTGGTTAGAGAGAGGAGGAAATGAGGTCCAGGGAGGTTATTTGTCCAGAGGCACATGACTCAGTAAGTGATGTAACCAAGATTCAATTTGAGTGGGAAATTTTATTCTAGAGGCTGTGCTCTTACTTATTATGACATGTTGCCTGTGTCTTTCTGACATACTAAGTATCAAAATTTATCAGTAACATTTTTGAAATTTGAAAATTACTAATGAATGATCTATGTCTGTCACCTTCCTTTTTTCCAATTATGAAGATATGTGCTTATTATAATATTTTAAACAATACTAGAGTGATTATAAAAATAAAAAATGGACATCTCTTCTAACCACCCCTTCCAGTTCCTGCCCCTGCACCCCCGGAGATGATTAATGGTTTAGTGGCTTTCCTTTCAGAGTTTGGCTTGTTTTCTTGTTTCATTTATTTAATTGTTCACTTTCTGAAAAACAACCTTTCTAATAGAAAATAGTAAACTTTTAAAGGATGATAAGTCAAAAGGCTAAATTTATTATTTTTTTAATGTCAAAGAGAGATCAGGGCATTCCCATTACATTTGTTGTTTCCATACTGGTATGACAGAAAAGATATCAACAAATGGGGTACACTTGGGGAAGATTCACAAAACCCAAAGATACATTAAAATTTAAAGTTTCAGTTCTAGGAATAATTGGTTAAATAATCACCACTGTTTACCACTCTGTTAGAGGAACATTTAGCTTAAGGAGCCAGTTCATTCTTTAGTAACTCTGAAAGAAGATACATCTATAAGATTCACAAGGGTTCTTCAGCATTTTTATTTCTCCTTCGAGAACTTGTCTCTGAAGAGCTTTAAATAATTTAAGAGGCTATTTGAGTTCTTTTTCAGAGTTTCAGTTCTCTGATGGCACTGTGTGTGACTTTCTGACAGATAGCAACCAAGACACTTCCTTTTCTGTCCCTTCTGCCTTTTTATTTTTTGTTAATGAACTTAGTATTATTACCCAAAGATCTTTCCCCAACATTCTAATATATTTAAACTCAACGGTAGTTATTTTGACTTCTCTTAGGCTCATTTCCTTCATCTGAAAAGTGAGTTAAACTAAGTAATCTGCAAAGTTTATTTCAGTTCATAGACCCTAACTAGAATGTTTAACCGAAAGTAAATTTCACTTCAAAGACAATTCTACTGAAGTGGGCTTCAGGTGTTCTCTTGGTTCAAGTAGTGGATGCCCAGTTAGGGTGCACGAGACTAACCACTGGAGTATAAGAAGAAATTATTAGAACTTCTATGTATATTTTTTTAATCTCAAAATATTTAAATTTATACTTAATATGTATGCAATAATAATATAATAAGCACATATATTTTGAAGTTACATGATCAGACTTTTGTTTTATGATGTGTGATCACAATAGTGTGATGAAAGGATGTGCTGATGAGGTGATGGGCATGGCTGTGTTCACTTGGAGGCCAGTTGATGTCAGTCTGTTCCAGAGCTGGGAAAGGAGCCCACTTAGTCAGCCATCTTGGAAATGTATGCTTTTGTTTACTTTTGGGGTAATCCAAAACAGGAGCATCATTTGGAATATAATTGTTAAAATTACGTTTTTTCCTGATTATAAGAATAATACATACTATTCCTGAAAACTTGAAAGGTAGAATGAACAACAGCAACAAAAAAACCATAATCCCTACTTTCTGAGATGATCAAAAGTGACAAAATCTTTTGTATCTGAAGATACATTTTAAAGTTGGAAGGAGCAGGCCTTAGAATTCATATCTGATACTTTACCTTTCCTAACTCCAATCCAAATGTTCCCCAGATCTTACTGATTTCTTACTAGACATGACTTTACCTTCCTGTTTTATTCCCATTACTTGGACTTAGTTGAGATCCTTATTGTATCTTTCCTATAGTACTTCAATTCAAGGCCAAAGACTTTGTCTTTTTAACCTTTACCATAGTTTAAGGGAAGGGAAAGGAACTAACATAACATGTAATGGGTGTCCTCTGTGCACCGGATGCTGTGCTAGACATTTGACATGCATTACCACAGTTTCAGTTCCTCATGTTGATCGATGAGGCTAGGAAGGGATGAATAGCCCCATTTTGCAGATAGGGAACAGTTTTAAGGAGATAAAAGAATGTACCCAAGGAATCACAGTTAGTAAATGATGGGCTGTGAATCTGGGTCTATACTCCACAGTGTCCTGAAAGGCAGGCATGGAAACAGGTGCATTGCCATACAGCACAGTGAGTGGTTTTGGTAGACATCTGGACAGAACGCTGTGTGAGTCACTTCTGTTAGAGGATTGGCCAAAGCCACAGTGAGGAGGAGGCTCAAAATTGGTCTTGAATGGAAGTTCCAGGAGAGCAAGGGCTTTGTTTCATTTATTTACCGCGTATTTCTGTCCCTAAAATGCTGTCTGGCACATGGTAGGTGCTCAATAAATATTTTTTTAATTAACCAGGAAATGATTTAGTGTTAATTGAATTATAGGCAGAGTCAACAACAGGTGACAAAAGACACTTGTGAAAGGACCTGTGATGTTTAGGGAATATTCAGGAGAGACAGATAAACACATCTGCTGACAATAACACATCTTTAACATGCCAAAGGTAACTTCAAAAAAAAAATCAATTTATATTGATTTCTATTATGTAAAAAAGAGATAATCTTAAGCGATGTAAGAAAAGAGTGAATTAGACAAATATTGTGAGCTCAAATTGTCATGTTTTATTAAAATTATGAGTTGAACTCACAGATATATAAAAAAAGATAAAGAATTTGAAATAAATCCTGTTATTTCTTATCCTGCAGAAGAAACATATGTGTACATCTAGAGTTAGAAATCCACAAACCTTCTTTTTTTTCTTTCAGTGACACTGGTACAGTAGCTCCAGAAAAATGCTTGTTTGGGGCAATGTTAAATTTCGCCGCAGTTTTATGTAAGTAATGAGAGTGAAGTTTTAACAATCAAAATTAATAGCTAAATTGCCCTTTTTTTATTTAGACACTATTGTGTTACTTGTTTTACTTTAGAGTTACTGTACTTGAGGGAATATTATCACTAAATTATTGGTCACAGATATGTTCCTTTTGAAAGAGAATTTCTTGAAATGCTAAGTTATGGAAGTAAATAAACAAATGTACGGAACTATTTGCGCATTCAAATACAAGTTGTAAAGTACAACCAAATATTTCTTGAGGCCTGAAATGGATTTCTTAGCAACCAGTAGAGGACAAAGAGCTAGAAACACAGTGACCATAACTAACCCCAGCTAAATTCCTTTAGGATAAATAAATAGTTTAGAAGTTTGAGAATAGCTGTGGAATCCTATTTTGATTTTTGAGCAATATTCCAAATACCAACGAAATAGAGTTCTACTATAGAATTTTATATTTCTATTGTTTATTTTTTGAACCAAATTTTTATTAATGGTTTACTTAAAATATTATTTTTTCCACCACTTGTGATTGTTTTAAATATTTGCATTCTTCCATATGAAGTAAAAAAATAAGGTCAAGTAAATGATTCGCTGTACAAAAGTTCATCTTATGGCTAAAGTTTCCAAAAACATTTCTACAAAAGCATAACTCTGCTATGTTCTCTACACTTCTGAGTTCCTTGGCAATATTTTTACAGTGGTAAGTTTGGTTTGGCCTTTGTTGACTATTAAAGATGGTAAAGTTTTTATTTTTTTCTGTGTAATTGACTGCTGTATCTGATTGAGCCAAGTTGTAGTTATTGGAAATAAAATGGAATGAGAGTAAGGGACATAACCTTTTTTTTTTGAGGCAAGTAATCTTTTGGTGTTTTTTGCCTATGCCCTTTTTATCCAAATTCTAGAACTAATTACTTTAGACTTTAATGCTAATTAGATATAATATTTTGTGTTTTATGCAACACTTATTAGAGATTTCAGAAAGATTGATGTTCAAAAAACAGCAAACTTTTCTCTTAAATTTTATCCTAAATATTTGTAAATATGAGGCCCATGGGAGCCAATGACTTATTCAGTCACACACAAATAGCAGTAGTTCCATGATGCAACCTTAGAATTTCTTTAAAATCTACAGCTTTTTGTTTGTTTGGCTTTTTTCTTCTCTCCGATTAACTTTAAAAGGAAAATCTATGTTTTTGGATAGTAGTGACCTTTGTGAGCTCTTTTTTGGCAACTTTATTCCTTGGTTATTTATTACTTGTTTTTTGGATTATCTCTTCTCAGGCGTTGCTACCATTTATGTTCGTTATAAGCAAGTTCATGCTCTGAATCCTGAAAGGAATTGTATCATCAGATTAAACAAGGCTGGCCTTGTACTTGGATTGCTGAGTTGTTTAGGACTTTCTCTTGTGGCAAACTTCCAGGTTTGTGTTTTAACCCAGCATAGCTATCTTCCTGAAGTACATAAATATACATGTTACAAAGGAAACCTGAAACATTCAGTTATTTGCCCTATTGTTTCTTTGCCTTAACAAAATAGAATACACTGCTTTGATAGTTGTCTCTTTTAGAAATAGCTATATTCACAATTAGAAAATTTCATTCTTAGTAATCTTTTGAACAGATGTAAATTATTCTGACTTTTTAAGGATCCACAGGACTCTATTAGACTCTTTATTACTACTTAGTTGGAGATTACTCCAAGACCAGAGAGAATTGATATAAATTATAAGTGACACAGATTTAAACTTTAAAAAAAATACATGCTTGACAATTTACACTCATTTCCCTGTTTTCTAGTCTTGTTCAAACGGTCCCATTGACTGCCTGCGTTCATAGGTGCCCAGCTCTTACATGAGGAGATAAAGGGAGGATCTGTGGTTCTTTGGCTTTTTCTCAGGGAATTCTTAATGTTAAAGTAGCAGTCAGCCTTCACCAAATATTTCCAAACTCTCCATATTCCTTTCTATTAATATTCTTTCAGATAAATCTCTAATGATAATGGTTGCATTCTGGGTTTGTGGTGCTTTTTGATTAACCTCTCTGCAGTCTTTGAGGTTTACATTTAGACATTTGATAACCTGTTAAAACACCTGATAACTATTCAGACATAAAAACACACATTCATCATCCAAATACACATATAAAGGCATATTCTGTCTCTTTCTTATTCAAGGTTCTCTATTCCTATAAAGCTTCTGACTAGTCTTCCCTACTTTTCAGTTTTTAGGGATGCTTAACACCGATAATCTCTGTAACTATAATCCAAGGGGATATTAATGTAGTGCTTGCTGCTGTACCAAAGCCCAAAATTTCAGCGTCTTTACACAGTGGACGTTTATTTCTTACATACACACATCCAGTGTTTTGGAAAAGAAAAAGGAAGATGCAGAATGAGGCTGGAGAGGTGGACAACAGCTCGATCATACAAGACCTTTGAGTTAATTAAGCGGATTTATGATTACAGAGCCTGACTTAGAAGAGAAGCTAGCACTGTGTTTTAAAGTAAGGACTTGTTGGTGCCACACATAAGTATTTCTTGAAAGTGTTTGCTTCTCTCCATTTCCATCTGCTCTTCTCTCCCTCCGATCTCCTTCTCAACCTGTTTAGATTCCATCATCTCTCATCTGGACTCCTGCCGTAGCCTCCTTAATAGTTTCTCTGCATTCACTATTACATCCCTTTAATTTAATATTACAGCCAAAGTAATCTTTTGGAAATATGTATACATCTTCCTCTGTTTCCCTGTCTTCCTGCAGAAAGCTCTGTAGGCCCAAAGTTGCATGAAAAGAGATATAATGGAGAAAAAAGAAGTAATTGAACAACTGCCAAACTGCTTAATTAACTCAGAGATCTTCTCTGATCTGGCCACAGTCTACCTCTCCATCCTGATTCTGCATCATTTCCCTTCCTAATGTCAGCTGTACTTAATACTGGCCTTTCTTTGTCCCTTAAATAAGACAGGTTTACTTAACTCTATTTCTTATGTTGTTTCTTCTCTTGGATGTTCTACAACTCCAAGCCTAGGCTTCTTTCAGATCTCAGTGCAGACTACTTCCTCAGGGAAGTCTTTTCTGTTGATAGACTTGCTTCTATATATTTCAAGTTTTTTTTTCTTTGAGTTCTCTAATCTCTGGAAACTAATTCTTTATAGTACCTATTATAGTCTAATTTTATAGCTATGCTTTTAAAATTTTTAGTTGAAACATTTGTTCATTAATTATAAGCACAGTGATTTTGTTCACTGTTGTGTGATTTGTTCACCAGCATATTCAGCACCTAGAGTATTTAGCACAAACATGCTCTCATTAAATAGTAATTCAAAAGAGGACAAAGGGACTAAGAAGGGTGGATAAAAAATTCTCTTCCTATCACTGAGGTCTGCATTTAAAAAGACCTCATAATTTTAAAAAGACCTCATTTAAAAATAACTATAATATGATATTTGAAAAAAAACTGACTTAAAAAATACAAAATTTCTTTGAAAACAAGTATACGTAATAATATTCAGTAAAACTAATACATGGTAAGTGTCCTCACTGTCTACTTAGAGGAATTTTTTCTCTTTCTAGAAAATTTATCCTCAGGGAAACAGAAGTGGTAAATAGGCAGAAATCTATGTTAATTTCCTAGGGCTACCATAACAAAACACCACAGCCTGGGCGACTTAATGACAGAATTTTTTTCTTTCAAAATTCTTGAGGCCAGAAGTCTGAAATCAAGGTGTGGATAGGGATGGTTCTTTAGCGGGGGGCTCAGAGGGAGAATCTGTTCACAGCTCTCTCCCAGCTTCTGGTGGGTAGCTAGTTAAGTCTTGGAGTTGCTTGGGTTTTGGCAGCAGAACTCTATAATTTATGCCTGTACTGTCACGTGGCATTCTCCCTTACTAGAAAATTTATCCTCAAGGAGACTTTGGAAGGGATAGGATAAGTAAGCAGAAGATTAGTTTCTAAATGTCTCAACTACTTTTAGGTAAAGATTACAGACCACTCATGTAATTTATACATTCTATATAAAACATTTGCTCCTAACCACAAATATCTCTATAATTTCTTGTTTGTCTTTGTCAAGGATAAATTTTTGTCTTAAAGAGTATATTTTCAAAGAGGATAAAATCATGACTTTTGTATGTGTCCAGGATTTTATTTAACTTATTAATTAATGAGAGAAATAGCTACATATTATAAACCAGTTCAGAAGAGAAGTCAAAGTACCATATGTTTATGGTCAGATAAGGAATGCTAAAATGAATTTACAAATAAATGCAAAACTAGCAAAACTGATCATTATTCACTCAACAGCACAGTTTCATTTCTATGGATATGGATTATTTGCATTACCATCAGTTTTCTAAAAGTTCTGTCTCTATACATAACTTCTATCATTAACAGAAGTTTTCTCTGAAAAATAACTTAAAGCCAAAGAAAACTTACATTCCTATAGAACCAGTTCCAGAGGCTCTAGCATTCCTTTGGAAGGATAATTTCTTGCCCATTTTAAGATCTTTTGCTGTTTCCCTAGTCTCTAAAATGACAAAAATGGATATATTAAGCAGAAATACTGTCAATTGAAACCAGTTTTATTTACCTCTATTTTAATTAGAAAAATATAGTAGTTAATGCTCTCCATTCTTTATTTTTGCTTTTTAATTCACAGGATTTTGTTTATATAACTGTATATCAACACACAGTACAAGTTGCCATTGATCAGGCTATATCTGTATTTAACTTCACATAATTATGAGCCAGGAAAATAATACCATTTTGTATTAATGTTTTATGGGTGCCAAATGGTTTTTTCTCCCCTTGTTATACAAGATAATAACAACTTTTTTCCCTGCCCAGTGCTCATAACTTATTGCCAGTTTTAATACTCCAAATTATATTAAAGTAGCCCATTTTATCTCCAAAAGGAAACCAGTGCCTTTGGCAAATAAATTATTACCTTTTTCTTCTTTATACTAGAAACTTCCTGTACCTTCATCTAAGTAATTTAGACTCTATATTTGTGAATTAGCACAGTCGATTGTAAACTGAGGGAACCAAGCCCTAACATCTCTTGTTAGTCAGACCCTCTGTGCCGAGTGCACACTATATACCTTCTCAACCAGATGAAATACAGAATCAGTTTTGAAAAATAGAGTGGTTCACACAAAAACCTTCGAATTTAGAATTTTATACAGCCACTGTTGTCACTTTTTAAGTAGCAGGTACGTACAGTAAAAAGTGAAATGCAAATAGATACGGATAAAGTAAGGTAAAGGAGAAAAGAAATAAGAATTTATGATGATCCCTTGTATAATTTATCAAAACCAATCAGATTAGAGCCAAAGGGGTATGTTTTCATTACTTGAGCCTTTTAATTGCATTTAAATTAGGTTTAAATGGAAATTCCCTACCCTGTGTTCCCAGCCATCCTAATCCTCTTTACCTTGAACTATTCTTTTTCTCTAACCCTTATCACCATCTAACATACTTATTTCTTATTTCTAAATTTAGAATTTACTTATTTCTAAAGTTTATTATTTATTGTTTACACTTCTTCACTTGCATGTAAATTCCAAGGTCCAGATTTTCGTCTGTTTTGTTCACTAACATATCTGAGTACTTAGAACATATAAGAAGCACCCAAATAAACAAACATATTAAGTGAGTAAATAAATAATTACTGTCATGTTTTTAATAGCTCCTTATGCAATGATTTGTACTGCTGTACCCCTGAGTTTTGTGCTGAGTGCTCTGAGAGAGAATTACTTCGGGAAGGAATTTGTAGAATCTGCAGAGCTTTCCCACAGAGAGCATAGCCTATTGAAATCACAGGCTATGCTTTTAAATATTGTGTTGGCAATGTGTTTTGAGTCTCTTTTATTTTCTTCTTTCTTTCTACTTCTCAGAAAACAACCTTTTTTATTGTACACGTATGCGGAGCTGTGCTCACCTTTGGTATGGGCTCATTATACATGTTTGTCCAGACCATCCTTTCCTACCAAATGCAGCCCAAAATTCATGGCAAACAAGTCTTCTGGATCAGACTACTGGTGGTTATCTGGTGTGGAGTAAGTGCATTTAGCAGTATCCTTTGCTGTAAAGTGTGGCTACACTTGGAAGAGAATTGAATAATAAATATTAAGTGAACACCTTTGGCATATTATAAGCAGGCCTCTTGTAGACTGTGAGATCCTTGGGTTAGTAACCCTAAATTAAAGGATTTGAAACATGAAATTCAAATTTTACAAAGGACCTCAGTACCTAAGCTAGGAACAAAGAATATTTAGCCCAATCGTACTTCAAAATATGAAAGATGAGTTAATGCCCTCCCTGGGAACAATTATGTAGCAGAAGCTTGTGATAGGGCTGCTGAATTACCAAGCGAAGAGGGATTGGCTGTATGAATCCTTTCGTAGTAATCCTCTGGGCACATTTAAATTTTTCCTTCTGCCATGTAACATGTTAGTCTTTAAGAAAATGGGTTTGGGCTTTGGAAACAAATGTATGAGCAATCTTTTCGGAACTTTACAGTGATTTTTGAATCTAATTTAAACTTATAGGTCTCCAAGTTTCTTCCTTGACTGACTTTTTTTTATAGTGCTGACGTGCTCATCACTTTTGTACAGTGGCAGTTTTGGCACTGATATAGTACAGAAACTCCACTGGAACCCCAAGGACAAAGTAAGAACTTAGAGTTGATAAAACTTAATTTTATATTAAAGATGAGAATTTTAGTTAATTTCGATGTATTTTTAATTTCATCACTAACGGTGAAACTCTTTAGGTAGAATAATCAGGTATGTTTTAGGATTATTTTCTGTATGTGATAGTTTGTATCGAAATATCCATTTTCTCCTGTCACCTGTAGTCTGTGGCCATTTTTAAGGCATGAAGAGAATTGAGATGGCAGAATTTTTTCAGAAGTTGACTTCTCTAAATGTGGATAAAGTATACAATAGACTGAACTGAGATCTTTTATTATTAGAATTCTTATTTTCTGAATTGAAAAAAATGTCTTCCCATTATCTGGAAGTTTATTATTATGAACTCTACATTTGGATTCAGTGTAGTACATATCTGAATGGCGATAGCATCTTTGATCCTAAGGAAAAAAGAAGAGGGCATATCCTAAGTAGAAAATTAAATGAGTTCATCTGTTTTCACAAACCACTCAATGGCATTTTAATTTAAATTATCTTTAAAGAATCAGCCCTAGATAGTACATGTTTGTTAGAATGAGTGAATGAAATAACTTACTAGAGTCTCTAAATTATAATTAATATATTATTTAATGCTCTAAAATTAGCACTAAGTTCACCATGAGCATTGTTTACTTAAACTTTTTTTAGTGGCATTTAATGAATCTTACGGCTTTGAGAAAGGCAGCGACTTCTTGATTGTAGAGTAGAAGTTCTATCTTAGCTGTTCGAATAGAACTTTTATTTGTGCTAGATGAAACTACGATAGCTTTCCTAGTGGCTGCCCTGAATTCTCTAGATATGTTAAGTAAATTGAAGGTTTATTTTCAGAAGGCAGATTAGTTTATAAGTGTTATGGGCTTTTTATTTGAGAGCAGTTACAAATCATTTGAATGAAATTTCACAGAACTATTCTTTTTTTCCATTGTCACTCAAGGGTTATGTGCTTCACATGATCACTACTGCAGCAGAATGGTCTATGTCATTTTCCTTCTTTGGTTTTTTCCTGACTTATATCCGTGATTTTCAGGTAAGAAAACATAAAATTAGACATGTGTGGTCAAACTTCCTTCAGGTATAAAATGAGAACTTTCTGTAGGCAAGTCTCCAGCCTTTTCTAAAGTTAACTTCATAAACAATAATACAGAAGAGAAAAATCTCAGATTAATTGTTTTTGTGTTTGCAGAAATAGTGTATCGCTAGCAAGATTCAGCCTTGAATAGGGTTGTAAAACAATCAGATATACAGAAATTCTTTTATAGAATTTTCATCAAGTCTACCTACACTTACATAGGCCATCCTCAACATTTAGTTTTACTGATTTTTCATAGAAATGAAAGAAAAACAAGGAACTTCTGAGTGTGGAGAAGCTTGGTTTCCCAAATCTGTGGGTACACAGAGGATACCTTTGACAGTACAACAGAACCTGTCTCACTCTTGCTACTCAATAGAATTGATTTATATTCCTAATCCCAAAATATGTTCCTCAGAACATACTGAAGAATTGAAGATGTGATCTGTCTCTAAGGAGCAAAATTCTATATATAATTTTTTTTTCTGTTCCAGAAAATTTCTTTACGGGTGGAAACCAATTTACACGGATTAACCCTCTATGACACTTCTCCTTGCCCTATTAACAATGAACGAACACGGCTACTTACCAGAGATTTATGATGAAAGGATAAATGTTTCTGTGATGATTATTTGTCTCAGGGATTGGGAAAATATTCATAAAAGTTACTTATTCTCTGAAATTTTTAACCAGTTAATCAAGGCTGACAGTGACACTGATGGATACCGATAATGAGTAGACATGAATTAAGCCGTTTGATAAGTTATTTTAAAGGATATCTTCAAGAGGACCATGGAAAACCATTTATGCCTATACTTCTTTTTATCCCAGAAAATAAAACCAGTGGACTATGACACTGTAGATTTTTTTTCTACTTTATTTAAGAGAGCTACCAGAAGTACACCAAGCAGTCTGCAAAACTCAATGTTTGAGTTTTAGAAATCATTGTAAAACTTTTGTTTGAGCACTTTTATGAGAGACATTTTCCAGGACGCCGAATAATCAGCATTGTTCAGCAGCTTCTTCAAATTCAGTTTTGAAGTAATGATAGTTTTACCATATTAACAGTTTTCTTACAGTCTTTATAAATTGTTTTTCTTCTGGAATCCATCTATACAGAGAAGCAGGCCTGAATTGATGTGAGCCCTGTCATTGCTTAAGTTTTGCACAAGATTATGCATAGGTATTAATTTGATTCCTGCCACAAGGCCAGATATTATGCTGACTAACTGGTCTGTCACACATGCTTGAAGTAATTTCACGAAGTTTAGTCTCTGGTCTGAGATTTTAATCACAAATGAGAGAAGAAGCTATAGTTAAATTTACTCCAGTTATATTTTACATAAAACAAAGGTTAGTGTTCATACACAAGGCTAAGAAGTTTTTGAATAACAGCGAATATGATTAATATAAAAGTCACCCTAAACTGCAGTCAAGAGCTTTTTAGATTTTTCTTTATAGCAAATTATAGTTTTGTAAAACTAGCCTTGAGCCTTTTTAATGGGGCGTGTTCTTTGTAGAACCCAAATTCTAAAGGACAAATTAGCAATCCAAAAAAACTAGGTACAAAATAATTGTGATACCTACATCCACCCAAACAATTTCTCTCCTCCTCTGGTCATGCAAGTGATTGGAAAGCTTCTACTTGTATTCCTACTTGTACAGAAAAAGAATGGTTTGCAGACCCTGGATAAAATTTGAAAGAAGAAAATGCTCACCTGGAAGGTGCCCAGTGACAAACTGGCTTGCAAAAAAATTCTTGAAGAAATTTAACAAGGTTTGTCTTTTTAAGGAATAGTTCTACAGCCAGAAAAAAAGATGGTGAGAACAAATATAAAATGAAAGAGGGAGCAATTTAATGGGAAATGGTTATATGATAGAACCAGAGAGCTTAATTATGAATAAGTTGCTAGAACAGGATTGTAAATAATATTTCTGAAGACTCCTAGACTAATAAGACAGAAAATGGAATAAAATACTGTTTACTTTTATATCAAGCAGCAGTGAACTTGGGAGACAGTAAACGTTGATTGATTGAAACCTGGCATCACTAGAAAAAAAATATGTATATAAACTATAAAAAAAATTTATGCCTCTGAAAAACATGGTGCAACCACACCTGGAAAATAGCATCCAGTCCTGATTGCCATATCTCAAGGAAACTAATTCAAGTTATGAAGGACTACAGTGTGGTCAGGGGAAAATGATAGAATCAGAGTTCATAAAATTATAAATTATGTGTGTGTGGGGGCGTGGCACAGGGAAGAAGATGCACTTTTATGTCAGTACTAGGATATTAAGTTTAAGGATCTAGACTAACAATAAAGAAATAATTTAAAACAAAAATATTAGTTGGATAGTATTTTAATTCCATTATTTAACTTTTACCCTTCGAAATAACATAGGCTGCAATATTAATAAGTTCAAAGAAATAGAAATTTTGAATGTGTATCTGTCCCTCACCTTAATTCTGAAGTAATGGTGGACAACTTTATTCCCTAAATATGCTTTGCCTCCACTGTCAGATACAGTTGATTGGATGAAAATATAAGGCATTCCTCTTTAATTCAATTAACATTTTTGTGTTGAATGTTTATCTTTAAGAATAAGAGATTTTACATTGATAAATTAGCAGATACTATGAACTGATAGTGACAATCTATTTCATTTTTGTCCTGGGTACACAGTAAGACTATATTTCTCAGT
>CM053517.1:32654527-32694835 GCA_028627145.1 Eidolon dupreanum | reverse complement strand
CTCTGATTATTTCACAGATGAATTCTATCAAATATTCTACACAAACTCACAAAATAGAGAAAAGAACTTATCAATTTGTTTTTGTGAGGCCAGCATAACCCCAGTAACAAAACCTGACAAATATATTACAAGAAAAGGAAAAGGTTCACCTCTATACAGGTGAAAAAATACTTAACAGTAGGAAATAAAGCTTAGCAATGAAAATAAATGATATAGCATGACCAAGTGGAGTTTATCCCAGCAATAGAATTCACTTTAACATAAAGGAGAAAAATCAGAAACGAAAAAGTTGACAAAATTGAACACTCATGGTAAAAATTACCACCAACCAGAAACAGAAGAGAATTTCACCACTTGGTAACACATATTTGTAAAGATCTAACAGCTGATATCATACTTAATGGTTTAATATTAAATCCTTTCCATTTAGGATTGGAAATAAGGCAGATATCCTTGCCTACTATTCAACATTGCAACAGAAGTCCTAGTCAGTACAATAAGGCAACAGAAAACAGAGTAAGAAAAAAGGGATAGTGCATATTAACAAAAATCCTATGAAAAATTTTAAACTAATTTTGGGCAATAAGTGAATTTAGAAAGGTCACAGTAGAAGTTCAGTAATGGTGATGAACTGCAGTTCTATATTAATGAGCATTTTTAAACAAGTATACAATACTATCTACCATAGCATGAAACAGTCTTATACGTAGGAACAACTCTAATGACATATGTGTACGCCCTATAAACTGAAAGCTAAAAAAGTGCTGTTGAGAATTTTAAAATACCTAAATACAGTTATATGCTGCTTAACCATGCTTTGATCAACAATAGACTACAATATGATGGTTCCATAAGATTATAATGGAGCTGAAAATTTTTTTAACACCTAGTGATGTGACACAGCCATCATAATGTTGTAGCACAATGCATTATACAAATACCATTGTGTTATAATTGCTAACAGTATTCAGTACAGTAACATGTTGTATAGGTCTGTGACAAGGTTGCTGTAGGGGAACAGAATTTGTTACCCCAAAATATGTATGTTTGACATAATATTTTAAGCCACTTAATTTGAAGAAATGGCAGACATGGAAGAAGCTTTGAAAAACAAGAAGTTCCCCTTTGTAAAAGATATTTACATTTTTAAGGGAAATCTCCATTTGTAAGAGTCTCTCTTGCTATATCAGGAACAAGGGGATGGTCTTATTTCTACAAACTCTTAAGAATGCAGAAGACAAAGATTTAAATCTGCATAACAATCTTACTCTTGTTTACTGTGCTTTTACTGTAATCTCCCATAACTGACTCCTCCCAACCCCAACACCTTCTTTTGTATTCAGCTGAGGATAAGTAAGGTGGTGGCTTCAGCCATTTTGGCACGTGACTCAGTTTTTCTGGATTTTTCCCATGCATACAGAAGGTACACATGTTATTAAATTTTTGGTTTTCTTCTATTAGTTTTTATTACAGGAGTGTCTCAGCCAAGAACCCAGAAGATTAGAGGGAAAATTATTTTTCTACCCCCACAAAGCAAAAGACTATACCATGTAGCCTGGGCATGTAGGAGGCTATACCATCTAGGTTTGTGTAAGTGTACTTAATGACATTTGCACAATGATAAAATTGCCTAGTGATGCATTTCTCATCACCTATCCTCATTTAGTAGCACGTGACTGTCAATGGAAAGGTGTGTCACAATCATATATTGGACGACTCCGTATTGTTGAGATGCCCAGTCTCTACTTGATGATCTATAGATTCAGTGTGTCCCCTAACAAAATTCCCAGCAGGATATTTTGAAGAAATTGACAAGTTAATTATAAAATTTGTAAATTCACAGCATCTAAAATAGCCAAGGCAATCTTGAAAAAAAATGGAAGACATAAACTACCAGATTTCAAGATGTATCATAATGTTACAGTAAACAAGACAGTGTATTATTGACATGAGAATAGACAAATACACCAATGGAACATAATAAGAGTCCTAAAATAGACTACACAATACATAGTCAACCAAAGAGTCAAGACAATTCAGTGAGAAAAAGTAGTCTTCAACTGATACGTTTACACCAGAACATTCAAATGGAAAACAGTGAACCTCAACATTTACCTCAGTCTTATACAGACATTTCGAGGTACATCATAGACCTACAGGAAAAAGCCCAAACCATAAAGCTCCTAGATGAAAAGCTAGGAGGATATCTTTGTGGCATCGAGGAAAGCAAAGTTTTCTTAGGAACATAAAAGATAATAACAGGACTTTTTCAAAAGTTAAGATTTTTGTTTATCAAAAGACACTCAATCTGAATAGGCAATTTTATGAAGAATTTGTATGCAGATTATATAAAGAGCACCAACAAATCAAAAAGAACCATCTAGTTTTTTAAATGAGCAAAGGACTTGAACAGATACTTCACAAAAGAAGATATATGAATGGACAAATTGCACATGAAAAGATGTACAACATCAAAGTAATAGTAATAAATGCCTCAGTGAGACACCACTGCATAGCCACTAGTATGGCTATTGTGTGTGTGTGTGTGTACACACATACATAGAGACTGACAACACCAAATGTAGATAAGTATATGAGAAACTGGACCTCTTGTATTGCTGGTGAACCAGTTTAGAGAATGGTTTGGTGGTTTCATCTCAAGTTAAACATATATCTACTCAGTGGTCCTCCAAAATCCATTCATAGGAATTTACCTAAGAGAAATTAAAATATGTCCACAAAAAGACTGTAACAAGAATCTTCTCAGCAATTATATTTATCATAGTCCAAGGGTGGCCATAACCCTAATGAAGCTCAATAAAAATGGATAAACAAGTTGAGGTGTATTTATATAACTGCTTACTGCTTGGCAGTAAAAAGGAGTACGCTAAAGATATGCGCAACAACATGTATGAATAACAAAAGCATTATATTGCGCAGGAGAAACCACACAGATGCAAATATATAATGTCTGATTAATTTGAAGCACAAGACCAGGCAAAACTGGTGATAGAAGTCAGAAAGTGATTGTTTTATGAGAAAGACTGCCTGGAAAAGGGGCATGAGTGATTGTTACAGGCTGAGTTGTCACCCCCACCCCCAGACTCATGTTGAGGTCCTAATTCCCATTACTTCATAATGTGACTGCACTTGGAGATAGTGTCTTTAAATAGGTAATTAAAATAAGGTCACTAGGTTGCACCCTAATTAAATATGACTGGTTTCTTTATAAGAATAGGAAATTAGGACAAAGACATATACAGAGAGAAGACTATATGAAAGCACGGGGGAAGATGTCCATCTACAGGCCAAAGGCCTCAGAAGAAACCGACCTTATAAACACCATAATATCAGACTTCTAGTGTCTGAGATTTTGAAAACAAATTTGTTTAAGCCACCAAGTCTGTAGTACTTTGTTATGGCAGCCCTAGCAAACTAATACAAGGATTTTACTGGGGATGCAAACATTCTCCATCCTGAAATAGATGTGTGTGACATGGATATACTATTATCAACTGATCATACTGAACATGTAATATCTATACTTAAACTTCTGGTCAAGACGGCAGAGTGGGGAGATCCTAATCTTACCTCCTCCCATGAGCACACCAAAACTATAATTACACATAGAGCAACTATCTTTGAGAACAAACTGAAGACTAGTGGAAGACATTCTCTACAACTGAAGATATAAAGAAAAAGCCACATTGAGACAAGTAGGAGGGGCAGAGATATGGTCTAGTCTGGCTGCACACTGTTGGTGTGGCATCCCACAGGTGCAAGGGATATTGCAACTGTGGAAGATCCCTTGATGAGTGAAGGTTTCAAGACCCATGTCAGCTTTCCCAGCCCAAGGGATCAGCAGTGCTACTGAGAAGTGGAGCCCCTATAACATCTGGTGTTGAAGACCAGAGAGGTTTTCTCCCAGGGGAGCAGAAGATCTGTGGGAAACTGAGTCTCCACCCTTAAAAGACCCATGTTCAAACTCAGTTCCAGCACAGAGGCAATTTGAAATGCATCTTGGTCATAGACAAAGCAGATATACTGAATGACTGGAAGCATGTACAGAGGGGCAGGGATCTCAGAACTTTCTCCAGGAATGGAAGCACTGGTGGGTATTATTTTCTCTTGCTTTGTTTTTCTCTCCTTTCACCTAGCTGGCCCTGCACTGGCAAGCACAAGTTCTGGCAGTCTCCAATAACCTACTAGTAGTTTTCCCAGTATTCCTCTTAAGGACCTACCCAGCCTAACCTTGTCTTGGCCAGTACACACCACAGCCACTCCAGGGTACCTCTCTGGTCTCACCCCCCAGCACCTGGCAGGAGGCCCTAGGCAACCCTGGAGTTCCCCCAAAGGGGCATGCCACTCTGGGGGCAAGCCCCTGCACACCAACATGCACACAAAAATAGAATCTAGGCCTCATAGCCACTAACATCAAAGACCTGTGGCAGACATCAGTGCACCCACACCAGTTGCAGCCAGCCAGGCTGAGGCCAGCCCATTTCATCATCGTGCACACAGCAGTCACATCTGGACCTGTATACAGCCATGTTGTGGGAGAGCCCGCAAATCATTGTGCCAACAGTAGTTGCAACCAGGCCTCAGAGACAATTGAGCCTTGAGCCAGCCCAGCCCACCAGCAGTGTGCATGACAGTTGTGGCACAACTACAACAGGAGGATACATAGTTCTCACAGGGTACACCCCTGGAACACCTGGCTCTGGTGACAAGAGAGAATTGCATGACTGGACCCCACAGGATACCTTCCACATATGGCCACTCTTTCAATATCATGAGATATAGCTGATCTACCTAATACATAAAAAGGAACACAGAGACTTCGGGAAAATGAGACAGGAATATGCTTCAAAGGAAAGAACAAGACAAACCTCAGGAAAAGAAAGAAAATGGAGATAAGCCATCAACCAGATAAAAGATTCAAAATAATGATAAGAATGGTCACCAAACTAAAGAAAAGTATGGGTGAATACAGACACCTTCAAAGAGAGAAAAAGCATGAAAAAGAACTAAACTGAAAAATACAATAACTGAAATGAAGAATACAACAGAGTGAATGAACATCAGATTAGATGATTCAGAAGAATAGATCAGTAATATGGAAGACATGGTAGTCAAAGTCACCCAATCAGAACAACAAAAAGAAAAAGGAATTTGAAAAAATGAGGGGAGTATTAGGGACCACTGGGACAACAAAAAGCATACAAACATTCACATTATGTGGGTCCAGAAGTAGAAGAGAAAGAGACAGAAAACCTGCTTGAAGGAATAATGGCTGAATGGGTCCCTAACCTGGCAAAGGAAATAGACATCTAAGACCAGGAAACATGGTCCCCAAATAGATGAACCCCAAGAGATCCACAACAAGATATATCATAATTAAAATGTCAAAAGTTACTCTTCCACAGGAGGCCTACACTCCACCACTGGAGCTATTGCCATGTCTCTAGTGATCTTTGAGAAGTTACAGCACATTATGTGAATACTCAATGCCAGTATCAACGGGCAATGGAAAATAGTCTTTGCCATCACTGTAATTAAGGGTGTAGGGTGAAGATATGCTCATGTGGTGTTGAGAAAAATGAACATCAACCTCACCAAGAGGACAGGGGAACTCAGTGAGGTTGAGGTGAAACATGTAGTCACCATTATGCTGAATCCAAGCCAATACAAGATCTTAGGCTGATGACAGAGGACATAAAGAACAAAAAATATGGCCGGGTCCTGGCCAGTGGTATGGACAACAAGCTCTGTGAAGACCTGGAGCAACGAAGAAAATTTGGGCCTGCAGAGGGCTGTGCCTCTTCTGTGTACTTTGTGTTCAAGGCCAGCACACCAAGATCACTGGCTGCCAAGGCTGTACTGTGGGTGTCCAAGAATAAATAAATATGTAAGCCTTGTCTGTTAATAAATTTTTTAAATTATTTTTTTTAATGTCAAAGGTTAAAGACAGAATCTTAAAAGCAGCATGAAAAGAACTAGTTACATAAAAGGGAACACCCATAAGACTATAAGATGACTTTTCAGCAGAAACTTTGCAGGCCAGAAGAGAGTGGCACGATACATTCTGTGATGAAGGGCAAAAACCTACAACTAGTTTACTCTATCAGAATTGAAAGATAGTTTCTCAGATAAGCTCAAACTAAAAGAATTCATCACCACTAAACTGACATTCCAAGAAATGTTAAAGAGACTGGTATAAGCAGAAAAGAAAAGGCAAAAACTAGTAAGAAGATATAAGAAAAAAATCTCACTGTTAAAGGCAAACGTAGAATAAAGGTAGTGGATCAACCATGTCAAAAGCAAGTAGGAAGGTTAAAAAACAAGAAGTAAAGTCATGTGTATCAACAATAGTTAGGAAAGGTATAAAATATGATGCCAAAAAACATGGAGGAGAAAACTAAATAGTCCTTTTAAAATTCAAATTTAAGTTTTTAACAACTTGAAATAGACTGTTACATATATGTAAAATAGATGGGCTTAACAGATATATACAGAACATTCCTTTCCAAACCACCAGAATACACATTCTTTTCAAGTGCACATGTAACAGTCTGCAAGATAGATCCCATGTTAGGTCACAAAACAAGTCTCAATAAATTTAAGAAAAACGAAATCATGTCAAACATTATTTCCGGCTACAATGAAATGAAGCTAGAAATCAACTACAATTAGAAAAATGGAAAGGAAAAAAACACATGGGTCTTAAATAACATGCTACTAAATATAAAGTGGGTCAATGAAATTGGAGAGGAAATAAATACCTCGACAAATGGAATGGAAACGATGTTTCAAATTCTGTGCAGCAAGAATATCTCTTAAGGGGATTGCAGGGGTCTGTATTGGCCTGACAGCCCTTAACAACCTGAGCTCCTGCCCTATCTGGTACACAAAGTGCCCACTGCACATTGATAGGCAGCTGCCCCTGCTTTGGGGTAGCGCATTTAGGCCCAGAGTGGGCAGCAGTTGACCTTGCTACAAGTGGAAACTTGTACAGCGAGCCACAGAGACAGCGTGGGTACTTAAACTGACACTGCAGTGGTAGGGGGAAATTTACTCACTAGACCCAGGAAACCCAGAGTCTCTGTGCCACTCAACACGCATATCACCCGGAGGCTCATCCAGTTTCAGAGACAGGCAATTGATAGGCAGTATCAGGCCTTGAGGAGCACTGGTCCCTCTGCTAAACTGCCCTAGGTCAGGGACGGGAGATAACTGAGAGCTATCTACAGGGTTGTCTCTTCCACTTGCCTATAGATCCAGCATAGGCAAAAACCATCAGCAGATTGCTTTGTAGTTCTCACCGGGTAGCCCTGAGCAATCAAAAGCAGCGGCTGACCTTGGCCTATGGGGGAGCCCCTACCAAGGGGCCACAAAACCAACTCATTTGAAGGCTGGCACCAGACCACAATGGAGCAACTCCTAACTAGTTCCAGTAGTGAAACCCACAAAGGTTGGTTGCAACAAGTACACAACCCTGCTAGGGCAAATCCCACTCAGTGGGGTCAGCCTCTACATAGCAACTCTCATCCTGAGGGTGCAGCCATATCCTACAATTAGCCTAAACATTAATTCCACCCACTGATCTACTAACAACAATAAAGCTTTGGTGACAACAAAAGATCACACATAACCCATCCAAAGGTTGCCTCCAGACATCCCAGCATAAAGGGATCAGGAAGAGTGCATTACTGGACCACACAGGACACCTTCCATATTAGGCCATCTGGCCAAGACTGAGAGACAAAACAAATATTCCTGACACAGAAAAGAACACAGAGGTGAATAAAATAAGAAAACAAACATGCCACAAATGACACGAGAAAACTCCAGAAAATAAGCTAAATGAAATGGAGGTAAGCAACCTACTAGAGTTAGAGTACAAAATAATGGTTATAAGGATGCTCAATGAACTTATGGAGAGAATGGATGAGCACAATGAGAGCATAAAAAAGGACATAGAAACCACAAAAAAGAACCAGACAGAAATGGGGAATACGATAAAGGAAATGAAGAATATACTGGAAGGATTCAACAGTAGATTGGATGAAGCAGAAGATCAAATCAGCGAATTGGAAGATAAGGTAGCTGAATACACTCGGTCAGAACAACAAAAAGAAAAAGAATTTTAAAACATGAGAATAATTTAAGAGACCTCTGGGACAATATGAAGCATAAAAATGTCCAAATCATAGGAGTACCTGAAGAGGGAGAGAGAGAGCAAGGGATTGAGACTCTATTTGAAGTAATGACAGAAAACTTCGCTAATCTGACAAAGAAATTAGACATACAAGTTCAGGAAGCCCAAAGAGTTCCAAACGAGTAATTCAAACAGACCTACATCAAGACACATCACAATTAAACTGCCAAAGGTCAAAGACAGAGAATGTTAAAAAGCAGCAAGAGAAAGGAAGCTGATTACTTACAAGGGTATCCCCATAAGAATGTCTCCTGATTTTTCAATGGAAACTTTGCAGGCCAGAAGGGAATGACAAGAAATATTCAAAGTTATGAAAAACAATCTACAACCACGGATACTCTACCCAACAAGGCTTTCAGTTAAAATGGAAAATGAGATAAAGAGCCTCCCAGACAGGAAAAAGCTTAAGGAATTCATCACCAACAAGCCAGCATTACAAGTAATGTTAAAGGATCTTCTGTAAAAAGGGAAGGGGTAAAAAAGAAAATAGAAATAACAAATATGAATAATAAAATGACAGTAATAATGTACCTATCAGAAATCACTTTAAATGTAAATGGATTAAATGTTCTAATCAAAAGACATAGGGTAACCAAATGGATATGGAAACAAGACCCATGCATATGCTGTCTACAAGAGACCCACTTCAGATCAAATGACACTCAGACTGAAGGTAAAGTGGTGGAAAAAAATATTTCACACAAATGGAAATGGAAAAAAAAAAAAGCTGGAGTAGCAATACTTATACCAGATACAATAGACTTTAAAACAAAGGCTATACTAAGAGATATAAAAGGACATTCATAATAATAAAAGGATGGATAAATCAAGATGATATAACCCTAGTAAACATATATGCACCCAACATAGGAGCACCTACATACATAAAGCAGTTATTGACCGACATAAAAGGAGAGATCAATAGTAATACATTCATAGTGGAAGAGTAACACTCCATTGACACCAATGGACAGATCTTCCAGGCGAAGAATCAACAAGGAAACAATGGGCCTAAAAGATAGACTAAAATAGATGGACTTAATAGATATTTTCAGAGCATTTACCCCAAAGCAGCAAAATATACATTCTTCTCAAGCGCACATGGAACATTTTCAAGGATAGACCATATGTTAGGACACAAATCAAGTCTCAATAAATTTAAGAAGATTGAAATCATATCAACTGTCTTCTCTGATCACAATGGTATGAAACTAGAAATCAACTACAAGAAAAAAACTGGAAAATGCACAAACACATGGAGGCTAAATAACATGCTACTAAACAATGAGTGGGTTATTAATGAGATCAAGGAAGAAATCAAAAGATACTAGAGACAAATGAAAATGAAAATACAACAACTCAAAATATATGGGACACAGCAAAAGCGGTCCTAAGAGGGAAATTCATAGCAATACAGACCTACTGCAAGAAACAAGAAAAAATTCAAATAAACGATCTAACCTTACAATGAAAAGAACTAAAAAAAGAACAGTAAACAAAGCCCAAAGTGAATAGAAGGAAGGAAATAATAAAGATCAGAGCGGAAATAAATGAAACAGAGTCTAGAAAAACAATACAAAAGATTAATGAAACCAAGAGCTGGTTCTTTGAAAGGATAAACAAACTTGACAGACCCTTAGCCAGACTCATCAAGGAAAAAAAAGAGAGAACTCAAATAAATAAAATCAGAAATGAAAGAGGAGAAATAACCATGGACTCCACAGAAATACAATGGATCATAAGAAAATACTATGAGCAGTTACACACCAATGAATTGGACAATCTGGAAGAAATGAGCACATTCCTAGAAACATACAATCTCCCAAGACTAAGTCAAGAAGAAACAGAAAATCTGAACCGACCGATTACCACTAATGAAATAGAATCAGTAATCAAAAACCTCCCAAAAAACACAAGTCCTGGACCAGATGACTTCATAGGTGAATTTTACTGAACATTCAAAGAATTGTCACCTATTCTTCTCAAATTATTCTAAAAAATTCAAGAAGAGGGAAGGCTCTCTAACTCCTTTTATGAGGTCACCATTACTTTGATTCCAAAACCAGACAAAGACATTACAAAAAAAAGAAAACTATAGATTGATATCTCTTATGAACATTGATGCAAAAATCCTAAACAAGATATTAGCAAGCTGAATTCAGCAATACATTAAAAATATCATACACTGTGATTAAGTTGGATTTATTCCTGGGATGCAAGGTTGGTTCAATATCTGAAAATCAATTAACGTGCTACACCACGTTAACAAATCAAAAGATAAAAACCTTATGATCATATCAATAGATTTCAGAAAAAGTGTTCGACAAAATTCAGCATCCATTTATGATAAAAACTCTCAGCAAAGTGAGAATAGAGAGAACATACCTCAACATAATAAAGGCCATATGTGACAAACCTACAGCTAATATCATGCTTAATAGGGAAAGGCTAAAAGCATTTTCCTTAAGATCAGGAACAGGACAGGGTTGCCCACTTTCGTCATTCCTCTTCAACATTATATTGGAAGTCTTAGCCACAGCAATAAGACAAGAAAGAGAAATAAAAGGCATCCAAATTGGAAAGGAAGAAGTAAAACTCATTTGCTGATGACATGATACTATATAGAGAGAACCGTAAAGCTGCCCCCAAGAAACTGTTAGAACTGATCAATGAATTCAGTAAATTAGTAGGTTACAAAATAAATATTCAGAAGTCAGTGGCATTTTTAATATACCAATGATGAACTTTCAGAAAGAGAAAACAATTCCATTTATAATTGCATCAAAAACTATAACATACTGGGAATTAAATTAACCAAGAAGATGGATAGACCTGTTTTCAGAAAATTCATTGAAAAAAAAAGAAATTGAAGAAGATACAAATAAATGGAAGCATATACCCTGTTCATGGGTGGGAAGAATCAACATTGTTAAAATGGCCATACTACCCAAAGCAATCTATAGATTCAATGCAATCTGTATCAAAATACCAATAGCATTTTTTCAGAGAGCTAGAACAAATAAACCTAAATTTTATATGGATCCATAAAAACCTCTGAATAGCCATGGCAATCTTGAGAAAGAACAAAGTTGGAGGTATCTCACTACCTGATATCAAACTATACTACAAGGCTACAGTAATCAAAACAGCATGGTACTAGCATAAAAACAGATATTGATCAGTGGAACAGAATAGAGAGCCTAGAAATAAATCCACCCCAATATGCTCACTTAATATATGACAAAGGAGGTAAGAATGTACAATGGGGTAAAGACAGTCTCATCAATAAATAGTGTTGGGAAAATTGGACAGATACATGCAAAAAAAAGAAGTTGGACCATCTTCTTACACCATATACAAGAATAGACTCAAGATAGATTAAAGATTTAAATGTAAGACCTGAAACCATAAAACTTTTAGAAGAAAACAGGCAGTACACTCTCTGATAATATTAACAGGAATTTCTTTTCAGATATATCTCCTCAGGCAAGGGAAACAAAAGAGAAAATAAATGGGACTGCATCAAACTAAAAAGGTTTTGTACAGCAACAGAAACTATCAACAAAACAAATAATACATCTGATAAGGGATTAATATTCAAAATTTATAAAGAACTTACACAACTCAACCACAAAGAAACAATCCAATTAAAAAATGGACAGAAGACCTGAACAGATACTTCTCTAAAGAGGAAATACAGATGGCTAATGGACATGTGAAAAGATGCTCAAGGTTGCTAATCATCAGAGAAATGCAAATTAAAACCACAATGAGATATCACCTCACACCTGTCAGAATGGCTATCATCAATAAATCAAAAAACAGCAAGTGTTGGCAAGGATGTGGAGAAAGGAGAACTCTCATACATTGTTGGTGGGATTGCAAATTGTTACAGCCACTATAGAAAGCAGTATGGAGGTTCCTCAAAAAATTAAAAATAGATATACCTTTTGACCCAGCAATTGCACTTCTGGGTATTTATCCAAAGAAAACCAGAACAATAATTCATAAAGATCTATGCACTCCAGTATTCATGGCAGCACAATTTACAATAGTCAAGATATGAAATCAACAGATGATTGGATAAAGAAATTATGGTTCATATATACAAAGGAATATTACTCAGCCATTAAAAAAATGAAATCCTATCATTTGCAACAACATAGATAGACCTAGAGGTTATTATGCTGAGTGAAATAAGTCAGACAAAGAAAGCTAAATGCCATATGATTTCACTTACATGTGGTATCTAAGGAACAAAAAGAATAAGCTAATCAAAAACAGGCTCACAAATATAGTGGAAAATTTGGTGATGGACAGAGGGGAGGGGGGTTGGGAGGCTGGGAGAATGGCAACAAGGGCTAAAGAAGTACAAATTAGTAGTTGATAGTTGTGCATGGGGAGCATGGCAGAGGGAATGCAGTTAGCATTAATATGATGGCTAAGTGGAGGGCCAAGGGAGGGAGGGAGCAATTGGGGGGGATCATTTTATGAGCATTATAGCTGTCTAACCAATGTACTGTATACTTGAAACTAATTTAAATAAATACATTTATTTTTCAAAAAAAGCCCCAAGAATTCATCCCACCAGCAAAACAACTACTGAGATGACAAGAACTGTCCAAATAAACTATTTTGGACCTCTGAAATCTAATTGAAACCTTGCAGTAAACAGTGGAGTGCCTATTAAAGAAAGTGGCTAGTAAATATCAGTAAATTTCTATCATAGGCATGGTTGTATCATCCTCCAGCCCCAGTCCTGCAGCAGCCAGCCATAGGGATAGTGGTCCATACCCTGGTATGGCTTGTTGGTTCAAGGGGAACAATAAGGACTTTGTCCTCCAAAATTCAGGGTTCTATATTTTTATCTGAGTGGTAGTTCAATGAAGGTACAGCACAGTGGATGGTCATTTAAAATTCAGTCAGAAGTGATTTCCAGATGGCATTTGTCTAAAAAATTTTAAAAGATAGAACACAGTTTTATTTTCCCCTTGGGTCCAGGCTTTTAAGGAAATCTTTGTCAGATCACTGGCTGATAATGTATGTAGTGAACAGAGACATCAGTGATCACACATGACAAGGAATACAGTCTTTGTTAATATAGTTTGAAAAAGTCACTAAAGAATCAATAATGTTGGTCCTTATTAACCAACAATAATACTCTCTGAACAAGGGATGAATCTGATTTCCAGAGCTGCCACATTACTATATTCAACATCCATTTACCATGATGTGACTCTATGTTCTACATTTCCATATATTTATTATTACTTCATTTCTCTGTTATTGACTACTTTTGTGTTAAACATTTTCTCATCTACCAGTTTAATTCCTATATATTTTTGAGTCATTTTTTAGTTATTTTCTTAGTGATCACGCTAGGGATTATAATTAACATTTTAACTTAAATCATTTTAGTACTTATTAGTGCCAACTTGATTTCAATTGCATTTTGCTCCAATATAGCTATATTATCTTTTAATGCATTTGTGCTACTATTTCCATATATAGTACATCTTTATAAAGCCATTGTTTCTAGGCCCATCTACACAATTTTATAATTATTGCTTTATGCAGATATCTTTGGAATTAAATAGGAGAAGAAAAGTTATAAACTAAATATATTTATACTATATTTTATATTTACCTATGTAGTTACCTTTAGCAGTGCCCTTTATTTATTGGATTCAAGTTATTCTCTAGTGTCTTTCATTTTGGCCCGAAGCTTTTTCTTTTAATATTTCTTATAAGTCTGGCCTGCTAGTGACAAATTATCAGCTTTTCTTTGTCTGGGAAGAACATCTTAATTTTACCTTCATTTTTAAAAGATAGTTTTTATGGACATAGAATTCTTGGTTGATACTCTTTCTCTCAGCACTTTGGATATGTTATTTTATTGCCTTAGTTAATCACTTATTTTCTTTCAGCATTTTGGATATGTCGTTTTACTGCCTGCTTGGAATATGTTATTTTATTGCTTGCTGGCCTTCACAGTATGTGATGAGAAGTCAGCAGTTAACCTAAATGAAGATCCCTCATGTGATGAGTCATTTTTTCCCTACGGAATATAGAAAGCAAAAATTGACAGAACTAAAAAGACAAAAGGACAAATACAAAATCATAATTTGAAATGAACACATCTTTGGTAATGAATAGAACAATCACATTGATATTGTGATTGATAAGGATTTAGAACATTCATTACATTATTATCCTTCTCATCTTAAACATTATTTGTGGAAGACTATGCCCAACCACTTCAGAATATACATCCTTATCAAGTATACAAGGAGACTGGCCATTTATTAAGCCTTTAAGGAAGTCTAAATACATTTCAAAGGGCTGAAATCATACATCATACAGAGCATTCACTTTGATAAAAGTGAAATTAAACTAGAAATCAATGACAAAAGGCGACTTTTTAAAGTCCAAATATTTGGAAGTTAAGCAATATACTCCAAATGACGAATTGTTCAAAGAAGAGCTCACAGTGCAAAGTGGAAAAAATATACTTTTGGAAAATATTTAAAGTTGAGTAATATAAACTTTTACAACTTGAGGGATACATCTAAAACAGGGCTTAGAGGGAAATGTAAAGCTCTAAACACACCTGTTATAAAAGGAATTTTGAAGTCTATATTTCCACCTTAAGAAAAATAGAAAGCAAATTAAACCAAAAGAAGATAGAAGAAAGAAAACAATAAAGAGCAGAAGTCAGTGCACAGACACACAACAGAGAAAATAAAGTTTCTTTATAGAGAAGTTTAATAAAAATAATAACTGCCTAGCAAGACTGATTAAAGAACAAAAGAGAGAAAAACTAATTTTTTAATAAAATGTCAATTTAAAAAAATTTAAAAAGATGTCATCTCTACCAGAAGTTATTTGCTCTTGAGGATCATGATTTTTAAAGCCAGGATGGCTCTCAAACCCACCTAATGTGAGTCTCATTTTTTTACACCTGAGCTGATACTTGAGGAGCCAGAGGAACTAGCTCCTACCTGGCTTTGTGGAGTGCTGCAAGGACTGCTGTATGCTTTACTCCCATGGAAGAGGTGTACTCACAGCTGTCAGCTGTGGTTTCTGTCCTATATCATTTTGAATAAACCCCTGACAAAGAAGGGTAGCCTCTGCTGCATGTTTGCAAGACACACTGATAACTTAATGAGGCCAAGGGT
The DNA here is from genome assembly GCA_028627145.1 of Eidolon dupreanum. Taxonomy (NCBI): domain Eukaryota; kingdom Metazoa; phylum Chordata; class Mammalia; order Chiroptera; family Pteropodidae; genus Eidolon; species Eidolon dupreanum. The sequence goes on along the minus strand of CM053517.1, from coordinate 32,679,439 downwards.
CATAGAAAAAAAATATTTCCAATAGGTGTGGGAATGAGTAAACCACGGCTAGGCTGGAAACAACATTCCAACGAAGTCAGCCAGTGAATGTTCCTATAGTATAACCCTCTACTAGAGTGTGACACATGTCCTCTGCTGTCATCTAGTGACAACTGATAAGAATGCAAATATTTCTTAAATGTCTTAGTGCAAACTAAGTGACTGTTTTTAAAAATTTAAGCCAAGAGATTTTGTGACTTTGGGTGGTGAGCACACGATGCAGTAGACAAATGATGTATTATAGAATTGTTCACTTGAAACCTATATAATTTTATTAAGCAATATCACCCCCAGTAAATTTAATAATAATGAAAGAGACAATGGACAAAACCTTATTTTTGAGTGACTGTCATAAGACTGCTTTCGGCTGGATAAAACACCTAATTTACTAATAATATATGAAAGAACACTCTTACTCAATAGAATGAAAAATAACTGTACTGCGTTTGGTTTATTAAATGTTCTGATGTGTTGTTACTTGATTTAAACTTACATTTGATATCTAGAATATAAAATCTGTGGGCACTATAAAAACTAATTTGCTAAAGAAAAGTTCAATTTGTTAAGGGCCAGATGGACTATTGACTAATAAGTCCCATTGAAGGATAAACATTCTGGTGGTTACAAAATGTATTGATATGTCATTTATGTTAATGATGTTGATGAAAGGTCATGGGTGGTAGGGTGTGGATAAAAGCTTAAATTTTTTCCTTTTCTGCACAAGAATTTTACCTTAAATTAGCTTCCTTGCTCTGGTAATAAGTAAAGATGATATGTATCAACTATGCTATTAAGCAAATTTTACTATGATTAAAATGAACCCTGGTTAGTAAATTGAGTCTGAACTTGGAGACCTATAAATACTTCATGAGAAACCATATTTTGAGGAATTCTTTAGCGTGGGATTCTTATAACTGGGCAACTTTCTTGTGGAAACCCTGAAAAGTATACGTATGGAGTTGTGTCAAGCTTCTGAGGAGCATGAGCCTTTTAAACCAGAAAAGCTTCCACATTTCACCCAATGTTAATCTCATTTCTTTGAAACTGAGCTCTTACTTGGAAGGTCACAGAAAAATAGCTCCTAGATGGCTGTGTAAACTACCACAGGGACTGCAAGGTTTACTTCTACAGAAGAGGAACATAGGGCAAGCTGTGTCTCATAGCCTCTGAGGAGACCTAAGAGTGGCCTGTGATAGTTTTGTAAGACTGAATGTTTAGTTCAACTTAAGAAATACCTTGTTAGGTGACATGAGGAAGATGGTGAATATGGAGATCCCAATGCTTAACTCCTTCATAAAAACAACACATAAAGAATGACAGAGCAGCAAAAAACAGCCCTTTGAAAGCTCTAGACTGCAATAAAGTAGCAGCGGAAATCCTGTGGAGCACAAAATCTGAGGATGACTGCATAGAAAAGCATAGGAAGCATTCTACCTGCCTTGCCCCATCCACTGGTCCAAAGCAGCTTGGCAACAAAAGGGATCCTCCCAGAGGGTTTTCACTCCATGGTGGAAAAGGAAACAGGAAGAATCTAGAACTCTTCATCACCACCAGGGAACATCTGTAGCCTTTGCTACCAAGGATCCCTACAGGCCCCTGGACACACCTGATGTAGCTCCCCAGAATTCCTGTTATTAAATTTTCTCCCCAAGGCTGGAGCTTTTGGCAATGCTGAGATATATTCCCTGGTGTCCTAGTCACTGTTGCACCCCACTTTCCAAGATTGGGTTCCCACTGCACCTTACCATCTATGGAACCAGAGCTGCTGCACTGTTCCCTACCCCTTGGGTCCTCAGTCAGGGCTTTGACCCACTATCCCTAGTGCTTCACTGCCTCTGCTCTGTTGACCACACTTTTGCTGTTCTGCGCTCTGTTTTTTGAGGACTGAGTGATGATTGTAAACCACCATCACTGGAGCTGCACTGCCATGGCACCCTGTTTCCTAGGCCCAGGCCACAACTGTACCCTGTCATCCCTGGGTCCATGCCACTACTGCACCCTCCACCCCAGGGCCTACATCACCACAGCAAGTCCCAGATACCCAGACCTCAGTTCTCTGGATAGTTTGCAATGCCTGCACCTCATACACTCATGCTACCACAACAGCACATGTACCTGGGCCCCAGGCCCCAGGCACCACAGTACTTATGCATGCTCCTGATCACAGCACCCCAGCTTGGCAGCTGCTCAGAATGCCATTGCTCCAGACCTGGTGCCAGAAATTACCTTCTTGGCTAGAATTTTCTCCCACAGACAAAAAGAACAGGAGGACCTTAGCAGCCTTGTCCACTAAGGCCAACATTCCTCAATACCACTGCCACTAAAAGCACCTACAGCCTTGGCCACTGAGGATTCCCGTAGTCTTCACTGACATTGACTACAGGTGATTGAGCTTCATGGACAGTATGCCACTATGCCCTCCACAGAACTGTAAACTCTGCACCCCACCAAATGGTACTTTCACAACCAATTGCAGGTGAGAGTTTTTCCTCACTGAAGCCAATCCAAAAGGAAGAGGTGATTGCTTTCTCAAATGTACAGACATTAATACAAACTCACAAGAAACATGAAAAAGTAAGGAACCATGACACAGCCAAGGGAATAAAATAATCTAGTAACTGATACAAAAGAAATGGAGATCTGCCAGTTATCTGAAAATGAATTAAAAATAATTATCTTAAAGTAGTACATGGATTTTCAAGTAAACAGAAATAAACAGCTCAATGAACTCAGGAAATAATACATAACGAAATGAGAAGTTGAACAAAAAGATGGAAGTTGTTGAAAAGAACCATACAAAAATGCTGGAGTTGAAGACTACAATGAAAACAATTTTTAAAAATGCAATAGAGAGCTTCAGCATCAGACTCAATCAGTTGGAAGAAAGAATCTGTGAACTTGAATACAAATGTCTTTAAAGTATCCATTCAGAGTAGGAAAAAAAAATGAAAAATGGTGAAGAAAGCCTACAGAATTATGGGACATGATCATGAGAGCAAATTACTTGTTATAGGAGTCCTAGAAAAAAAAAAAAGACAAAAGAGAGAAGGGGGAAGAAAGCTTATTTAAAGAAATAATAGCTGAAAACATCCCAAATTTGGGAGGGATGTTGACATCCAGGTACATGAATCTTGAAGGTCCCCAAATAGACTCCACTCAAAGAGATCTTCACCAAAACACTACATCCAACTCAAAAATCAAAGATGAAATGAGAGTTTTGAAATTAGAGAAGGAAAAAAGGTGTCATTATACAAGGGAACCCTCCATACAACTATGGTCAGATTTCCCAGCAGAAACCTTGCAGGCTAGGAGGAAGTGGGATGATATAGTCAAAGAGCTTGGGAAAAAATACCCAACAAGAATACCTGACACACTTGTCCTTCAGAAATAAGAAAGCTAAAGACTTTCCTAAACAAACAAAGGGTGAGGGAGTTCATCACCATTAGACAAATAATGCCCAAAGGTAGCAGAAGGTAGGAAATAATAAAGGTTAGAGAAGAAATAAATGATATAGAGTAAAAAAAAAAATCAAAACAAACAGTTGGGTTTTAATCTTATTTTTATTTTTTGATTAGAGTTGAAACTCAATATTATTTTATATTAGTTTCAGGTGTACAAACTACTAATTAGACATATACCTTACAAAGTGGAGTTGTGGTTGTTTTTTTTTTTTTTAAGATATACAAAATTGGCAAACCTTTAGCTAGCTCAGTGAGAAAAAAAAGATGACTCAAATAAAAAGAATAAGCAAAAAAGGGGGGACATTACCATTGATATCAGAGAAATACAGAAGATCATGAGGTTACTATGAACAATTATGCTAACGAATTAGATGACCTAGAAGAAATGGATAATTTCCTAGAAATATAATTCACCAAGGCTGAATCATGAAAAAGTAGAAAATCTGAGCACACCAGTAATGAGTTGGGAGATCAAAGCAGTAATCAAAAACCTTCCATTGGAAAAAATATAATGAGATGACTTCATTGGTAAATTATGCCAAACATTTAAAGAACAATTAATACCAATACTTCTCAAACTCTTCTAAAAATTAAAGTGGAGGAAGCATGCCCAAACTTATTTTACAAGGCCAGCATTACCTCAAAACCAAAGATAGATGAGGACACAAGAAAATTACAGGCCAGTGTACTTGATGGACATTGATGCCAATCCTCAGCACAATACTAGCTAACCAAATTCAAGAGTCCATTACAAGGATTTTACACCATGATAAAATGGGATTTATCCCTGGAATGCAAGATGGTTCAATATATGTAAATCAATTGATGTGATCATATATTTTCACCCTCCATTCTTAATGTAATCAGTAGATGCAGCAAAAGCATTTGACAAAATTCATCATCTTTTTATTATGAAAGCTCTCAACAAATTATGGATAGACTGAATGTACCTAAACATAACAAAGGCCACAGCTCGTATCAAATTCAACTGTGAAAAGCTAAAAACTTTTCCTTTAAGATTAAGACCAAGACAAGGATACTCACTCACCACTGTATTTAACACAGTACTGGAAATCCTAGCCAGAGCAATTACATGGGGGAAAAAAGTATTCGAGTCAAGAAGAAAGAAGTAAAACTGTGCCTATTTGCAAATGACATGATCTTATATATGGCAACCCCTAAAGACTCCAAGGAACTGGTAGAACTAATCATATAGAAGACAAAATGGCAGAAGTTAACTTCCTCCTTTTAAGTAATTACTTTAAATGTGAATGTATTAAATTCTCTAATCAAAAGACAGAGGCTGGCACAGTAAATTTTTTAGAAAATGATGCAAGTATTTGCTGTTTACAAGAGACTGACTTTAGATCTAATGACACAAATAGGTTGAAAGTAAAAGGATAAAAATATTTAGTTCATGCAAATAGTAACCAAGAGTGTGGGTATCTTTAATATCAGACAAAATGAACTTTAAATTCAAAAATATTTCAAGAGACAAAGAAAGACACTATGCATTAATAAAAGACTCAGTACAGCAAGAAGATATAAAAATTATAAACATTTCTGTACTTTTGAGAGACCTCCAAATTACATATGAAGCAAAAACTGATGGAATTGAAGGAAAAAATAGATGGTTCTACAATAATAACTGGAGACATCAGTACTCCACTTTCAACTAATGGGTAGATCAACTACACAGAAAATAAGTCAGGAAACAAGATTTGACGAACACCATAAATGAACTAGACCTAACATATTCACCCAAGATCAGCAGAATACATATTTTTATAAAGTGAACATGTGACATTCTCCAGATAGAACATTTGCTGGGCCATGGAAGCATCTTTGCTTAAGTGGAAATGGAACCTCTAGTCATTAATCCTGATAGACAGGGCCTTTCCTAGTTGCAGAAGGATATGGCTTCCCCCATGCTGGAGATTGCAATGATGCCCCCATTGCTTCCTCTTACGGTGACTTGGGTAGCCCCCTTGGGGCCAACTGTCTCATATGGAATGGAAGTGAGTGTAGTTCACTGATGGCAGCACCACCACTGTACATGATGCAGCCTGCTGGAGAGCCACAGCCTGTCATATGATCTTAAATACCTCTATGACTAAGGACAACGTCTGTGGTTCTGCCTAGCTTGCAGAGTTGGAAGTGGTGCATTTGACCATAGGATTCTCTTTACTAGGCAGTTTCCCCATGTCCAGATCTTAATTGATTCATGAGAGGTTGCAAATGGCCTATGTTCTAGTCAGGCCAATGGCAGAAAAATGATTTCTTAATTATTACAAGGCCAGCCTCTCTGAAGATCCCACATTTGGAAAGGGCTGGAAACATTACCCATTCCCATTTTTGTCAAACATGACACATACATGATACAATACTCTAGAGGCACATTTCAACAAAACAGCAAACCAGTTATCTAAGATTAACACATTCACTAGTCACCTCAGCTGCCTCCCTGGACCCTTCTTGTTTTCATACCTGCTGGCAGTTTCAGCACACAGAACTTCTGGACATTGGGGCATGCGCATTCTTGTCAAATGGGACCATAAACAGTACACTCCTCTAGAACTTTCTGTGGCCATGACAATGGGTGGCAACTGTGACTTATGTTTCAAAACTAAACACTGACATGTTCCACAGTGGAGATCTTTTCCATGGGGTAACTGTCCCTTCTCCTAATGGCACATTTGTTTATGTTGGTACCTTTCCCCCAATCACAGGTGCCAACAAGTATGCCCTTACTATAATTGACTAGCATTCCCCATTTGGCATGTCACAAAGGAGATCACTGTCACTAACCTCACAAAGATCATTTTAGATCCTTTGGTGTTCTGGATATCATTGATTCTGACCAAGGGGCTCACTTTACTCCCCTGCTGTCCAGACCTGGGCATTGGAACTGCGTACCAAACCCTTATACCTAACAGGACCCTTCCCAGTTGTCACCTTTATCAAAATTTGCCTTCAGTGGCTAAGTCAAGCTCTTCCATTTACCTTTTAACATCTCTACAACCTAGGTGGCAAGCATGATCCATCCCAGTTAATATTGTTAATGATGTTGAAGCATCACAAGGTTGATTGTATTGCAATTTTAAACACGTTTTCCTACTGCCTCAATATCCCAATAAACAGGCTGTGAGTACCCTGCCCAGATAACCAGTGTGATAAGGTTGGCCCCTGACTCAAGTTCCCCTTCTTGTCCTCCCCTGACTGTCACCTAGTGACAAATGCAGAAATGAAATCCCCTTGTGCCTGTTGTACTCCACACTGATCCCCAATAAAGGTATTTGTCCACAAATTGTCTCTTTCTCTCGGATCTTCACCTGCTTGTTGAGTCTGCTCCCTTGGTGTTCTCCCTGTGTAACCTAATATGCAGTGATTTTGTCTCTCCAGGACTGTGAGTATAACAAACTTTGTTTTCCTGAGCCTCTCCTGTGCCCCTTCTTGTGGCTGCACCTGACTGTCACCACCTAAAAAAACAAAGAACAGAAAGCAAAAAAGGCAACCTACTGAATGGGAGGAAATATTTGCAAGTCATATGTCTAACAAGCAATTTATGTTCAGAATATATAAAGATAGCATAGAATTCATCCATTAAAAAAAATTACAAATTGGCAAAGGGCTTGAATAGACATTTCTCCAAAGAAGGTATATGAATACTCAGTCAGCACATGAAAAGATGTTCAACATTATCAGTCATTTAGGGAAATGAAAATCAAAACTACAATCAGATAGGACTGGCAGCATAAGAGGATGCAGAGCTTGCCCTCTGTCAAGAACACACTGAATGTACACCTATATTTAGAGCAATTCCTCCTCAGAAACAACTGAGGGACAATTGAACAGCTTCTGCACAACATATGGGAGAGATACCCCATATAGAGGAGTTTGGGGATCTATGAGAGCTCTCAAGGAACTGAAGGAACTCCCTAGGACTGGAGGAACCAGTAAGCACCAATGTTTATGTTTCCCCTGCACTTGGATAGTGGGCAAGAGCTTTATCCAGCTTCTCTGTCTGACCTGCAGGACTGCTATAGCATGTCCCCAGACACCCCTCCTTGGTAGACTACAGAAATAGCAAAGCCTTTTAGTACCCACATACAGGGCTGCCCCATCCAGAGAAAGTGCAGAGATAGTGTGGCACTGCTGCATGCACACTAGGATCTGCCCTAGCCAGAGAAAATGTGGAACTAGTGGGGCATTGTGACACACTCACATCAAACAATTCTACCTGTATCAGATGGGCAAGAGAACACACATACATCAGTCTGCCCCAAATTGACTTTGTTCTGGCCATGGACAGCCAAAACAACAGAGAGCTACCACATGTGCTTATACACTAGTCATCTCTGCCCAGAACCCACTCCTGGCCAGGTGGCACACCAGACACTGCACATGGCCACCCTGACTACAGCTGTCCTGTGAGAACCATTCGTCACACAGTATACACAGAGACCACTTTCTCAAGACTGAGAGAGCGCTATATTATCTAATTCATAGAAACAAACACAGAGAGTCAAACAAAATGATGTAATAAAGAACCAATCAGAAATGAAGAATACATAGAAGGACTCAACAGCAATTAATTAATACAGAATGGATTAGCAATCTGGAAGACAGAATAGTGGAAATCACCCAATGAGAACAACAAAATTAAAAAAGAATTTTAAAAAATGAGGATAATATAAGGAACTTCTAGGACAACATCAAGCACTCTAACATTTGCATTATAGAGATTCCAGAAGGAGAAAAGAGAGAAAGGGGCAGAAAATATTTTGAAGAAATAATGGCTAAAGACTTCCCTAATCTAGGGAAGAAATGGACATAGAGATCCAAGAAACAAGAAGAGTTCCAAACAAGATGAACCCCAAGAGGCCCACACCAAGACATATTGTAATAAAATGGCAAAAGTTAAGAATAGAGAGACAATCTTGAAGGCAGCAAGAAAACAACAAGGCACATACAAGGAAACCCTATAAGACTATCATCTGATTTCTCAGCAATAACTTTACACACCAGAAAATATTTAAAGTGCTGAAAGAAAGGAGCCTACACCCTAGAACACTATGTCTGGCAAGGTTATCACTCAAAATTGAAGAAGAGATAAAGATTTTCTCAAACAAGCAAGAGCTAAAGGAGTTTACCTCCCTAAACCAGCCTTACAAGAAATGTTAAAGGGTCTTCTTTATGCAGAAAAGGTCATAACCAGACATTAAAAAGAAGAAAGAAAAAATCTCACTGGTAAAGGTGAATATATAATAAACACAGTAAATCAACCTTTAATAAGTTCATATGAAGATTCAAAGATGAAAGTAGCAAAATTAACTATAAAAGTCAGGAAATATACTAAAGATACAAAACATGATGTCAAAAATATAAAGAGAGGAGGGGAAAGTAAAAATGTAGTCTTTTAGAATGTCTTTGAACTTAAATGCCTATCTGCTTAAAATAGACTGCTATAGATATAGATGGATATATATAAACTTCATGGTAACCTCAAACCAAAAAATACACACAAAAACATAATAAAGAGAAAGGAATCCGTGAAAACACTAAAGAAAACTAGTCAATCAAAAGGAAAGAGATCAAGAGAAGAAAAAAAAACAGAACAAAATCAACCAAAAAACAAATACAATGGCAATAATCACATACCTATAAATAATTAAATGTAAATGGACTAAATAGTGCAATCAAAAGACATAGGGTGACAGAATGGATTAAAAGAAAAAAAAGGCCCATCTATATGCTGCCTAAAAGAGATTCACTTTAGATCAAAAAACAGACACAGACTGAAAGTGAAGAGATGGAAAAACATATTCCTTGTTTTAACTTTGTCATTGGTGAAGAGAAATTTAAAGTTACACTCAAACTTACACTACCGACACGTTCTTAAATATTTCAAGCAAAGAATTAAAAAGACTCTAATGTGTGCAGCTTTCCCAAAAGACTGGCAAAAGAAAATGCAAATAACTAGAAAGAACACATTCATCATTATTAGGATAAATAAATTAATTAATTATGGTGTTATGTGATGGAAAATCGTATAGAAAAAAAGAAATTGACCAGCAAAACTAATACATAACAATAAAAGTCTGAATATTGCTTATCCTTAGTGGTGGGCTATTGAATGGTAAGATACAAGATGGAGTCTACTAAGGTACAGAAAATGTTCTACGTGTATGCATACATAAGTAAAATTTTCTGAGTTGCATACTTAAGATTTCTATAGGTTATTATATGTAAGTAATAGTTTGATTAAAAAAACAAATACTTCACTTTACAAAGCTAATGCAAATTTTATAACAAGAAATGCAACTAAAAGAACTCTAACACAAAATTCTAAGAAATATGATCTTACATTCAGAAATCATAACTATAAACAATGGATAAAAGAATAAGTTCCTCAATGATTTTAGACACAGAGTCAAGCTATAAAGGAAAAGTGTTTACTTTGTTTACAGAATAAAATCAAAATTAAAAACATAAACATGTATCAAAAAGCCATAGACAATTAAACAATGGAAAAGGAACTAGATGTCCTAGGAAGGAAAATTACAAATATTGAAATTAAAGAATCAATAGGCTCTTGATAAAACTTCTAGTTCTGTCCAGAATGGTGTGGCTTATGTTTTCCTAACTCTGATTCCTATAAATAAACATATATATGTATGTATGTGTGTGTGTGTGTGTGTGTGTGTGTGTGTGTGTGTGTGTGTAAATTACATTCCCAGATCCAATGTGTTTGTATAGGTCAACAAGCAATTCTTGGACACCATCGGGGTGTCTGAAAATTCAACTTGATTTTGACACTATCTACCTGGAGATAGAATCAGATTCCACAGATAAAGGGCTCAGTCCCGCGAGACTGCCCTCCACTTCAGAAACCTGTTGTAAGCCTAGGTTGTTGCCTATGCTTATCAGATACAGATTGGAGGTTCCAAAGACCCCTTCCAACTTAGGATGGCAATAGCAAGCCCAGGTTGTTACCTGTACTTTTGAATGACCTGCTATAAATCAGAGGTCCTCACAACCCCCTACTTGGGTTTAACTAAATTGCTAGAATAGCTCACAGAATTTAAGAAAACCCATTTACTCCTACATTATCAATTTATTTCAAAAGATATTAAGGAATATGAATCAACAGACAGATCAAGTGATACATAGGGTGAGGTCCTGTTTATGTTTTGTTTGGGGAGGCAGCAAAAGTTATGCTTAAAGACTGACTTTGTCTTTGCAAACAATTTTGCTTACATTTGCTGTGGGAATTACAATAAGTTTACAAGCCATTAGCATACATAATAATATCTCTTAAAAAGCCAAATAAAGAAATAATATACTCCAAAATAAATGGCAGATTAATTATACTATTGCTCTAGGCTAGGAGAGATGAGAGGGATAAAGTCAAAATTTAATATGAGGTGTACCTTTTTATATGAGTAGTCATTTGGCAGTCATAGACCAACCAAAGAGCTGATTTCCAGCTGCCAGTGCAAAAGTAAGTGCCCTGTTGCTAGAGTATGTTGCTAAGGAATGAAGATGCAAGTGTTGGTAGGCGTGATAGCCTCTTTCACACAGCCACTGCTTGGTTTATCACCACTGTCCAGGAGGAATGCCTTGCTAAGACCAAAGCAAATGCCCCAGTGATCTTTTGAGAATTTTTAGGTTAGTGAAGTCACCTTGCTTAAACCAAAACTCTCAAGTAGTCTTCACAAACTCAGTATTTATAGCCTAAATATCCCCTCGCCATTATTGCCACTCCATGCTTTCTTATCAATAAGCCACACACACAGGCCCTCAGCTTCTGGGCTGCTGACTACTTATCAGTGACAGCAGAGGTAGAATGACATTCTGGTAAGACTTACTTCATACTTATATCTATGCAACTTTTGTTTCTTTGTGATAAACAAATGGATTAATACCACACTTAAGTCATAAACAAGTGGATCTGAAATTACATTAAACCTATATGCAACAGGTCCTGATCAAAGGAGCTTCTGTCCTTGTGTAGCTTGGAGCCTGGCATGGTGGCACTTAAAACTGTTCTGGTTTCCCAACATAGAAGCCTGCCAAAAAAGGAAACCAGCGAGCTGTCCTTTTGAGTTCTTATGGAGGTTTCATTACATAGTCACAATTGACTTAAGTCATTAGCCATTAGCAATTGAACTCAATTTGCAGCTCCACATCTCCCTGGAGGTTGGTGTCAGGGGCCTGAAAGTTCCAAACCTCTAATCACATGGCTAGTTCTTTTGGCAACCAGCCCTTATCCTTGGATGGGGTCCAAATGTCACTTCACTAACAAAAGACTCTCAACATTTAGGAAATGCATAGAGTTTTGGCAGCTGTGTGCTAGGAACTCTGCATAAAGATCAAATATCTTATAAATCATAATATTGCAGACCACACTCTGGTCTTTGAACATGAATCCCTCACAAAACAATTATATAAGTCAAAATGAGAGAGTCTCATTTAGTCATTAATACCTATTCCGTCAATCACCATATCATATGAAAATGCCTCCCAGGATATAAATCAGACTTGCAAGCTGCCATTCAGCCTTGTCGGGTTCCCAAAGCAGGGGTGGTCTCGGCAATCATATGGCTTCACCCTTTATGGCATCTGGTCCATTCCCATTCTTATAGGGAAGGGGTACACAGGTACAGAACTAGTGGGCTGTGCTGACTGCTGCAACACAGCAGCTTTCACTCTCAGCCCCAATCTCACCATTTGGAGTGAAGGCACAATCCACCCTATCAAGCCTTTAGGAATTCTGACATAAAGATTTAAAGGGATAGTTATGGTTTCTTACTTAGGAATCATCCCTGCTTCCTGCACCTGCAGTTACATCCCTGGTTTGGGGACCACTGCAAAGCTGCGGTATGCAAAGCTCATTTTGGAGTAAGTGTCTATTCCTGTTTGGATCTATTTATATTGCCCTTGGACTACTGGCATTGGTCCAATGTAATTCACTTGCTAGTTATATGGGGGGCCTTCCTCTCTGGGGGAATTTTCCTCACAGCCATCTTCAGTCTCTGTCTCTTTTGCTGGTAGACAGAATAGTTCACATTTTGTGCCTCACAGGGTGCAACAGGAATATATCTAGATTCAGCCCATCTATACATTGCTGCAGCCTTCCACTCCATGTCCACTCATTTCATGGACCCAGCTGGCCACCTCAAGAGAGTGCGCCAAAAGGTCCCCTTGGTGGTTCCAACCCCAATCCATCAATACTTCCCTACACCAACAAGCAAATCTCAGACACCACGTTTTTCTTTCTTTTTTAATGCCTACAGCACTCAATATTCTTGGGTGGTCTCCCATCCAAGTACTAACCAGGCCCGACTCTGCTTAACTTCCGAGATCAGAGATCGGGTGCATTCAGGGTAGCATGGCTGTAGACTAGAAACCATGTTTTTCAATACTTCTTTGATCGAATGCTTAACCCATTTGTTTTTATAAACTTATTTATTTTATGACAAATGTATTTAAGTCACTCAATTTCCATTATGATTGCATCTTTAATCCAAGGATAATTTAGTAATAGATTATTTAGTTTCTAAGTGACTTAAAGCTATTCTTTATTATGTAAATTGATAATTTAATCAATTTATTTTTGGAAAACAGTCTTTGTAGTATTAATCCTTTGGAGCTATTAGGGCTTCCTATGTAGCCTAATATATGATTTATTTTCATACATATTCTATGTATCCTTGAAAAGAATCTGAACTATATGACAAATGGAGAGTTATTTACATATATAACAGCTCGACCTGGCTTATATTATTTAGAAATTTGATAACTATTCCTATTTTTGCTTGCTTCAACTGTTAATTTCTCAGAAATGTGTCTGTGTAAAACCATCCTCTACTTTTGTTGACTTATTAATCCAACAAGGTGAGTACTGCCATTCCTGTTTTATAGCTGAGAACACAGAGGTTTAGTAATAGTAAAAAACTTATTCAGAATTACATGCTCTCTTAGGCAATCCCATCCATTTCCTTCTATTTACTTTAGCATAACCCATTTCTTCATCTGTATGTAATAATTTTTATAGTTAAGTGTAAATGAATTAATATTTGTAAAGCACTTAGAATGGTAATTAGCACATAGTATTATAAAGTGTTTGGTTAGTATAATGTAGGGTAGAGGTGGTAACTGAGGCCATGGGCATGGTTGAAATCACTTGAGAAAACATGAAAGTTTAAGAAAATATGAGAACTAATGACTAAGATTTAAGGAACTCTCTTATTTAATGGCTGAGAAAGGAGGGACAAACCTTCAAAAGAGACTGAGGAGTAGACAAAAAGGTAGGAGAAAGCAAGAAAGAATATTGCCAATGGCATCAAGAGTGAAGGCATAATTAATAGTGCTGCTGAGTAAAGATATGAATGAATATGAGATAAACAGCATCAATTGCAGCAGCTGAATGAGTGATCTAATATGTACAGTGGATGCTGTGATGCATCTCCCTGTCTTCTCTTGAGAAATGAAGGTTTTATTCTGCTAGTTGCTGGAGTGCTGCCTGCAGACATGCCTCAGTTGTCAGCCTCCTTGAGTAAATTGCTTGGGCTAGAGATCCTCCTCGCCTAAGGTTCTATGCTCATCTTTGGCAAAGCCTGATTCCCCACTGGGGAAAACTTGGAAAGTTCGTCTCAGTTTTAGAATTGCAGGCTAAGCTAAAACATTTGTTGAGACTGGTTAGGACAACCTAACTTCTCTTTTTGCCCAATTTTGCTTCTTCTCCTTCTCATCCATAGATATTGATCCCTAATAAACTTCCTTTATACCAAAGTTCATTGCAAAAGTCTGCTTTTCTTCAACAAGATACAGCATTCATTTATGATCAAAACACTTAATAAAATCAGTATAGAAAGAAAAGTACCTTAACATAATAAAGGCCATCTATGACAAACCTTCAGTCAACATTATACTTAATGGTGAAAAACAAAAACCTTCTCTCTAAGATCAGGAACAAGGCAAGGCTGTCCACTATCATCTTGTTATTCAATATAACATTGGTGCTCCTAGCGAGTGCAATCAGACAAGAGAAAGATATAAAAGGCATCCAAATAGGAAACGAAGAAGTCTAACTTTCACTATTTGTGGATGACACGATTCTCTATATAGAAAACCCTAAAGACTCCACAAGAACACTATAGAAACAATAAGCAAATACAGTAAAGTTTGTGGATACAAAATCAATGTTCAAAAATCCATAGCATTCTTATATTCTAATAATGAAGTGTCAAAAAAAAGTGGAATAAATAATTCCTTTCACAATTGCAATGAAAAGAATAAAACAGGAATAAATCTAACAAAACATGTGAAGGACCTATATAATGATAACTATAAGACTCTATTAAAAGAAATCGAAGAAGATACAAAGAAATGGATAGATATTCTGTGTTCTTGGATTGAAAGAATCAACATAGTTAAAATGTTCTTATTACCTAAAGCATTATGTAGATTTAATGCAATCCCCAGCAAAATCCCATTGGCATTTTTTAAAGGACTAGAACAAAAAATCATCAGATTTGTATGGAAACACAAAAGACCCTGGATTGCCAAAGCTGTCCTGAGAAAAAAGAACAAGGCTAAAGGCATCACTCTGCTCAACTTAAAATTATACTACAAAGCGACAGTAATCAAAATGGCATGATATTGGCAGCAAAACAGACACAAAGACCAGTGGAACATAATTGAGAATCCAGAGTAAACCCATATTTATATAGGAAAATAATTTTTGACAAAAAAAAAAAAAGCCAAAAACATACAGTATAGCAAGGAAAACCTCCTCAATAAATAGTGCTGGGAAAACTGGAAACCCACTTGCAAAAGAATGAAACTAGACTGTTGTCTATCGCCACACATCAAAATTAACTCAAACTGGGTTAAGGACCTGAATATAAGACCAGAATCAATAAAATGCATAGAAGAAAACATAGGAACTAAACTCAAGGACCTTGGACTTAAAGAGGATTTTATGAATTTGACCTCGAAAGCAAGGGAAGTAAAAGCAAAAATAAATGAGTGGGACTACATCAAACTAAAAAGCTTCTGCTCAGCAAAAGAAACCGTCAAAAGCAGGGTTGGGCCTGATTAGTACTTGGATGGGAGACCACCTAGGAAGATCAGGTGCTGTAGGTGTAAAAAATAAAAAATAAAAAAATAAGAGATTGTAAACTGACAAGGTCTTGCAATCTGTGAGGTCAACCAAGGGTTGCTTCGCCTAAAAAAAATAAGAAGAAAAAGAAAGAAAGAAAAAGAAAAGGAAAGAAACCGTCAACAAGGTAAAGAGACAACCATCCAAATGGGAGAACATATTTGCAAGCAACACGTCCAATAAGGGCCTAATATTCAAAATATACAAAGAATGCATATGACTCAATAACTACTAAAAAACAAACAATTCAGTCAAAAAATGGGCAGAGGACCTCAACAGACACCTCTCCCTAGAGGACATACAAATGGCCAACAAATATTTGAAAAGATGCTCAACATCACTAGCTATTAGGGAATTGCAAATCAAAACCACAATGAGATACCATCCCACACCTGTTAGAATAGCTATAATCAACAGGACAAGTAATAACAAATACTGGAGAAGATGCAGAGAAAAAGGAACCCTCATACTCTACTGGTGAGACTGCAAATTGGTACAGCTACTATAGAAAACAGTATGGAGTTTCCAGAAAAACTAAGAATTGATCTACCATATGATTGAGCAATCCCTCTACTGGGGATTTACCCCAAAGACTTGAAAACCTATATCCAAAAAGATGTTTGCACACTGATGTTCATAGCAGCATTATTCACAGTGGCTAGAATATGGAAGCAACCGAAGTGTCCTACAATAGATGATTGGCTAAAGAAGCTGTGGTACATATATACAACGGAATATTACTCAGCCATAAGAAGAGATGAAATACTTCCATTTGTGACAACATGGATGGACTTTGAGATAATCATGCTAAGTGAAATAAGCCAAACAGAAAAAGTTGAAAATCACATGATATCACTTATATGTGAGATATAAACCTAAAAGCAACAAATGAACAAGACAAAAAAAAAACAAAACACAGAGACTCATGGATGTGTATAAGACAATTACCAGAGGGTAAGGGATTGGGGGTGGGGGCGTGGGGAGGTTGATGGTGTAAAGGGGTCCGATATGTGGTGACAGAAAGAAATCTAACTATGGGAGGTGAATACACAGCATAAATGTGTGTGTGTGTGTGTGTGTGTGTGTGTGTGTGTGTGTGTAGACATATAGACATATAGTTAAAGTGCACAGCTGAAACTTATTGGATTTCGTTAACCAGTATCACCATAAAAATGTTTGCTTTTCAAGGAATCCAATCTGTGACAATAGTTTCATTTATAGGAACTGATGATGGACATGAAGAGATGCCACACTGCAAAGGGGATGAAGTAAATGGTAAGAAAATGGAACAAGCAAGAAGGGGAAGCTTGTTCATGTGATTTTGCTTTCACAGACAGGAAATGACCAAAACCAAGACAGTAGTAAGGGCTCACCATTTTTGGACATTGGTCTAAAAGATAAATGCCAGTTAAATATATAGGATTCTATATTGTTTAAATTAATCTTTACCAAAGAGTAGTTAGAAAGCATTGCTTTCTGTTAATGTATCAGGACGTCAGTGTTACCTCACTAAGGAATTAGGGGAACGAGTAACCAGCGTCTTTAAAAGAACAACATAAACCTTAAAAATAGCTATCTCATGTTGATCTCCTAAACTTAAACAGTGTGAGTCAGTTACATAGGTAGTGTTTATACCTGGTAAAACTGGATCTTCTATTAAACCATTCAAATCATTCATTCCACAACTCCTTTTAGCTCCAGCTGAAAGAGAACGTCTACCCCTTAAGCCAAATACTGAACCTGTTTCTCCGATGAGTGACTGAATAGCTGGAATCAAGAGAGTTCTGAAAAGCTTTTCTGTGGAGACCCAAATAAAGATGCCCCCAAAAAGTCTGTAAAGGAAATGAAACTTGTAGAGAATGAATTAGCTATATGAAAATAAATAATAATTTTGACCAAGGTATGAGTGGGGTGGAAAAAGAGGTTAGGTTTAGTGTATAGGCAAAGCGTCAGGAACGAGGAAATAACCGAAAAATCTTCAGGAATTAGCAATAATACGGCGCTGGCTGCAGGCAGGCATTTAAAGTTTCCTCATGCCACGGGTGCATGACGATTCCAAAAGACCCCTAGGATATCTTTTAAAGCACTGGCGGGAGAGGTAAAATTACACTAGCCGGGAACACAATAGCAGAAATTTACAATTGACCCCGGAAACGTTTTATTTCGCGTAGGTATCTGGAGAATTTCTTCTGCGATTCGTTACTTGATCCGGAAGAAGAGATAGCAAACATCACTTGCGATTGGATTGTGTCATAAAGGCGGAGCTTTTACGAGCCAATCACGTTGACAACCGGATGTGACGATTCCGGAAGCCGCTGGCTGTACTTTGCTCCGGCTGGAGGCTTCGGTGGGCGGGTTTTCACCAGAATAAGCACCGATGGGGGCGGTGCCATTAAGGCCACGCCTCCGCGCCAACTCCGGGTGGCTCTTTAGCGGTATCGTAAGGTCTGAGGGGCGGAGATTCGAGCGGATTCTCTCAGAACCTAAGGCCCGGCTCGCGCGGTCAGTCGCGTCCCGTTCTTCCGGTTTCCGGTAGCTGCGCCGCCTTCCTCTGAAGCTTGGGGGAAACGCCCTCTCGAGAGCTCGCCGTCGCCCTCGTCTCAGCATCGAACCTCCTCAGAGTTGCTCCGGAGCAACTCCAACCCAACATTCTCTCGCTCTGTTTCCCGGCCCCACACTGCCCACTGTCCTGGATGTGCTGGTCCTTCCCACCCCTCTAAAATGTCCAATAATCTACAGAGAGTCTTCTTGAAAGCCGCAGAGGAAAAGTCAGGCAACGCCTCGCATTGGTAAGTACAGGTTTCCGATCTCCCTCGACACACCCGCCCCTCGCCCGTCTCTTGGCAGGATGTTCAGTCGGCCGTCGTTTCCTGACGTTCTGCAATTCCGATGCGTTTGCGCCGCCCCAAGGTGAGCCACTCCCGAGGAAGCGCGCGTCGCTTCGGCACTTAGCGCCCTTAGAGCGCATCCCTCTTGGAAATGTAAATCCTTCCCAGAGCCTGACGCTGTCAGCCTCCGCCCTGGCTCCGCAGGACTCCAGCGTCTCCAATTTCAAAGGCGAACAGAATGGACCTACACGGGGAGAAAAATCAACATGGCCGACGCTCCCGTGTGACCAAAACCTTCTGGAAGGTTCTCGCGCACTCCTAGGAAAAGCAAGCAGCAACCAGCGCGGATTAGCAAACGCAGCCTAGGTGGCGCTAGATCGTCAGTGAAACTTTCGATGATTTAAGAGAGTGAAAAGGAAAGGATGTATTTTTGTGTAATTGATGAGTATATGAAGTTAGAAACTGAAAAATTGCTCTAGAATAAGGGAATCGATTGTGCTTAAATTTCAAATAATAGCTTTCGAGAGAAAAAAGTAAAAATGAGGAATGTTCGTGTAAAATCAGTCTTTTGCAAGAACCTATTTGAAGCAGGTAATGCAAATGCCATCTCTGGATGTTTCTGTAAACGAACTGTATTTGACATGGGGCGATTCCAGTATTTCTTAGACATACTTATTTATAAATTCGGAAAAAATAGTTTTTTATCACTCAGTTTTTAAATTTAAGACGAAACGAAACGGAAACAAAACTATTAGCTAAGATAGAGTATTTTAAGTTGTACGTCCCGTGATTAGTGGGTGTGTAATAAGTGAAAAAAGTTAAGTCCCTGCAGAAAGAAAACGTGAAGAAAAAACATGAAATTTAACATGTAAATTTTATGGAAAAAGATTGATGAAGAAAACCAGGCTGCCTATGTTTAATCCTAACTTTGCCAGTTATTATTTATGAGGCAAAGTATTTAGGTTTCCATCTTGTAAGTATGAACGCCTAAGGAATTTTAAGGATTAAAAGAGTGAATAGAGGTAAAATATTTAATGTAGGAGAAATAGAAAAGCACTATTTAAATGTTAGTTATTATTATAAGAATACAACTTCTGTACAAATTTTGGCCCAGGAAGTAGGTTTCCTTTAATTACAAGTACATACAAAACCTAATTATAATAAAGGCTTTTAAAAACCATGCATAATATTCTAAAACTGGATCAGTCAATAAATCCAGTAAGCGAAAACAGTATTGAAGAACTGAACTACCAAGAACGAACCATTATGTCTCAGATCAAAAGATTGAGCTTTTGTGTATGTTAGTCGTTTGTTGGTTTATTTTTGGTGGTGGTTGGGAGGGGGGTTGGGCGGGCGCCGTCAGAGATAGTGATACTTTTTACTTTTTAATGATTATTTCTTCTGCCTTCTTTTAGTACTTGTATATTGATGACATCTGACTAACCCTAACAACACAATTTGTTTTAGGATTGCATTCATTTTTTATATGAGAAATAGGATAGAGTATGAACTTTAAGTTCTCCTTTATTGTGTACTTTAACTCGTATCCAGTTTCTAATCTTGGCTATCTATATTTGGCATTATTTTTTAACATTACAAATTGAATTATGTTTTGGTTACATTCATGAGTCTTGGAGTTCATTAACTCATTGATTTATGCTATGTTTTCATTATCTTCAAATGCATTTATTTCTTCAGATCACTTGGTTGTTGGTTATTAGATTCGATTCCGTTTTGTAAGCAACAATCTGCATGACGTCCAAATAGAATTATGTAAATCATTTGACTCATTTCGCTCCTTATTGAAAACTTAGTTTTCTTATTTTTCTGATAATACTTTTGTTGGTACTAAATCATTCATGACTATATGATTTTCCTATTTTCTATAGACCTGAATTTTTCTTGAGTTATTGCTATTCTTTTATAAATATTTTTAGTCATGCAATTATAGCAAGTTTATTGTTTAAAGTATTTCTTACTCTTCAGGGCATAAAATGTGAACCCCAAATTTAATCTTATAGTACAAAGGAAAAATCTGGAAGATACTAGTGATAGTTCGCATCAAGTTTATTTAGATTTGGGCTTTATTAGCAAAGAGAAAAGCAGGAGTCAGAATGGTATAGTGGAAAGAAGCTAAGCTTTGGAGTTACAGAGACTAGGTTCATACTCTAGTTCACCACTTATTATCAATATTGTTAAAATATTTGGTTAAAAACCATTCAGCAAGTGACTATTCTGTGATAGACTGTGCTAAATGGAGGGACCTACTAAAGAATAGGATATGGGCCATGCTTATGAAAAGCCTTTCAGTCTAGTGGGGAGGTGATTGTGATACATTTTTTAATAGCATTGTGCACAAAATGCTGTGAGGGCATAGAGTATAGGAAAGGTTTCTGGAGCAGCCGAGTTGGGGAATTTATCAGCTTTCCGGTTAAAGATGAATGCAGACTATCCCCAGGCAAAGGGAATTGGTAAATAAAGCACCAGTATGGCTTATTACTGATAATTGGTATTTATTGTATGATTCTATACTACAAGCAAGATAGACAGATAGAACTTAAGAGTTTGGTTTGCCCTGCTAAAGAGATTAGATTTCATGTATGGAGATCAGAGGATTTAAGAAAAGAGCTGTCATGGTCACATGTGTGTTTCAGATAACTGATGGCAGTGTGGATTTGCTGGTGAGGGATCAGGCATATAAGGATTCTATTTCAGTTGTACTTTCAGGGATGCTGAGGGCCTGAACTAGTTGATGTAAAGGTTGGATTCAAATAAATACAAAGAAAAAATAGGCAGACCTTGTCAGTGAATTGACACAAAAAAAAGGGGATTAATTACGATGTCAGTTTTTTGGGTGGATATTGGTAAATTAATTGAGATGAGGAACGCATCAAGAAAGCCATCAGAGAGATACTTGAAAAGAAACTCAGGCAGGGTCAGAGCTGCAAATAGAGATGTGAGTCATTAGCTTTGAGGTATAATAAAAGCTTGTGATAATACATCCTACAATAATAGGAATTAGGATGTCATGAGACTGTCAGTTGGCTTTTATCTGCCTTTAACCCTTTGTTCTTAAATGGGAAGCTAAAATGCATGTCCTTAGCAGGGTCCTTGGTTTGGTTAGAAAGATGTTTCATTGTCAGGTCAGTGTACATTTAGTTTTGTACAGAGTATGTGTTACTAGTTTATTTTTGTGGGGTGTATGTGACAGAGAGACAGATGGAGAGGGAGAGAGAAATACCATACAGGCTAACTGAAATCTATTTTTCATTAATCTCTCAGTTTATGCAGTTGAATTTTTTAGACCGTTATATTGGGGTTATGCTAAAGTAAACAGAAGAAAATGAATGGGATTGCCCAAGAGAGCATGTAATTCTGAACAAGTTTTTTACTATTACTAAACCTCTTTGTTCTCAGCTATAAAACAGGAATGGCAGTACCCACCTTGTTGGGCTATTTATTAGGATTAGGTTAATGATAAGTATATATAGTAACATCTGTTATACATAATAAATGGTACATATTATTACAGTATGTACTTATGTATATTATGTAAGTACATAATGTTAAATCATAGTAAGATGGAAAAAGTTCTAGCAGTTGAAATAATTTTGCAAAAATATTTACAAAACATTCATTAGCCTACAAAACTTTTACTTTGTTTCTAATATGTGAGTGCTTCATATCAATAATAGATTAGTCAAAAATGTCAAGTTATATAGTATAAATATATTTAATATAGCTTTTATTAAAGTTTTCATACCTTTTTACTAAAGTTCTCACATTCTCAGAAGACTCCCTGATTTATTTACTTACTCTTGGACACCAACTGTCTATTTTAATGGAAAATAACTAGCATATTTTGGGAGTTTATCATAATCCTAGCCTGTTCTTACATTTACTTCTCATAGCAAGCCTTATTGTCTTTATTTTACAAATGAAGAGATGGACTCAAAGAGGTTAAGTAAATTAACCAAAGTCAATCAACTAATAATTGGAAGAGCCAAGATTAGAAGCCCGTAGTCTTTCTAATGTATTCCTGTTTTCTCTTTTAAAGTCTTAAACTGTATTCTTTGTCCAATGTAGTTTCTCAGTTTAAATGCCTGCTGGTTTAAAGTTATTAGCATGTTGATGATTCTTTTTAAGTGACCAAACTAGAGCATGGGATGCAGAATCTGGTTCTAGTTCTAGTTCTAACATTAACTAGCAGAATATAATCTTTAAGAAAGCAGAATCTTTATAGTTTTTAGTTAATCTCTTAAATGGAAAGTGTTTTCTAGATCTGAAAAAAATGCATATTGATTGAAGAAATATGAACTTCACCTGACTTATGACCTCTCTTCTTAACCTTTGCATTTCAGTTATTTAGAACTTATTCCATTCGTTACTAGGAAATCATGAGTTTTTTTTTTTTTAAAAGTATAGCTTATGGAATTCGATTAAACTAACATTATTGTCTACAATGTGCCAGTTCTGTTAGCTGTAGAGATTATAGATATAGGACAGCCTACCCTTAAGGAACTTAATGGTCTCTGGTAGATTGTATGAATCTCTACTGATATTCTGACATAGAAGAAACTGTATTTTCTTTCCATTTTTGGAGGAGAATGGAAGAGCAGAGAGGAAAAATCAGTGATGAGGTTTTAAAGTAGTTTGTGTAATATTTATAAATGTTTTTTTGTAAAACAGAAATAAAGAGGCTATATAATGAAGTATGTGAATGAAGTATCAGAAGCCTGTGTGATTTCTTTAAATACCATGTCAGTTAAAACATACTTACCCCTGTGGATATAATTATAAAAACATGGGTTTTACTGTTGTAGATTCTAATATATTAGCCAAATGTTATTGACAAATGAAATCCATAAATAAACCAGATGTGACTAAACAATAAAATTTATTGAGACAGTTCACTTGAAATGGAGAGTTGAAAGAATGGCATTTTTATTTATATATATTTTTGAGGGCCTACTGTACTTAATATTGGAAGAACAGTTACAAAATAAATGATACCATTTCAATGATACCATTGTCATCTCACCAGTGAAAAAAATACTCATTTTTAAAATTAGCTAATAGATCAAAGGCAATATAGAAGGCATTATATAGCTAACTATTAAGGTTACTGGCATCAGTGGGAGTGCTTTAGAGATTCTAGGTTGGAAGAAGATAATATGAGTTTGAGTGACTAGCAGATACTTCATGGAGAAGGTGGAATTGTTCCTCAATTTATAATTTTATTTAAATTGTTGGAGAAGTAAAAAGTAACTCGAAGAATACTTAGAGTAAAATAATGTGCACAAGATAATCCAGA
Source organism: Eidolon dupreanum (assembly GCA_028627145.1). NCBI lineage: Eukaryota > Metazoa > Chordata > Mammalia > Chiroptera > Pteropodidae > Eidolon > Eidolon dupreanum. The sequence goes on along the minus strand of CM053517.1, from coordinate 32,655,628 downwards.
ATAGCAGGGAGACCTTTTTGGTAAGACCAGAGATTTTATATGGAGAAGTTAGAGACGATACCATTTGTAGAGACTAGTTGAGGCTGGATTGTAGATGATTGTCGTATCAAGCTGAATTGGCAATGATGAATTATTAAAACTTTGAGCAAAGAGGTAACAGGATGAAAACAATGATTTTAATATGCCAGAGATACATAATAATAATGGCTTTAGTTAGAAAAACTAGTTTTAAAGTTGGAGCAAAATATAGGAATGAGATAATAAGGACTAGACACAAGGTGTTGCAGGTCTGCTCTAGGTAGACACAATGGTGAAAAAAGATGAGTAAGCTGTAAGAAGAAAAATATCTTAGTGACTTGGTGATTCATTCAGTATACATTTAGTGACTTTACCCTTTGTAAGCATCTATACAAGGTGCTGTAGGTGAATCAAAGGTGAATAAGAAGGGTGATAAAAATAAATCGGAGATGACTAGGTGACTTAAAACCTAGGTGACTTGGAAAATAGTAGTGCTGACACATGACTGGATGGTAAGATAGAGTATTTGTTTTCAGTAGAGTAATTTTTTTAACTTAAAAGTGATGATGTGTAAAGCGAAAATGGTAAGACATCACAAATACAGACTGAGATCAATATCAGGGGATAGGAAAAAATATAACCGAGAGTCATTATTGCAAGGGAGATAGTTGAAATAGTTGAAGTGATGAAAATTGGTGCAGTCTTTAAAGAAGAATTCCTTGAAAGAGAAACAGGATCAAGAACTGTACTTTGGGGAATAGGCATAGTTGGATACTTAAAATGCAGAAAATGAATAAGGAAACATTAAGAAAGAAAAACAAATTGTGCACAATGGAAATTATGATAGGAAGATATTCAAGAGGGAGGGATAATTAACTAGCAGTGTCAATTTCAGCAGAGAGCACCTAGGGAAAGAGGACAGAGTAAAGATGGATTTAACGTTGAGGACAGATTTGGTAATACTTGAGAAAGAGGTGTAGAATAATAGGAAAGAAAGTGGACTTCAGAAGGGGGCTTAGAGACAACTTTCTGGCATATCAGTGACAGAAGGTTGGTAGGAGTTCTTAATTGTGGTTCTTTAAC
>CM053517.1:32562541-32654027 GCA_028627145.1 Eidolon dupreanum | reverse complement strand
TAAAAGTAAATATAACATTTTGAAGCACTATCAAATGGCCTGAAAGCTGTTTTAAATATTTGTAACATTACAATTATTTTGGGTTGTAGAAAGGTAAAACTGAAGAATTCCAGTGCTTCCTAGGATGCATAGAATTATTGGCTTTGATTTTTATTAATACCTGAGGTCTTAAAAACACCCAGAGGCACCTTTATACTTTTGAGAATTCTGATTATTATTTTTTGCTCTTAAAAGTTTTTCTTTCACTTGATCTTAGTCATATAAGGGCATCCTGGTTTTATAGGATCTGGACTCTGCCCTCATGTTGCTAGAATTTAGCATGAGAGACAGTTTACATGCAAGTGAACAGATAAATCTATGATGACAACTTGTGACATGTACTATGAAGGAAATTAGTAGGTGTACTATTATAGACTATGAACGAGGGGCAAGGGTATTTAAGGTGGTCAGAGAACGTAGCTCTTGGAAATTATTTATGCTGAGACTTGAGTAGTGTGGATGGGAGAGGAGTACCTAGGTAGAGCATGTGTGGTGGCCCATGAGGTCTTGGTAATTTCCAGGAACTGAAAAGTGGTTTTAGGTATAAATAACTTGAGATGCCTGTATTCAAGAAATCTACAAAGAATTGGTTATATAAACAGATTGGTATAGATCGGATTTTATAAGACTGAGATAATCTGTACTAAGAAATAGCTTATAAGTATCAGGATCAAAATTGGCTAATTAAAAAAAAATTACTGACTTCTAGTGTGTTCCACGTTCATTGAAAACTGTTCAGCTAAACAGGCATTGCTGTTATATATGTGGATTGACAGGCAATTGGAACTAATATGAATAATTGCCGTACCAAGGGCTATTTAGCACCAACTGCAAATGTGCTGAAAGAATAAGTGAAAGAAGAAAATGGTTCCTATGTGGGTAACTCAATTTAGTCTCCACAAATGTGTCATACTAAGGTATCACCATAAGGGATGCCTTTAGCAAAAGAAGAATGGCTGACGGTATAACTTGTGAGTCATTGTCAGTGGGAAGAAGACAACTGATTGGGTGGAGGGAGAAGAGTAAGGAAATAGAATAAGCATAAATAGAGGTGAAATGAGATTCCTGGTCAGTAAGAGTAGAGGAGGAGGACACAAGAAAGAATTCAAGGAGAAGAAGAGGGGATGCTAATAGTTTAAGAGGAGTGTTTTCTAGTAGGCATAATTTTATACAGGGTAAAACCTTAGAAAAGTCTACATTTTAGTTTTAGGAATAAATGTTCATATCTCATACCTATTGCCTAATCATGTGAGATCTAAATCAAAGCTGATCATATCTGATTATCTCTTCTACATCTTTAATATCTTTGTTTTATAATATTTGGCTTTGATAATTCAGAGTGACATATTTTATATAGATTTTAAAAATAATATTTGCATATATTTGCTTTTAAATAAAATGTATATACCATGTAGTATGTTGTATTTATTTACTCATGTTCTTTTAAGTGTTTCAGGCTGCATGTACCAAGTAGTTCAGACGATTGGCTCGGATGGAAAAAATCTTCTGCAATTACTTCCAATTCCTAATTCCTCTGGAAATCTTATACCACTAGTTCAATCTTCAGTCATGTCTGATGCTTTGAAAGGGAATACAGGAAGCCCAGTTCAAGTTACTTTTCAGACTCAGATTTCCAGCTCTACCACAAGCGCATCATCAGTTCAATTGCCCATTTTTCAGCCAGCCAGTTCTTCAAACTATTTATTTACAAGAACAGTAGATACAGCAGAAAAAGTTAGAGTTACTTCTGTGGGAACTGAAAAATTTACCTCACCAGTTTCTAAAGTTCAGAGTCATGGTGTGAAAATTGATGGACTCACCATGCAAACATTTGCTGTTTCTCCCTCCTCAACACAAAATGATTCATCTTTTTTTTTAGTAAATACCCAGAGTCTCCCAATGACTGTGAAGTCTCCAGTTTTGCCTTCTGGGCATCATTTACAGATTCCAGCCCATGCTGAAGTGAAATCTGTACCAGCGTCATCATTGCCTCCTTCAGTTCAGCAAAAGATACTTGCAACTGCAACCACAAGTACCTCAGGAACAGTTGAGGCCTCCCAAATACCATCCGTTATTTACGTATCTCCTGTAAATACAGTGAAAAATGTAGTTACCAAGAACTTTCAACACATTTACCCAAAACCGGTTACAGAAATAGCAAAGCCAGTGATACTAAATGCCACCCAAATTCCAATGAATGTTGCTAAAGAGACACAATTAAAAGGTGGTCAGCATTCGCAAGCTGCTCCAGTGAAATGGATTTTTCAAGAAAATCTACAGCCTTGTACTCCATCTCTTGTTCCTGTTAAGTCTTCAAATAATGTGGCTTCAAAGATTTTAAAAAGTTTTGTAGATAAGAAAAATTCGGGAGATAATACTATAAATGTGCCACCATTGAGTACCGTCAGTCATAGTGGGACACAGTCCAAGAGTATGCCTATTAAAGATAATGCTTTGGTTATGTTTAATGGGAAAGTCTATCTGTTGGCTAAAAAGGGGACAGATGTTTTGCCATCACAAATTGACCAGCAGAATTCTGTTTCTCCTGATATTCCACCAAGAAAAACTATGTCACAGATAGTGAGTTCAAGTCCAGTCACAAAAATATCCAGAGAGGTCGTAAATTTTGTTTTGGCTAAAAATAAATCTTCCCAGATGGAGACAAAATCACTTTCAGATACCCAGCTTGCTTCCATGGCCAATCTAAGGGCAGAGAAGAATAAAAAAGTGGAGAAACCATCTCTTTCTGCCCCAAACCCACATAATCTGAACCCATCCATTAACTACTTAAAAGAGAGTAATACTTTATGCATAAAGGCAGACTTTCCAGATGGATTTAGTACAGGACAAAATGCCCCCAGAAAAGGAAATATCATCCAGAGCATAGAGAAAATAAGTTCCTCTGTTGATGCAACAACTGTTACTTCACAACAGTGTGTTTTCAGAGACCAAGAACCAAAGGTAATTTTCCCATGCCAGGGTGTTCTTTTTATCTATATAGAACATTTTTCTTTCTTAATTCTCAGTTATCTATAATACCTTTCTCCCCTCCTCTCCCATCCTCCACTCCATCACATACATACTATACACACATGAATGCTGAAGTCAAAGCTTTCATCTGAAAGAAATATTTGAGGAAGAGTATAATTGAGAGAGTCCAAGCAGTATCTTTGTCTTAAATCATTTGGCATGCCAAATCTTTGAAAGAAAAACAAATCACAGAGCAACAAGGTTTGGAGGAGTTGGAGAAGGATAATGTGAATTAAAAACTTAGCAAAATTATGTGTGGGCGTGTATACACACATTTGTACACATGCATAGGTATACATATATATTTACTAGCCTGCTTTTAGTATATGAGATCAATATGCATATAGGAGAGCTGGGTTTTTTTGTTTGTTTTGTGGTGGTAGGTAGATACCTGGCAATTTTTTTAGGTAGATGGTGGAAGGAGTAGGACAAGGCCAGTCAGTATTTTTCAAGTCATTTGTGGAAATAGCATTTATCAGCATCTTTGATTGGAAATTTTTTTTCTTTAGTAGACAAGTTGTTTTTTTTTAGCCGTTCTTTCTGACTCCTCATCTAATTATCCAACAACCACATAGGTACCTTTCTGTTCTACTTAAAATATGTGTGTCTGTGCTCACTAAATATTTGTACCCACCTTCTCCTTACTTAGAAGTCTATTAAATAATGTCAGTGTTTCTCCCCTTTCGGTACAGAATTGATCTTGAGAGTAAGGAGGTTAATTCTATTGAGTACAAGATCGATTAAAGGCTTAAGACTTTTCCAGAAGACTGCAATTTCAGTTAATGTCATGTAGATTATTATTAACTTGTCGTTAGTCTGTATTTTCATTTCAGTTGCTTGAGAATTGAGTACCTGTTACCTTTCTAGTACAAGAAGGTAAAATGAGTGAGAAATTGCAAGGGAACGTTTTAAGTTTGTACTCAGTTAAGTTCAGGGTTTTGGGTGTGGGTGGTAAGGCAAGGGAAATGCAAACTGACCATTTAAGACTTTAAAGCATGTTTTAAGATGAGGTAATCACTTAGTTGCTAGTCTGTTAAAATAGCTTAAGTAATGAGTCGTATCGTCTGTGTGTTTTCCTAATTCCAGATCCAGAATGAGATGGCATCAACATTAGAAAAAGTAACTCAAGAAAGAAATGACAAGAAAAATCCTCAAGGAAGAAGCCATAAGGCAGCATATCTGAAGACTGATGCTGAGTTTAAAAAGATATTTGGTCTCACTAAAGAATTGAGAGTGTGCCTTACACGGATTCCTGACGGTTTGGGCTTTGGAGAAGGTTTTGGTTCCTTTAGAAGTTTGGTGAAGAGTGACAAAGAGACAGAGTTTATAGTAAAGGAGAACGAGAAAAAACAGGTAATCGATTTTGAAGTGTCCTTTGTAGGTACTCCAAAGAAACATGAATGTATTAATTTTCTTAATTTGGTTTTTTAGTCATTAATATGAATAATTGTTATTAAACCAAATTTGCATGTATATGTAATATACCAAAATAGTGTTAAAAAGAACCATATAGGTATAGTAAAAATGCATCCCCGGTTAATTAAAGATATTGTTTTAAGTGTTTTTACTCACCTACCATTTATTTTTTCAACATAAAATTATAAAAAATGGCTATAGCTTTTTAACTAGTTATACTATTTTAAAGATACTATGTAAAATAAATAACCCAAGTGTAGGGAAAATGTAAGCAGGCCGATGTTCATTGCGATATTACTTAATATAAACATTTTAAGAAGTATACGTAGTTAATAATGATGAAATGAAGCATCTCAGTAACTTTGCCAGTGTCATTCTACTTATAAATATATTATTATTAATATTGTGTAATATCTCAAACTTCAGATCAGGGATCGGTCAGTCTTTCCCAGTGAAAATATTTCGTATGCACCTATTATGCAAACAAAAAAAATCCATTTTAATTCTCAGGCTCTTCACAAATGGCTGTTATATTTTGGTGGTAAATCAATACAGCTTCTGATCCTTGACTTTGACAGGAAAATGTGAATTAAGAATTTATTCTTGGTGAAAATCATTAGGACGTTGTTATTCATTTTGGTACCATACAGTGGAAAGCATTAATTTCTTAATTGTTCATATATTTTGTCGAATCAAATTTAATGCTAAATATTTATATCTGCAAACTTGTTAAGTTTCAGGGCATGCTCTGTGTATAGCAGTAATATTTTGTTTTTCTATTGAAATCTTACTCAACAGGGTTTTGATAAGAAAAGAAAAGCAAAAAGCATTAAGAAGATGGATCACACAAAGAAGAGAAAAACCGAGAGTGTTTATAACACAGCTGTAAATGGAGGCACTAATGTCACCAGCTCCCAACTCATTAGTAGTCTTTTACCAATTTCAGATGTGTCACACCATAACATTCTCACAAGCTCCAACAAAACCAGAGATGAAAAGAGAACTGAAGTAGAACATGGTCCCCAAGAGAACCAGGAGAAAAGCACATTGAGTTCAAATGCAGATTTTGAACAAAGTCATTCCTTTAATAAAAATTATACTGAAGATATTTTTCCCATGACACCACCAGAATTAGAAGAAACCATTCGAGATGAAAAAATAAGAAGACTAAAACAGATGCTGAGAGAGAAAGAAGCAGCCCTCGAAGAAATGCGTAAGAAGATGCACCCAAAATAATAAAATGTTGCTATATTTAAAGACTTCAGTGAACTAACTGTGTTTTACCATATTTTTTTCATTGAGTTAATTAGATGCATTCTGAAAGTGATTTTGAATATGAAATTTGTTTTTCATTAGTCAATTGTAAAATTTTATTTAAGGAATACAGAAAAGATTGATTCACATTTGACTCTTGAATAATCTACATGGGGTATTGGAATCTTTATCTAGAGACCTTTTTTTGGAAGGAAACATTTTTTGTTATTTTAACTAGAATTCCCCAAGTTTGAATATTTGTGCAGGATCTTTGTTATTATTTGTATCTTTAGCTAAACTCCTCAGGTACTATTCCAACAATAGATAAGTTTTGTATACTATTGAAATTTTAAATTCAAGAGGAAATCAGCTCTAAATTTAGATTTGCCAGTGGGCTTGTATATGTACTCAATCTCTTTACCCATGAAGTGATGATACCGACTACTCACCATTGTAATTTTTTTTAATTTCAAGAAAAAATACATTGTAACAGCATTATTAAAAATTCAAACATTTCTCAAGACTGAGGGATACTTGTTTTGTAACTTTTAATTAGTTTCATGAACCAAAATGAGTTTTAGAATTCAGGTTATATAATGTCATTTGCTTAATGTGATGTTATTATCTCTAGGCAAATGCTGTTTCTTTTTTGAATATGACATGTAACTTGGACTGTGTGAAAAGTAAATGTGAACAATGGCCACATTTAATACTTTTAAAATTGTGCAGTGTAGTTTTCTATCTGATTATATTTGATTTGGAGAGTTTGGGAGTGGTGGGGAATAGGGATGAAGGGGAAGGAGGGAAAGGTTATTAAAATTGATTAACAAATCCCTGGAATTAAAATTAAATAAAATCTGTACACTGACAACAAAATGGAAAACAAAATACTGAGAGGGAGTAAAACACATGCAGACTGTTCAACAGTGAGATTCTCCTGCCTTTTCTTTTTCGTAACAGCTTTATTGAGATAATTCACATATTATAAAGTTTATCCACTTAAAGTGTACAATTCAGTGGCTTTTTATTCAGTTTTCACACATCAACATGATCCAATTTTAGAACATTTTCATCACTCTTAAAAAACCTTATACATATTAAATAACAATCAGTGCCCACACCCTCTTCCCCTGAGCCCTAACAACCAAACCACTAGTATACTTTCTGTCTCTGTAGATTTGCCTTTTGTGGGCATTGATATGCATGGAATGAATCATTCAAAATGTTTTGTGACTGATTTGTTTCTTGTCAAGGTTCTTCCGTGCTTTAGTATATATTAATATTTAATTTTTTAATTACCGAATATTTTGTTGTATGGATATACCATACCTTGTTAATTCATTTATGGACAGTTGAGTCATTTACACTTTTGGCTACCAGGGTGTTGTGTTGCTATGAATGTTTGGGAACAAGTTTTTGTTTGGACACATGTTTCCAGTTCTCGGGTGTGTATCTAAGAGTGTAATTACTAGGTCATATCCTAACTCTCTGTTTAACATTTTGAGAAACTGCCAAACTATTCCAGTCAGTTTTCACCCCCTGCTCCAGCAAAATGGATCTTGTCAAGGACACCAGCAACTTCCATGTTGCTGTATCCACTGGTCAGTTGTTAGTTGTCTTAATTTATATTAGTTTATCTGCCCATGGGAGCATAATTTCATGAATCATTACTTTCTTTGATAAATCTTTAAACATTTTATTATTAATGAAGCAGTATACGTACATTGTAGAAAATCAAAAAATACAGCGAGTTAAAATATTAAAAATTAAAACTTCCCATCAAGCTAAAATATTAATATTATTAAGATATTAAATGTTGGACAAAGAGATACATAATTGGAGGCTATCATTAAACATTGTTTGAAGTCATAGGTCTGGATAACATACTTGGGACTGTGTAAACAATAAAATCGTAGACTCATGTCTGAGTACATTTAAAAGTTGGGAAAAAAAATCGTAAATGAATTTTGAGGATTGGCAATAGCAAGCAATATATCAGTGTTTGTGAAATAAATTCAACTAAAATTATCCTTAAAGACTACATTCATCGTCCATTTCATTTTCTTGCCTATTTATTTCAGCCTACTTTCTCATTTTGATTTTTCTGCTTTATTAAGGCTTTGCTGCTTATGAAATCCTCAAGCACCCATATTTCTTTTCATTGTATTCCATGATAGGGAAATGGCTTGAATCCTTTACCACAGAATCCCCCAAATTTGTCTGTGCTGATGGTTCCAAACTCCTGCCCTGTCATGAAATTCACAAAAGCTGGGGTTTTTTTTTCAGTCTCCAACAATTGCTAATAGTCAATTCTTTGTCTTTATCTTGACCTATCAATAGCATTTGATATTGTTATCAGTCTCTCATTGACATTTGCCCTTCGCTCTGCTTCCAAGACATCATATTCTTGTTTTTCTACTACCTATTGGCTGCTCCTCGGACTCTTTGGCTGATTCTTCTCCATGATCTCTTAATGTTGGAGTTACAGCTCAGTCCTTGGGTGTCTTCTAATTTTATGTCTATCATATAATGGTCTCATCAAAATGCCATCTATATTTGGCAACTCCAACATTGTATTTTCTTCTTGACAGTTCCTCTTGGAAGTCTAATGGGCATCTCAAAATTAACACAGGCCAACTCCAGCTTCCAATAATCCACACCTGAAATTAGCCTCAACAATGATTTTCTCTCTCAGTTCGTGACAAAGCAGGCCTCCACTTGCTCAAGTAGAAACACTTGGAGTCTACCTCGATTTTTCTTTTTCTTATACCCTAGAGTGAGTATGTTAGGAAATTTTCTTGGTTTACATTCAAATTATACCTGGAATCTGACCATTGCTCACCACCTCTACTGTGATTAGCTTGCATTTTCTCTCTGGATTATTGAAATAACCAACTCTCTCCTTGCTTTCACCAGTGCACTACAACCTGTACTCAGCACAATAGCTAAGTGATTTTGTTAAAAGAATAAGGAGGGAGAAAGGTCTAAAAACCCAACAGAAAAGTGGGAACATAGATAAACACATAACTCACCATAAAAGATGTAAAAATGAAAATTACCTTCAAACATGAAAAATATTCAAAAATTATTTCAAAATCATAAATGCAAATTAAAACTACTTGGATATCATTTTGCATTGGTAAGACAAAAAGATTTAAGAAAATGACACATTCTGTTCATTATATTTGCAAGGCTGTGAGGAAATAGACATGTTCATACATTGCTGATGAGAATGTAATTTGGTACAATTCTTTTGGAGGGAAATTTGACAATGTCTAACAAAATTATATATGTATTTACCTTTCAATCAATGGGGCCAGCAGTACTATTTCTAAAAATTGAAACTGAAGATATGCCTCCAACAATGTGAAAATACACATATGCAAAATTTTATTATACTATTGTTTTTAATTGCCAGGTATTGGAAATGACCTAAATGCTATAGAAGAGTGGTGGAAAATTTTATGGTATATCCACACAGAATAATAAGTAGCTGTAAGGAAAGACAGAGGAACAGTATGTCTTAGAAATCACTATATATATCAATTCATAGAGTTGATATATATAGTGATTTCTAAGACATACTGTAAAATGAAAAAAGCAAAGCACAAAAGAGTATAGCATACCACCCTTCATAAGCAAAAAGATATAAGAAGATACATAATCTTTTTGTACAAAAGAAATACAGAAAAATAGTCTCAATAGAAAAATAAGATTGACTAAGGGAAAGGGGTAGACAGAAGGGGATGGGAATGGATTAGCAACAGTGATGTAGAGTAATATTTCTGTGTACTTTTTGAATAGCTCCGACTCTTAAAATCACGGTAATGTCTCACATATCCTTCACATACCCCCAAGTAAATGATTAAAATCAACCAGGAAATGGGAACCCAAACTGGAATGCAAATACTAACAAATGAAAATACATATATTACAAAAGAATCAGATGGCCACACTTAAGGGGATGGGATAGAAAATAACCAACTTAAATAACTTAGAAAGTAATGTCTTCACTGGGCTCTGAAAAGCTAGTCTTAAGTGCTGTAATCTAGTTAGTAAAAGTGTTTCTCAAAAGGGTAAGAATCCTGAAACTACTTTACACATATATTAGAACTGAACAAATAATTTCATAATTTCATGGATAATGAGAGCCAGATTTCTCATTGTTGGATGAAGACAATAAAAGGAAAAGAAGGCTAACATAAACCATATGTCATTGGATTAAAATAAAAGACATCAATATATACTCATGGTTTTTAATATGTATTCAGATAGACTAAGAAATTTACATATAGATATATGTGTGAGTTAGTATATATGCACATATTTCCATACTCTGTTCACTGAGAGGACCTAGAACCAGTGATAGTCCAGAACAATGAGCACAGCTAGCACCAGATCTTGGTTTCTAAACACCATTCTCCAACATAAGGAGCTAAGGCTCGGTGAAGAAGTTGATTCCAGGGCAGACTGGAGCAAGAAAAGAAAAGATCAGCCTAGAATATCTTGTGATATCAGAAAATGCTTTCAAAAAAGATGGAGACTTATCAAAAACAGGAGCCGATCTGAAGGAGCTTTTAATGGCCCAAACTGGAATAATTTGAACAACAATAAATAATGATATTTGACTTTAATCCCTAGAATAAGATATACCCAGTGAGAGTGAGTCTATATCAATATAGAAAAAAATATACATATAAACAGGGAAAGAAGGGGTAGCTCTTCCTTATAGTTGAATTCCAATTAATAAATATAAGTGTAAAGGGAAAATAGAGAATTATCATTACAAATGCCCCAGTAATAACTGTTGAAGGCAAGATTCACTGATGGATGCTAAAATGAGTGGGCACAAGTTTGAGGAGAAACAGGATTTGCAGTCTCAAAGGATCTCCCCAAGATACTTTATAAAGAGAAAGACAGTAAACTTATCTTGAAGATAACTAGTAGACACCAATCTATCCAAATGATCAAGATAAATATCACTAATAACAAGACACCAGTAACATGAACCTCTTGATATAATGCACAGAGAATTTTTGTGTGTGTGTGTGTCATATCTTTCCTAAAAATACAAAACCTTTTTTTTATAGACTGAATGTGTCTCTCCTAAAATTTATATGCCATATGATAAGACTCAGTGAGAATGTGGCCAACTGCCAGACAGGAAGAGAACTCTCAACAGAAACTAAATTGGCTAGAACTTTGATCTTGGACTTCTGGCCTCCAGAACCATGTGAAATAGATTTCTGTATTTTAAGCTACACAGTTTGTGGTATTTTGTTATGGCAGCCCAAATAGACTAATACTCTCAAAGCATGATAAAATATTGGATGAACCCAAACTGACACTCTACAAAATTATTGATTAGTAAAAGGTGAAAGATTTATACGATTTGAAGAGAAATCAGAGTATTAGAATTACTGATTAGTATTCTTCCAAAGTGTCAGGGTCATAAAAGTCAAGAAAAAGAATGAACTGTTTCAGACTGCAAGAGACTATGGAGTGGGGAAAAATGAAAAAATAAAAAAAGAACTACATGCATATGGGACATAGAGTAGATTTCTAGAACAGGAAAAAAAAGTAAATGAAAAAAATATGTGAAATTTGAATAAAGTCTGTCTATAATTTAGTTAATAATGTTGCACCAATGTTAGTTTCCTATAGTTTTTTTTTCATTCTTTTAAAAATTTTTTAAATTTTCAGTTATAGTTGACATTCAATATTGTATTAGTTTCACGTGTACAGCATAGTGGTTAGACATTTCTGTAACTTATAAAGTATCCCCCTGATAAGTCTAGTACCCCTGATACCATATATAGTTATTATAATATCATTGACTATATTCCCAATGCAGTACTTTACATCCCCATGACAATTTTGTCACTGCCAATTTGTACTTTTTAATCCTTTCACCTTTTTGGCTCACCGCCACAACCACCCTCCCATCTGGCAACTATCAATTTGTTCTCCGTATCTATGGTTTTGTTTTGTTTGTTTGTTTGTTTGTTTACTTACTTATTTATTCTTTAGATTCTACATGTAAGTGAAATCATATGCTATTTATCTTTCTCTAGACAGACTTATTTTACTTAGAATACTCTAAGTCCACCCATGTTGTCATAAATGTCAAAATTTCATTCTTTTTTATGGCTGAGTAATATTCCATTGTATATATGTACCACCTCTTCTTTATCCCTTCATCTGTTGATGTACACTTAGGTTTTCCATATGTTGCTGTTGTAAATAATGCTACAACAAACAGGGATGTATATGTCTTTTCAAATTAGTGTTTGGGGTTTCTTTGAATAAATACCCAGAAGTGGAATTGCTGACTGGGTCTTTCTTTTTCTCTTGTTTATGGCCTTTGTTTTAAGTCTATTTTGTCTTATATAAGTATTTTACCCCAGCTTTTTTGTTTGTTTCCATTTGCATGAAATATCTTTTCCCATTCCTTTACTTTCCATCCTTAGATTTGAAGTGAGTCTCTTGTAAGCAACATATGTATGGGTTTGTTTTCTTATCTATTCAGCCATCCTATGTCTTTCAACTGAAGCATTTAATTCATTTACATTGAAAGTAATTATTGATATGGTATATAGTTATTGCCATTACATTTATTTTTTATCTTTTTCTTCTTCTTCAAGAAGTCCATTTAACATTTCTTGCAATAATGGTTTGGTGGTAATGAACTCCTTTAGCTTTTTCTTGTATGAGATTTATTTCCTGTTCTTGATGTAAGGTTTTAGCATTTGGGGAAGTGGGACAAGAGATATTGGAAACTTTGTACTATTTTTGCAATTTAAGTCTAAATTTAGATCAAAACAAAACATTTTAAAACAAAAGAAATGGTTTTAAAAATGTAGATGAGGTCATTTTCTCTACTGTTTAAAACCCTCTAACGGCTTTCTATCTCACTCAGAGTAGGTGCCACATTCTACACAATGGTCTAAAAAAGCCTTGCACTAATTGTCCCCTTGTCTCCTCTCTAACCTCATCTTCTACTAGTCTTCTCATCCCCACTGAACTTCATTCAGCTAAACTAGGTGCTTGTTGTTCCTTAAATATAAGCAGGTGCATTCCTACCTGAGTCCCTTGACTTGGATTTTCCTCACTACTATTTGTTGTTCCTCCTCTAACTACATGGCCATGCTTTTTTTTTTTTTGTCTTTACTCAAATGTCACTTTATCAGTGCAACATTCCCCACCACCCTGTTTAATTTTGCACCCAACAGCCTCTTGGAATTCCATATTTTGATATAATTTTTCCCATAGCACCTACTATCGTAAATATTCTGCATATTTTACTTATTTAATTCTATTATTTTATGTTGATATACAATAGAGTTTAAGCTGTGCCTAAGTTTAAGTTAGGGGAGAGGATTTTAACTGTTTTGTTCACTGATGTGTTGCCAGTGAACATGAATGGAGAAAGAATAGCCATATGAAGGCTGTTTCACCTCCAATGTCTCACTCTAGTTTCAAGAGCAGGAAGAAGAGATAAGGAGGAGATATATTAGAAATAGAAAAATATATTAGTAATATCTCTTCATGTGTTATTGGATCACCAGCCAAACTGTGTTACGTGGCCACCTCTAACTGCAAGGAAGTTTCAGAAATTTTTTTGTCTGGAAGCATTACTTTTTAAATAAAATTTAATTTCTGTTGGCAAAGAAGAAAGGGAATGAATACTGGGTAGGTAACTGATAATGTCTGCCACAAAAACTACATCTACCACATTTTAACAAAAGGACAAAGAATGAATACTATAAACTATTCAGACAAAAAAAATTAATGTGACCTAAAAGATAGCCAAAAACTTTCACGAAGTTCTATTTTTGCTTCAGTAACACTAAAGGGAGAAACCAGCACAACTTTTACAGAGTTCTGAGAGATGAAATATAAATCAAGGCTTTTCTACATATCTAAGTTTTGAATGATATATGACATTAAGAAAAAGATATTCTCAAATATTCAAGAGCCCAGAATATATACTTATCTTTTTATTTGGAATACAATTATTTAAACATATACTATTACAACCATTCATTGTATCTTCTTTAAAAAAAATATTCTTACCTCTAGAAGGCTTTTTACTATGTCAGCTTGGCTAGGCTGAACTGCATTTCCCCAGAATTCCCCCTTTGCATGTATTTCTAATTAGAGACTCTCAATGGGAGACTTGGAGGGCAAAAGTGAAGCAGCAATCATTTCGTAGCTCATGCACATTGTCTCTGATCTACTGGCTTATCTCGTTGCCATGAAACATGGCCAGGTTAGGCCTAAAAATACTTTGTTGTCCCTTAAAGTTTTCTTCAGCTTCTCTTTCTTCTTGGTCAGGTGACTGTGTTTAGCTCTGTGACAAAGAAGCCTGCCTTCTGGAGGATAAGTGTATAATCAAGGTCAGAGACAAGGACTGACAACACAAATAACAATTTGCCCTGTGGCCTTCAGCTTTTTATCCCTGTGTGTTCCAGCTTTTTCTTGCTCTTCCTTAGCCACATTAGTTTTTTCTTCCTGACTTCTGCCCTGTAGACAAATTTCAGAGTCTAATGGGAAGACAACAGCTCCTTGTAAGAGGCAAGGTAGTCAGATTCCTGGAACAAATTCTTTTACACACACAAACACACACACATATTACACATGCTAGTGGTTCTGCTTCTTTGAACTCAGATTGATACACTACCATAAACTTATAAAGAAATTCTCCAATAATTTCTTGGAAGCATTTTAGAATTTAGCCTTTCACAGATTGGTCTTTAATTCACCTTATGTTGATTTTTGTGTATGATATGAATAAAGAGTCTAATTTCGTTTCTTTCTACATGGTTAAGCAATTGCCCCAGCATTCTCAATAGAAAAGTCCATCTCTTCTTGACTGACATGTAATACCAACTTTATCATATAGCAAGTATTCACATATGTAGGTTTATTTTCTGGTCTTTCTCTTAGGTTCCATTGATATATCTATGTCTCAATGAATACTTATGTCTTAATTACAATGGCTTTAATATAAATCTTGGCGAGTACCCTATCTTACTCTTCTTAATCAAAAGCATCTTAACATTTTTGACCCTTTGATATTTTTATATAAATTTTAGAATTATCTTGTTAAATTCCATAATGCAATCTGTTGGGCATGTATTGGAGTTGACTGAAATCAATAGGTAAATGTGGAGATGATTGACATGTATACAATGTTGATAATTGGCATGGATACAATGTTGATTGAAATTTTGTGGTTTTCTTCATATAATTCTTACACATTTATTTTTAGATTTATTTTTTTATTTACTTGATTAGAATTTTTTTGATATGATTTCAATTTCATTTTTTATAAGATTATTGTTGGTATGTCAAAATACAATTAACTTTTGAATATTGACAGTATATCCAGCAACCTTGCTAAACTCTCTTATTAATTCTAATACTTATAAGTAGATGCTTGGAATTTCCTACATACACAGTCATGTATCATTTGTAAATAATGGTGGTTTTCTTTTTTCTCATCTTTTCATCTCATTTATTTCCTTTGCCTTATTTCTTGCTCTAGAACCTCTAGTACAATTCTAAATAATTGTTTTCTTCTCAATATCAAAGGGAAAAATTGCAACATTTCCTCATGAAGAATGTTTGTTGTATTTTTTTATTAAGTTTATTGGGGTAACATTGGCTAAAACAATTATATAATTTTCAGATGTACATTATCATTTGACATCTGTATATTCCATTGTGTGTTTACCACTCAAAGCCCAGTTTCCTTCAGCTACCACATATTTGATCCCCTTTACCCACTTCACCTTTCCCCTCCTCCCCTATATTTGACCCTCTTTACCCATCTACATCCTCCCTCCAACCCCACCCCCTACCCTCTGGTAACCACTGGTCTATAGTCCATGTCCATGAGTCACTGTTTGTTTATCCTGTTCATTTGTTGCTTTTAGGTTTATATCCCACGTATAAGTGATATCATGTGATTTTCAACTTTTCTGTCTGGCTTATTTCATTTAGCATGATTATCTCGAGGTCCATCCATGTTGTCGCAAATGGCAGTATTTCATCTCTTCTTATGGCTGAGTAATATTCCATCGTATGTATGTACCACAGCTTCTTTAGCCAATCATCTACTGTAGTACACTTCAGTTGCTTCCATGTTCTAGCCACTGTGAATAATGCTGCTATGAACATCGGTGTCCAAATATCTTTTCGGATATGGATTTTCAAGTCTTTAGGGTAAATACCCAGTAGAGGGATTGCTGGATCATATGGTAGATCAATTCTTCGTTTTTTGAGAAACCTCCATACTGTTTTCCATAGTGGCTGTGCCAATTTGCAGTCTCACCAGTAGTTCCTTTTTCTCCACATCCTCTCCAACATTTGTTATTACTTGTCCTGTTGATTATAGCTGTTCTAACAGGTGTGAGATGGTATCTCATGGTGGTTTTGATTTGCAATTCCCTAATAGCTAGCGATGTTGAGCATCTTTTCAAATATTTGTTGGCCATTTGTATGTCCTCTAGGGAGAAGAATCTGTTCAGGTCCTCTGCCCATTTTTTGAATTGATCATTTGTTTGTTTGTTGTTGTTGTTGTTGTTGTTGTTGAGTTGTATGAGTTCTTTGTATATTTTGGATATTAGGCCCTTATTGGAGGCGTTGCTTGCAAATATATTTTCCCATAGGGATGGTTGTCTCTTTACCTTGCTGACAGTTTCTTTTGCTGAGCAGAAGCTTTTTAGTTTGATGTAGTCCCATTCATTTATTTTTGTTTTTACTTCCCTTGTTTTTGAGGTCAAATTCATAAAATTCTCTTTAAGTCCAAGGTCCTTGAGTTTAGTTCCTATGTTTTCTTCTATGCATTTTATTGATTCCGGTCTTATATTCAGGTTCTTAACCCAGTTTGAGTTAATTTTGATGTGTGGCGATAGACAACAGTCTAGTTTCATTCTTTTGCAGGTGACTTTCCAGTTTTCCCAGCACCATTTATTGAGGAGGCTTTCCTTGCTCCACTGTATGTTTTTTGCTTTTTTTGTCAAAGATTATTTTCCTATATAAATATAGGTTTACTCTGGATTCTCGATTCTGTTCCACTGGTCTTTGTGTCTGTTTTGCTGTCAATACCATGCCATTTTGATTACTGTCACTTTGTAGTATAATTTGAAGTTGAGCAGAGTGATGCCTTTAGCCTCCTTCTTTCTTCTCAGGATGGCTTTGGCATTTCGGGGTCTTTTGTGTTTCCATACAAATCTGATGATTTTTTGTTCTATTCCTTTAAAAAATGCCAATGGGATTTTGCTGGAGATTGCATTAAATCTACATAACGCTTTAGGTAATAAGATCATTTTAACTATGTTGATTTTTTTCAGTCCAAGAACACAGAATATCTATCCATTTCTTTGTATCTTCTTCGATTTCTTTTTCATTATATAGGCCCTTCACGTGTTTTGTTAGATTTAGTCCTATTTTATTCTTTTTGTTGCAATTGTGAAAGGAATTATTTATTCCACTTCTTTTTCTGACACTTCGTTATTAGAGTATAGGAACGCTATGTATTTTTGAACATTGATTTTGTATCTGGAGACTTTATTGTATTTGCTTATTGTTTCTAGTAGTGTTCTTGTGGAGTCTTTAAGGTTTTCTATATAGAGAATCATATCATCCGCAAATAGTGAAAGTTTGACTTCTTTCTTTGCTATATGGATGCCTTTTATATCTTTCTCTTGCCTGATTGCACTCCAATGTTATATTGAATAACAGTGATGATAGTGGGCAGCCTTGCCTTGTTCTTAATCTTAGAGGGAATGTTTTTAGTTTTTCACCATTAAGTATAATGTTGGCTGAGGGCTTGTCATAGATGGCCTTTATTATGTTAAGGTACTTTCCTTCTATACTGAGTTTGTTAAGTGTTTTGATCATAAATGGATGCTGTATCTTGTCAAAGGCTTTTTCTGCATCTATTGATATGATCATATGATTCTTATTTTTTAATTTGTTTATGTGATGCATCACACTGATCAATTTGCATATGCTGAACCATTCCTGTGTCCCTGGGATGAAGCCCACTTGATCGTGGTGTATAATCTTTTTAATATTTTGTTGTATTTGGTTTGCTGGTATCTTATTTATGATTTTTGCATCTGTGTTCATGAGAGATATTGGTCTGTAGTTTTCTTTTTTTTTGTTATCCTTCCCAGGTTTTGGTATCAGAGTAATATTGGCCTCATAAAATGAGTTGGGTAGTATTGCTTCCTCTTTGATTTCTTGGAAGATTTTGAGGAGAATAGGTACTAAATTTTCTTCGAATGTTTGGTGGAATTCACTGGTGGAGCCATCTGATCCGGGACTTTTACTTTTTGGCAGGTTTTTGATGATTGTTTCAAAATCCATACTGCAGATCAGTCTATTTAGATTTTCCAGATCTTCTTGATTCAGTCTAGGAAGATTGTATTTTTCTGAGTACTAGTTCATTTCTTCTAGGTTATTAATTTGATATCATATACTTTTTCATAGTATTCTTGTATGATCCTTTGTATTTCTACGATGTCAGTCGTAATTTCCCTTTCATCCTTGATTTTATTTATTTGTGTTCTTTCTCTTTTTTCTTTACTGAGTCTAACCAGGGTTTTGTCAATTTTATTAACCTTCTCAAAGACCAGCTCTTTGTTGCATTTATTTTTGTTGTTGTTGTTTTCAATTCATTCATTTCTGCTCTGATTATTTTTTTCCTTCTGCTGGTTTCAGGCTTTGTTTGTTCTTCCTTTTCTAGTTTTTAAGATGAAGTGTTAGGTTGTTTATTTGGACTCATTCTGGTTTTTGGAGATAGGCCTGTAATGATATGAACTGTCCTCTGATGACCACTTTTGCCATGTCCCAAAAGTTTTGATATGTTGTACTGTCATTATGATTCATTTCTATGTATCTCTTGATCGCTCTTTTTATTTCTTCTCTGACCCAGTTATTCTTCAGAAGCATGTTGTTTAATCTCCATGTATTTGTGGTTCTTCCTGATTTCTTTTTTGAAGTTGATCTCTAGTTTCAAAGTATTATGATTAGAGAATATGGTTGCTATGATTTCAACCCTCTTATATTTGTTGAGGCTATCTCCGTGTCCCAGTATGTGGTTGATTCTTGGGAATGTTCCATGTGCACCAGAGAAGAATGTATAAGCAGTAGTTTTGGGTTGGGGACTCTGTATATGTCAATTATGTCCAGTTAGTCTAATATGTCATTTAAGAATGTCATTTACTTATTGACTTTCTGTTTGGATGATCTGTCCACATCCGACAGTGGGGTATTTAAGTCCCCTATTATGATAGTGTTTTGGTCTTTTTCTCCCTTTAGTTCTGTTAGTAATTGTTTTACATATTTTGGGGCTTCCTGATTGGGAGTATAGATATTGATAAGTGTTATGTCTTCTTGGTACATACTCCCCTTTATCATTATAAAGTGTCCTTCAGTATCTTTCTTTATCTTTTTTTTTTTATTTTGAAGTCTATTTCATCTGATATTAGTACTACTACTCCTGCTTTTCTCTGAATGACATTTGCTTGAAATATTATTTTCTACCCTTTCACTTTGAGTCTATATTTGTCTTGGGAGCTGAGATGTGTCTCCTGGAGGCAGCGTATGGTTGCGTTTTATTTTTTTATCCATTCTGCAACTCTGTGCCTTTTTGTTGGTGAGTTTGGTCCATTTACATTTAGGGTGACTATTGAAATATGAGGTCTTATAGCCATTTTATCTTCTGCTTTCTGGTAGCTTGGTGTTTCCATTGCTTTCTTGTCCTTGTGTTTCTGTTTTCTTTATTTTGGTTGGCTTTTGTGGGTTTTGCCTCTGGTTTTTGTTTTCTGTTATATACTTCAGTTCTGAATCTTTGGTGTGTGGTTACCATTATGAATATGAAAAGGATAGTTTTATTTATATATATATATATATATATATATATATATATATATATATATATATATATATATACACAGTAGTCTTCTGCATGTGCCTTATCTCCATTCCCCTTTGCAAATTTGGATCTTCCCCTTTTCATTCATTATTATCTCAATTTGTCCCTATGTATGCTTAACATTCATTACTATCTTGCTATAGCAATTCTCTTCTCATTATTTAAGCTTATAATGCCCTGTTCTAAGTAAGGAACTCCTCTGCTTCTATTTGCCTGATAGTCACTTTATTCCTAATTATGTTTTTTTTTTTTTTTTTTTTGGTCATTTTGTTTTAGGTGAGCTGACCCCTTTAAGTGTTTCCTGTAGTGCAGGCCTCATAGTGGAGAATTCCCTCAATTTTTGTATGTCTGGAAAGGTCTTAATTTCTTCTTCATATCAAAAGGAGAGCTTAGCTGGATAAATTATTCTAGGCTGGTAGTTCCTTTCACTTAATAGTTTAAATATTTGATTCCATTCTTTTTTCACTTGTAAGGTTTGCGCTGAGAAGTTCAATAATAATTTAATGGGTTTTCCTTTATAAATTACCATTTTCTTCTCCCTAGCTTTCCAGAGAATTCTCTTTGTCATTAATTTTTGATAACTTTAATACAATGTGTCTTGGTGAAGGCCTTTTTGGATTGAGATAATTGGATGTTCTGTTGACTTCTTGAATTCCAAGTTCTAATTCATTCCTTAGATTTGGGAAATTCTCATCCACTATTTGTCTGAAAATGCTTTCTAGTCCCTGCTCTTTTTCCTCACCTTCGATAATGCCCATTATTCTTATGTTTCCTCTCCTGATGGTATCAGCTAGTTCTTGTATTTCTCTTTCATTTATTTTCATTCTTCAGTTTCTCTCTTCTTCCTTCCAATTTATTTCTAGATTTCTGTCTTTGGTATCACTGATCCTTTCCTCCACTTGGCCGACTCTACTTCCCAAGCTTGCTATTTCATTTTTCAACTCTTGAAGTGTGTGGGGTTTTTTTGTTTGTTTGTTTGTTTGTTTGTTTTTGTTGTTTTTTGTTGTTTTTTTTTGTTTTTGTTTTTGTTTTTGTTTTTTTTTTATCTCCAGAAAGTCTATTCTGTTCTTTTTGAGGGTTTCAATCACCTTGCTCTGCTTGTCTAGCTGTTTTTTCAATTCCTGAAATTATTAATATGACTCATTTCAGAACTCACTGAGTTTTTTCAGAAGTACTATCCTGAATTCTCTGTCATTTAAGTTGCATATTTCTATGTCTGTAAGCTTATTTTCTGGAGATTTTTCTCTTTCTTTCTGGGATGCCTTGTCACCTTGGTTGTTCATGGTGTTTAATGGACTATTTTTAAATCTGGGCATTAATGGAAGTGTATTCTACTGTTTTTCCAGAAAGAAGATTTATTATATAAAGAAAGGTCTCTCTTTAGTCTGCTGCAAAGAAGGCGCTTTTCTTTTAATTTCCAGCAGGTGGTGTCTAAGCCTCTTGGATACTTGCTTTATATAAAGCCTTAAAAATGCCTTTTTATTTTCTTATAGATATTTAATCATGCACACTACCCTCAGTTTCAGTCTCTGTCAGTGTCAGTGACGGTCTCAGCAGCATTTTCTCAGATTCCCATGAGGCTTCGCAGTGATCGGTCTCGGAGGGTATGGGGGAGGGGCTTTCTGGATTGGGAACTGAGAGCTGCAGGTCAGCCTCAGTTTTGCAGCCTCAGCCAGTGAAAATCAACTGTTGCTTCTCTTCAGTCCCATCCTGCTTCTCTACCTTCTGCCTGGGCTCTACTGCCAGCTGGCCGCTGGGAGTTCACAGCACTTCTAGGCAGAGCTGTTCAGGGAACTCATTGCTCCTTCTCCTCTCTCCATCCTCCAGGGAGCTCTGGAGGCTGCGAGAGGCAGCTTCTTTATTTCTCCCAGTCCACTGCCCGACACCTGGGGTTCTGACCTGTGGTAGCTCTTATGTGCAGATCCCACAGTCAGACATGCTGGTGTGCAGTTTGGGTGTTTTTTGTTGAGTTTCAGATGTTCAGTTTATTGTTGTTTCAAGGGGAGAGATCTGGAGACATCTCTCATTCCGCTATGATTTTCCCAAATCCTTGTTGTATTTTTTTTTTTGTAAATACTTTTGTAGGCATATTAGGGTTATCAAGAGATTCCAAACCAATAGAGTGTGTGTATATATACATATACCTAATCCATATATATGGAACAAAATAAATAATAGAAATATAAGCAGGAATTAGATACATAACAATATATAGTAGATAGGATCAATAATACTAGAAATAGACTCTTCCAAAATATCTAATATAAATGGAAAACTTCTGGTAAAATATACTAGGGAAAAAAGGCATGAATTACAAATATGAAGAATAAAAAAGAGATATCACTAGAGATTCCAGAGACATTAAACAGAAGAAACAATGCTCTTTCTTCTGGAGACCCAGGGGAGAGTTGTAGTTTAAGTCTGAAGCACTCTGCTGACCAAATTCCCTCTTCTTTGGGGTAGGTCATTTTTCTTTCTAAGACATTCATCTGATTGGGTGAAGTCCACCCACATTATGTAGAGCAATCTGCTTTACTCACACTCTGCTGATTTAAATGTTAATCCTATCCAAAAAATACCTTCACGGAAATACCTAGAATCATAGAATCTTGTTTGACCAAATATAATTTGGCCTAACTAAGCTGACACATAAAATTAACCATCACAATAGATTAAGAAAGTTCCTTTCTATTACTAGTTTATTAAGAGGTGTTTGTTTTTTGTTTTAATAATTAGTGAAAGTTAAATATTATCAAATGCTTTTTCTGCATCTGTTGAGGTTATCATGTTTTTCTCCTTTACTTGGTCAATATGATGAATTACATTGATTTTCTAATATATTCCTAAGATAAACTTAACATGACCATGATGTTTAACCAGGAATTTATTCCATAATTATTTCTGTTAATATTTTGTTTAAGATTTCTGCATGTAT
This sequence comes from Eidolon dupreanum, assembly GCA_028627145.1. Taxonomy (NCBI): domain Eukaryota; kingdom Metazoa; phylum Chordata; class Mammalia; order Chiroptera; family Pteropodidae; genus Eidolon; species Eidolon dupreanum. Next base: position 32,631,402 of record CM053517.1, on the reverse strand, counting down.
TCTTATGAATGAGAATGGTTATAATTTTTTTTCATATATTTTTTTACCTTGAGAGTATTTCATTTTTTTCTCTACTCTGGAGTTTTTAAAAAATATAAAATTAGATTAATTTCTTACTTAAATACTTGGTAGAACTCACTAGTGAAGCCAGTTGGGTCTAGATTTACTTTATGAAGATATTTTTGACTATCTATTTAATTTTGTAAACAGTTATTAGACTATTTATGTTTTATGCTTTATTTTCAATAAATTCTTTTCCTAAGATTTTCTCTACTTTAATTAAATCTTTTAATGTGTTTTCATAAAGTTATTCACAAGGCTCTTCTGTTTAATGTCTCTGGAATCTCTAGTGATGACTCCTTTTTATCCTCCGTATTTGTAATTTGTGCCTTTTCCTTTTTTTCTAGCACATCTTACCAGAAGTTTTTTATTTATACTAGATTTTTTTGAAAGAATTTGTTTTTGGTCTTCTTGATCCTATCTACTACATATTGTTATGTATCTAATTTCTGCTTATGTTTTTCTTATTTATTTTGTTCTACTTCTTTGTGCTCATTTTGTCATTCTGTTCTGACTCCCCAAGGTGAATACTCAGGTCTTAAATATTCAATTTTTTAAATATTTTAATATATAAATTTAGAAAATAAATCTCAGTGTAGCACTGTTTTAGCTACATCTCATACATTTTATTTGTTCTGAAAAATTCTCAGCCACTATCTCTCAATATTATTATTTTTTTGTTTTAGTTTAAGTATTTTCTAATTGTGATTGCTTACTTCTTTGACACATGGAAATTTAGGAATGCATTTCTTAATTTCAAAATATATAGAGATGTTCCAGTCACCTTTTTGTTATTGATTTCTAGCAAAATTGCATTATGATAAAAGTAAAAAACTCTGTATAATTTTAATCCTTTGATTTTTTGGAAACTTGATTTATAACCCCTGTATACTGTCAAATTTGGTAAATATTTATTTATGTAGTAGACTGGGTAATACCTCCCTCCCAAAAATGTTGATGTCTAAATTCCCAGAACTTAGAAATACTTTACCTTAATACAGCAAGGGAAACTTGGCAGGTGTGATAAATTGAAGATCTTGAGGTGAAGTTATCCTGGATTATACAGGTGGGTCCAATGTAATCACAAGAGAAAGGAAGAAGGATGTTTTACCCTAGATGGAAAAAGGAAATGTGGAGTGATGCGGCCAGGAGCCAAGGAATGCCACAGCCTCAAGAAGTTAAAAAGGTAAAGAATACATTCTTTGCTAACCCTCTAGAAGGAACCAGACTTTCCAGCACCTTGACTTTATTTTTCTGAGAAGAAGCTACTTAGTTTGATGTAGTGCTACTTGTTTATTTTTGCTTTGTTGTTTGTGCTTTTAGTTTTAAACCTAAAAACGATTGCCAAGACCATTGTTAAAGAGCTTACTCTCTGTTTTCTTCTAGGGATTCTATGATTTTGGGTCTTATGTTCAAGTCTTTAATCCATTTTGAGTCGATTTTGGTGTATGGTGTAAGATAGGGGTTGAGTTTCATTCTTTTGCCTATGGCTATTCAGTTTTATCAACATTTATTTTAGAGACTGTAATTTCCACATTGTATATTCTTGGCTGCTTTGTCATAAATTAATCGACCAGACATGCATGGGTTTATTTCTGGGCTTTCTATACTGGTCCATTGATTTATATGTCTTTTTATGCCAATACCATTTTGATTACTATCCTTTGTAATCTAGTTTGAAATCAAGAAATGTGATGCCTCTAGCTTTGTTATACTTTCTCTAGATTGCTTTGACTATTTGGGGTCTTTTGTAGTACTGTATAAATTTTAGGCTATTTTTCCTATTTCTGTGAAAAATGCCATTGAAATTTTGATTGGGATTGCATTCAATCCATAGATTGCTTTGTGTAAAGTGGATATTTTTACAATAATAATTATTTCAATTTATAAAATATTTTTTTTCAATTTCTGGTAGTTTTCAGTGTATAAATCTTACAACACTTTGGTTAAATTTATTCCTAGGTATTTTATTCTTTTTGATACAATGGTAAACGGGACTGTGTTCTTAATTTCTCTTTCTGAAAGTTCATTGTTGGTATGTAGAAACATAACTTATTTTTGTATATTAATTTTGTATCCTGCAACTCTACTAAATTTATTTATTAGTTCTATTGGGGTTTTTTGGTGGAATTTTTAGGGTTTTCTAAATCTAATATTATGTCATCTGCAAATAAGGATAATTTTATATCTTCCTTTGTCATTTGGATGCTATTTATTTATTTATTTATTTATTTTCTTGCCTAACATATTTCTCTGTCTAGGAATTGCAGTACTATGTTAAATAAAAGGGGAAACATTGGGCATCCTTGTCTTGTTCCTGATTGAAAGGAAAAGGTTGTAGCATTTCACTATTGAGTATAACGTTCATTGTGGGTTTGTAATATCTAATATGCAATGGCCTTATTATGTTGAGATATATTTCCTCTATAATTAGTTGAGAGTTTTTATCATGAAAGCATGTTAAGTTTTGTCAACTGCTTTTTCTGCATCTATTGAGATGATTATATAATTTTTATACTTAATTTTGTTAATGTGGTATATCACATTGATTGAATTGTGGATGTTGAACTATTCTTGCATCCTGGAATAGATCTCACTTGGTTATGGTTATGATCACGTTAATGTATTGTTGAATCTGATTTGCTAATATTTTGTTCAAGGTGTTTGGATATGTGTTCATCATGATATTGATCTGTATTGTTCTTTTTTTGTAGTGTCCTTGTCTGGCTTGATTACTTTCTATAATGGTATTCTTTGATCCCTTTCTCTTTATATTTCGAGTATCTACTATAACTTTTTGCTTTGACGCTTACATAAAATATGTTATATTTAAACAGTCTTTTTAAATATGAAAAAAGCATATAAAAACTCCGTATTTTTACACTTTCCCTATTTTATACTTTGATGTCACAATTTATGTCTTTTACACTGTATATCCATTAACAAATTATTGTGACTATAGTTACTTTTTGATGTTTCCATTTTACAGATTTATGTATTTTCTTGTTATTAATTAAAATCCTTTTGTTTTAGTTTTGAAAATTTCTTTAACATACCTGTAAAGATGGTCTAGTGGCAATGAACTTATTCAGTTTTTATTTGTCTGAAAAACTCCTTATCTCTTCTTCAGTTTTGAAGCCCTGCCCATTTTGCCAGATAGTGTATTCTTTGTTGGTAGTTTTTTCTTTCAACACTTTGAATACATCATTCTACTACTTTCTGGCCTGCAAAGTTTCTGGTGAAAAATCTGCTGTAGTTTGTGGGGTTTCTTTGTGCATAACAAGTTGTTTTTCTCTTGCTGCGTTTTATCATTCTCTCTTTGTCTTTAACTTTTGTAAGTTTAATTATAATGTGTCTTGGTGTGGGTTTTAGGATTCATTTCATTTGGAACTCTCTGGGCTCCCTGGACCTGGATGTCTTTATCTTTCCCTGGGTTAGAGAAATTTTTGGCCATTATTTCTTTTAAATAAGATTTTTTCCCCTTTCTCTCTCCCTTCTCCTTATGGTACCACTGTAATGCATATTGTGCTTAATGATGTACCATAAATCCCATAAGCTATTTTCACTCTTTTTTATTCCTTTTTCTTTATTCTCCTCTGATTGGATGAATTCTACTTCCTTTTCTTTGAAATTTCTGATCCTCTTTTTCACTTGATCTAGTTTGTTGTTGAACCCCTCTATTGAAATTTTTGGTTCAGTTATTGTATTTTTAGCTCTGTGATCTCTCTTTGATGCTTTTGAATATTTTCTATCTCTTCACCGAAATTTTCCCTTCATTCTTTATTACTCTCCTGACCTCAGTGAACATCTTTATGGCTATTATTTTCAACCATCTATTGGATAAATCACTTATCTCCATTTCATTAAGATCTGTTTCTAGAGATTTCTCTTGTCCTTTTGTTTGGAACATATTCCTTTATTTCTTCATTTTCCTTGATCACCTGTGTTGTTTTCTGTACATTAGGTAAAACAGCCACCTATCTCAATGTTGATATAAGTTTTATATAGGAGATGAATCTCATTGATCAGCCTGGTCTGAGCTCTTAGTTATTTCTCAAAATTTTGTGATTGTCCAAGCCTCCTTCTTTATTTTCAGTGGCTCCCAATAGTTTAGGATGTGACAAGACATATCAGTCCCAAAAGGAAAGATTGCAGTCTGCACCTAAATGCAGGTTGATTAGAAAGAAGCTGGACCCTTAGGTAGCAGCTGGGAAAGTACATGTTAAAGTCCCTGCAAAGGAGAAACTGGGTAATGGCCATTTTACTTGCTCCCTTTGTGCTAATCTAAGGTGTATAGCCGTGGATGGGGCGGGGGTGTGCTCCTGCACTTGCTAAGAAGTGTTTCTTTTTTTCTTAAAATTCTATGAGACTCATGAATGCAAGGCCCACTGACTATCACAGCCAGTTGTTCCAATGACCCATCCCTCAAGTGGGACCCACAAATGCTGTGACACCAGATGTGTATACAAGCTCCTTTCAGGGAGATACTGTTGACTTAGTTTTGTTATTAGATCAGGCTGGAGGGAGAATATGGAACAGGCGTCTACCTGCTTTCTCAGTCTCTGGGGAGGATCACAGCCAGCCCGTACTGCCTGTTAAATTAAAAACCTGGCCTTAGGCAGCAGTTTTTAAAGTATACAGATAAGCTTCTTTCAGGGAAAGACTGGGAGATGTATGATTTGCCTGCTCCCTTTCCTCTAAGCCTTGGAGGATAACCTGTTAAGAATTGTTTCTTTGTTTGCTACAGTCCTGTGGGACTCCTGAATGGAAGCCCTTTTGGTTAGAAAGCCAAGTGATTCAGGGACACATCTCTTGGCTGTAAGCTGTGAAAGCTGTGGCACACATGCAAGTACAAGCTTTTTCCAGTTAGATACCAGTAATTTGGAGTGAGCTGGAGGGAAAAGTTAGGATAGACATCCACTATCTTCCTTGGTCCCTGGGGGAGGATTGCAGTCAGTCCCTATTTCCTGCAATACTGGAAGTCTGGCCCTCAGACAGTAGCTTTTAAAATATGCTGATAACTTTCTTTCAGGAACAGACTGGGAATTGGTTGATTTTTTCTGCTCTCTCTGTACTGAGCCTTGTGGGAGAATGGTGAGTACTCACGCACACATTAAGAATTACTTCTTTGTTTGCCATAGTCCTGGACACCAATCCCATTGGGTTTTAGAGATAGTTATTTGGGGAGCCTCTCCCACTAGTAGTATTCTTAAAAGTTGGGGCCCAGACTCTTGTGGGGCCCAAATCCTTAACTCCTTGAGGAGAACCTGGGAGTTGGGTACTTTTCCTCTGTGTTTCAAATCTTTCTCTCCTTTTTCTTATAAGGACACTAGACACTGGATTTAGGACACACCCTAAATCTAGGATAATTTCATCTCAAAATCATTAACTTAATCACATCTGCAAAAAACTCTATTTCTAAAAAAGTTTATTTTCACAGGTACCACCAGGGTTTAGGATTTGGACATACCTTTTTGAGAACACAATTCTACACTCTACAGCTACATTCTGATTAATTTCCTCATACAAATATTCCTGTTTATTAATCTCTCTTCAGTTGTATTGAATGAGCTGTTAAACATATTCATTTCTAAAATTTCAATTATTATATTTTCAGCTTTCAAAATGTTTAGTCTTTCTTTGTTTCTTCTCTGCACACATTTTAAAGCTGTTCTTTACTTTTGTATATAGAAAAGCATGGCTATTTATATTTTTGGGGTTCTTTCCTATCATTTGTTGTTTTTCTTGGTTTATAATACCTTGTTTGTTTTTTTTGTTCATTTTTTAAATTTAAATCTATTGGGAGTAACACTGGTTAATAACATTATATAAGTCTCAGGTGTACAACGTTATAACACATAATCTGCATATTCCATTTTGTGCTCACCATAAAAAGTCTAGTCTTTTTTCATCACCATATATTTGACCCTTTTACCCTCTTTATTCTCTTCCTACCACCTTCCCCTCTGGTAACCACCATCATGTTTTGTCTGTGTTTATGAATATGTTTGTTTGTTGGTTGCTTTTTGTTTTATATCTCACAGCTATGGGTGAAATCATATGTTTCTTGTCCTTTTCTGTCTGACTTCACTTAGCATGATGTCCTCAAGATCCATCCATGTTGTTGCGAATGGCAATATTTCCTCTTTTTTATGGCTGAATAGTATTCTATTGTATGTATGTACCACATCTTCTTTATCCAATCATCAGTTGAAGAACACTTTGGTTGTTCCTACATTTTGGCTATTGTAAATAGTGTTGCAATGAACATATGGGTATATATATCTTTATGAATAATTGTTTTTTAATTTTTAGAGTAGATACCCAGAAAAAGGATTGCTGGGGCATATGGTAGCTGTATTCTTAATTTTTTGAGGAATCTCCATACTGTTTTTCCATAGGGGTGCTCTACACATTCCTACCAGCAGTGTAAGAGAGTTCCCTTTACAAACAATACCTCTAATAAGGGGCTAATGTACAAAATATATAAAGAACTCATTAAGCTCAATACACACACACAAAATCAATCCAATTAAAATATGGGCAAAGGACCTGAACAGACCACTTTCCCCAAGAAGAATACAGATGATCAACAGACATGAAAAAATGTTCAGCTCTGCTAGCTATAAGGGGAATGCAAATCAGAACCACAATGAGGTAGAACCTCACACCTGTTCGAATGGGTATTATCAAGACAAAAAATAACAAACGTTTGAAAGAATGTGTAGAAAAGAGAACCCTCATACACTGCTCATAGTACCTTGTTTTCTCATGCATTTAGTGTGTTTTGACTATGAATACCTCAATTTAATTGAAAATTTGCTTTTTGAGATTCATGGAGACCTGATATTAGTTTGGTTCTTACAGAAAATATGTGTATTTTGTTTCTGCCAGAGCCTGGGATGAATTTTTGTTTTGGAGTACTTTAAACTAAAATTTTAGTTTGAGAGTTTGAGGACGATTCAAACACTATAAATTTACACTTTACGTCAATGTGTTAGCTAGATTATGGATTCAACATCTTAAGGGTGTTTTCTTCCTCTGCTAGACTGACAAGTTTTAGACAGATTTTTATTTGATTTTTGGTTAAAAAGGAGTGGTATTTCCAATTCACTTTTACACTAAAGTAGAGCCCTTTGGGGTTTCTGTTCTATAAGAGAAAAGATCTCTATGTAGACTCCCCACCTTAAGCAGATACTGAAATTTGCCTACTGTATTCCATGTGCCATGAGGCCATGAAAACATACCCAAGTTGACCTTGTTTGGTAAATGCCCTCAAATTTCTCTTACTTCTCTGTTTGATACCATCAGTGGGTCTCTGGCTTGAGTATTTCTTATTTTATTCTAGCATAATAGTGGTCTTAATAAAATATTTTAAAGCTTTTATCTAGCATTTTAATTGTTTATAGTGAGAATTTAGCCTACTAATATTGTCTGCTGTCTTATCAGAAACAGAAATCTTTCTTTTTGAATATATGATTTCTATTATTTGAGAAAATTTTCTGTAACACCTACATTAAAAATGATTGGCCTATTTTTTAAAATCATATTTTGTCATGGGCTTTAAAATCTTAACTTCTGGTATGGCCCAGTTTTTATTTATAGTTAATTTCTATCTTTTTACCTCTCTTTTTGTAACTTGATTAGCCCAATGATTAATAAGGCAAATAAGTAGGTGATTAAAATAACATGTGATAAGATCTAGAAAGTTTCTATGAGTGTGTTATGGACATACTTTTTAAGATTTAAATGAAAAGATATATGGAAAGCTCTCAACATACTGTCTCATATTTGGAAAGACCTTAGTAGATATTCAACTTTTTTGTATTAGGGCAAACTTCCTTAAAGAAAGGAGAGGTTAGGAATTGTCCAGAGAAAGAGATCAGTGGATGAGTGGGAAAAATTGAATAGTATAATGAAGCCAAGAGAAACTGAATAAACTTTAATATAACTAAAGTATAGAATAAGAGTGAGAATGGCAATAGATGAGACTGGAGAGCTAAGAGCAGGACCTATCATGTTGGGCATTGTAGATATAATAAGGAACCTGGACTTTATCCTAAGAGAAACATAGTTATTGAAGGGTTTCACGCAGGAAAATACCTTGATTATATTTATATTTTAGAAATATTATTTTGGCTGCTGTATGAAGAATAGTTTAGATGGGGCCAATAGTGAGTACTAGGAGAAAAGATGGTGGGCTGTTGAAGGTATACAGGCAAGAAATAAAGTGAGCATAATGAATGGATTTGATATTTTGCAGATGAAGCCTTAGAATTTCATGACAGACTGGATATTGGGAGTGAAAGACAAGCTAGAGTTAAGGACAAAGCCCAGGTTTCTGGCTAGAGCAACTGGGTGGGTGTGCTATTACTTACTAATTTGGAGAATAAAGAGGAGGAACATATTTGGAAGATACAATGTTACATTTCATTTTGTACACATTGTATGTGAGATACTTTTGATACTTGTGATACTCATGAGAATGTCTCCTCTGCAACTTCTTCGCCTCAGGAAAGTGCAAAAGATGTAGGTTTCCCTATAAACTGCTACCAAAATGATCAATTTTCCTTAAAGGAAAGTGTGAGACCTTACATAATACTTTGAGAATAGAAACCAATTCTTTCATTCCTTTCTTTGACTTCTCTACATTTGGCTCTGTATTAGATATGCACTTATCTTTTGATTTATAAGATGTGATTATCATATAGACAATTTAATTTATCTTAGAAAATTCAATTTAGCTTCTCCCAATCCAACAAACATGGTATGGTTGGCCACCTCTAAGATAGCCCCTAGTGATCTCCACTCCATATTACACACACCTTTGTGTAATTTTCCTTGAGTGTGAGTTTAACTTTTCAGCTTACTTCTAAGGAATATAATATGGTAGAATTGATGTAATGGTACTTCTGAATTAGGTTATAAAAGGGTTATGGCTTTTTGGGGTGCTGTGTTTCATGCTCTATCTTGAATGTCTTGCTATGGGGAAAGTCAACTACCATGTCATAGCAGCCTTGTTGAAAAATACATGTGGCAAATAACTGATTCTTACCAAGAGCCAAATGAGGGAGTTGAAAGTGGATCCTCTTCCAGTTGAGCCTTGAGATGACTTGCAGCCCTCGCTGACATCTTGATTGTAGTTATGTGAGAGATCATGAACCAGAATCACCTAAGTAAGCTCTTCCCAGATTCATGACCCATACAAACTGTGAGATAATAAATGTTTATTGTTCTCAGCACTAAGTTTTGGGGTAATTTGGTATGCAGCAATAGATAACTTATATTCCTGATTTGTTGGCAAGGCAATCAATCAGAGTCATGGGAAGTATAATAAGATATAAGTATGGGAATGTAGCAATTGAGATCACATGCAATTTTATTTATTAAAGAGTTAAAGTAGTATATTAACAAAACTTTATGTGATAGAGAAATAATACCTGAACTCTTCTGAATGTGATTATCAACTAAACTACCAGAGATACTAGTCTGCTGAGTTTCTCCATAGTTATGTAAATCAAAGACTAAGAGATTGGCTGAAGTCAGGATATGAATAACTGAATAGTTTCTTCTGGAAAGACTTAAAATGAATCAATGATACCATTTAATAAAGAAATTGAAATGAAACTTCACTCTTTGGAAAGAAGAGTACTACATCATTTCTGTAGCTAAGTCTCCCAGTCTAATGCAAACTGAGGATTGTGACAATGATCCAGTAAGTCTGGCCCCAGAGCTCCCTTCAGCTTGTCTCTTGCTTGACTTTGGAGAATGAACTGGGCATGATTTAGAGACTAGAGACTTGTTTGACCATAGGAAAATGAAAAATCTCAAGTCCCAGACCAATTCTCTGATCTTGAGCCATTAGCGCTGTAGGTTCTCTGATCCTCTTGTGTCTGAAAATTGCTCAGGTATTAGTGTCACTACCTTGAATGACATGGCTGACACCATGAGTAGGTAAATGATTGTCTTGTTTCCTGAGATGGGAAGTGCCTGGTCAACATCTTCTTCTCTGGTTGTATGAGACAGACACCAAAATGGGAAAGTGGTAATTGGACAAAGATTTCAGTCTGGGAAGTTATCTTATAGGGCTTCTGGTTATAACTGGTCTTGGAACAAGTCTTTCCAGCAAAGACTGTAGCAGGTCACAGCCCTAGGGCTTGGCTGGTTTTATCAATCTGGCAGTTCAGAGTCAGTGCAAAGGACATCCCCAACACCTGAAAAAAGAGTTAAAAAATATGAGGTCTTTATAGGGGGAGCCATCTCTCCTATAACCCCTGGGATCAGCCCCAAAGTACAAGAAAGTATCCATTACACTGAGACCACCCTTCCTACTATCACTTCCAATTCCTTCTCAGGTATTCTGTCCTTTAGTTTTAGAATGGCAGTGGGGAGATAAGGGGGGATAAAGATGGCAAGACAGTGGAAAACAAAGTGTTGGGATATCTTTTGTCTCCTTAAGACGTCCTTAAGAAGACTTAAGAAGCTCTGCTGCTGTTGTAATCACATTCTGAACACTTTATGCAATGAGTCGACTCTACCCCTGTCTTAGGCCTCCTTGGTTTCTAAGCAGGGGTAAATTGTTTCTTTCTGATTAAATCTTAGCTATTCTGTGATATATCTCATATAAAAAAATCACACAAAATAATCCACAATTAATTCTTGACTTATCAAACTAAGCAGAGAAACAACAAAAAAATTGATTAACATACAGGCTAATTGTTCAAGTAGAATGTTTTATCTATCACATGATTTTCTCTTAGGAATAAGTTGACCAGATAGATCTTACAGCATATTTTCTGTATGCTTTAAATTGGTAATAACGTTATTTTCTACTTGACTGGGGGAGCTCATATATATTGAGCATATACTATATATATCTGATACTGTTCTAAAACCTTTTATGACTTAGCTCATTTAATTCCCAAAGTTGTATGGTTAAGCTCTTACCTGGATCACACATACACAGATAGTGATGATGCCAATATATAGGAAATTGGAATGAAACCACATTTTCGCTTTTATATAGCAACCCTAGAAAAAATTACAAGTATAAATAATATCACTATATTATTCAACTTTATCAGAAGGTTTATTTGGGAACATAGTTTGTATTTTGCCTTCTGCCAAGAGACTTAGGGCAGGTTTTATATTTTTATTTTCTTTACATTAATAAAAAAAACAGGTGTAAAGTAGAGAACACTAAACTAGACTTTTCTGATGGTATTACCATTACAGTGGCACCTAAAGTAGAAGTCATGGATTCCTACACACTGAGTTTAGCTAGCTCCCAAAAGGTATGTCAGCAGCAGCAGATGTCCTCATGTTCTTTGAACATTTACTTCTGACTCAGTGTTAACAAATGGGAATATAGGCTATGCAATGCCAGGATTGGTTGCATTTCAGCTTTTGCTTCAAAAGCCAGTAAATCTATCATGGCCCGACCAAGCTCCAGGACACTTGCTGGTTTGTGGTTATCCCAGTCTTTCTTCACAGACCTAAAAAGTTCCAGAGCTTTCCAAACAACCACAACAGTGAGTAACATGGGGTAACAGGGTCTCGGTCAAGTTGGAAGATGATTTTGGCTTTTTCTCTGGGCCTAGTCTGGAGGTCCAAATTTAGTGGGCATGTTGCTTCAGCAGTTTCACCAACTTTCTCTCTCTCAACTCCTCACTCCTTCACTTATGATTCCTTTTCACTAAGGGGCTAGGTGCTGCCATCTCCAAAGAAGGAGAGCAGAGAAACAGGTTAAAGAAGCTTTTATACCTCAACCATACAAATTTCACTTTCAGCCATAAGGAGACCCACTTCTTGATCAAGAAAAATATAGACATAATCCTCTGCCTCTATTACTTAAACTTCTCCCCTCTAACATAATAGTTTAGGGCAGCAAGATTCTTAATGATGTCCCTAGTCTAAATGAGCTTGTTTCTTTTTAATTCTGATTTGTCTGACTATCTGCATTGTCTCTGTGGTCTCTATTTTGTTCAGGACTCCCTGTTTCTAGATGGGAGGACTAGGTCCAGTATGACTGGAGTTTCTAAGGCAATTAAAAGGTTATTTAAAGAGGCCAATAACAGAAAAGTTACCCCCCAAATTACCTTAACTTGTGGATCAGAAGGGCAGGATGCTGGTGGGCTCTTGATCCAATCACTTGTGCCATTTATACCACAACATTGTAGCTAAAAGCCAAATGCCACAAAAATGTGATTGTTAGAAAATCAACAGAAAGAAAACTGTGGGCCTTGGAGAAAAGATGGGCCCTTCGCATCTGACTCTAAAGCAGAATTTGTCTGACTGCTAGAACTCCTTAGAACAAAGTGCTTTCAAATCCATTACACCATTTTATTCACATAGACTTTTTGAAGTAGAGAGAGCAAGTTTAATTCTTCCACAATTTACAGATCAAAAATTAGGAGCACATGGGACTTTATAATAAAGGTATTAATCTGATCATACCTAGACCCACCAACTAGTATTAAGATCACAAAAAGTAGGACAATCAGACATTATATGCCTGCTTACATGATGTAACAGGAAATATCAGCTATACTAGTCTCACCACAAATGGAACCTACATTAGGCTTCCAGATTCATGAGTATGGGAGAAAAAACTCTGACACTAAAATATCTTGTGGAAGAAACTAGCCAGATCCAAAAAACTAGGCAATACTATAGAACAAACAATCTAATTTCTTTCCATAAATAAATAGCATGAAAAAGAGAGATACTATAATAAATTAAAAGAGATTTAGAGAGATGTATTATCTATGTGTCCTTGTGTAGATATTGATCTGAAGAAACTAATTAAAATTAATTTTTTAGGTAATTAGAAAAATTTTATTATAGAGAATTTATTAGTAACATTAAGGAATTATAAAATTTAGGTGTATTAAAAAGATGTTATTTTATAGGAAGGCTAAACAACACACTTCTAAATAACACATAGTCAAAGAAGAAATCTCAGGATAAATTTAAAAATCTTTTGAAGTAAATGAAAATGAAAATACAACTTATAAAAATTTATGGGATAAAGCAAAAGCGGTGTTTAGAGAAAAATATATTTAATTAAATGCAAATATTAGAAAAGAAGATCTAAAATCAATAAGCGTCCACCTTAAGAAACTAGAAAAAGAGCAAGTAAAATCCAAAGTAAGAAGAAATAGAAATTAAAACAGAAATCAATAAAATTGAAAATAGGAAATTAAAGAGAAAATCAACAAACCAAAATGTGGTTCTTTAAAAGGATCAGTAAAAGCAATAAAGTGCTAGCCAGGCTAAGTACAAAAAAAAGAGAAGACACAAATTACTAATATCAGAATGAAAGAGAGGTACAGATCTCATGGAAATTAAAAGGATAATAAATACTATGAACGACTCTATGCCTACAAATTTGGTAACTTAGATGAAATGGACAAATTCCTTGAAAAATACAACCTATCAAACCTCATACAAAAAGAAATAGGTGATTTGAATAGGCCTATATCTATTAAAAATAGAATTAATAATATATAACTTTGCAAAACAGAAAGAACCAGGCCCAGATGGGTTCACTGGTGAATTCTGCCAAACATTTAAAAAAGAAATTATACCAGTTCTCTACAATCTCTTTCAGAGACAAAAGCAGAGAGACTATTTTTTAACTCATTCTATAAGGCCAGCATTACCCTAATATCAAATCAGACACAAATATTACAATAAGTAATCTCTAGTTTTCTTTTCTAGAGACCATTATCTCCCATGAATTTAGATGTGAAAATTCTCAAAAAATAAAATTAGCTAATTGAATGAAAAAAAGCATGAAAAAAATTATACACCATGACCAAATGGATTTATACTGGTTCAGCACTTAAAAATGAATAAGCCCTAGAGATCTGCTATATAACATTGCACCTATAGTCAACAATAATGTCTTCTTAAAAATTGTTCAGAAGATAAATCTAATTTTGTGTTCTCATAATAAAATTGAACCAAGACTGGTTCAACATTGGAAAATCAATTAATGTAATCTTTTGCATCAGAAAACTAAAAAAGAAAAATCACACAATTATATTAATATGCAGAAAAAGCATTTGCCAAATCTAACACCCATTCATAATTTTTTAAAAAACACTTTAAAAAGTTAAAATGGAAAGGAATTTGCTTACCTAGATACACAAAAATAATCTACAAAAGCCCTACAGTTAACATCATACTTCAGGTACGAAGCTTTCCCACTAAGTTTAGGTACAAAACACTCCTTTTTAACATCGTACTAGAAGTCCTTTTTAATGCAATAAGGCAAGAAAAATAAAGAAAAGGTATACATATTAAGAAAGAAGACATAACACTGCTTTTGTTTGCAGATGATATGATCATCTATGAAGAAAATCCAAAAGAATCAACATAAAACTCCTGGAACTAACAAGTGATTGTATCAAAGTTGCAGGATACAAAGTTAATATGTAAAAGTCAATTGCTTTGCCATGTGTCAACAATGGAATTTAAAATTAGAAAAAGCAATGTTATTTGCATTAGCATCCCCCAAGAAAAAATACTTAGATATAAATCTAACAAAATATGCACAAGACCTATATAAAGAAAACTACAAAACTCTGATAGACAAATATATATATATTTGTGTTTTATATATATATATTTATATGAACTATGAACTAAGTAAATAGAGAAACATTCATGGATAGGAAGACTCAATATTGTCAAGATGTTTTAGGTTCTCCACAATTTTATCTACAGATTCAGTGCAATTCCAATCAAAATCCCAGCAAGTTATTTTATGAATATTGACCAACCGATTCTAAAATTTATATAGAAAGGCAAAAGACCCAGAACTAGCAACACAATATTGAAGGGAAAGAATAGAGCTGGAGAACTGATGCATCCCAACTTTAAGACTCACTATAAAGTTACAGTAATCAAGACAATGTGGTATTGGCAAAAGAATAGACAAATCAGTAGAATGGAATAGAGAGCTCATAAATGGGCCCGCATAAATATAGTCAACTGATATTTGACAAAGAAGCAAAGGCAATACAATGGAGAAAGATAGTCTCTTCAACAAATGGTGCTGGAACAACCAGATATCCACATGCAATAAAATGAATCTAGACAGAGACCTTATACCCTTCACAAAAATTCACTCAAAATGGATCATAGACCTAAATTTAAAACACAAACCTGTAAAACACCTAGAAGATAATTTGGGAGAAATCTTAGATGGTCTTAGTTATGGAGATACCTTTTTAGAAACAACACCAAAGGCATAATCTATGAAAGGATAATTGATAATCTGAACTTCATTAAAATTTAAAAATTCTGCTCTGCAAAAGACAATTTCAAGAGAATTAGAAAACAAGCCACAGACTAGGAAGAAATGTTAGCAAAAGACACATTTGAAAAAGGACTTACCTAAAGTATACAAAGAAGTCTGAAAAATCAACAATGAGAAAACAAACAAACTGATTATAAAATAAGCCAAAGATCTTAACAGACACCTGACCAAAAAGTATATACAGATGGCAAGTAGCATATAAAAAGATTTTCAGCATCGTATGTCATCAGGGAATTAATTGCAAATTAAAACAACAATAAGATATTACTGTACCCCTATTAGAATGCTCAAAATCTGGAAACCTGATACTAACTGCTGGTGAGGATATGGAGCAAGAGGATCTTTTATTTATTGCTGGTGAGAATACAAAATGGCACAAACACATTGGAAGACAGTTTGGAAGTTTCTTAAAGACTAAGCATACTTTTATCGTATGATCCAGTAACCATGCTCCTTGGTATTTATCTGAAGGAGTTGAAAACTTATGCGCACACACACACACACACACACACACAAACTGCTCGTGGATGTTTGTAGTAGCTTTATTCATAATTGCTAAAACTTGAAAGCAGCTAAGATGTCTTTTAGTAGGAGAATGGGTAAATAAACTGTGGTACATCCATACAATGGAATATTATTCAGTGCTAAAAAAAATAATGAGTTACAAAGCCATGAAAAGGCATGGAGGAATGTTAAATGCATATTACTAAGAGAAAGAAGCCAATTTAAAAAAGCTACATACTATATGACTCCAAATACATGACGTATTGGAAAAGGCAAAACTATGGAGACAATAAAAAGTATCAGTGGTTTTCAGGGAGGAGATAGAAGGAGAGATGGATGGGGGAGCATAGAAAATTTTAGGGTAGTGAAACTATTCTGTTAGATTCTATAATGATGGATATATTTAAGTATACATTCTTCCAAATGAGTAGAACCCTAATATAAACTATGGACTTTGGGTGATAATTTTGTGTCATTGTTGGTTCATTCTTGGTTTGAAAAAAAAGCATTATTCTAATGAATGATGTTGATAATGGGGGAGCCTGTGCATGTGTGGGGGCAGAGGGTATATGTACCATTTCTGTACCTCTCATTTCTGTTGTAAACCTAAAACTTCTCTAAAAAATAAAGTATTTTTAAAAATAAAGTCTTTATATTTAATGGGTGAAAGGATATGATGTCTAGTATTTGCTTTGATATATTCTAGCAAAAAAAGCACAGGGGATTATGAAATGACATTGGCAAAATGTTAACTGTTGAAGCTGGGTAGTATGTACTCAGAGATTCATTTTGTTATTATTCTCCTTACTATTGTATGTGCCTGAAAACTTTATAATAAATAAGCTTCTAAGCTAAATTTAAAAAATAGAGAATTAAGGATTCAGAGAGGTTAAGTGACTTTCCCAAGACCAGCTAATCCTGATCTCTGGGCTCTAATTCCTGCACTGTTTCTTCTACTCCACACTAAGCAGGACTAACAGGGCCACAAGGACTCCATGTAATCATAGTGCTATTGTCTGAGACACAGACTGCACCAGTGGCAGGGTGGGTCCCTGACCTTTCTTTATCCCCTAACACACCAAGGCAGGAATGCAGAGTTAAGATGTATGCTTGTGGGTGTGGAGGGGGTATGAAGAATAGGGAGCTGGTGGGCTAGGTAACAAGCATGATTTGGTTACTCAGGAATTCAAAAGAGATTTCTTGCATTATATAATTTCTGTTTTCAGAACTATTTTGGAAAAAACGCCAACTAATCTAGTATGACATATTTGGGTCTTCTAACATCTTTGGAGGGCTTAAAAAATGAGCCTATCTGAGTTGGTAAAGGATGAAAGAGAATATAGGCAACTTTGCACCAGACTGATTCCTGTTCCTCCTGTTTGTGACAGCCAAGCATATTCTGGACCTAGAGGCTGTGGACCTTAGATTCTGAAACTTTCAAGAAAGGAAGTCCCTTCTAGACCTCAGGGACTGAGGTTGGAAAATTAAGTCAGGATAGAGCTAAGGAAGATTCCATCTGTACTCACATGTTTCTGGATGGAGTCCCATGCTACCTTGGTGCTATTGTCCGAGTGATATCGCTGGATGCTGTCAATCAGGCCCTCAGCCACAGACTTATTCAGCTGGTCAGGGCACATCCCAGCAAAGGAGACATTGCAAAAAGCAGGTGAGTTCAAGGAACAAGGAATTTCTAGTATAGGTTAGTGATTCCACTTATTCCACCCTTCTGAATGGTTTCCTCAAAGCTAAGGAAGGGAACGGAGAGATTGTCTGGACTTTTTTTTATATATTGGAAGAAGTGCTGAGGGTGAGATGGCATTGAAGGAAGAAGCACACAGTGGTCCCTTGTGCTTCCAGAACTCTAGTACAAAGGAGGAAAAGGGACAATCAAAGCATGGGCTCTCTTATGCACCCAAACAGATATTCTATATTGCCAAACACATGGAGAAAAGTAAGTAGGAGGAAGATAAACTTGGGTTTACTTTTCTTCCTACTCATCCTTCAAAGCACGATTCAAATGCAATACCCTTTGTAAATTTTTTTTCTCTTCCCAATTACAATTAATCTCTCTCTCCTTTATCCTTTCACTTTACTTCTACCTCTAATTATAGGACTTATTTTGTGCCAACTTCTCCACTGTCCACTCCCCATTCTCAGCCATATAATGAATTGTATTCTTTATAACTTACCTTCTGTTCATACACAAAGAGCAGGATGGCCAAGGTCACTTCAGCAAGGAGGATAATTAGCAACAGAACAAAAAACTAGGATAAAGCAGAGACACACTCACAGCACTGATCCCAGTTCTCACCCTATTCCCACTGCACCCTGGGAGCACCCAGTCATCAGTCATGTCTCGGCACATGTGCAAGAGGTCCTTGTTCCTGCCTGGTTGGGCCTTCACCAGCTTTCTCTTGTTTTGTGAGCAATAGGTATTCTTTTCCTACAACTAGCTTTCAAAACTCTGGAAGGCAGATCAGCTGTCTTCTAACTTTGTTCTTTCCTTCTCATGTGCCTGTCAAGTTCCATGTGTATAATACATACGAAATACCATTTGTCGAATCAATTAAACAATTTTGGCATCAGCTTATCAAAACAATTGAGCAAAAGGCCAGTAAACTAAACTCTGTGTCCTTAGAGAGTGGGGCCTGGTCCTTTCTGCAAGAGCAGAGGGATTTTGGGGTGGGAACAGGTGATGGTGGAAGTTGAGAAGAGCCCTGCACAGATGAGGTGAAGAGATGTTTACTCTCTTTATGTTAACCACACACAACAGAAACATTTTCATTTATTCCCTCTCCTTCACCTTTTTACCCCAACATGAATTTTGACCACTTAAAACCTTTCTCCCATATCTATTATTTTCCATCTTTTGCCATTAGTTTAGGAACTATCTGAGAACAAGACTTTCTTATTCTATCTCTAGACTCCAGTTTATAAATTGACCCATAATGGGAAGAACCAAGGTGACTGGGAACCCATACTTATGGATAAAGTGGCACTATTATGCCAAGCTCTGTTCTGGACACACTAGAGAAATGAGGAGCTTTTCCTTTATAGAGATTATGGCAAAATCTAAGCATAAAGATGCTCCTTGGGATGGCAAACTGACAGGGAACGACAGAAAAGCTCTAGCATCACTCATGTTCGACCTCAATGGCTGCAGCCTAGACCCTTGCCTAAATTGGGTCACTCATACTATGGTGTATCTCATGCATATATGAGATAGGAAAGTATCCTCTGCCATTTTTAGGAGGGTCACAGTACTCAGAAAAATCTAGAAAACTAGATTTTCCATTATTTAGCAACCGAGTCATCCTGCAAATACATACTAATGAGAGGAGGTTTTAGGCAGATGGATGACAGTTAATTTCAACCCAGACATGAAAAGGAAATAAAATGCTATGAAGGGAAATTACAATGACAAGTGTTGCTATTAACAGTAAAATGGATGCCAAGATGGATAGCAATGCCCTCTTCCACCCATCCCTGGCACCCCAGTCAGATACAAAATACTCTTGGTCTAGATTGACTTGGCTGACCTGAGATGCCAATTTTATGTTCCTATGATTTCTCTGTGCCATTAGGCGAGCTACCAAGAAACATATTTCCTGGGGCTTAAGACATGATATCCCCCCAATTAGGGGACCACCACATCTGCTGCAAGAGACTTACCGACATAAGCAGGCACTTGTTCTCCTTGATAGAGCCCATGCAGCCCAGGAAAGCAACCACCATGATAATGGAGCCGATGATGACGAGCACATTGCTCAGCGTGAGGGAGGGGAGGTTATGGAAGAGTACCCCAAAGTCATTGTGGACCAGGAGGTATATCCCAAAGCCCAAAATGCAGCAGCCGCAAAACTGAAAGAAAGAATCCCACCACATTCTTAGGTAAAACATCATTCTTGAATATCTCATCTTCTCACTTACTTGAGATTAGAATCACCTTTTCCCATTGGCTCTATCAAGACTCTGATGAATAACCTTTTTACCCAGCTTTTTCCATGCACCTAGAAAACAAGTGATCCCAGCTTCCTCCTGTGATGTCCCATGAATGCTTCATCCTACCTGTATCAGACACCATGGGAAGCTCACTTCTGTGTGTAACACAATATCTGCACACGTCAGATCCCCACTACCTTGTTCATTCAACTGTTTACACATGGTCTTCCCTTTGGAAACTACAACCATGCAGAGGAGGGGGTCCTGTTTGAGAAGTTTGTCTTGCTGGGTAGAAAACCAGAGAAGCCAACTTTTAAGAATCTTCTCATAGAAATGTAAGTACCAACCCATCCTACACCTGAAATTTGATTGCTAAACCTCCTCAGAAAAGATAACTTCCCTTTCAATCAGCTATTCTTCCAAGAGGTATAGGGGGGAAGGTAAAAGCTAGAAAACAAGAGGCACTCAGTGCACAGAATATAGTTTCAGGTGCCTCATCAATAGATGTCAGCAGTGAGCAGTAAAAGCCTAAAGCCCCCAGAAAGAGAAACAGCATCCCCATAAATAACTGCACTGGTGCATTTCAATTTTGCAAGCTTTTACTGTGGCAGGATGGGAAGATGGGAGGAAAGGATAATTCCCTTCTTTTTTAGGCCAGTTATGCTGCACACAACCCGGGCATGCATGAATTTCACTCCACACAATGCTCTTTGGTAGAAGAGAGAAGTAGAATGTAGCTGGGAGGATGTGAGCTCAGTCATACTCAGAAGAGACACACTTACCCAAAAGACCAAGTTGAAGAAAAATAGGACATACTTCAGCAATTTCAAGCTACTCATGCCCATGTTGGAATATTCTTGCACTAAAGAGTGGGAGGAAAAAGAGAGGAAGTAAGTGACCTAGCTCTGCAAGGTAGCTCCAAAGATCAGAGGACACCAACATTCAGGGTTCAAGGATCTTCAACACTACCTTGGATGTGAGCTGTGACTCTTCTTTGGAAAGCTTCCCCAAACTTCCTGCTCTCTTAGTTTCTGAACTGAGGTGCCAATTGGCTCATCTCAGACGCTCATGTTTTCTTCAATTCAGTAAGCCAAGGATGCTGTCATTGAATTAAGCACTCTAGAAGTAAGCTAGAGAACCATTCTTAGGGTAGGATGAGTCACAGAGACACACAGCAGGCCAGTACTCAGGGACTAGTACCTGGGCACTTACTCAAGAAGGCAGCACTGGGGTCAGGGATTGGCTGGTCAGCCAGCTGTGGAAAAGACCCATGGCTTAATCAGCCAGTTCTTTAAGTGCCCTGAGATGCACATACATATTACATGTGGTCTATAAAACCGTCCACATGAAGGTGGTGGTGGGGAACTTACCTATGCCTCCCTCATTCTTTTATTGAAAAGACCTTTTGATGTTTTCTTTTCTAAAATACTATGGGAGATGAAATCGTGATGAAGTAGTAGCTATCCTCCAGAATATGTCAATCTTACAGCAGAGATAAAACTGGCCAACAAAGATCCAATGGAGAAATGAAAAGAGAGTTTGAATTTTTAAAAAATTCAATATTCAAAGTCTGGTCTTCAATTCTAGAGAACCAGATACACAATTTTGAATTTTCTCTCAGAAGTAATGGGGTTCTATAGAGTGACTTGTATTTTAAAACTACCCATGACAGCGATATATAAAACAGAATGTCAATTTTTTGTTTATTTTTTCTCCCATTAGAACTATGTCTTTTCTAGTGCATACATTGCTTGTACAATTCATCCTACCTTTTTTGCCATGTCAAGGCACCCAGAAATCAGATAATTTTGAGGGATGGTTCAGACAGGTTATAGATAAGCCTGATGAACTACTTCTGTTCCATGACAGAATAATTTCTGTTGAAAAGACCAAATACTTATATCTATTTCATATTGTTTCTTTTCCCTTTACTTTGTCCTTTTTTTCCTTTTCTTCTTGTCTTGACCTTCAGAATTATTCTTAATTCTTCATCATTACTTTAATCAAGTTAAAATAAAATTAATTAGATTGTGTGTTCCAAGACCCCAAGTGAATGCCTGAAAATGCAGATAATACCAAACCCTATATATATTGTGTTCTTTTTTGCTATATAAAGTTTGACATAAAATTAGGCACAGTAAAAGACTAACAACAATAACTAATAATAAAATAGAACAATTATAACAATATACTATATTAAAAGTTATATGAAAGTGGTCTCTCTCAAAATATCTTATTGTACTATACTCGCCCTTCTCCTTTTCCCTCTTCTCCTTCTTCTTACCCTTCTTCTTCTCATTACGTAAGATGATACAATGTGTATAGGATGAGATGAAGTGAGGTGGATGATGTAGGCATTGTGACATAGAGTTAGGCTACTATAAGGGTGACTTGAACACAAGTACTATGATACTACAACCATTGATCTGATAATTGAGATGGCTACTAAATGACTAAAGAGCAGGTAGTGTATACAGTGTGGATACACTGGACAAAGGGATGATTCATGTCTCAGGCAGGACAGAACAGGACCGTACAAGATTTCATCATGCTACTCAGAACAGCTTGCTATTTAAAACTTATGGATTGTTTATTTCCGGACCGTGGTTGACCATGTGTAACTGAAACCATGGAAAGTGAAACCATGATAAGGGGGATGAAAATAAAGTCTGATGATTTACTAGCCAGGCTTTGAGGTCAAACTGGAAATCAGCCCTCATAAGTGCCACTAAACAGCTATGTGAGATTTGGAAGCCTACTTAACTTTTCTAGTCACATGTATTCCTATGTAAAATGGGGTAATACTTATACATGATAGGGTGGATGTGAAGATTAAATGATTTTACCACACAGATAGACATGCCCAGTACTCAACAGATGGCACCTGTGATTATATAGTCTTAAAGGACCACCCTTGTTTATCAGGAAAAGATGATGGATTTGAGAGTTTCTCAGGCCTCTGTACATTAACCAAGTATCTCATAGACCAAGAGACATCTATGAAAGAAATAATCTTATTCGTTTTATCTAGAATTTTTAAATTAATTTAACTCTTAGAATGTGACATTTACCAGTCTTTATCTTCAAATCCTTGAGAATCCTTACTGTAGCCCTTTGCACAGTAATAAAAGATGAGTATGTCAAGCCCCAAAGAACAGTAATTATGCCATAGAAATTCAAAGATTTTCAGCTGTCTTTTTTTAAATGTAAAAATATAAAATCACATATTTAGGTATGTGCTTTTGGCCAATATAGATTGGTAAGGACCAGATTTACTCTCTCAACCAAAACAACCAAAAATGTGTACAAATTATAAAAAATGTCTCACAAGACACTGGACAACAGATAACTCTCAAAACTCAATGGAAGGAAAACAAAAAAATTCATTTAAAAATGGGCAAAATATCTAAACAGATACTTCACCAAAGAAGATACATGGATGACAAATAAATACATGAAAAAGTACTTTACTTCATTAGTCATTAGGGAAAAGTAAATTTAAACCACAACAAAATACCACTACCTACCTGCTTGAATGACTAAAAATTAAAAAACAAAAAACAAAAAACAAAAAACTAACCATACTAAGGGTTGGTGAGGATATGGTGGAACTGAAACTCTCATCCACTGTTGATGAGAATGGAAAAGAGTATATCCACTTTGACAAACAGTTTGCCAGTTTTGTAAAAAGTGAAACATACACTGATCATATGATCTAGTCATTCTACACCAAGGTATTTACCCAAGAGAAATGAAGCATATGTCCACACAAAGACTTATACAGGAATATTCATAGAAGCCTTATTTGTAATAGCCAAAACCTGGAAACAACCCAAAGGTCATCAATAGGTGAATGGATAAATAAACTATGGTATAACCATATAATGGTATACTACACAAAAATACAAAGGAATGAACAGTTGCTATATGATACAACATAGATGAATCTCAAAATAATTATGACAGGTGAAAGAAGCTAGACAAAAAAGTATTATAGAATTATACACTTGAAACCTATATAATTTTATTAACCAATGTCACCTCAATAAATCTAATAAAAATTTAAAAAGTAAATACTCTAAGTCCAGTTATATAAAATTTTAGAAAGTGAAAACTAATCTATAGCAACATGAAAAAAGATCTATAATTGCCTGGGGATAAGGGTAGAGGAGAATGAGGGAAAGGGTAAATAGAGGGGTAATAGGAAAGGGCAAGAGAAACGGATTACAAAAGACCACAATAATCTTTTGGGAGTGATAAATGTGTTACCTTGACTGTAGCAACGGATTTATGCATGTATATGTATGTCAAAAGGCCCTTCCTCATTTGCACCTGTCCACCTTTCCAAACTCATGACAGCAGTCCCTGTCTTATACTTTAAAATTTAGCAAGCAACATTGAATACTTATCTCAATGCCTCCTTCCTTACTTTTGCTCATGTAGTTTGCTGGAATTTGCTCCTTTCTCTCCCTCTGACCCCTTAATTTGATTAGCTATTAATCATCCTGAGACTCAGGTCAAGCATCACTTGTCCAGGAAGCCTTCTCTGATTGTATCTAATTCTTCATGCCCAGTCCCCACTCTCCACAAAGAGTGCCTGTAACATCTGTGCATCTCCATTATGGTACAAAACACTTTATTTTATAATTATCTCCTCCTTCAGCAGAATGTGAGCTCTTTGAAGGTAGGAGCTAGTTTATTCATCTTCGAATCTTCAAGGCCTAACATAGTACCTGATTACACTTAGAAAAGTAAGATTGTTGAATGAACAAATGACGACATTTGCTCATTAACTCTAAATAATCTGGTATATGGGATGATCATAATATTGCAGAGTCAGGAGCCTTGGGCTTGAGATTTATTCTGCCAATAAATTAATCTCTTGGACATGGCAAATAACTTATACACAAGAAGACTGTGCCAAATGCTTCCTAAAGTCACCTCAGCCCCAATAATGTGAGATCCTATAACAGCTGCTTAAGACCCCTGTAATCCAATTGTCCACAGAGTACAAACTAATAAAGTGCCCACAATCCTGGGAATATCCTCATTGATCCTTTACTTCACAGACAGGAAGACTAACCTCTTCTTTCTCCTTCCCTGATTTTCCATTTATTCAGACTCATACCAAATTGAAGGAGAAAAGCTTCCCTTTTGGTGAAAATTGTTAATACTGTTACCACAAGCAATGATGGCCCCAGTTTTCGTATAAACCCAGAGAGAATGCCACTCTGTTCCCCTTTCCCTTTATTTACTACGACTGGCCAATTATTGAACTCCTACCTTTCCACCTCTCCCCACCCCTCTATTTGGAAAAACTGACACCGCTCCACAGTCAAAATCTGTGACTCCCAGCCCCATGACTCATGGCTCTGTGAAGAAATTCTCTAATGTCAGTTTCCAGGAAACCTCTATAACTGAATTGAAATAGTCTGTGGCCACCTCCCACGGCTTAATGTGAAGGCCAAGGATGAAGTTTACACTTTAATTTCCTTCAAGCAAAGAGCTTGAGCAGGTAAACTGTCTTGTGGATTTCTAGTTGAATTCCTCTCTTTTCTTTGACCCATACTTGCAGGGCCATCTAATCTAGTCTTGAATTTAATCAAGTTTAGAAGTGGCTAAGTTTGGGCAGAAGCTTCAAAAAATAATCAAATCTTGATCTCCACCCTTATCTGATCCAATCTTAGAGACCAATCTGGAGTCACAGCAAGACAGCTTTGGTGTTACACAGGCTGTCATATTTATGAGATATTAATAAGTGTTCCTCAAACAAAACAAAAAAAACAACAGGAAGTAATAGAAATCCATGATCAGATAATCTTGGAGATAAATGGGATTAAATAAAAATAAACCACAAAACAATAAACAGTATTTCTAATGAACGACTTCTGAGAAACTTGTTATATGCTAATGTACAATGTGGATCTTTTAGAGAAAAGTCTACTTATATGCTACAAACCTATTCTTATCTTGAAGATTACTTACTAACAGCTCAGAGAACATAGTGTTCCATGGAATACAGTTTGATAAACACTAGTAATGGAATCAAAGAGATCTACTTTTGAGTTCTGGCAGTGCTACATACCAGAAACATGGCCTTGGGCTACTTGCTTAACCTCTCTAACTTTTACAATTTCCTCATCTTTAAAATGGCAACACCAATATGTACCTTTCAGGTTTTTCTGAGGGTTAAATACGGTAATATTTCCTAGATGGCTCAGTACCAGAGTGCCTAGTTCAGTGACTACAGACTAAAAGATCGAGTTCTGAGTTTTCCTACTAGCCCATTTCTAAGGGTAACTTGCTAGATTTTCAAAAATAAAATACATCAGGAGCCAGGAGGTCTTTAATATCCTTTGATTAATTCATTTTTTGGTAAATACCTTTAAAAAAGTTTTGTGTGCCCTTTGCATAAAAATTTAAACAATGCAGTATAAAGAAGAAATCATAAAATCTTCTGAAACACCACCACCCAGAGATAATCACTACTAACATTTCAATGAACGTCTTTCCAGACATTTATCTACATACATTTTCTTGCTATACAGATCTATTTGCCAATTTATATGGAAGAGGGTGATGTTCAGCAAAGTATCATTGGCTTCCTATCCTTTCCTACATGGAGCCTGTGGAGGTCTTTGGTTCTTCAGTGAAGAATATCAGGGCCTTGATTAAGTAGTTTTTTTCTAAATAAGAAAGAAAATCTGTTCTCCATGAGGGTCCCCAAATTAAGGCCCTCCTGACAAAATAAATTTGGATATATGATAGAGTTCACTGGATCCTGAAAAATGTCAAGTTCTTCATAAACATCTTATTTATAATTCTCATATCACTTGTGCAACTTAAGTGTCAATAGCCCTATTTTGTAAACAGGAAATTCAAGACTCAGGTGACCTATGTAATTGGTATGAGGTCCCCCCCGCCCCGCCACTAATAATAAACAAAGATGGGGCTCAGGCTAAGATGTTTCAGCCTCCCAAAATCATACTCCTTCTATTGTCCTAGGTTCCAGTTTTGTGCCTTCTGCTTCCCAGCTCAACTCACATGCTACAAAATGATGAGCCCCCAGGAGGATTCTTCCCATCTTTCAGTTTGAACCCCTGTGGGAAGTGGCTGAGGAATAGTAGGAATTATGCATGTATGTCTTCTTGGGGGAGTAATAGGCAATTGTATGGGGAGAAGTGATACTAAAATAAAACAAAACAAAACTATCAACTTTTATGCATTATTTTTTTCTCATCTTTCCATCACTTTGTCAAAGGAATGTGTCTTATTTCTTTCTGATGTTGTGGTCTGGTGAAATTTTTTTCCCTTCAAGGCTACTCTCAAGGGAGAGGAATTAGTGATTTGTAGAAGAGAAAAAGAAGAAAGAAGCAACGAGGAGAGAAAAAAAAGTAAAGACAAATCCAGATGATAGTAGAGCCTCATTTTCTTCCATTTGGAAGCTTAGCAAGATAACAGCTCAACAAAAAAATTATGGATTCTACTAGCAACTGACCTAAGACAAGGACCAAGAATATCAATGTCTTACAATACAAAGAAAGACTCAGGAACTATTCCAGATAAAAGGAGACTGAAGAGGCATAATAGTCAAAAGCAATGTATGATCAGAAATTTTCTTTTGCTGTCAAGAATATGAATGGAGCAATTGGTAGAATCTGAATAAGATGTATGGCTTGTTAATAGTACTGCACCAGTGTTAATTTTCTGGTTTTGATCACTGTAATGTGGTTGTGGAAGAGAATGTTTTTGTTTGTAGAAAATAAACACTAAAGCTCTTATGAGGAAAAGATATCATGCCAGCAATTACTCTTAAATAAGAAAGCCAGGGATGAATAAAGAAAATGTGGTAAAATGTCAATATTTGGGAAATCTGGGTGAAAGGGGTTCAGAAATTTTTAGTACTATTTTTACAACTCTTCTGTAAGTCTAAATTTTTGTCAAAATAAAAAGTTAAAAAAAAAGAGTTAAACATGAGTAAATGATCTAAGAGATTCTAATGTCAAAATCATTACAACTTTGATGGTATAAATACTGAGAGTCTATCATAGCTATTTTCAGAGGAACAAACCATTGGATAATTATTTAGTGTCTCTATTTGCTCCTTATATAGAATAAATGTTAAGCCATGAGTTCAAATTTACTTGAATTTTAAAAGAAGTAAGGAGTCTAAATTATTTCTCACCCTTATTCCTCAACTAGTTCTTCTGAAATATAAAATGTCTAACAAAATTTTGACAGAGGGCAGCTGGAGTTGCAGGTGTTCCTCTTAAAGGGCCATGCATGAACTTACTTACTGACCAGTGCTGGGGAAGCAGCTTAGAAAGCACCAGGGACATACATGAAGGAACCGAATTGTCTGGCTTCAGGGCAAGGGCTAGAAGGGGGCAGCTTTCTTTGACACAAAATCTACTGTTTCTTTGTTGAGCCCTGCCCCCTCCCAGCATGCAAACACAGGTGGCTGCTATATTTGAGTCTTCATCAACTTGGCTAACATGTCCTTGCCTCATCCAACTTGCAAGTGCTTCCAGTGGCTTTTCCATACAAACAGCTTGTCTTGGCTCATGCTGTGAACTTTCCAAAAATCTCTCAAAGGTTTATAAATCCCCAATAAAAAGCATCTGGCTTTGGCATGCCCCATACCTCTTGCTGAGCAGCCCCAAGCCCGGCATTGGCAACAGCTGGCCTCGGTTCCTGGCTTGGCCTCTCAAGGCACCTCTAAGCCCAGAGAAGGTGATGGCCATCTGTAGATTGTTTTGTGGTTCAAGCAAGGGGGCCCTGGGTAGGGCAAAGGCTGTGGCTGAGTTTGGCCTGCAGCAAGGCTCCTCTGAGGAGGCCCCAGGGCTGCATGCCTAAGGGCTGGCTTCAGACAGAGCCAGAGCATCACCTGGGGCCATATATAAGAATGACACATTGAAAGGGCAGACTGGCCAGGCACCAGAGCTCTGCTAAAGTGAATCCTGCTCCATAGGGTCAGCCCCTGCACAACAGCTCCTCCACTGTGGTCACAGCCAGTCTTCACAATCAATCAGCCCAAAGGTCAACCCCTTCTGTTGACACGCAAATAGTAACCAAGGCTCAACTATAACAGGAGGGCACACACAACCTATGCAAGGGACATATCTGGAGCCCCCAGCTCACAGTACCAAGGAGATTGAGCCACGGGGCAATACAGGACACCTGCTACATAAGACCACTCTATTGAAACTGGGAGACATAGCAACCCTACCTAATACATAGAAAGAAACAGAGGGGGGCAGCCAACATGAGGAGACAAAGATGTCCCAGATGAAAGAACAGAACAAAACTCCAGAAAAAGAACTAAACAAAATGGAGACAAGCAATCTACCAAATGCATAGTTCAATACACTGATTATAAGGATGCTCAGTGATTACAGAGAGAACTTCAACAGGAGATAGGAAACAAAAAGGAACCAGTCAGAAATGAGGAATACAATAACTTAAATAAAGAATATATTAGAGAGAATCAACAATAGATTAAATGAAGCAGAGGATCAAATAAGTGATTTAGAAGATAAGGTAGCAGAAAACAGCTAATCAGAATAGTAAAAAAAAAAAAGATAATAATAATCCAAAAATACGAGGATAGATAAAGAGCCTCTGAGACAATATCAAGCATGCCAACATTCACATCCTGGCAGTACCAGAAGGAGAAGAGAGAGAGCAAGGAATCGAAAACCTATTTGAAGAAATAATGACAGAAAACTTTCCTAACCTGGTGAAGGAAATATACATACAAGCTTAGGAAGCTCCAAGAGTCCCAAACAAGGTGAACCCAAAGAGACCCACACCAAGACACATCCTAATTAAAATGCTGAAGGTTAAAGACAGAGAGATAAAAATAGCTAAAGGGAAATCTCCAAGTTCCCTTCAAAGCTTAAAAGTAGCAAGAGAAAAGCAGTTAGTTACCTACAAAGGAGCTCCCATAAGACGGTCGGCTGATTTCTCAACAGAAACTTTGCAGGCCAGAAGGGACTGGCACAAAATATTCAAAGTGCTGAAAAGCAAGGACCTACAACCAAGATTACTCTACCCAGCAAAGCTATCATTTAGAATTGAAGGACAGATTAAGAGCTTCCTGGACAAGAAACAGCTAAAAGAGTTCATCACCTCCAAATTAGCATTACAAGAAATGTTAGAAGGACTTCCTTAAGAAGAAGAAAAGATAAAAAATATGAATAATAAATGGCAATGACTACGTGTCTATCAACAATTACATTAAATGTAAATGGATTAAATGCTCCCATCAAAAGATAGGGTGGCTGAACAGAGACAAAAATATAAAATATCCTTACATATGCTTCCTACAAGAGACTCACTTCAGATTGAAAGACACACACAGACTAAAAGTAAAAGAATGTAAAAAGATATTTCATGAAAATGGAAACAAACAAACAAAAAAAACTGGGATAGCAAAACTTATGCTACACAAAATAGACTTAAAAAAAAGGCTATAGCCAGAGACAAAGAAGGACCCAGTAATCCCACTACTGGATATTTATCTGAAGAAACCCAAAACACTACTTTGAAGGGACATGTGCATTCATATGTTCATTGCAGCATTATTTATGATAGCCAAGATACGGAGACAATGTGGATATCCATCAATGGATGACTAGATAAAGAAGAGGTGATACATATATACGATAGACTATTACTCAGCCATAAAAAAGAATGAAATCTTGCCATATGCAATGACATAGATGAACCTAGAAGGTATTGCGCTGAGTGGAGTAAGTCAGACAGAGATAGACAAATGTCATATAATTTCACTTATATGTGAAATATAAAGACAAAAGTAAACAACAGAAATAAACTCACAGATACAGAGAACATTTTGAAGGTTGCCAGATGGGAGGGGTTTGGGGAGAGGTGAGTGAAAAAGGGGAAGGTATTAAGTACAAATTAGTAGTTACAAAATAGTCATGGGGATGTACAGTATAGCATAAAGAATATAGTCAATAATATTGTAATAACTATGTATAGTGTCAGATGGGTATTAGATTTACCGGAGTAATCATTTCATAAGTTATATAAATGTCTATGTTGTACCTGAAACTAATGTAATATTGTATGCCAACTGTAATTGAAAAAAATATTAAAAGAAAAGAAAAGGGAATATAATGTGTGGAGGAAAGAGAATTCCATAGAGAATTAGGAAATATTATAAATAATTAGCTAAGTAATTTGGTGACTTTGGACAAATCACCTTACCTGAAAAATAAATAGATAGGAAACATTACAATAATAGCTAATATTTATTAGACTGTCACTATGAGTAGGACACTGGACACTGTATTTGAATCTAAATCTCCAATTTCCTTTTAAGTAACAACTTTCTAAGACTTGGAACATAATGCTTTTATTTTATTTTATTTTATTTTATTTTATTTTATTTTATTTTATTTTATTTTATTTTATTCTATTCTATTTTATTTTATTTTATTCTATTTTATTCTATTAAATTTATTGGAATGACATCGGTTTATAAAATTATATAGGTTTCAAGTGTATAATTCAAAACTATGTCACATGTATATTATGTTGTGTGTCCACCATCCAAAGTTAAATTTCCTTCCATCAAATGATTACATAATTACAGCCTTGTGGCATCTTTTCTTTACAACAGTTCTTGGCCAATACATGTGATGTATTGATGCTACTTCTTGGATAAGAACTCTACTGTGTGCTGGTGAAATGGGAAATGAATAGAGGGCTTGCCTCTGTCTTCCAACACCGACCAATGGTCTCCACTCTGAGTGTCACCCATTAGCTTTGGAAATGCATTGTCTTCCTTTTTCCAAAGCCCACTTACAGATAGCCTTCCCAAACTGACCACCCAACCTCCAGCTGTGATCCTCTCCTCCTGTGCCCCAGCGGCCACTCAGAGGCCCTCTCTGTATAGCTGTCTCGTCTCTCTGTGTTACTTTGCTTCAGCTCTCTACACCTGCAGTGGCAGCTGGGTTCTGGAGCTTCCTGAGGACAAATGCCCAGTCCCTAGGCCCAGGGTAATCTGCATACATCAGATGCTCACTCGGTACAGGAAGTGCCGTGGGCTGACTAATGTAGAAACATAAACCAAACCACCATAACTAAATCAACACAGTATTTCCTGGAACAGAAGCCGAGAGAAAAAAATGGCTGTAACCTCGAAAAAAGCTCCACCCTTCCCTCTATGAGTGGAAAATCTAGATTGAGGAAGAAAATATCTGCCTCTCCACCTTCATTTCAGGCAATATCCCATCAATTCTGTCATGTGGATGTATCAGGTGTAGCCCCATCCAGTGCTAGGCCAAGGACCCACCTGGTTAAGGATTTTGCTTTTTACTTTCAGGCGCTAGGATTACAGAACCAAATAAGAGAAAGGGATATCCACTTCCTATGGTCCTGCAATCATGGCTGGTTGTATTCCCATCTTGCTTACCTTCATTTATAACATACTTGGGGGTTCACAGGTCTTAAGAGCTTGCATATACTGTACCCTGTCTTAAATGCCATTGTTCATTCCCATTCTCCACAGCAAATTCACACTTCTTCGAAAATGAACCCAGTCACCCTCTATCTAGCCCAGGGAGTTTTTGACACACTCCTAAACAACTCCTGCATTTTGTGTACACTCTACTTTTATTGTAGAAAAGATCACATTTTGTCACTTTGAATTTCATAACCACATCAGTTATCTTTGTGTCTCCAGCACTTAGCACAATGCTTAGCCACAGGTATGTTGCAAGACAGGAATGAGGAAGAGGAATAGGATTCAGTTTGGGAGTCTGAAGCTTTCTGATCAGACAGGGGTCAACCTGAGGACATAAGAACCTGAAGATCAACAGAGTTTGACCTTTCCAGTTTGTGCTTCTTGTCAGTTACCGAAGGTGAAGGCCCTTAGGTTGTGGTAGTCACAAAGGGATGGATTTTGAATCATTCCCTGTGTGAATAAAGGTGTTCAACCCTTTCATTTAACGGCTAAATATTCTTAACCAGCCAATACAGGAAACATCACAGGAAATTGTGTTTTAGGTCAGACTCCGCTCCAATTTAACTGCAATTTCAAAACAGCATGGATTCTGGCAGGGATTGAGAAAGTAAAACTTTTTTTTTGTTTAGCAGCTAAGATTCTACTTTTACTCAGCTTTCTTCCAAAGCACTTGAATACATATCTAATATCTCTTATCTCTATGAGTGTTCCTTAAAGTCAGTCCTCTTTAATGGACAAACATCCTCCTACCTTGCCTGCCCCCTCCCTACCGCCATCTTCCAAAGCACAGTGCTGGCCCCAGAGGGTATTCAATGACTGATTGTTAAATGACTTTGTTAAAAAGTCTGATCTTTATTTTTAAATTCAAGGTTCAGTAACTTTTGAGGTGCTTTGGCATTCCCACCACTTACTGTTAGGTGGGTGGTTGTCATCCTAGGGAACTTTCCTCTCCCTTCTAAGCCAGATACTTACTTGCAGGTCCTGGAAGGAGAAAGCTCTGATCTACAGTTCCCTGTGGTGATCTGACCCCCAGCAACTATGGTGGTCACCAAGACCAAAGACTTTATGAGTCTATGACAACTCAATCATTAGTTATGGGGCATAAATTGGAAATATTGTAATATTCAGTTTCATTGGCTGGTGCATGTCATATTTATTAATATTCTTGTTTTGAACACCAACGATAAGTTTATTTGGGGGAACTGTGATGGTCATGATGCCCCTTCCTGTCATTAGAAAACAACAAATGTAAGTGTCTCTTAGAAGTGCCTAACTTTCACCTCTTGAAATACAGGTACTGACCACATCCTTTGTTCCTGACTAAGCTGAGTGTTGTGATTTGTAGTAGTCCTTGTATTTAGTGGCTCTGAGGTATCACAGTAGGAGTTACTAAATTTACATTTGAAATTTCCTCAAATGAAGTAGACCTATATCTCCCAGCTACTTTTATAAATGGCTCTGGTTGTTGGTTCTCTTCTCACTTGAAAATTACAAAACCAATCTTCTAAAGACCAGAGCATATATTATATCTCTCCAACTTCATCTCACACAGAAGCCTCCAGGCATCAGAAATAGTCACATGTAGAAATTCAATTTTGGAAATAATTTAAGCACAAGAATGCCCTGACCCAAAGAGATATCAGATAATGGAAACCTGGATAATTAAAAGTCTTCCTGGTCTGATTGCCTTTTGAGGATTACTAGGCTCTTGCTGATACTTTTACTTCCTACACATCTTTGCGAAAGAGAAGCAGAAGATTTTAAGGTCACCAGTGAAGTATCCGGAAACTCCTAAGAAGATATCTTACTCCACGTTATATAGTTTAGGTCTCTGCTCTCAAATCAGATTAAAATGTCATCAGTCTTACCTTTTGCAGGTAATTTTCTTCAGTTCTTTAGGTAGAATTGATGATTATCCTATAGGTGGCTGTGACAAGGCTGGTAACACGGATGTTGAGGCTATTTGTGTAAAAGGAGAAGTGAAGGGGGGGAATAAATGTGATTGCACTGTGACAACAGGAAGCCCATATGAGGAGAGGGAGGAAGTAAGCCCGGGCCTGCCCTCTTTAGCTTCGGAGATGCAATCCTTCCCCCTTCAAACATTTTATAAGTTTGTTCCCACAACCCACACAAATGTCTAAACTGGTTTCTGTGAAACACAGTAAAACTCAAAAACCATGTTGGTTCAGGCACTAATCTGTGAGTGTGGTGGTTTCTTGGATGATTTTGTTATTAATTTTTTTTTGTCTAGAAAAGGACAGTGCTTCTCAATGAAGGTGGCACCACAGAGTAACCTGTGGATCTGTTCAAGGATGAGTTTGGCCTCACCACCAGAGCTTCCCATTCAGGTAGACTGAAACTAGATTGCAATCTAAAAATTAATATTTTTAAAAGTTTTCTAAGACTGAGACTTAGGAATATCTGTGATGCCACTCTACCTTCTCCCCATCCTCCCTCTAGCTGCCTTCCGGAAATCTCTAGTCTCCAATTTGATTGGGCCACCAGCCTCAGACTTCTGTGTCTCAGAAGCTGGACTGCCCTTATGTAAGGGTATTGCTGAAGGCAAACCACAAGGCACACAATCCAAGGGGCACTGGCAGAAATGATTTGGTCAATAGAGGAAGGTCTAGATTTAGAGCACAAAGATCTGGGTTTCAGTCCCAGTTTGATCTCTGTCAGCTGTGAGATACAGAGCAAGTCTCAACCCCTCTGTTTCAGTTTATTAATAGTATGATTAAAAAGTAATATAAATGGAGCCACTTTAAAATGGAGTTGGAGCTGCCATCCCATCGGATGCCTTGTGTGTCTCACAGCTCAAACCTTTAGAATGTTAAAACTGAGAAAAATAACCTGTGGACTGAGCCTAAAGCAGCATTGTATCCCAAACAACCATTTACAAAGATAACAGAAAAGCAGACATTATGACTACCAGACTGAAAATTAAAGGCATTCTTTAGAAGTAGCACCACTCTGTTAGCTTATCTGCACCTATAGAATTCCTTTCTTAGTTTATTAACACCTATGGAAATTTCTTCCTTCTATGTATGTAATTGTTTCCCCTCCTTTTCTCATAAATACCCCTTGCCTTCACCTCCTAGTCAGAACACTATTTGGGTTTCTGCCTGAATCAATGATTCCCAAATAGCTATTCTTTAGGATCTCAAATAAACACTTGTTGCCTTTTATTTTGAACCTTTATTTTTAGGTCGACTGTAACATCTAATTATAATCCTACTAGATGGTTACTGTTATATCCACATTTATCAATGAAAAAAACAGAGGCTCAAAAAGGTTAGATAATTTGTCCAAGATTACACAAGAAATGACAGAGCTGGGACTCAAAGTCAAGGTCATAGAGAATGCTATTTTAGAAACACTATGACCAGTAGATTTTGAAAAATATATGTTCAGTTTTCACTCTGTTGTGTCTACTGGGATTTTCTTAGATTGACAGGATCAAGGGACTAGATAATAACTGTAATGGATTCCTAGCCAGCTGTTAACTTAGAACCAATCACTGAGTCACAGTGGTTTCATCTGATAAATGAAGAGATGAACACTCTGTGCATTTGACTTAGAAGTGTGTGTCTGGGAGAGCTAACAGTCTCTCTTTTCTTTCATCCAGAGATGCTCAGTTTCTAGAATAACCTCTGACCAGTGCTGGCTTATAGGAAAGCCGAGTTAAACAACGATGAAAATGTCCTTTATTGCAGAACTTGTCAGTCCTGGATATTCTCTTAATATTCTTCAAATATGCAGATTTTCTCAAACTTATCTGATCATAGAACAGTGTGTGTGTGTGTGTGTGTGTGTGTGTGTGCGTGCGCGCGCGCGCGTGCACATGTGTGCATGTATGTACATGTTTTTCCCAGGGAACAGGTTTTCAGCGTAACTGTACCTTAGGAAGTGCTGTTATAAACTCTCCTCATCTCTGCTGGCATCAGTCTGAAGACTTACTGTTTCTCACTTGGGGCTGCGGTCACACTGACAGACTCCTGAAGTGGAGTTGATGAGGAAAGACTTCTTGCTTAATTCACATTTTCTATCATCTCATTTATCCTGATAGCTTTAATTACTATTTCTCTCTGCCAAAGATCCACAAATTTATATGTGCCACCTGACCTCTCATTTCCACTCCACACAAACACTTGAAGTCCATTGTCCAAAATTCAGCTTAGCAAACTCAGCACACTCCCACTCAAACCTGCTCTCCATGCCCCTATTACTGTATCAGGGAAAGCCTGACTAGCCCCTAGTTGCCCAGGTCAGAAACCAGGTGTCTTCTTAGGCTACTCTCTCTCTTAGAGCACCATGTATTATTCTTAAAAAATGATTAAAGAAGACAGTTTAGTTGATACAAACAAACTTAATTTAACCCTTCATGAAGCAGACAATCTCCATTTGGAGTACTGAAAAATAGACAGAAAGTAGGAAGATTTTATAGAATAAAGAATAAAGAAAAAGAAGAGAAAATTAGAAAATGTCTGATTGGCTGGGGCCACATAGTCAACTTCATTTGGGGTGAGAAGGCCCAGAGTTAGCTTCAAGCTTGGATATCAGCTGACTGGACATACTACATTTTTGGTCAGGAAGAGCATTTACAGAGACATGAAAGTCACCTAAGTTTTGGTTTGTTGACATGGTACTCAGGCAGGCATGGCTCCTTCTTGTGCCTAGAAAGTTAATTCAACATTATCAACTAAGTCTTTTAAATAATACTGTTGCCTAAATATTTCTTCATAAGGTCACCTCTCTCCAACTCCAGAGCTATTGTACCAATCCTTGTCTCTCGCCTGGATTAAGTTGATCATCCTCCTCCTAGATCAACCTGGATGTTTTCTCACTCAGCCCTAAAGAGGAGAGCCTTCTAAAAATGCAAATTTAATCACATCACTTTCCAGTTTAAAACTATTCAATGGCTTCCCATAGGTTTTAAACAGCTTCTACTGACTCCTAACACTATCAGCTGGTCAGTCCTTCTCCATCTCCACCCCTATTGTCTCACCATACTGAATAATGAATTCTTGTAATTTGCTTGAACAAATTAATCTAGTTCTCTCTCTCTATCTCTCCTTTCCTCTGTCTCTGGAATGTTCTCACACCTCTTCACCTGACTAATTCCCACATATTCTCCATCTCAGTTTTTTCAAGAAGCCTTCACAATTGGACCAGGCACCTTGCCACATGCTCCCATTGCCAATCAGCATTGCCTTATCTTTCATTGTTTTCATAAATGTCTGTTTTCTCTACTAGACTCAAAGCTCTGTAGGTAGGTTCTCTGTTGTTCTGTGTATGTCGAATGACTGTGTTTGGCAATAAGAATTGCTCTGTAAATATTTGAATAGCTTCAGGTAGTGTGAGGCCTGAAACTTGGGGGAACTAGAGATTTGAGAAGGGAGGAGAAAGTTAGAGAGCAAGATAAGTAGAGTGAACCTCTGTGGAGGGAGAGTGGTTATTACAGAAGGGATTTCAGGAATATCAGGAAGAATATCTCAAGACAATAGTTGCTTGTGGCAGAAATGGATGACTATTTAGTGGAGAAAACTTTTTCTTTAGTGTCTTCCTCTCCATCATCTCATTGGGAAGAGTCGATTCAAATGCTTGACAACTGCAGGTGGCTGTGGCTTGGGAGTCAGGAAAGGATGGAAAATTGATATCTACTTAGATCCAAATCTACAAGATTTCATCAAGAACTAATGCTGTTTCTGACCACTACATTTGGATATACAAGAAAAATTAAATGAAGAATAAGACAATATCAAGGCAGCCCATGTTGTTGAATAATCCAGAAGAATTCTCAAAAACTTTGAAAACAACTAACTTAGAGAAGGGATCTAGCAGAAGCTCAGACCTGTGGTTTGGTGTCAGTGCACGATGTGTTGATCAAGTATTGCATGTGATAACGGAACCTGGGAGGTTAGAGACCTGCAGCTGGCCAGACGAGGAGTGGGAATACAAATTATAGGTGCTCCATCGTCATGCAGTAGTGCCTGCCAAAATGCATCTTGAATGGATAAAGCCTCATACAGATACAGAAAGATCATTGGGTCCTCATTTAGGCCTTCTCTTAAAGCATTCTAGATGAGTGAGTCTCTTTGTCTTATATTGAAAATAGTCACTATTGAAATATGAGAAGAATGCAGATGGAATTCCCAAGCTTTTTCCAGCAAGTTACTTAAGCACACAAGAATATTAGAGTTGTAGAGGCATAGGTGCTTGTGAGAATTACGAGGTTGGAAGCTTCACGTGGGAGATTGAAATTAATTAGTACCACATTGGTTTTGCTTATGGACTCTAAAGTTAGAATTTTGAAGAGAGTACAATAAGATATTTTTTAAAAGAAAGTTCTTCATGTAATTTTGTTATTATGAGTTCTACCTTCATATCATTTGGATATATCTGAAATTTCAAAAAATCATTCATATTGAGAAATAAATTAAAAATCAGGGTTTCAGAAATTGCATATATATATTTTCTAGGGCCAATGTCATTCTTAGGGCCTAAATTAAGTAGCCATAACATATCACAGACAATATGTAAAAAAGTGCTGAACCATTTGGCAGTATGGCATCTAGGACCGTAGTACCAGTAAGGGGCTTCCATGGATGCAAGTCTGCCAATCCACGTCACACTGGACATGCCCCAAAGGCAAGGCAGTATTGTGACTGGTTAAAGTAGCTATAATAAAAAAACATACTGTCATAGTCCACTTGGGCTATTGTAACAAAAATATCATAGACTGGGTAGTTTATAAACAACAAAAATTTATTTCTCACAGTCTGGAGGCTGGCAGTCCAAGATCAAGTCACCAGCAGATCCAGGGTCTGGTGGAAGTCTGCAACCTGGTTCGCAGAGTCTGTCTTCTCGCTGCATCCTCACATGACGAAAAGGGTGAAGGGCTCTCTGGGGTCTCTTTTCTGAGGGCAGCAATCTCATTCATGAGGGCTGCATCCTCATGACCTCGTTATCTCCCGGAGACCTGCGCCTACTAAGACCATCACATTGGGGATTAGGTTTCAACCTATGAATTCGGACAATACAAACATTCAATCTGTAGCATATACTCACCCAGAAGAGAAAAACTGAAATATGGAAACTTAGAGTTAGGAGTATGATGTATTGGACATAACAGAGAGCTGGAAACCAAAAGGCATTCACAGAGATACACCAAGGAAGTCATTGGACATCTTGGAGTCTTGGTTTCTTTTTCTGTGCTGTGGGGATAATTTCTACTTTATAGCCAAATGAGGACCAAATGAGAAACTATGTGAAAAAGCTTTGTAAGACTTTAAATATGACATAGTGTTGCTATTATCCTCAGTATATTCCTTAGAAAACAATTTTCAAGATTTTTCATATTTGGAGCCTAAGACCAAAGAGATTAAGACACTTGCCTCAAGCCTGTCACTTAGATAGGAGCTAAGCAGATACACAACTCTTAGTTAGCTCAGTGGTTAGGAATAGGTCAGACCCCAGGAGGTCACAAAAGGAGTAGTCTCATCGTGCTGCAGATTCTTAATTTCTGCATGGAAGTTGTGACTCTTATTAAGGTCCCATCTTCTTTGTGCTCATATGGATGTGGATCAGAGAGAAACCTCTAAGGTTGTATGACACTGTGGACCAGGCTAGATGGGCTTTCTTGTCTTCCTGCCTGTGCTCAGAGAGGGCAGGGTGACAGGTCCCTCTAGAGATGGCTACTCTATGATGACAGAAGTGTCTATGATCTTCTCCCCTAACCTCCTCATCCCCCATCCAGCCTGGACTATCCTCTCCTATCCATCAGCAAAGGACTGCACAGCCCTGGGACAAGAATCAGGAACTCATAGGTCATGTGTAGCCTTCCTTCCTTCCATTTCTCCTTGGAAGGGATCTAAGTCTGGATGACAAGAGGCTCCTTTTGCAGGCCAACCTGCTCCTGAGCCTCAAAGAACAAATATGTCAGGGTGTGACCATGCTAACTGGGAGTATCCAGTGCCCCCACTAGGACAGAAATCCTTCATAAGCCCAGGAAAGTAATTGACAAGTGTCTTAGAAGAGCAGTCAGTTACAGAGATTCAGAGGCTTAAAAAAGGCAGTGCAGGTGACTATGACCTGTCATCTACAGACCATCTACAGAGGCTGGTCAACCAAGAGGCTATGGCCTTTTGTAAATACTCTCTCTTTTTCCTCCTTTTTGTCAGGGCACATGAACTGTTCCTGACCTTACAGGGCATAAATGAACCCAAACATGACCTCTGTATTTTTGTAATTTTTCCAGCAGAGAAAATAAGGAAAGCTATAATGAAAGTCTTAGTAAAAAAAAAAAAAAAAAAAGGGTGTGTTTGTATGTCTGTGTATACATATATAGTAGCAAAGTCTTTATTCAAATAAGGTTTTAAATAGAACAGCAATAAATAAAATATATAAAAACAAAACTGCTCTGGGAGCACAGGGGTGGTGCTCAGAGGCCACTCATCCTCTCTCTCGCTTCTGTGGCTTCGTAGTCACCCTTGCCCAACTCTGATAATAGAAACCCACTGGTCCAGGTGATCAGACTTCTTTGCCAGTGTTGGGGCTTATTTTCAGTTTCAGGACCAGGGCTGTGGTTTCTCCAGTCCTATAGACCTCACTAACTTTGAAAAAGACTCCCCAGACTTTGTGTTTTATTACCATGTCTCAGTGGAAGTAGGAGGTCAGTTCTATACCCAACAGCTCCTCTCCCCTTTTGGTAGGCTGGGAGTTGTGGCTTCCTGCAGAAGAAATAGTGGGGAAATGTTTTTCCCAGTGATAACGATTGTGCTGGCCACAAATATCCTGAGGCTGTTGCCGGATTGGAGGTTGCGAGCTTGTAGGAGGTGCAATGTGGGGCTTGAGATCAGCAACGCTCGGGCATATGCTTTGATACACTAACACTTCCTCCTGGCCAAATATAGCAAAACAGTGATTCTACAAGCGATTCTGGCATGTACGAGGGGAGTTCCTTATATGTCCCTGGTGAAGGAGAAAAGCCACTGAGCTGGTAGGTAGTGTGGCATATGGGTGAGGAAAGACCTAACTGTAGAAACAGAAGTATTAGATTCTAGTCTTCATTCTGTAATTACCCAGGGAAAGTCCACTTAATCCCCCAGCAGATCACTTCCCTATCTGTGAAAGAAGATAGAATAGCTAATTCATACATTTTCTCTGGGTCTTAAAAATTCTGAATATTTATTACTTTATAATATAAAAAACTAATTCCTAGTACATAATGGTTTGGCTAGGATTTGGTGCAGAAGGTAGAACTTAGAAGAGGAGTTCCAAGAGCTACCATTTCCTGAGCTCTTCCTATGAGCCAGACAGTGCACTGGACATGTTTTCACATAG
Organism: Eidolon dupreanum; assembly: GCA_028627145.1. Taxonomy (NCBI): domain Eukaryota; kingdom Metazoa; phylum Chordata; class Mammalia; order Chiroptera; family Pteropodidae; genus Eidolon; species Eidolon dupreanum. Next base: position 32,589,730 of record CM053517.1, on the reverse strand, counting down.
TGGCAATGTGAGATGGGCATGGCATTACCTCCTTTACAGATAAAAAAAGTGACGATTGGTGAGTTGAGAGAACTAGCCCAAAGCACACTGCTAGAAAGTGGTAGAGCCTGAATTGAAAACTTGCCCATAACCCAAAGGCTGCTCTTCTATCCACTGTCCAGCTTTCCCCAGAGCTAATCTGACATGAACACTTGCCACAGGTGAAGCACCAGTGGATACTGAAAGCTGACTTGACTTTCACCAGGGTACCGTTAGATAATCTCACAATATTTTTCTAGTTTACAAGAGGAGCAAGAAGACAGCAATTCTCACTTCATAAAGCAATACCCGAGAATGTTTTCAGATACCAAGCACAGTCTCATATGTGTTGTTTCCCAGGCAGGGTTTTGCATAAGCCCCATGAATGGTGAACATAATATCTTTGCTTAACTCAAAAAAAAAAAAAAAAAAAAAAGAGAAGAAAGCTTCAAGAGAAAAGTTAAGGCATGAGATAATCCTATCCTTGGTGCTGGGGGAACATGAGTTGTAGGAGCCAGACAAGGAGGCAGGCAACATCTGAGAGAACAATGCTGACCTCAGCTTCTCTACTCTGAAGACAGCTCAGCTCTTTAGATTTGCAAAGAACAAACGCATGTCCACCACACCCTTTGTTCTAACTACAGAGAGCACGTTCCAGCAGGGAGAGGAGTGAGTACAGACAAAATCCTGGCAGAGGGCCTGGCAGGTGGTGGCACTTAATAAATACGCAGCCCCAACTTCCAACTGAGACTGCCACTGTAGTAGTGGGGGAAATGGAGCACTGTAGATACAGGTGTGGGTTCTTTCCCTCACCCTATGTCCCCAAATCTTCATTTCCCACTTCCAAGTCCTAGAGTGCAAAGGATTAGAAAATGCTTTGTCTAGGCCAAATCTACTCCAGAAAAAGGAAGTGAAGCTCCATATTCCTGATGTATAATTAAAATCTTATAATTATTATTACTATTATTATTTTTAAAATAAGTTTATTTTTAGAGTAGTTTTAGGTTCTCAGCAAAATTGAATAGAATGGAAAGTACAGAGATTTTTCATAGAACCCCTGCCCACAACTGCATAGCTTTCCCACTATTGACTTTCCCACTATAGTTGTACCTTTATTACAATCAGTGAACCCACATTACATTGGCTCATCATGTCCACCCAAAATCCATAATTTACACTGGAGTTCAGTTTTGATGCTGTTCATTCTATGCATTTTGACAAATGTATGATGACATATATCTGCTATTGTAGTACCATACAGAATAGTTCCACTGCCCTAAAACTCCTCAGTGTGCTGCCCGTTCATCCCTCTCCAAACCTAGCCTTTGGCAATACAGATCTTTTAAATGTCTGTAGACATTTTTAATGTCTCCACAGTTTTGCCTTTTCCAGAATGCCGTATAGTAGGAATCATATAGTAGCCTTTTCAGTTTGGCTTCTTTCGCTTAGTAATATGCATTTAAGTTTCCACCATGTCTTTTCAAGGTTTGATAGCTCATTTCTTTTTAGTGCTGAATAATATTTCATGGTCTGGGTGTACCAATTTATTTTTTCATTCATCTACTGAATGGCATCTTGGTCGCCTCCAAGTTTGGGCCATTATGAATTAAGTTGTTATAAATATCCATGTATAGTTTTTGTGTAGACACAAGTTTTTAGCTCATTTAGGTAAAAACCAAAGAGTGTAGTTGCTGATTCATATGGTAAAAGTATGTTTAGTTTTATAAGACTTCCAAACTGTCTTCCAAAGTATCTTTACCATTTTGCATTTCCACCAGCAATGAATGAAAGTTCCTGCTATTCCACATCCTCACCAGCATTCGGTGTTGTTAATGTTTTGGATTTTGGTCATTCTAATAGGTATATATTGGTCATCTTATTATTTTAAATTTTGAATCACAAGTGTAATTTTATATTTATATATGTAGTTTTACATTAGTTATTTGATTAATGTTTGTCTTCTGCTTATAGAACATGAGTTTAGTGAGAGAAAAGACTGCCTGCTTTTGTTTGTTTATCACTTAGATGTAGTACAATGCCTTGGACACAGTAGACCCTCAATAAATACCTAAATAAATGAGTGACCAACCTTACCAGTTTATTTTGGATGTGAGCTTTTGCATACAAGGATCCAGGTCTATTAAAGATGATAGAGCCAGATTTGACATGCTTAGACCATTCCTGGGACACCAATTCGGCAGAGGCTGTCAGAACTCAGCAGTGTCCGCAGCTATACTCAGAGGCATCTGGTCATCTGGCTTTGGTAGCTCCTGGTTTAAGTAGTTGCCTTTTATGTAGACTCTAAATGACTCAATCTAGTTCATCAGCCCTCGGACAAATATGACTCTCTTCCTTTTTTGCTTCATCTGAGAAAACCTGGTTTCTGACTGAAGCACTTCTTCAGGGCTTCGTGGATGTCTCTGTTCCTCAGGCTGTAGATGATGGGGTTGAACATGGGTGTCAGGATGGTGTAGAGCAGAGAGGACCCTTTGCACAAGAGTCGCGATGAGTCGGCTGAGGGTACAAGGTATGTGGCAATCAGTGTCCCATAAAACACCGTGACCATGGTAAGGTGGGAGGAGCAAGTGGAGAAAGCCTTTTGTCGGCCGGTGCCAGATGGGATTCTTAGGATAGCAGCAAGGATGCAGGAGTAAGAAGCTGTGATGAGGATAAATGGGATGAGAGTCACTGCAGAAGAGGTGGCATAACTGATGGTCTCAGTCAGTGAGGTGTCCATGCAGGAGAGATGAACCAGAGGAGTAAAGTCACAAAAGAAGTGGTCGATTTCATTGGGTCCACAGAAGGGTAATCTAGACAGTAGGGCCATAGTGATTGCTGTCAGGAGGAAACAGCAGAGCCAAGAGCTGGCTGCCAGCCCAATGCAGAGATGGCCAGTCATAAGCATGGGATAGCGGAGAGGTTGACAGATGGCCAGGTAGCGGTCATAGGACATCACAGCAAGCAAAAGACACTCTGTTGCAGCCAAAGATCCAAAGAAGTAGAATTGTGCCAGGCAGCCAGCCACGGAGATAGTCTTTTGTTCAGCTATGATAATCAGCAACATCTTGGGGACAATGTTGGAGGTATACCAGACCTCCAGAAAGGACAAATTCACCAGGAAGAAGTACATGGGGGTGTGGAGGTGATGGTTGAACAAAACTAGCAGGACAATGAGGATGTTTCCAGAGACAGTTAAGATGTAGAAAAGTAAAAACATCATAAAGAGGAAAATATTTAGCTGTCGAGTGGAAGAAAATCCTCTAAGCACAAATTCTACTATTGTTGATTGGTTTTCCCAAGACAAGTTCACCATGCCTTGGCTTCCCTTAGGAGTATAGCATCCAGTGATGGAACATGCAAACTTCAGAAAATTCCAGCTTACATGTAGGATATGGGCTGGTAATAGATGATAGTCTTGCCTCATTCATGTTTTTGGAAGTCCTTTTTATTCCAATGGAGAAGTATTATCTCTTTTTCCAAGGCCTGAAATGGGAAACAAAATAATTTGGAATAAGAATTTGTGATCACTTCAACTCCCTGTCTCTTCCCCCCACCTTCTTCTCCCACCTGTATCTTCATTTAATCAAGAAGAATGTTAGCTTTTACCAGTAGGAAATGGAAGAAAGGGGGAGAGGAATACAAAGGGGACTAAGGACAAAGAACAAAGAAAGAAAGGATTGCCTGCTCTATGCCCTCCCCAAATGTATGTAGTAGCTTGGGGAGTTATGGAAAGAAAGGAAGAAGATCTAAAAGGAAGGTCCACACTTTCCAGAGGGTTTGTGAACTCTCGGACAGGACCCAGCGAATCAAAGGCCCAGGAGAACCCTTCTCTCCAGGTCAATCACTGTTTCCCTTTTGGGAAATGGTCCCCATCATATCTATTATGTACTTCTCTCCTTTTAGCTTCTTAGTGAGTTGAAAGGTAAGCTTCCTAGTTTTGTTTCGGTTCCCATGATACTAGCAAGAGAAAATCATGTGAGCAAGACATTTGAAATTCTCAAATTCTGAGGTCAAGGGCCCATGCTGGTATAAGCCAAGGACAGGAGTGCTCTCTCTTACAGTAAAATCAGGCCATTGAAGAGATTTTATCTAGGCTGCAGTGAATGGAAAAGAAGATTCAGAACCAGGTGGCCTAAGGCACTGTGTGCAACCAACCAGTTGAGTATAAGATAGCCTCAGGGTCCTTTGAGTGAGATGAGAAAGCGCATGTCTCTCAATATCATTTTGATTCAAGCCATACATCTCACCACAAAGCTCAGGGAAAACACGGCTGTTCAAAGTTGGAGGCTGAAACCACTTTATTATTCTCAACCCCTTGTACTGGATCTGCACCCCACTTAATTATGGAGGGTCCAGATTGCTGCAGTAAGCAAATGGAGATAGGAAAACCCACAGGCCCACAGAAAGCACTGTGTGGGTGTAATAATGAGGCAGTTCTCATGAGTAGCCAATAACCCTAAACAAAACCCAGGGGCTCTGCTTTATGAGTCAGAATTTGAACGAGTTATTTAACTTTTCTGAGACAATTTCTCATCTGTAAAATGGGATACAGGGTGGGAGAAGAACTTGACCTGTAGTGTGTACAAAAAGCATATAAACACAAAGATTGGGAAATCACTGCTATTCTGGGCTGCTAATATTACTTAAGTTCACCAATTGCCTTTACTTTGAAGGGGGCATTGGCAGCAAATCCCAGTTTCTTTTGCTGCATCCTGCAGACTCTGTGCATGTAATCATGTGAGAAATTAAGTCCTTCCTGCTTTTCTTATCATACTAACAGCCTTGGGCAATACATTGATCCCATATTTAAAATGATCCCGTGTCCTAGGTACCATCCTATGGAGCTCTTGTTCCCGCTTTCTGGCTTACAGAACTAGCCTGGAATCTATGCTGACAGATAGTCCTGGTGCAAATAGGATGCCCAGACTCTTGACCTCACTGAATGGAGCATGCGGAAGGCGCAAAGAGAGGACGGCTCTTCATCACTCGCAAAATGCAACTACGAGTCTGAGATCTCAGAAACAAGGCTTCGGTTCTCACGGAACACAGATTCCTGGATGCTGCTGCTGCTGTTGAAGAGAGGGAAAATTCCCTTCTACTTTTCTTGGGTTCTTACAGCTGGACTAATAATAAAGTTGGCACAAGACCAGATTTACAGAAGAGAAAGCAGTTTAATACATGTGCACGGGAGATTATAAATGACAATGCTCCCCAACATGATGAAGCAACCTGCTTTTTATACTTTTTAGACAAAGAAACAATAAATTTGTGAAAAAAAACGACAGGACAAAGGCATTTAGGCTTGGGTGCTCAGTACTGAGGAATCTAAACGAAGTTTGGGCTTGGGTAGTAAATTAGTAAAAGAATGACAAGGTTTGTTTATGCAAGCTTCTTGGCTCTGGATTCCTTACCTCTGGCAATAAGGGTGTCACTCGTAGCTGCCCTGCAGCAAGGAGAGCACCTTTCATGAGAGAGATTGATTCACCAAGACAATGGCATCAGCTGCTTGTCAAGTAACTTTAATTCAAAGTAATCAACATGTCATTGTGGGATATTGGGGGGCTACCTGCCCTAGGCCCCAACACTGCTAATGATACTATTACTTGATCCCAAGCACTATTCTAAGAGCTGAAAATGTGTAACTCATTTAATTGTCACAACAGTCCTATGTGTGGGTATACTTATTATCCTTACTTTCCAGGTGGATTCACAGAGAGATTAAATAATTTACCTACGGTCGTTTGCTAACCAGTGCCAGAGGTGAGATTCAGACTCAGCCTGGATCCCTTGCTCCTAACAGCTAATACTGCCTCTCAGGGGCCTGGGTAAGAAGGCTGGTCTGCACTATGTCACAGAGCTGGGCAGACGAAAGGTTCCACAAGGCAGCCTCCCATCCCTTTTTTAACTTCAGGGCAAGCGAGGCCTGCTCTGTTGGTTGGTGAGAAAGCCGCCCCATAAAGGCTCACATTCTCTATTTTTCTTCTTGACTGGCTTTCACACTACTACTTCTATGTTCTCTCTTTATCATCTTAAAAAAAAAATCAGGTCAGCCTATTACCTAAAAAAAAACCTCTAAGAATACTTTTTGAGAACTTGCACAGGAAGTGGCCACTTCCCCTCCTCCAGGCACTTGCATTTCTGCGGAGGGTGGTGCAGAAGGGCAAGAGGAAGAATGAAAAGCGAGTGAAGGCTGGGAGGGAACTGACGAGATAGGCTGAAGCCTGATTAAGAGCACAGGCTCTAAAAGTGAACAGGCCTGGATGCAAACCCCTGCTCAGCCACAGAGACGTGAACAAAGGCATTTTATGACCTTTAAGGGAAGAACAGCTCTGCTGCCTCCAGGTGGGTACACAGGAGGTCTTTGGGGGCCGCAGAGAGGTTCAGGACACTAACCTCCCTGCCCAAGCCTGCAGCCATGGCCTTCCCCCACCTCCTCAGCAGAAGTGCAGATATTAAAAAAAAATTATTATTAAAAAAGCTAGGCTTGTGGACTTTGCTAGCGTCTTCCTATATTAACTCTGCTCAGATACATTGCTCAACTCCCGGGCTAAAAGCTCAGATCACACACTATGTCTGCTGGCACAGGTAAGTGCTCAGTAAGTGGCAGGACTTTCTCCACACTCCTCTCCTCATCACTTCCTCCTCCACCCCTCTTTTCCTAGGCCAGTATGGTTAGTGCTGCCTATACGTAGATGGTCTCTTTTTCGGAAGACATCTGCTCTGCTTCACTGAAAATGACCAGCAAGAACGACTTACAAAGCTAATTAAAGGAGACTGAAGCACTGGAGAATTATTTGGATTTGATCATTTTTAACATCCCTCCAAACTTGATTTTTTTTTTTTTTCGAATTGAGAAGCATTCCATTTCCCCAGAACAAACAAGGAGCAAGCTTGTGGGAAAAAAGGAGAGGCTTATCACAAAACACAAATATTCAGTGAATAATCACAGGTTTCGTTGTTTCCATTAACAAAAATAAAGTAAAGGAGGACATGAAGGGACTCAGGTACTATCTGAATGGGGTCATTCTCTTAGCTGAATTGTCAAAGAATTAACCAATCAATTCAGCCAATATTTGACTTATGGATAAGGACCGTTGACTCGTGCCAGTTGCTGGGTAATTCAGTTGAACAGATGGTCAACAAAATAGAGAAATAGTTTGCTTTTTGTCACTACTCTAATAGTTGACTTAGCATGTTAGGGAATTGTACCCCTGGCCTCTTCCAGCAAAGGACAGACTTGAAACAGGAAAAACTGAAGTACGCACAACAGAATGAGCTTTACCTGCCAGTGTTTTACAAGGTGGGGGGCCAGGCCACAGACACAGTGGCATGTCCATCTCTCCTGGATTCAAAGAACTTGGCTAGACACCTGGAATCCTGCTTTAACCCAGAAATATGCCTCCCTGTGCACCTAAGTTAAAGCTGTTTTAACCCATGAACCTAGGAGGCCAGTTGCGTTTGGGCCCCAATTTTCAACCTCCTTCCTCTGTGTAAACTCGAGTCCCTCTGTGGGCAAAACCATCACCTCCCCTGATACTGGTGCTCACGGGCATTTCCCAAATGGCTTTCGTGGGGACTTACTGTTTATCTTGCAAACTATAGGAAACCAAGGTACTTTCACCTTAGAGGAAGTCTCCTTTTTCCTTGCTCCTACTTTAAAAATGACTCTGTATTTGTATGATCTTCATAAAGAACTTTAACATTTAATGATTAAAAATTCATGATTATGTTATGCTTGGGGGGATGGATTAAAATAATATTTTGAAAGAGGTATTCAATTTTTTCCTGTCCTCTGGAAGAAAAAATTACTGTGTTTCTTTATAGTGTAGATTGGTAAGAAACTGAGACAAATATCTGGGATAGTAAATATTTATTTTCAAAGTCGTTAATTAGGATTCTAAAGAACTTGTGTGTTCTGCCTAAAAATAGTAACTGAGGTTAGTCGTGCTCCAGGAAATGTAAACTTGTGAGTGGCAACCTCATTGGAATTAAAGTTATCATTTACTGACACGCATTAAAGAACTGGAGAGCTATTTGCTAGAAGTAACAAATTAATACAGCTGTCTAATTAGTGTAACAAATGAAATAACGATAAAATAATCAATGAGTTGAAAGTACCTCATTTGTTCTTCAGAAATGAACTATTTTCTCTATGATCTAGTAGCCAGACTTCCCAAGACCTTGGTATTTGCCACTATTTGAACTCACAAACAAGTATTTGAATATATGAGGCCTCTGTGTAGGGTGCCCTGATTGAAAGAGGCCAAGTAACCACTTTATGCCAGGCACAGTATGCCAGCTTATGTTGCCTATAATCCTCACGGCTCCTCTGTGTATTGCCCATTTTACAAACGAGCAAATCCAGGCTTTGCGAGATGAAGTGGCTTGTTCAAAATTACCTGGGCAGAAGAAAGTGAGGGAGCTGGGACCAGGCTAAAAGTTCTGTGAGCACAGAGCCTGCCTATTTTAGTCACTATTACATCTACCTCAGAGTCTGGCACAAAGTAAGGTTTTAAATAAGCGTTTGTAAATAAAATGAATGAATGAAGATGTGAGTAAACGTCTGACTCCTTCCTTTACGTTTTAACAAGCCTCTTTCTCCAGTTCGCAAAATGGTAGGGTTACCCTGCTAAGTTGAAGGACCTGAGTAGAGGAAGTGGTTACTGGAGTTTTCTTTTCTTCTTCTTTTTTTTTTTTTTTGGCTAGTGTTATTATTATTATTTTTTTTTAGTGGCAAATTATACCTTGAAAAAGTTGAAGACCGCTGATAAAAACAGGAAAGATTATTTTATTTAGAGCAAGACCACTTAAGAGAAGCCCGCTTCAGTATTTGAGCCAATTCATTATTCTGCAGCAAGGCTAGTTTGCGATTTCTAAGAGGCTATGAAACCATTTTCTAGTCTAAAAAAGAAAAGATACTTATTTTTTTTGGAAACCACACCATTGACACAAATTTATTGAGGAATACAAGTGTCAGATATGTTCTGTGGCTGGTACAGATTCAGCTAAATACTTCGGCTCTCAGACCAGATAGCACAGCACAAGAAACAATTATAACTCTGATCCTTTGATTTCAAGAAAGATTTAAATTACAATATCATTAGGCTGTAAGTCAAAGAAAGGTGAAAATTTCTAAAAATAAAATAAAATAATTAAAATAAAAACACTTCTGAGCCTAATACATTAACTTCAGTTATTCCACATTGGGAATGTGACTTTGTGGGTATTGTGATCCCCCTTATCCACAAGGGATTCCAATCAAGACCCCCAGTGGATGCCCTGAAACTGCATAGTACCAGACCCTTTACATACTGCTTTTTTTCTCTATACTTACACATCTATGATAAAGTTTAATTTAGAAATCAGGCACAGTAAGAGGTTAACAACAATAACTAATAATGAAATAGAACAATTATAACAATACACTGTAATAAAAGTTATGTAGTTTCTCTCTCTCTCTCTCTATCTGAGCAAACTAGCACTAGGAGAAGGCTCAGCATGCTGTCCACTCATCGTGTGACTGCCAGAGGCTGGTGCCCAGAGTTAGTGAAGGAGTGAGGAGAGAGGGCTAGGGAGGAGGGGAGCCCCTAACCCGCTCTCTGCCTGCCCATGTCCTCCCCTCCACATGCTCACACACACGTGCACACAAACTCACTTCCTTTCCCTCTGTCTCTTTCTCTCTCTTACCTCCCAGTCCTGTTTCTCTCTCTCTGCTTTCACTTTACCTCTCTCTTCTTCCCCTCTTCCTTTCATTATCTCTTGTCTCAAGTTTTATCTCTCTGGGTCTCTTTCAATCTCTTCTCTCCCTTTCTCCTTGCCTTCTTTCCCCTTTTCTTTTCCTCCCTTCCACTCCGCCCCCCGCTCCCAGCTTTACTGAAATAGAATGTTAATTGCTCGTATTTACATTGTACAATTAATGAGTTTTTTTTTCAATTATAGTTGGCATGCAGTAATATACAAGTTTTCATTGTACAGCCTAGTGATCAGAGATCCAGAGAACTTGCAAAGTGATTACCACACTAAATCTAGTACCCCTCTCCCCACTTACATATTTATTACAACAATATTAACCACCTTCCCCATGCTATACATCTCTATGTCTCTTCTGCGACTATCCATTTGTACCTCTCAATCCCTTTGCCTTTTTTTGTCCCCACAATTTCCCTCCCACCTAGTAACCTTCAAAATATTCTCTGCATCTATGAGTTTATTACTGCTTTTGTTGTTGTTATTTTGTTCTTTAGATTCCACATGTATGTGAAATCATGCGATATTTGTCTTTCTCTATCTAACTCATTTCATTCAGCATAATATCCTCTAGGTCCATCAAGGCAATATCTTTTTCCATCCCCTTCTTTTTAGTCTCTGTGCATCTTTACCTCTGAAATGAGTCTCTCGTAGGCAGCATATGTAGGCGTCTTGCTTTCTTATCCATTAAACCACATTATTTTTTGGTTGGAGCACTTAATTCTTTTCCATTGTAGGTACTTGTTGTTAGGTATATACTTATTACCAGTCTTTATTCATGTTTTTGATACATGTTTTCTCTCCTTAAAGAAGTCCCTCCAACATTTCCTGTAATACTGGCTTAGTGCTGATGAATTCCTTTAACTTATTTTTGTCTGAGAAGTTCTTAATCTGTCCTTCGACTCTAAATGACAACTTTGCTGGGTAAAGTATTCTTGGTTGTAGATCCTTGATCTTAATCACGTTGAATATTTTGTGCCAAGCCCTTCTGTTCTGCATGGTTTCTTTTGAGAAATCAGCTGCCAATCTTATGGGTGCTCCCTTGTAGGTAACTAACTGCTTTTCTCTTGCTGCTTTTAAGAGTCTCTCTTTGTATTTAACCTTTGGCATTTTAATTATGATGTGTCTTGCTGTGGGCCTCTTTAGGTTCCTGGTTTTTGGAACTCTCTGAGTTCTCTGGGGGTTGTATGTCTATTTCCTTCACCAAGTGAGGAAAGTTTTTCATCTTTATTTCTTAAATAGCTCTTCAACGTCTTATTTTCCTTCAGGCACCCTTATAACACAAATATTTTTACCTTTAATAGTGTTCCATAGGCTCCTTAAATTATTATATTCTTAGCTTCTTTTTTTTTTTTTTTTGCCATTCTGATTGAGTGTCCTTGGTTTTCCCATCTTCTATATTGATAGTTCAATCCTCTTCTTTATCCACTCTGTTTATTCCATCTAATATACTCTTCATCTCAGATAATGTGTTCTTCATTTCTGACTGGTTCCCTTTTATAATTTCCATTTTCATTCTTATGTTTTTTAATCTCTTTGTTACAGTTCTCATTGAGTTCATCTACACTTCCCCTAAGTTCATTGAGCATCTTTATGACCAGTGTTTTGAATTCTGCATCTGTTAGATTACTTGACTCCATTATTCTTGGATCTCTGTTATGTTCTCTCATATGTTTTCTGTTTCTTTGTCTTCCAATTTTTACTGCCTTTCCATGTCTGTTTCTATGTACTAAGCAAAGCTCCTAAGTATCCCAGTCTTATTAGTGTGGCTTTGTGTAGTGGGTGTCCAGAAACACAGTCCTGAGAGGGCTTCGGCTGCAGGCTAAGTTTAGCCTCAGCCTGTGCCCCTCCAGGGTCATCTGTTAAGATTCAGCAAGCAATCCACAGATGCTGTGCTTATAGTTGCCTTAAGACACCACACCAGAAACCAAGGCCAGATGTCACTAGTTTGAAACTTGGCACTGCTCAGCAAGGAGCACCTGACTGGCCGAGGATACACCTGGATGTGGCTTGGATGGGGCCATGAGCTGGGGGAGGTGGAATTTCAGGGAGTCTTCTGGGTGGAGTGACATCTGTTACCCAGTTTGATAACGTGTCAGCTATGGCAGCATTGCTTCCACACACTGGCTCAACAGAGGAACCATGGATACCGCCAGTACTTCTGCCAGAGAGAGATCCTAGCCTCCAGCCCTAACTCTGACAACTCAGTGTCCCCCTGTAAGTCTCTGGTGCCCCCACGCAGCCACCCAGAGCTAGTGCTCAGAGCGAACAGGTCCATCACTGCAAAAGTCTGCTTGCAGACACAGCCCCTTCAAGAGGTGTCTGCAGCTGCTGCTGCTGCAGCCTCTGTCCCACTCAACCACTAGAGACTGGGCAGCCTCGCATCTTCACCCCCTCATACCTCCTGCCATTGCAGGGTGATTTCTTATTCCTCTCCCTACTTGTAGGGCTTGTTCCTCTATATTCCAGGTGACTTTCCTTGCTATTTGCTCCATGTTTCTGTCACGACTTTGATGTGGTCGCAAGAGGGATGAACAAAGCCTCTGTCACCTATGCCATATTTCTCTCTACTCCCTCCCTTTTTTTGATGTTTCCTTTTCCTCCAAGGGTGCCTCCCTCCATGGCTATGCCCCTGTCCCACCAACGTGCCTGCATGCACACACACTTTATCTTTTATACTGTACTTCTACTGTACCTTTTTTATGTTTAGATATACAAATGGTTAGCATTGTGTTACAATTGCTTACAGTTTTCAGTACAGTAACATGCTGTGCACATTTGTAGCCTAGGAGCAATAAGGCTACCATGTAGCCTAGGTGTGTAGTAGGCTATACCAACTAGGCTTGTGTAAGTGAGCTCTATGATATTTCCAGAATGATGAAATCATCTAATGACACATTTCTCAGAATGTATCCCCATCGTTAAGTAATGCATGACTATAACCAAAGAATTGACTATCCACTTTCTAAAACTCTTTACACCAGTTTTCTTTCCCAGAACTTGTAGAAAACTTGCTGAAGGAAGATGTAAAATGCTCTCATCCTGCCATCCTGTTTGGCAGCCAAAGACAGAAGGCAGAATGGAAGTTGACATAGCCTCCACAGATCTTCATACTCTTGCCAGCTCTAGGTTCCCCTTCTTGAGTGCTATGCCCTGCTGGAACAATGACCATGATGCTCATGGCTGCCTTAGCTAGTTTGATCTCTGTGGCTGAAATCTAGCAAGGTCTTTTACCCTCAAGGTTATTACTAGATAACAAACACTTCACCAGAGGGGCAAATCAGATTTTTAAAAAAAATTTCTTTTTCAAAATTTACTTATCTTGAAGTAATTGTAGATTCACATGCATTTGTAAGAAATAACAAAGGAACCACATATACATTTTTTCCAGTGCTTTCCAATGAAAACATCTGGCAAAACTATCTTATAATATCAGCACTATATTATTGCCATTGATAGTCAAGGTAAAGATTATTTACGTCACCACAAAGATTCTGAATGTTGCCTTTTTATAGCCATGCTCATATCCCTCTCACCTCCACCCTATCCTTAACTCCTGAAAACCACTAACCTGTTCTACAATTTTGTAATTTTATCTTCATTCTTATAATTTCGTCTTCATTCTTATAGTTTCAAGAATGTTATATAAACAATCTTTTTGGATTGGCTTTTTATTTCCCTCACTAGTTTTCTGGAGATTCATACAGAGAAGAATTCAAGGCTACTTATTATAGTTCTATAAGTAATATTTTAAATAAAAACAATATCTAATTACATAAGCATGATTTGGTCAGTTATAGAACAGAACATCATAAAATGTTATGCTTCTACTTCAAAAAGATGTATTCAAAAAATTTATAATAACGAGAAGTACATGTGCCACTATAAAAAACAGCAATGTATAAAATTTCATTGCCTATTCAGATGGTCTCAAATACGTTAAAAAATACAGAGAAAAAAGATGAGGGAAATCAAAGTAGGTATTATTCGTTTGCTTGAAGTTAATGAGTTTTTGAGTGATTTTTTTCTTTCTTTCTTTTTTCTTTTTTTCTTTCTTCCTTTCTCTTACAATCATAAGACAAACCATCTTAAATTTTTTTAAAGAATAGAATTCAATACTGTATTCATACAGTAACTAGGACAGGCAGCATAACTGGATCAAAGGGAATTAAAGGCAGAGAAAATTCAGTACCCTGGACAGCTCACAGGAAGTGCAGCTGTTCTGGATGTGTGGAAAACAGTTTTAATCCTAAGAATGTGAGATTTATGTAGTTGGCTACATCTGATTAAAACAACTTTATTATTTGAGTATTCTCATCTATTTCTTTCCAGCTTTTCCTCTTAGAGCTATGGAATCAATTTTATATTTTCAAACTTTTCTTTGAAGTGGGGGGCTACTTTGTAGATTAAAGGTCAGAGACAAAGAGATTAAACCAAAAGATGTTGCTAAACATCAGCCAGCATCTTGGAGAGTAGGATAATTGTTGCAGGAATTTATCCCACTTGCCTTAGCACAAATGCAGGGTTCAGATTTGTTGTTTTTAGTCAAAGACTGTTCTAGATGTCATTAGCTAATCTTTTTAACCCCTGGATATATACGGTCTTAGACTTCTTCAGACTTTGATAGCAACCTTGATAAAAACTATTTTCTTCCCTCCTCTATTGCTTTCTTTTCTTTTTCTTTCTTTTTATAGTTACTGTCCTCTTTCTGAGGTCGCTGTGAGAAAAATACTGATGAAGCAGAGAAAGCTAAACTATTTATGGATTTTGACTAGAACTGCTCTAATGATGATGTTATGTTATAACTATACCAATCAAGGTAAACAAAAAATGGAATTTTATATTAACTAGAGTTTTAAGAGATTAAAAACCTTTTGGGAATCAGAGAGCCATTTAAATAGTGTCTCCTTATAAAATAAGTTGGCTAATCATAACTGACAAGGGAGAAATCTTAATTGTCCCAGGAAATATATATATATGTATGTACATATATATATGTGTATGTGTGTGTGTGTATATATATATATATATATATATATATATATATATATATATATATATATAAAATAAAATGGCCAACACAGACGATCACCCCAGCCATGTTGCAATGAAGACAGCAACATCATGCTAAGTTTAGTGGATCAAAAATATACAAACCAGTCTGGGTACTTGTGTCATCTTTGATCTGTGGTATCATCTCTGAATTTCTTACTTTTGGACTTCTCAGTGTTTTAGAAAAAATAAACCTAGAATTTTTAAAAGGTGTTTTAGAGGGTTTCTCTAAGTAGCAGCTAAATATATTCTTCTTAAGAATGTAAGGCAGTCACTATTCTAGAACTAGATTCATTAAGTAGTTAGTATTTATTTATCATGTACTTTCTATATGCTAGGCACTGTATGATACCCTATAAAAAAAAAAAGAAGGTTGTTCTGAGTTTTCTGAATTATACCCACCTTGCCTTTTTAATGTTTGGAAGGCCGTGATGGAATAGGTATTCCTAGGCCTTATCAGTCTTTGTAGGGTTGCAGAGTAACAACAGAGTGCTGTGGGCTTGGGAAAATTTATAAAGAGAAGATACTCTTTAATTTAAGAATCCTTGGTCACAAGGATTCTTCAGTCTGATAACATGGAAATGACATAACATAGTGGTTAAGAACATAGATGCCAAAATTAAAGTAGGAGATTCAAATTTTGTCTCTACTGCAGACAAATCGTAAGACCTTGAGTCAATAAGATGACCTGCTAAACCTCATCTTCATCTGTAAAGTGGGAATAACAATAACACCTACCTCAGAGAGCTATTGTGTGGATTAATGAAATAATGTACATAAAGCATTCAGCAGCGTCCCTGGCATGTGCGAAGTGTTCAAAATCTGAGGTGGTATTATTATTATTATTATTATTATTATTATTAAAATAGAAACATAAAAATATAGTTACTACCTACATGCAGTAGGGGAAGACATAAATCATAGATTGTTCTGGAAGATAGAGGAATGATTGAGGTGGATCAGGAAAGACTTAATGGATTGGCTCTACTTTAGCAGCACCAATCTGATGTTGGGCCAATTTGAGATCAGTTTCTTCCAAATGACTGTCGACATCAGGGATCTAAACAAACCTGTTTAACCACATTTCATTCTTGCCAAGTTCTTGGCTGTAGTGCACCATGCATGTCCTGGAGACAAACTCTGAGACTCATGATGTAGTGACCTCCTTACCATGTGGCGTGAGTATCAGAGAAATCAATCACAGGGCCTGCTGCCACATGTCTGTTTTGTACTCCCTGAGGGTGTTCATTTGAAATGTGAATAATACTACATCTCTTCAAAGAAGGAAGTTCCTTAACTGGAACTGCGCCATCATTCACATTCCACCAGGGACCCATATTCTTTTAATATTAAGAACCCGCCCATGGAGGATTACATTTAGTCACTCTGCTCATGCATAGGGGAGGAGCTTACTCCTTAATCTTAATTATATAATCATGGGACCATTTTCTCATTAAAACCAGATAAGTCAAAGCAAATCTACATTCCCTTGGCGTTTAACACTCTTAACTTTTAATGAAGTCCCTCAGGCTTTAAGGTCAATTTAGACAAAGAGAAAAGTATGAAACTTTTAAACAATTATACATGGAACTGATTATAATTAATTATCTAATCCCCTCCCCACCCCGCACCAGTATATTCTAGGATCATCCATTATTAAGAGCTGTCAACTCTGCTTTCTTCTTAGACCAAGCTACCCTAGGATGGGGGATAGAGATGTCTGGTTAAGATTTCCCCCCTCTATCTGTGCTCCTTTTTACCAACCTTCCCTATCTTGCTCATAAACATGGGGGTAGGAAGGCTCTGGATGATTTCTTGAGTTATACCCTTAAGGGATAGATGTAGGTACTTGTAGGGTTTCTTCAATGGTTTAACTATGTCAGAGTTTATGCCTCCTCAGCAATTCTTTGGACCTTTCTCCAGTAGTCACAAGATTGCTTCAGTATCTTAAAGCATAAACCCCCCCCCCAAAAAAAAACACACACACAAAAAAAACCACACACACACACACAAAAAAAAAACCACTTGTGAACAACTACACACAAAAGCAGAAATGGAGAGGCAAGAGTTTCTCCATGTTTCTTATCGGGAAGGGAAATCTTCCTAGAATTTCTTCAGGAGACTATTTCTCATGTCTCTGCCAAGGTTAGGTTTGTCTCCTGTAAAAATCTTTGGCAATAGACTCATTAATGCAATATTAACTTTTATCATTTTATGAAACCTTCAATGTTGAAATACTTTAGCACCCGAATTTCTTGATTTCTTCTTTCCACTGCTGCATTCCTGACCACCTCTTATACTTTATACTATCTGCATCTCTGAAATGATGAATGATGGTGTCTAAAGCCTGATGAACTTCTAGCTCTCTCCCTCTTCTACTGCCATCACACCTATGACCTGAAAGTGACATTCAATCATTTTGCCTTTGCTTCTGCCTTCCCCTCAAAGTTAAACAGTCCCCTCCAATTTTTGTTTTCACCTTCCTCCAGCTGAGACATCCACTGTGTCAGTATTAACCCTCTCTTTTCCACATCCTCAGCTTTCTTGTCTCATGGTCTTCCTGTGGCATCTGTCCAACATGGATTAATCCAACCATCTGGTCCTTCTACATAAGGGAGCTCTGAGGTTTAAAAGTACTCAGTTCAACAGTTGGCAAGCACATAAAGGTTATCTGCTATTATTATGTCTTTCTTCCCAGAAAATGTACTTCTGATTCCTGAATTCTATCAATGATCCTCTAGGGAAGACTGCTGGTCCACAGTAGGCATCCTGAGGACTTTTTTAGTCCTATTATCTTCCTCCTCTTCCTTCTGACCCAGAAAGACAGCAAGCATGGTGATTAGGGGAACAGACACAGGAGACATATTACCTGGGTTAAAATCCTCACTGTGTGACTGACAGTAGGAAAGTTACTTAACCTTTGCTGTCTCAGTTTCCCTACCTATTTTAATGAAAATGGTAATGATAAGAATATACCTCATAAGGATGTTGCAAATGTCACATGAGATAATCCTTGTAAAGCCCTTAGAAGATCGCCTGACATATTGTAATTGTTCAGTAAATATTAGTTGTTATTATCCATTCTATATCCCGCAAACATTTATTATACACCTACTAAGTTCAAAGCATTGCTAACTAGACACTAGTCACTATTAAAACAAGTCCTATTCTTAAGGATCTTAAGAGTTCCAAGTTAAAATTTGTCAACCCTTGATTCACCTTGTGGAAGCCATTGTCATTATGATCTTATCTGGAGATAAGACCTTAGGGGGTCCATCTCAGATGACACTTACCTTGCACAATCTTTTTCAGAGAGACCAGCTAGCCTTTGGCTTCTTCCCTTTGTAAGATCCAGGAATTCTACTGTTCCCTCGGGTGGTTTCAGCCCTTAGCTCTAATTCCCTGCTCTGCCTCCAAGGACCTACTTTTTTTGAGTCAGGAGAAATGATAGAAACAGGTTAGTAGAGTAGTTAAGAGATGTCCTAGGTTAAAACTCCATCTCTGCTGCTTCTACTTGACAAGTTATTTTAACCTCTAGGGCCTCTTTCCTCAACTGTAAAGTGGGGACAAAGCAGTTCCTACCTCATAAGCTTATTGTGAGCATTAAATGAGTAAACATATAACAATAGCCTAGAATACTATCTGACACAGAGTAAGCTCTATAGAAGAATTTGCTATTATAGTTATTATTTACTTTAAAGAGGGTCTTGAATATAACACAGAATCTACCTGACTAGCCTGGGCATTCCTCCCACAAGTGTGGCTAATGATCATGTTCTTCCAATCCACCAATAGCTTTCTCTGATACCATCTTAACAAGTCCCAGTTCTAGGAGACAGAAGAAGAGAAACCTAGAGGACTGAGGAGATGGGGGAGAGGGGTAGAAAAAAATGGCTATTTTAACACTATTAGTTAGGAACATTTACTCCCCTTCTATGGTACCAGAGGAGTTAGGGAAGACCCTTTCTTTAGAGAAAGCCTGCCGTAATTTATATGAGCAGAACTGCATGCCCAGGTGCCCAATTCAGCATTCTTTTCTCACCACCTCCCTGCATACACCTTCTCTCCTGCCTGTTTGCAGAAAGCGGGTGGGAATAGGGCTCGTCCCCGGGGGGTTTTCAAGAGAACCCAGCTCAGGTTTGGGGCTCAAGTCACAGAATCCCTTGGAATAAGGCAGCCAAAGAGACGTGATAATTTCTACAGATCCACCACCAGAGGGCAGAACGTCACCACGGGAAATCTTTAGTCAGCAACTGATGAGTCCACTGCCAAGCCCTGGGGAGAAATCTCCAGAACGCCTGGTTGCAGCTCCTCCCAACTGAGTTTCCCCGTGGCTTGGCCCAGGGGCTGGGAGATCACTTTGTGATTACAGACAGTCCGCCTGTTCAGGCCCCTCATCCTAGGCCGTGCCCACCTGGGTGTCCAGACATTTCTCAGCCATCACTTGCCTGATAAAAATGGGGTGAGGGAGAAGAGTGTAGGGGGGATGGGCTGGAGGGACAATGCTATCAGCTAAACATCTTTCCAGGCCAGGGAATGTCACTTCCTGCCCTCCCCCGCACCCCATATTGAGCATGTTCATTTGATGAAAAAGAAGGAAAAGGAAGGCAAATCAAGATGAGGGGCTAGTTTGCCCTTCTCTGTTACAGCTGCATTTTCACATCTTAGACCCTTGAAAGCCTTAGCCCTAGTCGAGGGATCTCAACTGGACAGATTTAGTTGAGGCACATTTGAGTAATCCTTTATTAGTTGGCATAAAGTGGCATAAATCCTAAAATAGCATTCCCATGTCCAGGACCCTCCTCTCTTACTTTACCTTTAAGTCATGTTGATCATGAAAACAAAGGGCAGAGTGGGTTTGGGGGTGGAAGGTGACAGAAGTCTATATTGCAGTGTCCTTATATGGCATTAATAGGTGGGGTTATCTATGGTCACTCAGAGAAGAGCTGGAGTGGTCCCACACACGTGAGGACACTTTCTGGCCATTACCCCTGACACAGGCAGTCTGAGATAATGCCTTCTTCCCCCCCCCCCCCCCAGGCATAGGGCAAATCCTCTCAGGGCGGGAAACAGAGCCCAGTTCTAGCTCCATCCAGGTTCATGCTTGCCTGGCTGCTCTCTTCTCCGAGAAATTCCTAATCTGGTCTGGGCTTTCATGTCTTGCTTTTGAAAATGACATTTTCTCTTGAAGGGTAGTACTGCTGGGGAGGGGAGCTTTCTTTCCTTTCTTTTTTTTTCTTTTTTTAAATCTGAGATTTGTCTATTTCATTTCTAAATGCTTTCTGCTCAAGCCTTAGGAAGATATTCTGAATGAAGAATAAGGAACCAAGATTCGTCAAATCGAGGTTATCTGCTAAGGTCACGGAAATAGGGCGAAATGTCAGACTAGCTGATTTCACTCTGTACACACACACACACACACACACACACACACACACACACACGCTTCCTGTCCCCGGAGTTTAATTAATTTCTCCTGGCAAGGAAACGTGGCACATCTGGAATATTGTTGACTGCTCTGCAAATACCTCGCATTTAGTGTGTTATTAATCTGCTTTGCAAGTCCTCTTGTTGTGAAAATCACCTTTAGCAACGTCTCATGGGAAAATCTCTGGCAAACGATCTTGAGAGCAGTATTTTAGCCACAGTCATGCCCACCACACCCTCAACACACTTTTGGGTCATTTTTTCCCAAATATGATCTTAGGTGAATCACTTACCCTCTCTGGTTGTCCTGATGTTTATAGTATTTTTAAATAGGAAGTCACTTGGAAGTTCTATTCTACATTCTTACTTCTTTTCTGGGCACGCCCTTCTCCTTTCTTCTCCCCACTCCCACTGCCTCTCAGCAGGATTCTGCACCCCACACATTCTCAACTAGGAGTCTTCCCTGATGCGGCGTTCTTCCCGGCCGTCACACACGCAGTGCTCTCGGCTTTGAATTCTTTTTCTCAAAACATGCATTTTCCCACTAACTCCTGTTGGTCCTTCAAGACTCATCTTCGATGTTATCTCCTCTGGGAAGACTGTCCACGCTCTCTCCCCAACCACTGCCTCTCTTGGGTTTGATGTCCCTGTTTTATATGCCCATAGTTACACCCTCCACCATAGACTGCCATTGCCTAACAAACTTGTCTTCCCTTCTGGACCAGCAGCTTGTCTTAGTGCATCCAACATGAAGCACAGAGATTTGGTCCTCATCATACTGTGCTTCCTGTTGCGTTCGGTTTGGTATAGATTTTCATGCTCCTCGCCCAGACCCTGCTTTGGATGTCAAGTAGAAGGTCATGGCTATGCTCTTAGATATTTCATTGCTCTGGCAAAACTGTACTCTTGAGAAACCAAAGCTTTTAGTCTCTATCCCAAAGGCTGGAGGTATTTGTAAATGGTTTCTCTTGAGCACTAGATACTTCCCAACAAAAGGAAAATCACATCCATCTCATAAAGCCGACAGTGTGCAAAAGGAGATTTCATGTGCCATTTTACACTCCAAGCTAGCCTCAGATATGCTGATCCCCCTTGATAGATTAGGAAACCCAGGCCCAGAGGGACCGACCCAGGGTTCCGGAGACAAGACAAGTGAAGCTATGACTAGAAGTCAGGTGGCATCTGCCCCTGGACTCCAAGCCAAGGAAAATAATGCCACCTCACTCTTTCCCCCACCTCCCAACCTGCTCAGACAATGGTGTCAGTACCATGCCTGCATAAGCCCCAGGAAGAGTTGCAAAGGCAGGTGATTAAAGCAGCCAGGTCTGCAAGGGCCTGTCCTCTGTGGTCTCAGGGAAGAACACTGTGTACTCTTCTCCTCTCCATCTCAGCAGTGCATCGATCCCACACTTGGAAAAATCAATGTTGGTGAAGACAGGAGAAAGATTTGTTCAGACACTTTTGTCGTCGGAGGTGCCTTCAAACACACTCACGCAGCTGTAGCTCTCAGCCTCTGTTCCCCCATCACAGCCACTTATTCAGACCAGAGCACTTGTTATGGGCAGAGCTGAGTATGGGGAAGTGGGACTGTGAAATATCAGGGTCAGAGGGATCTTAAAGGACCCTGGTCCAGCTCCCCACTGCACAGTTGAGAAGTCTGAGGCCAAGAGGTAAGTGACCTGCACAAGGTTACACAGCTGGAAGGTGACAGGGCCAGGATATGAATTCGGGTCTCTGAATTGGAATTGCCCTGCCTTCAAACCTGGATCGCATTATGCACAGATGACCAATGTCAGGAGACCTCCTTTCCCTCTCCATAAAGTGGCAGCCTGCCCCTCCCTGGCCCCTGATGCCTAGTGTGCCTCTGTCAGGATCCAGTGCTGTCACAGAGGGACTGTAGAGCAGTGGTTAGGAAAATAGGCTGGGGATTGGATCAGATGCACCTGAGATTGTGAACTGTTCCTGCCAGAAAATTATTTAACTTATCTGTAGTTTCCATATCTGTAAAAAACACGCCATGTGCCAAGGACTGTTTTAATTACATATGTTAACATCGAAAACCATTAAAGCAACTGTGACATTGGTCCTGCTGCCTCTGGTTACTTTAGACGCAGAAAGATTCAGAAGCTTATCCAAAGTTACACACCTAGGAAGTGGCAGCTGTGGCCTTGAACTGTGGAGTGCAGGCGTTAACTACCATGCCATCATCCTGCACAGTAAACTCCCATGTCCTACACACCCAGTCCACCTGATCCGGCAAGCCCAGCACCTGCCTGCAGATGACCACACACCTAGATCTGTCTGCTCAGCTTTGTGTCAGACAGTTGGTCAGTGTGTCCCACCATCAGCCAATGGGAACAGAGAAAAGTAAAACCATGAGTCAACCCAGCTTCTTTGGGGTGCCACAGACTGTGTTGCTGCATTCTTCCATAAATGTTCATTTCGAAGATATTCTTTTATCACCAGAGCCTGGTTTGCTTTGGGCTGGCTTATTTCTGAAGCTGAAGAATACAGCAGCTTTTGAAGCATGTCCACAAAAGTTCTGACAAACAGATGGCTACTTTTGACCCCACTGGGTTTCATAGTAATTTGGTTCCACAGCGAGGATGGCCTAGGATGGATGCTCTCAAACATCCCTCCACTCGGCATATTAATTATTCATCATGTCCTTAAATTCTCTTCTGTGACGAAATGCTAAGTGACACATTAAATATTCATCATGATGCACCTAGCACGGGGCCTGGGGTAGAATTAAGTGGAACAAATGTGATTTCTGATTACATCGCTTTAGTTCTAGGCACTGAACGCCCTAGGCAGCTAGGACTCCATCCCATTCTGAAAGAAAGCCAGGAAAGTAGACTCCACAACATCCCTTTCTGTGCTGCCAAACTGTCTTTAGAATCTTAGCAAGTTCTTTCCTTTTTCTTTCTTTTTTTTTTTTTTAACTTTTAAAAGCTGAGGTTTAACTGCTATGCGTATACGTATGCACCCACGTAACCGCCACCCAGATCAAGATGCAGAACACTTCTCTCAGCCCAGAAGTTTCCTTCACGTGTCTCAGTCAATCCCATGCCCAAACCCCCCGCACAAGAAAACACTATCTTGACAAGAAATTGTTTTTATCTTAAGTATAGTTTAGATCTTTCCTTCTGTCATTTCTGTTCACTTCCTCTCATTTTTTGATTTTGAGGCAAAGGCCCAGTAGTCATCTATTGCCTACTGATTTGAAGTTTACTAGTGTGGAAGCTCAGAAAACAAGAGGCTCTTAGGGCAGTCCAGGGAGGGATGATGCTGGTGTGGCCTGGAGCAGTGGGAGGGATGATGGAAAAGAGAAGAGACTTGTGAGATGCGTTCCAGAGGTAGAGGTGATAGGATCGGATGTGACGGTGAGGGAAAGGATAGAATCAGGCATGATCTATAGGTTTTGACTTGAGTTTCTTGTTTGAGGGCACTACCATTTGTGAAATTGAAAAGATGGCAGGGCTTTGGGGGCGGGATGAGATCAAGAGCCCTGTTCAGACTAGTCAGCTTCGGTTGCCTGTTGGGCATTTAGGTGTAGAGTCCAAGTCACCTAGAGCTCAGGAAAAATGTCAGGCCTGGAGGGAGATATGTATTCTGAAACCATCAGCCAATAGATGGATTTCAAAGCCTGGGGATGCCATGGAATTACCCAGGGTAGAATGAGACCCAAGACAGAGCCTTTTAATTGTTCTTGAGGATACTGATCCTTGCCTTTAATAAGCTTTGACTAACATTAGAAGGGGGAAAATAAAGATTGTCTAACGCGCAACTCAGTCTCAAGATTTAACAAATTCATGTTTAGCTTGGAAAAATATTTTTAAATGTTCTGCAGCCTCTCATTATGATACAAGGAGAATCAGATTGATTAACTTTGGTTGGATCAGTCATCTCTCTAGGGTCCCAGTGGTTCTTGGTCCAGGGAACACAGACAGACCCCTAGATAATCTCACAGGCACTTTTCAGTACTACAAAAAGCTTGATTGAAATTGTATGTCTACCTACATAAAGATATACATGCTAATCGCAACATCAGGGTTTTCTGCTTTGAATAGTTACATTGGCTGGCGACACCAGATATCATGTGATAGTCAGAAGCTTTGTCTGACAGTAACATGTCTTCAGATGTTTTTTAAAATGAGTAAATGTAAAAGAACCCGATCAATGCACTTTTTAAGGAAGAGTATGTTCTTGGTTTATTCATCTGTAAAAATGAGAATAATAATAATTCCTACCTCTTTAGGTTATTCTACAAGATTAAATAAGATAATGTACATGGAGGGTGTATTGTAAATGCTCAATACACAGTAGTGGTCATTGTTATTATTGTGAGTGTTCTTGACATACCACACATTCCAAAGGGAACAAGTAAGTCAGTCCTTCGCGTGGAAAGTGCGGAGACCACACTGCCATCTATTCCATGACACATCCTTTCGTGTCAACCATAAAATCCACTGTGTGGAATTAGGGGGCCCTTGTTACCAGTTCACACGTATTTCTGTTTATGTTCAGTGAAATGACCCCATCCCTACTCAAAGAATCTTTCTTCAGGAAAATAGGACTATTAGCCTGACTCCATCTCAGCTGGGCCCCCACAGCGTAGGAACAAGTCAGCAGCCGTAATAAGGGCAAATATAATCCCAGTCTTTCCTGAACTGGCTCAGATGGCCCGTCAGAGACAGTGGTAGGCCGAAGTAACCTGGCCTTTTGAAATAATTTCAGCTGATTTGTTATTTTGTTTGCCAATAATGTTGCTTTTGAAACTCAAAAATAACAACAACCATAATAATACAAATCAGGGCATTTTATGCTTCTACTGTCAGGGCCAAGGCTCGTGCTCCCTACACAGATGGAAACATCACCTACAAAGCCTGGGAAATGGGATGGTGGGTGTAATTATAATTCAACAAAAAGCCATGTTTCCCAGTCCAAGGTGATAGGAATGGCATTTTTAACAAGAATATCTAATTCATGTTTTAAAGTTTTTGAAGCACTTTCACATAAATCATCTCATTTGATCTTCCAAATGGCCTTGCCAGGTTGGTAGTATCATACTCATTTCAGAGATGCAAATTCTGATGCTCAGAGAAATTAACACATTAATTTCCAAATGCTGGAGTCAGGACTCAAAGCCTACTTCTGTTCCCATCCACTGTCCCCCAAGAAAAATCTTCTCAATGACCCAGCATCCTGTGGATCCTCCTGGCTCCATCAGGGATGGGTCTGAGTCTGTCCCAGCCAAAAAAACTAGCTCCATAACCCAAATAGGAGTGTGGTCCTCAGGGGTTCAGGTTAATCATTTAAGCCATGCTTTCAGTGTTTTCAGTGACTTGTTTTATGAATAAAAATGTTTAGTCAGGGATTTGTATAGTTTACTCTAGCTGAGTCAACTACCTGGATACTTTTAAAAAATATATCTATCTATGCATCTCTACTTTTGTTATATTTTCTTTCAAATAATTTGGTGTTTACAATTAGAATAATTCTCAATCTATTGAAATGTGACTAATGCCGCTTAAATGCTGACTTTTTAATTTTAATTCACTTGAATTTAAATAGCTACACGTAGCTAGTGGCTATTGTGTTGGATAAAGCAATTCTAAGCCTACATCTCCACCTATAAAATGAAGTGTTTATACTAAAATCAATTTTTCTAAGCCTCCTGCCATAATTCTTAGCATAGTAGCACATATTAGGCACTCAATAAATATTTGAATATTTGAATAGATATTTGTAGAATGAAAAAATAGGCATGAATGAAGAAAAAGACAAATTGCTGAATTCTTAGGGAACATCATCAATGGAATTAATTTAGGATGACTTTCTGGATGATCTAGAGTTTTGAGAGATGAAGGAAAACACCGGCACTGGCTGCAGCGATGGGGGGACTGTTAGCTTTTCCCATGGGAAGAGAACTAGGTATAATCCAGATCACATTTGCTTTTCCACTTCCTCCACACCAGGAAAAGCAGCTTCCTCCTTGGCAGTATTTTCATAACCCAAGTTTCCCAGTGAGAAGGAGTCTCAATGCTAGAACTATGGGCTGGGAAGAATGTCAGGAAGAGGGGACAATTGTCAGGAAGCCACAGGGATAGGTGCCAAGACTTCCATTCCAACCCATGGGAAAGACTTCCTACAGACCCAGCTCAAAATAACCACTGCCCCCAAATGTGCTCGTTAAAATAAGTGGGTGAGTCACAGTATTCTCTTGGTTTGCCTCTCTTCTCCCCATTTCTCTCCTGAGTTTTTCCCTTCCAGGTGAGGCCTGCTCTCAGGCACACTTCTCTTCTCAACATGGATTATGGCAGGTGCCTGTGAAGTTTCCAGGGGAAATGTCCAATCCAGGATGCATGCTCCCTGTTGCTAATTCTTTTCAGAGATAGATTTATCAATCTAAATGAAAAACAAAATCCTTGCCAAACTTATTATCTTTGAAATATGGTGGTATTGAATGGTAGGTAGTACATGGAATATATTTCATGGAAACTTATATTTCTATTTATATTATATACCTAGCCCTTTTTTTCAATGTGCTCTTAGTAAAAAGTATGCATTTTCACCTTCACTTATCTTTGTATAGTTTCGCTGGAGCCTATATGTATTTAATGATTGTACTGGAGAGGTCAGGGGACTGGCAATAAATGCACTAAGTTCTTTTTTTTTTTTTAAGCTCTATTTGAGCTGTTACTATCAAAGAATCTTTTAAACCTTGGTTGCCTCAAAAGAAAGGTTTCTCCTCTCATCTCCTCTAAATTAATTGACATTACTTTAAAATAATTTTATTCGTACTGTGTCCTAGCAAATATAGAACTTGCCAACCAGGTGCCTTGCTTAACGGGGAAGAAACATGTAAAGCAGGAATCAGAAGAGGCCATCCAGGAATTTTTCAAATGAATTTATCATAGACTTTTCATTGCCTAAAAAAAA